>CM062809.1:239988541-241188541 GCA_031772625.1 Pinus tabuliformis
GTTTCACTCATGCCAGTTCAACTTATTGGACTGATAACACACCACCTATACTCCTACATCAAGAATCCACTAATTCCTCTCTGTTGCAGGAATCTGTACAAACCGTGAACTCTTTGTCTGGATCTACAATCTTGAGAACTGGAGAATTGGTCAACAACTTCTTCAACTGCTCAAAAGTGTCCACACACTCCTCTTTTCATTCAAATTTATTACCTTTCCTTTGCAATGATGTAATATGATGTGAAATGTGGGAGAATTTCCTGATGAAACTCCCATAGTAACCTACCCATGAATGATCTGACTTCATCCACATTCTTAGGAGACGCTCACTCCATGATAGCCCTTACCCTTTTTGGATCCATTGCTCTGCCTTCCTTGGAGACAACATGTCTCAAGTAATGTACATCTGTCTAAAAGATGTTTCACTTGCTAAGCTTAGCATACAATTGATGCTCTCTTAGAAATATCAATATTGTTGCTAAGTGTTTGGAGTTATCTTGTTCGTTCTTAGAATATGTCAATACATCATCAATGAGTACAATAACAACCTTTTCCAGATAAGGATGCAACACACTATTCATCAAGCACATAAAATTAGTTGGAGAATTAGTCAATCCAAAAGGAACCACAACAAACTCATAATTCCCATACCTAGTCTTGAAAGAAGTCTTGTAGATGTCCCCTTCTTTGATGTGCACCTAGTGGTATCCTGATCTCAAATCAATCTTTGATAACATTGTTGCTCCCTGCAACTGATCATACAAGTCATCAATCCTCGGTAATGGGTACCTATTCTTGATCATCACCTTGATTAGCTTCCTGTAATCAATGCACAACCTGAGGGTACCATCCTTCTTCTTTATGAAAAACATTGGTGCACTCCAAAGTGATACACTTGGCCTAATGTATCCCTTATAAAGAATTTCATTCAACTGTAACTTCCACTCTACTAACTCTGGTGTTCTCATCATGTAAGGTGCCTTTGATGCTGGCGGTACCCCTCGTACCAACTCAAGAGAAAATTCCACTTCCCTATTGGGAGAAAACTCTAGAATCTTTGCTAGAAACATATCTTGAAAATATTGTAATACAAGGTGTCTCTTGAATATTTATACATCCTCAACATCCTTACCCTTGTCACTAGAAATATGGACTGCAAATAGTACACACCCTTTCCTGCAACTGTGCTTAGCCTGCATAAGGGTGACCATCCTCACTCGTGTAGGATTCTTCCTTCCTTGAAAAATTATCTCTTTCCCATTATCGTCCAGGCACTGAATATCATTATCATAACAATCTACTTTGATCCTATGAAGATACAACCAGTCCATACCCAAAAGCATACTATATGATCCTAGTGGAAGTACATTCAAATGTGTTGTTGTAGGCATACCATTTAGCTCAAATGCACAAGCTCTTAACTAATGATGAACTCTCTTCTTAGTACCTCTACCCAACTACACCAACTAAGACTCTTCATGCACTTATCTTCTCAAACGACACTTGTCCACCAGGTTAGGGTTAACATAACTATAATTAGAGCCTAGGTGAATCAAAATAGAAACAACTTGACCTAAAATCTTACCCTCCATCCCAATAATGGATGTTTGGTGATCTACCTACTTGTTTTCCGCAGTTGCATAAATCTGAGGAATGTTATGTCCAAGATCCCCAATTATCTACTCCTCCTCAGCGTTGTATATATGACTCCTACCACCCTGGTACAATGGACAATACTTCTTGTGATGATCTTTGCCATATATCCAACATTGCAATGGTCCCCTACCATCATCTCTAGTTTTCTACTCTCCAGGTTGTGACCAAAGTGATGAGCTGAATCTCGAGGTCTCTCTCCTACCCCAATTCATCTTTCCCCAGGCACACTACTTCCCTAAATTTGTCTCCTAGTGTTAGTTTAGATATATTCCTAGTCAAAGGGAAATCATGGCCTAGAATGGAGACATTCTATTCACCATAACCCCTGACTAAATTAACCAAATGATGAAAATACCAAATATGACTCCCTGAAGCCATTTTCAGTAGATTTCCTCATGGAATTATACAAGAACCTTACCTTCCCAAAAAGAGCCAGGATTTTTAAAAATTTTCTACCATAGGATGCCTAATTACCCAAGAAGATCCCCCCGTATTCATCCTCTATGTTCTCAGAGATGACCAAGCAGATAATTTGCATTTTTTCATGTTTACTGGACTACGAATTGGATTAGTGGGTTGATGAGGCCATTATTGGTTTTTTGTCAGTATTTACAACTAGTGAAAAACCATTTATTTTGAATTAGAGTGAGTTTCTTGAAGATACAATCCATGATCAGTTCCTGGATTTCTCTACTAAAGGAAATTTCAAATATGCTTCAGTACTTGTTTATTTATTCTTTATCATCAAGCAGATAGGTTTCAGTTTCCCATGAAGAAATTGGAGGAGCAAGGAAATGCTCAATCAGTAATTCCATAGACTTCTTTGGTAAGGAAGCATTCCAATGAGTTTACCTTCAGTGATTTTGTAGATCAGTTCCTATAAACAGTTGCCTGCTTGTTGAACAGTGATGTGCACCCTAGAATAGGACTAGACATACAAAGAATTTTGCATCTCAGTGAGAAGACTAAGACAGGAGATTTGTACTTATACCAAAACTATACTGAGGTTAGAGTTTATGGGTGTGAATTTCCACCATATAAGATCCAAAAATTTGTTCCCATGAGGATCTTCTCATTATAATATATAAGATAGATGATACATATGGATGATCTCCATTTTGTTGCAACAAAGAACAAGTCTCAGTTTAAAATCAAAGCACAGGTTGGACCATTTATATGTAACACCAGGGTAGCAAGTAAGGATGCAAATTTTCTCCTTAAGAAAATTACTTTCAATTTGAGTTTCACCTAGTCATACGACCCTTTTGGCATCATTTCCAAAATTAGAGTGGAGTAGAAAACCACTCCTTGTACTCACACTCCTATTCCAAAGATAGAGAAGTTTATTAATCAAATTCAATGGGAGGAGAATATGCTACATGAGGTATAAAAACAGGTGATAGCCAAAAGTACGTCATAGACTCCAGTACCTCAAGAAAAACATGACAAGAGACCAAGGGAAGACGATTCCCCTTCAGTAACAGAGATTGGATTCAAAGAGATTCTTATATACAAGAAGAAGCAGAAGACTAATACTAAGCCAGTTTTTCTGCAGGAGGATGAGGAGCACGCCACTGTAGTCTTAACAGGACCTAATATTTCTAAAAGGGAAGAAGATATCCTCTTCAGATCTCCTTCTTTCTCAAATTCCCAATATATCCCAGATATGACTCAAACAACAAAGTTGTTTCATGACCAGGCTTAACCAAACATTTTTTCCAAATTCAAATAAATCACAAAGAAAAATGAACTACTGAAGGCCACCATATATTCTCAATTCTAAAAGCAAACAACCTCCTCGCAGCACAAGCTTTTTTTAGCCTTTGACACAGAAAAGGGGAAATGCAAATTGCATTCCTTCAAGCATAGGCCCCATTTCCAAAGACTCTATCTAATTACAAGAATTACATACTTTCTTTTAATGTCAACCAGATTCACCCTATTGACCAAATGGGCATGCATAAACAAACTAGTGAGATGTTGTACTCTACTTTGACCAATAATACCATGATAGCATCCAAATTACAGGCCTCAAACAATGACATACAATGTCATTTAAAACTTGAAAATATCTTATCTCTTGCCAAACACACAAAGATTAAATCACTAGAAGACTTGGTAATCAAACTAGGTTATGATCCTAATGATGTAAAAGTAATAGAAGAAATTGTGACGAGAAAGAATGCAAACATAGAAGCATTGAAGAAGCAGCTCAAGCTACCCTCTACAGAAGATCCACACACTAAGGAATTTGGGGAGCTTGAGAAGCAAAAGGAGGACATGTTCAAGATTATAATTGAAAAAAATAGCTGGATTAAGGACATGGAGGTTGAGATGGAAAAATTATTGAAGGAAAAGGAGAAACCATCATAGCTAGAAATAGTTCCACTAACAGTGGTCCCCATTTAGGCTGCAATAATAGCAGGAGCATCTACATCGAAAACAATGGAAGAACAAACCACATATTCCTCAAATGAGCTGGTTAAAGGTATGGAAGGCCTCTTAATTTAGGGGCAGGAAATTGAAAAATTAAAGGCCCAACTCAAAACTTTAGAGGAGCAGAAATTAAAAATAGATAATTCATATGTAGCAAAACCACAAAAATGTCACACTCTAACCCAACATATTGAGTAGTTGGAAAATGAATATGCAATGGCATGGACTTTGACATAGGAAAAGGAGAATATAGGAATAGAAATAGCCATGAATGAAATATGGCCCTCAATTCATATTATTTTTTAGCAAGAGGAGTTATTACAGAGGTTAAAGGATGTTGTTGCAAAGCTAAAAGTAGATTTTTGAAAGAAGCCTAGTCAATCCACTACACTAATAAGGATTTTGAATTCAAAAATGAAGGAAGAATTTGAAGAATTTGAAGTTTCAGATAGGACAAAAGAAATCTTGGAGGTAAGAAAGGTCCTCACTAAAAGGAACCTTACGCTACAGCTAGAAAACAAATGTCACAATATGGCATCCAACATTCAGAAATTTCATAAAAATGTTAATGTGATTAATCAGAAGGGACTTCCAGGACTAATAGGAATTAGGGATAAGCTAATTAGCTTAGAATATTACCACCATAAATTATATACTATTTCAAGAGATAAATCAAAGTTTACTCGCATCAAAGGAAGCATCACAGGGAAGGATTTTATGGAGGCGTTGTATTTTGACCTGTTCATCAAACATAAGATTAAAAACTTATTTATCATCAAGCGTACCTTTCAAAAGTATACTTAGGTAGATGAGACCTACAGAAATTTGATAAAGGTTACTATTCCAAATGAGGATTGATGGGATAAAATATGTGAAATACTTTTCTAAAGCGGTTACAAGACATCAGGACAACACTTATTCAGGCCTAGTCATCAACATCCATCCTTGAAGATATTCCTAGGAGCTTCAACCATTTTAGATATCCTATATTTTTGTTATATTTATGCAAATAGTTTTGAGATATTTTGTAAATAAATATTGATATTTCCCATCAATATATTTTGTTAGAATTTGTATAAATAATTCAAAATTCGAAGTATTAACATTGAGACTTGTATGAAAGAAGGAATTTTTTGATGTAAAGTTGTTCACTGTGCTCAAGTGATCAATTCTCAGTAATACATAAAGTTGTTTTAGGATTCCCATGTTAGATTCATTGGTGCAGGTTTCTCTCATGTTAATGTGTTTTTTCTCTATCATCACATACATTTTCCTTATTTGATTTGTTCAAAGAAAAATAAGAAATTGAATTTTTTTAATTGCACTCAATTCTAGCTTATGAACAATAAATGATGTTTTCCAACTGATGTTTAATATAGAATTCTTAATTTCTCTATGTTTAATTGATCCTTAATCATTTCCTCTGTCTCACTTCACAAAGCTCATAAGATCTGATAGTCTGCCTACCTTACCCTATTACACTTGTTCATTAACTCTGCAATTCATCTACTGAAAGATGCTTGACTCCATTGCCCAATGGCTTCCTATTACAATTTCAACCAAACAATCCAAAAAACCCAATCTTGAAGCTCACATCTAGCCTAAAATACCACTAAAAACAAATATAAATTCGAAAAAGAGATCCCTCTTCGAGTTTAGAAGGGAAAGCTTCTAACCTTAAAAGTGGTTTTGTGGTTACCTCTACAATTCCTTTATAAACTAGGAAGTTACCGAGTGCTAACAAGCTACACCTACACACGATGTACCATATAACACAATGCATACACCCACACCCAATGTACAACACAACATAATACGTACATCTACACACAGTGTACAACACAATACATATACATACATAGAGTACAACTCAATGAATACACATATCACGATACAAGGACTACACATAACATAGTACCACATGTATACAACAAAATAGTTTATGATATGTACACAATACCATATGTACTATTAGCTTTGCTGTGCAAAACTATCAAAAATGGATTCAAACACTCCTAAAGGCTACAATTACACTTATACTAGTGCCAAAGGATCCATGGTGGCTGTTCAAATTCTCAAATTATCGCTAAAAGTTTTCCACCGATCGAAAAAATTGCAAGGGGAAAGCCCTTTGGAGGGCAGAAATACACTATCGGGAGGCGAAAATGCCCAAAAAACCATGTAAAAATCAAAAGCGCAGGCATAAGGGACCGAATTAATCTTAGCCGTTGGATCTGGCTGATCAACGGTCCAGATCTCGTCGGCATATCGCAAGTCGGGGGAGGCAGCAGCAGCGACATGATACATCGTCGATGAGCGATCGCCGACATCGCTATCGGCGTTTCCAATGGAGCATGGCCTTTTGCATATAAATGAGCAATCGCCGATGGGCCGGACCCGACGGTGGTATTAATTCCTTTTGATAGATTATCGGGTCCACAGCAATTTCGCATCGGCATTATCAAAGAAATCGGGGCTTTTATGTTTGCGATGAGCGATCGCTGATATCGCTATCGGCATGTCGCTATCGGTGATAACAAAGGGGCGGGCTTTACCATGAGTTATGTTGTGACCTGATGGGCCAGACCCGACGACAATACAACAATCCATTGCATAATATTTCAAATCCACGCCCGTCGCTGTTTTGTTGTTTTTATGTATTTTCTTTGTATAAAGACAAAGGAGGCTTGGTGGGTGCCGATAGCGACGAGGGTCGGACCCGATGGAACTATAAATGGTTTTTATTAAAATTTCAAGTCCGCGCTGAGCCATTTTCATTGGTTTTGGGCACATTTTCTTTGTTAAAGGAAATATAAGGAAATACAAAAGGAAGCCTGGGAGGATGTCGATAGCGATGAAGACCGGACCCGATGAGGTCTGGGAAGTAAAATATATATGTTTTTAAGTCCGCCAAAAGAAAATTTCCCGTGGTTTTGCAGCAATTTATGTGTTTTCAAATACAAAGGAAACCACCAACCTTATCGGACCACTTTTTCTCAACAAGTGGTTTTCGTACAAACGAGCCCGATGCAATAGACTATGCCATGCGTCCTCTGTATGTTTCCAAAATAGCCATTCTATCGAGACGTAAAGGACAGTTAGGAAAGGGCTTCTGATATTCACCTCAACCGTTCGGTTTCTTGAGGGCAGATCAACGATTGACGGACAGCAACCAACCTGCAGCAAATAAATGTTACATGGAGTAAAAGTTTGGTTGACCAAAGTTTCAGAAAAACATTAAATGAAGTTCAATGGCATTCGTAAATGTGTAGAGGCGAAGCAGCATTGAAGCTTGTGGAAGCAGAAGCCATGAAGTGAACCATGCATGCACCTATTAAAAGTCAAAATTGAAGCAGTAATGGGCGGGAATGAACAGTTTGGGCAGCGTTTCACTGTTTTAAGGCCGCACAGACATAATGGAGCCATTTTTAATGATCAGCAGCAGGAATTAATCAGCAGTATGGCCGAGGAGGAAGCAGGACACCACTGAGGAGTTCAAAGCATTCAATAGTTATGGTTTCATTGGTATTTCACGCCACCTGCTCAAAGGAGGACTGCAGAGCACTAGAAGGGTCAAATCCATTTACAACACAGCCAGAGTTGTATCAGCAGCCCCATTTCTAAATGTAAGTGTGGTTGGTGGCCATTAATGGACTCCTCCACGCATAGCTAACAGGGAGATTGTGTAATGAGACACCATATATACTTAAAAAACAGATGTAGTGGGATTGATGAGTGTTTGATGAATGATAGTTTTGTTGTTGCCTTTAACTTCTGGAGACTGTAAATACTATGAGACCTGCAACTTCTGGTCTTGATTTTCAACTAATACAAGCTTCTTTTGCTATCACCTGCTCACTTTCCACTTCTCTTTCTTGTTCCAGGCTGTGCCTGCTGGCATTTATTTGATGTGCTGTGAATTTTTAATATGAGAGGGGCTGTCATCCCACCTCTGTATTATAATTTAGTGGTTCATTAAAATTGCTTGCAGATTACTATTGTTTACCATCAGGGAGCTGTCATCCTGTCTGTGTATTAAACAATAGTGCTATAGACCTTCTAACTAGTTGCAGCTGGTCATCACAGGGTCCTGTGTATCTGCTGGTGTAATTAGTCTTCTCCATCATCACCTTTACCTTAAACTGTGAGTAGTTGGTAGTTGAAAGCCTTCTAGTTTGGGGGTCTTCACCCATGTCTAGGGATAGACATAGTAGGAGTGGTTATCTGGCTTAAATGTGCAACATATCTCCATTTATCCATCATCTTATCCAACCATAATTGTTGAATTTGTAATGTTCCTTAGCATCACTGATTTACAACCTAGGTGAGTTTCTTGGGGTGATAACATTAATTGGCGCCGTTACCGGGGAGAGGAGAATTGGAGCTCAAGCTTCCCTGGGAGAACGACATAGTTTCAAGCTTTGATGACAGACAAGGTTTGAACACAATATTGGTTGTAATCTTCTGTCTGGCGACTCCATTGGTGGAAGGCCATCCTTTGGTGACTCCACTTTGAAGTTCTGGCTCAGTTTGTGAGGCATACTAGAAGAAATCCGCAGAAATCTCCAGTTGAACCATTGCATGACCCTGAGAAAGTTGTTAAATCAAAGAAATCATCACAGAAAGGGGCATCAGGATCAAGTAAGCCTAGAAACTCCAATTTATCTCTGAAAGATGAGTTTATAACTGAAGAATTACAGCTTGAAGTCTTAGAGCCCAACACTGTTAATAAAGAAATTCCTTCAGAGATTAATTCAGCCCCTTGTGCAGTTAGTTCCCCTTTGAATCTCAGTCCAAAGAAAGCTTCCCATACTGTCCAAAACATCCCAATATCTCTGCCATCTATTACATTATTTCCTACTGCTCCATCTGCTAGTGTTCTTCCACATATTCCAAACATGGCAGGACAGCAAGCACCTACTAGGATTGAGAGGATTGTTGCTGCTAGATATGGACCTTTGGTATTTCTGTGCCTCTAAATCCTATGCCTGTGGGAGAATATCAAAAATATATGCCTAAATTTACTGGAACAGAAGGAGTGACAGCAGAAGAACATCTTGAAGCCTTTTACAGTTATGTTGATAATTTAGATATAAATGAGAATGATGTATGGATGAGAGTTTTTGTCCAAAGCCTTGATGGAGAGGCTAGGAAGTGGTTTAGAGAATTACCCCAAAGATCCATAATAGATATTGAAGCATTAGATGAGGTATTTTTGAAGCAATGGGGAGATAAGAAGGACTTGCTATATTATCATACAGAGTTTGGAAACTGGAAAAGACAAAAGGGTGAATCTTTTCCTGATTTCAATAAAAGATTTAATAGAATGTATAGTAAAATACCAGCTGAGGTAAAGCCTACCCCCACTGCTGCCAAACTCACATATGCCAATGCTTTTGACTCTAATTTCTGCTTATTGTTGAGAGAAAGACGATGTGCTACTCTGGGTGATATGCAAGAGGTAGCCTTGGAGGTGGAATCCAATATTATGGCAGCAGAGAAGTTAAAGAGTCAAGTTGATAGAAGGAGGCCGAGAGGTGAGGCTTCTTCTTCCCCTGCATCAACTTCAGAGCCTAAATTAGAGAAAATGACTAAAATGATCGAGTCATTGGTTGCTGAAATTTCTAAGTTAAAGGTTGAGCAGACTTCAGGCAAAACAAGGTAGCAAAACACATTTGCTCCAAGAAATCCAAACCCATGTAGAAAAGAAAATTAGCAGCTACAAATTATGCAAAGGGGTGAAGAAGCAAAAGAAGATCATAAGGTTAAAGCTCCCTTTCAGAATGCAGTCATGGAGGGGGAAGAATTTGAAGAGGATGAGGATGAAATTCATTGCTTGGAGGATAAAGGCAGCACTGCCTTTTAACATTGGCTGAATATGAAGAGTCATTGATGCAAGAACAAAACAGTCAGAGGTGGGACAGTGGTGTTGTTCTGCAATCTGGTGAGCAGCAGCAAAAATATAATCTAAGATCCAATGCAAAGAATGTCAAAGAAAATGTTGCACAAGAAGCAGCTGCTCAAACAATGCCACAAAATAGCAGGCAAAGAAGACCAGCAGCTGATCCTATCACCCTCAAAGCTCCAGTTCAAGAGGTAGAAACTACTGATAAAGTATTCTCTTCTTTTAGTTTTGAGTCAGAAATTCAGAAATTGAAAATATCCATGCCTCTGGCTGAATTGGTGAAGAGTGAATTATTCAGAAAACCCATCCTAGAGGCCCTTGAACTAGAATCTAAATAAACCTCCATTGACTCTGTCAATTTTCAAGATGACAAGCCTGCTATTGTGCTTAGCCCCATGATTGAACCTGCTGATAATAGTTCTCCATATTTCTATTTTTCATTAACTATCCATGATAAAATCCTCCACAATTGCCTGTTAGACACAGGGGCCAGCCACAATCTAATGCCTAAAACTGTCATGGAAGAGTTAGGCCTTGATATCACTAGACCTTATCATGATTTGTTTTCTTTTGATTCAAGGAAGGTAAAATGCCTTGGATTAATTAAGGATCTGGCCATTACCTTAACCCAGCTACCCATGAAAAGTATGATGATGGATACAGTGGTGGCTGATGTTCCTCCGAAGTTTGGTATGTTTTTGTCTAGAGGATGGATTAAGAGACTAGGTGGGACATTGCAGAATGATCTATCTTATGCAATTGTTCCAGTGTTTGGAGGAGAAAGCAGGAGGTTATATAGAGAAGTATAGCTAATACTACAAACCATCCCATATATGCAGTGGACAATGATTTTGGAGCTTGCATTCTCCAAATAGAAGAATCTCAGAAGGCTTCATTGTAGATCAGGAAACCAACAGCTCAGGCTGAGCATGATACAGGTGGTCAGATTTGGGAGTTCTTTGATGGAGCATGTACCAAGGAGATTGCAGGAGCAAGGGTGGTGCTAGTATCTCCACAACAAGAAACAGTTCATTTGTCTCTAAAGCTGGTTTTTCAGGTGACATACAACATAGCAGAATATGAAGCACTGTTGTTGGGCCTTCATGAAGCCAAAGATAGAGGAATAAAAAATCTGAAGGTGTTTGGAGATGCTAATCTGATAATTTAGCAAATAAATAAAACATTCCAAGCAAAGCATCCAAGGCTGAGAGATTATAGAGATGAGGTATGGAGAGTCAAAGAGTTCTTTTATTTTTTCTGCATTTCATATATTCCTAGAGCCCAAAATCAGCTTGCTGATTCCCTTGCTATCTTTGCTAGTTTGTTCATCCCTCCATCACCTCCCAAACTAGTTTATTAGGTACAAATGAAGTATAGACCCTCTGTGCCTGATAATGTTCACCATTGGAAGGTTTTTGATGATGATGATGAGTTAGATAGGTTCCTTCAAGTCATTGATGAGTTCTCTGAAATGCATATTGACCAAAATAATGATGCTTTGTTAGAGGATCCCAAGGCCCAACATAGAAATAAAATTGGCAAGAATAGCATAGTCCAGCTTCCTAGTAACCATATCCCTAAGGGTCTAATTCCTCTTGAGAGATTGTTTGACCACAATGATGTGCCTTACAAATCTTCCCAAAAAGAAGATCAGTCTGCAGTTTGTAAGCATGATATAGGAAATTCAGGTCAGCCCAAATTCATAAATCTGTCCACTAATTTATCTGCTGATCAGAGTGCTGAATATTGCAAATTAATGAGGCAATTTGCTGATGTGTTCGCTTGGGAATACAGTGATCTAAAAACATATGACTGGAATATAATTCAGCATAAAATTCCACTTGAGAAAGACACTATTCCTTTCAAACAGAAGCTGAGACCAATGAATCCTATGCTCCTTCCTCTGGTTGAGAAAGAAATAAAAAAGCTGTTGGCTGCTAAGATTATAGTGCCTCTCAGATACTCTAAATGGGTGGCCAATCTGGTTGTTGTGAGGAAGAAGAATGGAGAAATCAGAATGTGCATTGATTTCAGGAATCTAAATAAATCCTCTAAAAAGGATAACTATCCCCTGCCAAAAATGGAGCATTTGTTGCAGCAGGTCTCAAGTGCCAAAGTAATGTATTTTATAGATGGATTTTCAGGATTTAATCAAATCGTTGTGCATCCAGATGATCAAGAGAAGACAGCATTTACCACTTCTTGGGGCACATTCATGTATGCCAAAATGCCATTTGGGCTGATGAATGCTGGAGCCACCTTTCAACGCGCTATGGATATTGCTTTTGTGGGTGAAAAGGATAAATTCGTGCTAATTTATCTTGATGACATAACTGTTTATTCTGGCAGCCATCATGATCATCTACAGCATTTAAAAAAGGTGTTTTTAAAGTGGAGGAAATTTGGAGTTTCACTCAATCCCAAAAAATCCCAATTTGCTTTGGAAGAAGGAAAACTGTTGTGGCATGTAGTGTCTGCTGCAGGTGTTCAAATTGACCCAGAAAGAGTCAAAGCAATTCAGGCCTTGACTCTTCCAAGATCAAAGAAAGACATACAGTCTTTTCTTGGCAAAATTAACTTTGTAAGGAGGTTCATTCTTAATTTTGTAGAGTTGGTTAAGCACATAACCTCCATGTTGAAAAAAGGAGCAGAGGTAAAATGGAATGATGCAGCCAGAAAATCTTTTGAGTCCATTAAGATGGCTATTGTGGAAGCCCCTACTTTAATAAGCCCTGACTATAGCAAGGAGTTTCACCTATTTTCATTTGCCTCTAAGGATACCATTGCAGTTGTCTTGTTGCAGCAAGATGAAGCAGGGCAAGAGCATCCAGTGGCGTTTTTCAGCAAGAATCTGAGGGATGTTGAACTAAGGTATGACATTATTGAAAAGCAAGCTTATGCTCTTATCAAATCTTTGAAAGTTTTCAGAGTATACATCTTGCGTTCCAAAATAGTTGCGTATGTGCCTTCTGCTGCAATAAAGGATGTCTTAACTCAGCCTAATGCTGATGGAAAAAGAGCGAAATGGATTGCAAAAATGATAGATCTTAACATAGAGCTGAAGCCCACCAAGCTGGTAAGAGGTCAGGGGCTTGCTAAACTGTTGGCTGAAGAAAATTTCAGGTCTTTGGACATCGATTTCTTGTTCAATGTAGAAGAAAATGGTCTAATGCAAGAGCATGAAACAGCTGAATCGCAGAGAGGACAGTCAGTGGCCGAGAACCTAGCTTCATGTAGCTGGTATGCTGCAATAATTAATTTCCTTTTAAAGCTAGAAGTTCCTTCAGAATTTTCTCAAAGTCAAGCAAGAACGTTAAAGCTCAAGGCAATGAAATATTGCATCAATGGTGGCTTGCTTTATTGGAGGGATCCATTTGGAGTGCTTTTAAGATGCCTGGACAAAGAACAGTCAATAGAAGTTATGCAGCAATTCCATAACAGTATGTGTGGAGGACATCATTATTGGAGAACTACAACCCAAAAGATTCTCAGAGCTGGGTACTATTGGCCCTCTTTATTTTCTGATGTATTTGTTTTTGTTAAATATTGTGACAGGTGCCAAAGATTTGAAGCTAAGCAGGAGTTAAAATCCCTGCCCCTAAAGCCAATAATTGCAAAAGGACCTTTTAAGCAGTGGGACTTGGATTTCATTGGTGAAATTAACCCACACTCCAGTGGCCAACACAGGTGGATATTAGTTGCCATTGATTATTTTAAAAAATGGATTGAAGCAATCCCAACAAGGAAGGCTGATCATAATGTGGTAATGAAATTTTTATCAAAAAACATTTTCAGCAGATTTAGTTGCCCACATAAGCTTATAATAGATAATGCAGCAGCCTTCAAGGCAAAAGAGTTGGTTGGAATGTGTGATTCAATGGGCATTAAGCTTGTTCATTCCACCTCCTATTACCCCCAAGGGAATGGTCTAGCAGAATCCTCTAATAAAAGTCTGATCAGGATTATTAAGAAGCTATTAGAAGATAATAAGAAGAATTGGGATGCCAAGCTCAACTATGCACTTTGGGCAGACAGAGTAACCATCAAAAGATCTACAGGCTGCTCTCCTTTCAAGCTGGTATATGGTACTGATGCTATTTTTCCAATTCAACTTACCTTCCCTGTGGCAAAGTTGCTCCAAACAGCGCAGAATGAAGAAGATGTTATGGCCAATAGAATCATTGATTTAACAGAATTATATCAAATCAGAGAGCAGTTGATTGAAAAAGCTACAGCACATCAGCAAAGGATCAAGGAAGTCTTTGACAAGAAGGCAAAAAGGAATAATTTACAGGTTGGGGATTTAGTTCTGAAATGGGATGCATTTAAAGAAAAGAAAGGCAATCATGGGAAATTTGATGCTCTCTGGACAGGCCCTTTCATCATTTCATAGATTCAAGGAAACAACACCTTCATACTAAAAAGTATGGGGGGAGAACCAGCCTTTGATGGCCCAGTTAATGGGCGGTTTTAAAAAACTATGTGATTTAAGGTCTTTTGGCCTTAAAAGCTGTAAATATTGTGCTTTTATCAGTTTTTAGTATAGTTGTAGTAGACTCCATGCCCAATGGAACACTAGGAATTTTGGCTAATTTGTTTGTTGCTAGAAAGGCATTGATCTGTAGGTTCTTGAGACCTCACAGGGAGGATCTCATCCCCAGAAGGAGCCTGTGTTAGCTTTGCTGTGCAAAACTATCAAAAATGGATTCAAACACTCTCAAAGGCTGCAATTACACTTATAATGGTGCCAAAGGATCCATGGTTGTTGTTCAAATACTCAAATTATGGCTAAAATTCTTCCACCGATCGAAAAAATTGCAAGGGCAAAGCCCTTTGGAGGGCAGACATACACTATCAGGAGGCGGAAATGCCCAAAAAACCATGTAAAAATCAAAAGCGCATGCATAAGGGACCGCATTAATCTCAGCCATTGGATCTGGCCGATCAACGGTCCAGATCTCATCGGCATATCGCAAGTCGGGGGAGGGAGCAACAATGACATGATACATCGTCGATGAGCGATCGTCGACATCGCTATCGGCATATCAATATCGGCGTTTCCAATGGAGCATGGCCTTTTGCATATAAATGAACAATTGTCGATCGGCAGGACCCGACGGTGGTATTAATTCCTTTTTATAGATTATCGAGTCCACAACAATTTTGCATCGGCATTATCAAAGAAATCGGGGCTTTTATGTTTGCGATGAGCGATCGCCGATATCGCTATCAGCGTGTCGCTATCGGTGATAACAAAAGGGCAGGCTTTACCATGAGTTATGTTGTGAACCGATGGGCCAGACTCGACGACAATACAGCAATCCATTGCATAATATTTCAAATCTGCGCCCGTCGTTGTTTCGTTGTTTTTATGTATTTTCTTTATATAAATAAAATACAAAGGAGGCCCGGTGGGTGCCGATAGCGATGAGGGTCGGACCCGATGGAACTATAAATGGTTTTTATTAAAATTTCAAGTCCGCGCTGAGCCATTTTCATTGGTTTTGGGTGCATTTTCTTTGTTAAAGGAAATATAAGGAAATACAAAAGGAAGCCTGGGATGATGTCGATAGCAATGAAGACCGGACCCGATGAGATCCAGGAAGTAAAATATATATGTTTTTAAGTCCGCCAAAAGAAAATTTCCCGTGGTTTTACAACAGTTTATGTGTTTTCAAATACAAAGGAAACCGCCAACCTTATCGGACCGCTTTTGCTCAGCAAGTGGTTTTAGTACAAATGAGCCCGATGCAATAGAACTATGCCACGCGTCCTTTGTACGTTTCCAAAATAGCCGTTCTATCGGGACGTAAAGGACAGTCAAGAAAGGGCTTCCGATATTCACCTCAACCATTCGGTTTCTTGAGGGCAGATCAACGGTTGACGGACAGCAACCAACCTGTAGCAAATAAATGTTACGTGGAGCAAAAGTTTGGTTGACCAGCATTTCAAAAAAACATTAAATGAAGTTCAATGGTATTTGTAAATGTGCAGAGACGAAGCAGCATTGAAGCTTGTGGAAGCAGAAGACGTGAAGTGAACCATGCATTCACCTCTTAAAAGTTAAAATTGAAGTAGTAATGGGCGGGAATGAACAATTTGGGCAGCGTTTCACTGTTTTAAGGCCGCACAGTCATAATGGAGCCATTTTTAATGATCAGCAGCAGGAATTAATCAGCAGTATGGCCGAGGAGGAAGCAGGACACCGCTGGGGAGTTCAGAGCATTCAATGGTTATGGTTCCATTGGTATTTCACGCCACTTGCTCAAAGGAGGACTGCAGAGCACCAGAGGGGTCAAATCCATTTACAACACAGCCAGAGTTGTATCAGCAGCCCCATTTCTGAATGTAAATGTGGTTGGTGGCCATTTATGGGCTCCTCCACGCATAGCTAACAGGGAGATTGTGTAATGAGACACCATATATACTGAAAAAACAGATGTAGTGGGATTGATGAGTGTTTGATGAATGATAGTTTTGTTGTTGCCTTTAACTTCTGGAGACTATAAATACTATGATATTTGCAACTTCTGGTCTTGATTTTCAACTAATACAAGCTTCTTTTGTTGTCACATGCTCACTTTCCACTTCTCTTTCTTGTTCCAGGCTGTGCCTGCTGGCATTTATTTGATGTGCTATGAATGTTTAATATCAGAGGGGCTGTCATCCCACCTCTGTATTATAATTTAGTGGTTCATTAAAATTGCTTGCAGATTGCTGTTGTTTAACATCAAGGAGTTGTCATCCTATCTGTGTATTAAACAATAGTGCTACAGACCTTCTAACTGGTTGCAGCTGGTCATCACAGGGTCCTATGTATCTGTTGGTGTAATTAGTCTTCTCCATCATCACCTTTACCTTAAACTGTGAGTAGTTGGTAGTTGAAAGCCTTGTAGTTTGGGGGTCTTCACCCATGTCTGGGGATAGCCATAGTAGGAGTGGTTATCTGGCTTAAATGTGCAGGATATCTCCATTTATCCATCATCTTATCGAACCATAATTATTGAATTTGTAATGTTCCTGAGCATCACTGACTTACAACCTAGGTGAGTTTCTTGGGGTGATAACATGTACAACAACACCATGTGTATAACATGTACACGACACCACCTGTAGACAACACCGCCAGCACAATGTGTACACAACACCACATGCATGACATGTGGACAACACCACATGCACACAACACCACATGTACAGTCAAGAACATAACACAAAATGTACATAGCAGCATATCTACAACATGCATGCCATGCCATATGTACACAATTTTATAGCATCATCAACACTCCTATAAACTTGATGCTCTTTTATGGCTTTGGGCAGTCCCTTTTCCTATGCAGACTTGACTTTATAATAAAAAATAGAATCTCAAATTCCATATGGGACTCCGCCCACACTAAATCA
The DNA here is from genome assembly GCA_031772625.1 of Pinus tabuliformis. Lineage (NCBI taxonomy): Eukaryota > Viridiplantae > Streptophyta > Pinopsida > Pinales > Pinaceae > Pinus > Pinus tabuliformis. The sequence continues at coordinate 240,005,946 of CM062809.1, forward strand.
TGCACATACATGGGTACCATAATACTATACCCACGTATACCTTTTAAAATATGGAAACTAAAATAAAATTATCTTTTTTTAGTTGGGGTTTATGGGTTTTACCAATATCCCACCTACAGGAGCCCGTGGCCTAACTGAAATAACCAATTTGAGGTGGTATATCTACACCCCTTGGGTAGGAATAATTCATACAATAACAATTATATCGACATTATCCTTGATTTCTCCAAGATCAAGTCTGCTTTTCCCGTGCCTCCTGCACTCCTATTCTATAGGAAACCATGGTTTCATTTGCATAGATGCTCAACATCCTTATCTAGCATCTACTTGCACCTATTAGAGAGGCTATCTTCATGGCTCGGGCTAGATGGATACGGAGGAAGGATTTGTTGGTGCCTTTGGCCTGGATCAGGTTGTATATTTCCTGTACTTACTATTATTAATCAATAAATAAGATGATGTCTTCTTCCCGATACATGTTGTCATATTATGAATGATAGTTGATATGTTTATATATGATGATCTAATCTAATATGTATGCACATTGAATTATCTATTATGTATATGCTTTTGTAAATTTTTTTTCAGGTCTGCACATCTTGGAGGAAGCAGAGGGTTTGGACCCTATGGGAACATCTTCAAACATAGGACCTCCGGGTATTTCTCCAAATCCATGTTTGATAATTTATATGTTTTGGCATGCTTGTTTGAGTGTTCTTTGTTGATTATCTTGTCTTTCAGTGTCAAGGATTTCAACCCTTACCTTCGGGAAATTTTCTCGCCAGCACCCAGTGTACCATTTAACATAATACATACACCCACACTCGATGTACAACACAACAAAATGCAGACACCTACACAAAATGTACAACAAAATACATATAGGTACACAACGTACACCACAATGAATACACATGTCACGATACAAGGACTACATATAACATAGTATCACATGTATACAACAAAATCCTGTATGATATGTACACAATACCATATGTACAACAAAACCATGTGTATAACATGTACATGACACCACATTTACATAGCACCAACTGCAAAATGTGTACACAACATGACTTGCACGACGTGTATACAACACTACATGCATGACATGTACACAAAACCACATGTGCAACATGAAAAAAGCACCATATGTACACAACACCACATATCCAACATCCGCACAAGACCATATGCGCACAACACCATATATACACAACACTACATAAATAACATATACACAACACCATATAATACCAACATTGCATAAACAACATGCAAACAACATCATATATACACAACACTGCGTGTACACAACATCACAGGTAAAACATGTACAACAGATACACAACAATAGTACCAGACATCTAGAGACCACACTCTTTCTACCAATGAACCTTGCCTCTATTGTCTTTCCACCATCCATGCTTGTCCCAACATGTCACAGATAATTCTACTTTCATTCCGCTGATGTATCCCTCAGCATAGCATGTCCATAAGATAAACATAGACATACTACAAGCATATAATATAAATTCATATTCACGTTATATTGACCTGGTAGATCTGTCACAGTTACTCTTCCCACTTGATTCCTCATAAACCAAGAACCTCTTCATACCATTCACCTGCATAAGCAATCATTCCTCCACAAGAATGATCCCTGACAACCCTATTATACAATCACATACATACATACATGTATTCATATATAAACATTAGCATAAAAAAATCATGATTCTAGCATATAATGACATACATATATACATGTATACATATATAAACATCAACATAATTATGATCACAACATAATTACTAGATATATAAGGTTAACATTAAGAGAACACCCTTTATCCATGCATAACATGCACAACATGCACAACATTGAGAATAATGGGTCCCAGCATAGCCAAGGCAGTTGACAACTCAAATCTAGTTACTTTACCTTTTTGGTTACCATTCTCATGTGTGTACTGTAAGCACCCATTTGTCATAATGGACCAACCAATCCAAGTAGTTTTCATATTCTTACCTCCAACTACCCTTATACATGCACTAGGCTTCATTTGAGTCTTACATTACCTGTCAAGTTTGATTCAGCCCTTCCTGGGCTCCATTAACTTTCCTCTTTCCAAACCAAATCCCAAGACTCTCAAAACATAAAATGAACAACCAAGAAGAAAACAAGAGAAAACCCCTAAAAACTAATAGCAATATGACACCACAAGAAAATTGGCATGGCCATGCATTAGACATAAACAAAACTGCAAATCACACACAAACAAATCACAAAAGACCGAAATCACAAAATAGCAACAAACACCATGACTCAACCCCATTGTGATAGCCTCCTCCCACATTTAGCCACTTTCAACAGTTTTCTTAGAGTAAACATGAGTTGAGGGTCACTATGATAAGACTCAACTTCCTATATTACCTTAAGGAAATGGAGTCAACAACTTAAGACTTTACTAACCTCCCTCAAGTGGCACAGGAATTCCAGGATCAACCCACCTCCTCCAGGTGTCCAACCCTTGAGTTAACTCTTTGTTTCATTGACCTAGAGCTTCAGTCGCTCTTTTACCAAGGCCTCTAAGCGACTATATCCCTCTAGTCACTCCCATAGGATTGCTTCCCAATGATTGTGGACCTTTCAGTCAGTTCTATTCCAGTGACCCTGAATTCTGATCCAATTTTTCAGGGCTAAGACTCAGGCCCCTCCCTAGAACTCAGTGAAACTTTCATAAATGATGAATCACATAATGAACATTCCAACTAGGACTAACATTCTATCAAGCACATGATGAACATGCAACCTATAGTTCATGAATGAATATATGAACATAAGGATCAGAAAACTTATCTGAGGTTTAAAAAGAAGAAGCCCTACCTTCTTAGAATAGTTTTCATAAGACCAATTAGGTCATGCATTCATTAACCAATGATTCATTGAATTAAATGTGATAAGAGCCATACTTAGATTTGTCATATAACCATGGTTATAACCAGAATATATCCAAATAGATAACAATGACATATCAACAATTAAAGCCATAAATAAAAAGTACATTTACTTATCAAAGACAAGAGAAACTTATCTATTATTAACCATATGGAAAAGCCAACCAAGTCAGGGAGATCTACGTACCACTGGACCATAGATTGGCCTAAACCAAATATTTCTTTTAGCTATTCACCACCATGCCATATTCCAAGCATGAATGTGGGATCTCTGGGATAAACCAATCCATAATCATCCAAGGGAATCTAGAGTTTAAACCACCTCCACCCTTAACTTACCATGATCTCACCTGAACCAACTCTGAGATCCCAAAACCAAACTAATCTTGGATGCATCAAAATACCTTCACCATCCCTTATTGAGGGCTTACTGAAGAATCCCATCTCCACCCTCAACCCTTGGGATTTTCTTGAGACCACTTCACTAAGATCCAAAACCTTCCGAAAATCCAGAGCTCAACCAAGAAAGAATCCCATCACAGCATGACTATCTGAAAATGGAAATGCAGGGCTAAAAAGCATTGTCAAAACCCAAAAAAATCCATGCCACCGAAAATAACAAAACTAAATACACACATGCACATACCATTCATGCCAAAACTAGCTAGGAAATCATACATGCAACCTATTACTTGCAAGTATTCCTACTGAAGCTCCTTGATCCAACCTTTCATTGCTTTATCCTTTCTTTCCTTTGCTTTCATTGTCCTTCCTTGTCCTTCCTTTTCTTTCTTTCATTCCTTCTCCTCTCGGTTCGCTTCTCCTCTCTGAAAACCAATTTTGAAAAGGAACTGACAAAAGGATATCAACTGATGCTTTGATGTCTTTTTATTATTGATGCCTCTAATTTCTTCATTTTCCCTTAATTTTATTTCAATTTCATCCTCACATGAAACCTATGACCTTTCACCTCCCTTTTCTCCTCTTTTCCTTTATTTTCATAATTAAAATGTGAATAATATATTTTTTCATTTTCAGATCATTTTCCATTACCTTTTCCAATTTTCCCTTAGCCATAATACACAACATGTGATGACTGCTAGGATATTTTTCACAATATTCAACTTCGAATATGTGTCGCTTGACCTTGGTCTTATTTTTCCTCTATTAAATTTTATTACATGGAATTTTAACTTGTGGTTGTTACAATCTCTACCCATTACGGGAACACCGTCCTTGGTGTTCTATGACACCTATGACCAAAAGAACTACTGAAAAGAAAAGCATACTTCCCATTGATCTTTATAACCCAACTTATTCTGGTATTTACAATGAACAACCTCCTCAAAAGAAAAACCATCATGGGAAACACAACAATATGATAACCATACTTATTAGAGATTTATAACACAACTGATTGTGGTATTCATAATAGAAACCATTCATAAATATGTACAAATACAAAAAAATCATTTTCCTCCACCCATAAATAATGAAGGATACATAGCCTACATTTGATCATCGATCTCCCATTTAGCTTCATTGAGCCCAGAGTTCTTCCACTGCACTTTAACCTGCTTGATTGCTCTATTCTTCAACATGGATTATTTCTGCTGCAATATGCTCTCAGGTTCTGGCTAGAATTATCCTTTTGATTCCACCTACAATACAGACTAATCAATAATATGATCAACATCCTTTAAATATCTTTTAAGCAATGAAACATGGAAAACATCATGGAATTTCACTATCGGAGGTAGTGGAAGTATGTAGGTCACTATTCCAATCCTCTCAAGGATTTCAAAAGGCCCACAATACTATGGTTCCAACTTGGCACGTGATCCAATCCTCAAGGAGCTCTTCTCGGGCTTGATGCATAAATACACATGCTCACCAACCTGAAAATCCTTAAATTTCCTATGTTGTTCTTCATAACTTTTCTGCATGTCTCGTGTTTCCTTTAGATTCTTATTTATAACCTACATCTTGTATTCCATTTCTGCCAACATATCTGATCCAATAAGTACCTTCTTCACTAGGTCACTCCAATTGATAGGAGTATTACAACTCCTCCCATAGAGTGCCTAAAAAAACTCATCCTAAGTGACTCTTGATAATAGTTCTTGTAAGAAAACTCAACCAATGGAAGTTATGCCTCCCATCTCCTATGTTGGTCCATGACATACATCCTCAACATGACCTCAAGAAACCTACTGAATCTCTTTGTCTGTCCATCTGTCTGTGGATGATAAGTTGTCTAGAAGGACAACTCTATCCCCAAACTTGCAAACAACTCCTTCCAATACATGGAAGTGAACTTAGCATCCATTTCTTACACAGTATTCTTAAAAACACCATGCAATCTCATAATCTCCCTAATGAAGACCTATGACACCTCACAAGTTGAATAAGTAGTCTTTACTAGAATGAATTGAGATACCTTACTCAACTTATTGACCACATCCATGATATATTCATGCTTCCTTGATGTCCTCAGAAGACCTGTGATGAAATCCATGGAAATGACCTCCCATTTCCTTTCTGGAATCATAATAGACTAAAGAAACCCAACTGGATGCTTACACTCTGTTTTCACCTATTGATAGTCCAAACATCTAACCACAAGCTTTGCCACATCCTTCTTCATATTCAACCAACAGTATAACTTCCTTAGTTTTTTGAACATCTTGATATCCTAGGTGTCTTCAATATGGCTTGACATGAATCTCCCTCAAGATAATTTTCTTAAGCCCATTGTCATCCAACACATATATTCTATCCTTAAATCTCACCAAACCATCTGTCTTGAGATGATATTTCACATCCTGCTCTCTTGTACCGTATTATAACCTATGCCTAAACTCCATGTACATGTCATTATGTTTGCCTACCTATAAGATTTTATCTTATAAATCTGTCCCATAAGAGCTCACTGTTGTAACATGGTTCATCTGCACTCTCCTATTGAGAGCATCTGCACTCTCACATTGAGAGCATCTGCAACCTTGTTCTCCTTAACCTTGATGTATTTAATATCAAATTCAAACTCATTGATCATGGATAATCACCTAGCTTACCTGAAATTCAGATTGGGTTGGTTAAACAGATATCTCAACCCATTGTGATCACTAATAAATACAATCATCCTCCCAAGAAGATAATGCCTCCACATGTTCAAGGCATGAATAATAACTACCAACTCAATATCATGAGTCACATATTTCTGGTCATGCTCATTCAGCTTCTTGGACTGATAACACACCACCTATCCATCTTGTATCAAGAATCCACTGAGTCCTCTCTTGCAGGAATCTGTACACACCACGAACTCTTTGTCTGGATATGCAATCTTGAGAACTAGATAATTGGTCAACAACTTCTTCAACGGCTCAAAAATGGATGCACACTCCTCTTTCCATTCAAATTTATTACCTTTCCTTTGCAATGATGTAATAGGATGTGAAATGTGGGAGAAGTTCCTGATGAACCTCTTGTAGTAACTTCCTAACCCCATGAATGATCTGACCTCATCCACATTCTTAGGAGCTGCACACTCCATGATAGCCCTTATCCCTTTTGGATCCATTTCTATGCCTTCCTTGGAGACAACATGTCTCAAGTAATGTACCTACGTTTGAAATAAGTTGCACTTCTTAAGCTTAGCATACAACTGATTCTCTCTTAGAATTCTCAATATTGTTGCTAAGTGTTTGGAATTCTCTTCTTCATTATTATAATATGTAAATATTGTTGGAAATAATACTGAGAGGGGGGGTGAATCAGTATTATCAATTTAACAATGTTTCATTTCCATAAACAAATTTATATACACTGCTTTTGTTAATGAAACTTGTGTGTATATGAAATTGTGTTTAGAGCAACCAGCATATAGCTTACAAACTTATAATTTAGTTAGTTGATCTTTAATCTGTGTATCAAAACCATATAACCAGTAATCAGGTGCAGTAAATAGAACAGGCAATCACAAACATGAACACAATATATAAGGTGGAAACCCAATGTGGCTGAAAACCACATGCTACAATCGTCTCTATCTTTCTTTAATAAGAAACTTCTTTTTACAAATTTTGTACTGGTGCAGTCTTATACCAGTACACAGGCTTCTACCTACAGAGGGCTACAACCTTCTCTCGTTCTCCAGCTTCTCCCGGAAGGGAGCTACAATTCCCTAGCTCTTGTACTAGATGATGTGTTTACTAGTACATAGGTGCTGACATAAAGAAGGCTACAACCTTCTCTTTTCTTCCAAGGACCACATTTCATAAATTTTCAGACCGGATCCATCAATAACATCAATCAAACATCAAATATATCTGCATCAACCAATCTCATTTTTACCAAGAAAAACTGAATCAAACAATCACTTTTCTGAATGTTGTAACCAGAATACAGTAATAGTAACCAAAACCCAATCCAGAACCCAGAACACTGCAACAACAAACAGAAGTAGCTAAAACATATTTTATGAGATGTACGCTACTTCAATGTGTCAAACCTGCGTTCATATGCTATTATATGAAGGCATACCTACATATATGTTGTTTTGAAATGTCGAACCAGCTTGTATACGTGCCTTGCTATACTGAACCTACGTACAGATCTGTAAAAGATGATTTAACCTTTACAAATATTCAGACATCAGTTATACCCAAATCATCATATTTACAGATTACGACATGCGCCAATAAAATATCAAAACCACACAAAGATACTTCTCTTCAAGACTTAATATCTTAACCCATCAATAGAACTTATCCTTCTTCAAGCACTCAGGTTCCTCCTTGATTGAGATCCAGCTATGCACCATAACCCAATGACCAATATTCTAGATCTTGTTGTTCATTAGATATTCAATGCTTTGAGTGTCCTTGCCTAACGATCTCCTCCTCATTTTATAGTCTTAGGCCTTACTCAATACCATGGTCCAAAATGACTTAGAAACAATACTTTGGACCAATTACCTGGGGTCAAAACTTCAGACAAGATACCTTGGACCAATACCATGGGTCAAAATACCATGGTCCAAATACCATGAACCAAAACCAAATTCCCCAACATGTACGTGCCTTTCCTTGTGTGAAAGTGAATGTATACGCATACACACCTTTTGGTCGTCGATCCCACGTGTATTCACGGCTTGGTCAAGGGGAACCTGTGTATATATCTTTTTCCTTCATTCTGTGATCCTGAACTATGATATGACATCTGAGTGAGTTTTCATCAAGGACAACACCTGTGTCATAGCACCAAACCTATGTCATAATGCCAACAGTCTCATCCTTTGAACTTGATGGTAACCCCAAGTCATTCTCCCCCTTTGTCATTAAGGGCAAAGGGTTATGCTCCCCCTGAGTACATGCTGAACTCTTTGATATGCTAAAGTGTGTTGTTCATGCTCCCCCTGACTGTAAGCAAGGTCTGTAAAAAGATGTTCTACAAGAAGAACATGACTATATACATCATAAATGACCTTTCTATCACCAAAGACTCATACATACATCCATCTCCCAACCAAGTGTGGATATAGCAAGATTGACTCATCCACCCAACCAAGTGGGGATACACCAAAAGTTTATACATGATAAAATAAGAACATTACATCATCCATCCCAGGCATAGTGGGGAAACAAAATAGGTCATTACATGACCTTGATAATAAAAGATATACATGACATAGAGACAAAATATCTAAAACAAGACTATGATAGTCATCAGCAACTATCATCAGCAGCATCTGTCAATCACCATCCAGACTAGCAACCATGATCTCCCTCTACACTTGTTGCACTTGAATCAAAAACAACTTGTAAAATAGTATCAAGATATTCTAAGATAATGCCAACAATGCATTATTAGAAGTATATGTTCCCCCTGAACCTATGCTAGAGGATCACTGTCAGACCCATATCAGACTCTTTTCATCCCGAGTTTGGCCCACTGTTTTTCTTCAAACCAACATATATGCGACTGTATCCACAGAAACCAGCATATGTACGCAGATATGCTTCATGAAACTCATGTACAACCACTTTTCTCTGAACCAGATAGGTTTCAACAGCAAGATGATGCATAAACTACTCCCAGCTTCTATCTAAGATATTTAAATGTCTCTCTGGGCAGTGGTTTGGTGAATATATCAGCAACCTATTCTTTGGAGGGAACATATTCCAATTTGACCTTGTGTTCAAGCACTTGTTCACCGAGAAAATGATATTTTATAGGTATGTGCTTTGTCTTGGAATGCATGACTGGATTCTTTGAAATACTGATTGCACTTGTATTATCACATAGAATGGAGATGGGTGGAGTACATGAGATCTAAATGTATTGCAATGTTTGCATCATCCAAAGGAGTTGTGTGCAGCAAGATGCAGTAGCCACATATTATGCTTCAACTATAGATAATGCAATTGAACTTTGTTTCTTGCTGAACTAAGATACTAATCTGGAACCCATATAGAATGCACCACCACTAGTGCTTTTTCTGTCATCCATGCTTCCTACCCAATCTGCATCTGTATATGCATGAAGTGTAAGATTTGTATCCCTAGGATACCATAAACCAAAGTTTTTTGTTCCTTGAAGATATTTGAAAATCCTTTTGACTGCCTCAAGGTGTGCTTCCTTTGGATTTTCTTGGAATCTTCCAACTATTCCCACTGCATGCATGATGTCTAGTCGGGTACCTGTTATATAGAGCAGACTACCAATCATGGATCTGTAGGTTGGTTGATGTACTGCTACTGTCATCATTTGCACTGAGGTTGCATCCTGTTACCATAGGGATACATACTGGTTTAGAATCTTCCATGCCATATTTATTCAAGATCTGCTTGAGGTAGTTGGTTTGTGATAGAAAAATACCATCTTTATTTTGTTGAACTTGTAAACCAAGAAAATATGTGAGCTCACCAGGCAGGGACATTTCAAATTCTTTCTACATTACCACAACAAAGTTTTGACTCATGGCTTCTTCATTGCTACCAAAAATGATATCATCAACATACACAACAAGTATTAGCAATTTATCATTGTCAATTTTTATATATAGATTGCTATCAGCTGAAACTTTTGAAAAACCTTGTTGGTGAAGGTATTTGTCAAGACGATAATACTAGGCCCTTGGAGCTTGGTTTAGACCATATAGAGCCTTTCTGAGTCTGCATACAAGTTTTGGATCATTTCCAAGGATGAATCCATCTGGTTGCTCAATATATACTTCTTCTTCTACGTCTCCATTAAGAAAAGCATATATCACATCCATTTGATATACTTTGAACTTTTGAAAGCTAGAAAGAGCAAGGAACATTCTTATGGCTTCAAGTCTAGCAACAGGTGCAAAAGTTTCTTGAATGTCTATACCTTCTTGTTGAGCATACCCTTTACAAACAAGTCTAGCCTTGTTTCTAATAACTTCTCCATTTACATTCAGCTTGTTTTTGAATATCCATTTGGTTCCTATGACATTCGCATCATTAGGTCTAGGAACCAATTCCCAAGTATTATTCTTTTCAATCTACTCAAGTTCTTAATTCATGGCCTTGACCCATTATTCATCTTTGCATGCTTCATTTACATTTTGCAGTTCGACAGAGGAAAGAAATGCTAGATAGCTTGAAGCTTCTGTAATACTTCTTCTTGTCTACACACTTGCCTCTTTCTGCCCCAAAATTTGAGTCTCTAGATGATTCTTTTGAACATACTTGGATGTAGTCTTTTCTTCCACCATTATCTGTTCTTCTGGTGCCTCATTGGTTTCTTCTTCAGAATTAGTCTGATTTGATGTGGAAGGATAGTCCTCATCTTCTTCATAATCTTCAGTTTTTACCTGCTTTGGATTTTTGCCTGCTTCATCAACCACAACATTAATACTTTCAACAATTTTCCCAAGTCCTTTATTATAAAACTTATATCCTTTACTTCGAGAAGAGTAACCAAGGAGAATTCCTTCATCTGCTCTAGGTTCAAACTTGCCAAGTTTTTCATCAGTCCTTTTGATGTAACATTTGCTTCCAAAAAATTTGAAGTATTTTACAGTAGGAGTCTTACCATACCAAAGTTCATGTGGAGTTTGAGTGCTGTTTACCCAGACATTTGTTTTGTTGAGAATAGTGATGGCAGCAAATGCAGCTTCACCCCAGAAGGTTGCAGGAGTTCTAGACTCATCTAGCATAGCACGAACCATTTGTTGAACAATTCTATTCATCCTTTCTACTAGTCCATTTTGTTGAGGAGTTCTTGTGGTAGAGAATTCCCTTCTTATTCCATGTTCTTCACAGAAGTCGAAGAATTCATCCAAGGTAAATTCCCCTCCTTGATCAGACATGAGGCATTTGATTTTGTGATTTGATTCATTTTCAACCAAGGCTTTCAAGGCTTTGAACTTTTCAAAAGCTTCGTCTTTATGCTTTAGAAGTCCTATCCAACACATTTTGGAAAAGTCGTCAATGAACAATATAAAGTATTCTTCTCCACGAGGTGACTTTTTCCTAGATGGACCACATAAATCAGTGTGAACAAGTTCAAGAGGCTTACTATCTGATCCTTCCTTCTTAGGGAAATGTGCTCTAGTTTTCTTACCAAATTGACATGATTTGCATATTGTATTCTCTTGAATGTTGATATCAGGAAGATCACGAACAACCCGATATCTACGTGCTTTTCTTATTTGAGAGAAACTTAGATGCCCCAACCTTTTGTGCCATAACCAGTGTTCATCATTTTTGCTTAGGTAGCACTGTTGTTGTCCCCCCTTTAGTATGTACAGGTTGTTTGGAGTTCCTACACCTTTGATCATTGTTTCTCATGTATCAAGCTCACGAACAACACATCAATTTGATCGAAATACTACCCTATTTCCTTGATCACACATTTGACTGACACTCAATAGATTATGCTTTAGACCATCTACATACATAACATTCCCAACTTTAACTTTTTCTTTTAAGAGAATGAAGCCTTTATCTTTTATTATTGCAGGAGTGTCATTACCAACTGAGACCTTCTTTTCCTTTTCTAAGGCATTATATGACTAAAGTTTTTCTTTATCACCTATCATGTGTTTCGAGCATCCACTGTCGATGTACAACTAATTTTCTTGTCCTTTTGCATACAAGGCTATACCACATCTTTCTGTTTGTGATTCTTTCTTTCTCCATGTTTTGGGACCCAATGAAGCTTGCCCCTTCTTAGATGTTTGTCGAAATTTACTCCTGCATTCAGAATCTTCATGACTAAAGTTGTTACAGATAGAGCATTCTATTTCATTTTCAAGAGCAAAAAAGTTATTGTAGGTCCTTTTCATGATCCCAATCACATTCCTTTGATTTCGTGCTTCTCTAGTCATGATGGTCTTGTAAGCAACACATTGAGCAACTTTGTGTCCAAAGTTATGACATGAAAAACATTGGCCATTAAAGAAATTTCTGCGATTATCAAATCTACTGACCTGATGATTGTAGTTTCCATTAACGTTCATTCTTGAAGCAAATTGAGACTGATTTACCTGTGGTTAGTTATAGCTTCTGTTCATCCTTGAAGTAGATTGAACTCGATTTACCTGGTGATTTGCTTTATTCCTTTGCTAACGATTGTCAACCTATTCAATTCTCCTTGTTGCATCAAGATAGCTTTTGGAGGTTGATGGCTTATGTGCTTGAGATGCTTCTTCAGTATATCCAAGCCCTGTCTTTATCAAAGGAGAATGTTGCACTTTGATAATTTCATCTAAAGTTTCTGATCCTTCCACAAATCTAAGATTGAGAGGTTTTTTTTTTCTCAATATCTTTTCTTAGACCCACAATTTCACATTCTAACTTTTCATTGTGTTTTTCCCTTTCAGCAAGTTGGAATGTCAAAGTATCTATAATCATACTCTTTTCTTCTAAATAGATTTTAAGTTTAGAAATTTCTTCATAGAGACCATCTTCATCTAAAGCATCTAAGAAATCATCATCTTCAAAAGCCATCAAAAGTCTATAATCATTACCATATTCATCTTCATCACTATTTGATAAACCATCTCTATCTTTATGCATATAATACCTCTTCTTACTTACATTCTATTTTCTATTCCATTTTTCCTGATCCTTACCTTTATCAAGATTATCTTTATGAGGACATTTGGTTGCATAATGACCGACTCTTCCACAAGCAAATCATTTGAAAGGTATTTTACCTTTGAATCTTCCAGAACGTCATTGAAGGTTTTTGACAAAGTTTGCTTCTTCCTCTCCTTCTAAAATGTGTCCCAATTCATTGAGCTCTTCTCTTCCTGAAGCCTTGAATGTGGCTTCTCTCATATCTTATGGACCTCCTTTTCTCATTTCAACAATAGTTAGGATTCTGTACAGTTGTGTCATAGTCAAACTCCGAATATCCTGCTTTTCGTCTATGGCAGAAACTTTTGATTCAAACTTAGAAGACAAGGATCTTAAAACCTTTTCAACTAAAGTAACTTATTTTATCTCTTCATCCAACTTTTTCATGCGATTAACAATCTCTTCTATACATAGGAAGTAATGAGCTATACTTTCATCATTGTGCATTTTGAGAGTTTCATATTGAATTCTGAGAGATTGTAGTTTTGCACGTTTTACTTGATTGTCTCCTTCATAGCTTAGAATGATCTTGTCCCATATTTCTTTGGTGATTTTGAGCTGCATAACCTTGACAAATTCTGATTGTGATAGACTCCCAAATAGTGTATTGACAGCCTTGGCATTTGTTTCATACTACTTTTTACATGCCGTATATGTAGGAATTACTGATGGAAATGTATATCCTCCTTCCACAATTTCCCAAATATCTGTTCCAAGAGATTGAAGATAGGTTTTGGTTCTTACCTTCCAATAGATGAAGTTTCTCCCATCAAAGATTGGTGGTCTAATGGATCCCTCTCTTTTGTAGCTACCCATGATGATAGATCTTCCTTCAAGAGATCACGCTTCTTCTGAAGGACCTGCTCTAATACCAATTGTTCGAAATAATACTTGGGGGGGGTGAATTAGTATTAGTAATTTAACAATATTTCATTTCCATAAAAAGATTTATATACACTACTTCTATTAATGAAACTTACATGTATACGCAATTGTGTTTAGAGCAACCAGCGTATAACTTGCAAACTTATAATTTAGTTAGTTGATCTTTAATCTGTGTATCAGAACCATATAACCAATAATCAGGTGCAGTAAATAGAACAAAAATTCACACACATGAACACAAGATATAAGGGGAAATCCAATGTGGGTGAAAACCACATGCTGCAATCATCTCTATCTTTATTTAATAAGAAACTTCTTTTTACAAATTTTTTACTAGTGCAGTCTTATACTAGTACGCAGGCTTCTACCTGCAGAAGGCTACAACCTTCTCTCATTCTCCAGCTTCTCCTGGAAGGGAGCTACAAACCCCTAGCTCTTGTACTAGCTGATGTGTTTACTAGTACGTAGGTGCTGACCTACAAAAGGCTGCAACCTTCTCTTTTCTTCCAGGGACCACATTTCATAAATTTTCAGACCAAATCCATCAATAACATCAATCAAACATCAAATATATCTGGATCAACCAATCTCCTTTTTACCAACTAAAACTGAATCAAACAATCAATTTTCTAAATGCTATAACAAAAATACAGTAACAGTAACTAGAACCCAATCCAGAACCCAGAACACTGCAATAGCAAATAGAAGTAGCTAAAACATATTTTATGAGACGTATACTACTTCAATGTGTCGAACTTGCATTCATACATTGTTATATGAAGGCAGACCTACATATATGCTGTTTTGAAATGCCGAACCAACGTGTATATGCACCTTGCTATACTGAACCTGCGTACAGATCTGTAAAAGATGATTTAACGTTTACAACTATTCAGACATCAGTTATACCCAAATCATCGTATTTACAGATTACGACATGCACCAATAAAAGATCAAAACCACACAAAGATACTTCTCTTCAAGCCTTAAGGTCTTGACCCATCAATAGAACTTATCCTTCTTCAAGCGCTCAGGTTCCTCCTTGATTTAGATCGAGCTATGCACCATAACCCAATGACCAGTATTCTAGATCTTGCTCTTCATTAGATATTCAATGCTTTGAGTGTCCTTACCTAATGATCTCCTCCTCCTTTTATAGTCTTAAGCCTTATTCAATACCATGGTCCAAAACCACTTAAAAAAAATACCTTGGACCAATTACCTGGGGTCAACACTTCGAACAAGATACCTTGGAACAATACCATGGTCCAATTACCCCAGAACAAAACCAAATTATCCAACATGTACATGCCTTTCCTTGCGTGAAAGTGCTTGTATACACATACGCGCCTTTTGGTCGGCGATCCCACATGTATTCGCGGCTTGGTAAAGGGGAACCTGCATATATATATTTTTCCTTCTTTCTGTGATCTGAAATCTGAGTGAGTTGCCATCAAGGAAAACACCGCTGTCATAATGCCAACAAATATATCATCAATGAATAAAATAAAAAACTTGTCCAGATAAGGATTCAACACACTATTCATCAAGCACATAAAATCATTTGGGGAATTACTCAAACCAATCGGAACCACAACAAACTCATAATTCCCATACCTAGTCCTCAAATAAGTCTTTTATATGTCCTCTTCTTTTGATGTGCACCTGGTGGTATCCTGATCTCAAATCAATATTTGATAACATTATTGCTCCCTTCAACTGATCAAACAAGTAATTAATCCTGGGTAATGGGTACCTGTTCTTGATTATCACCTTAATCATTTTCCTGTAATCAATGCACAACCTAAGAGTACCATCCTTCTTCTTTACGAACAACACTAGTGCGCCCCAAGGTGATAAAATTGTCCTAATGTATTTCTTATCAAGAACTTCCTTCAACTGCAACTTCAACTCTACTAACTATGGTGTTCTCGTCATGTAAGGTACCTTTGATGATGGTGCTGCCCCTTGTACGAAATCAATAGAAAATTCCACTTCCCTATGGGGAGAAAACTCTAGAATCTTTGCTAGAAACACATCTCGAAAATATTTTAATAAAAGGTATCTCTTGAATATTTATGCATCCTCAACATCCTTACCCTTATCACTGGAAATATGGACTGCAAATAATACACACCCTTTCCTGCAACTATTCTTAGCCTTCATAAGGGTGACCATCCTCACTGATGTAGGATTCTTCTTTCCTTGCAAAGTTCTCTTTTCAACATTATCATCCAAGCACTCAATATCCTTTTCATAACAATCTACTTTGATCATGTAAAGATACAACCAATCCGTACCCAAAAGCATACTATATGATCCAAGTGGTAATACATTCAAATGTGTTGCTGTAGGCATACCATTTAGCTCAAATTCACAAGCTCTTACCCAATGATGAACTCTCTTCATAGTAACTGTAGCCAACTACACCAACTAAGACTCTTCATATACTTCTTTTCTCAAACCATAGCTATCCACAATGTCAGGATTAACATAACTACAATTAGATCCCGTGTCAATCAAAATAGAAACAACTTGACCACAAAGCTTATCTTCCATCCCAAAAATCAATGCCTGGTGATCTACCTGCTTTTTGTCCATAGTTGCATAAATATGAGGAATGTTATGCCCAATATCCTCAACTGTCTACTCCTCCTGAGTGTTGTATATATGAGTCCTACCACCCCGGTACAATGGACAATACTTCTTGTGATGATCTTTGCCACATATCCAACACTGCAATGGTCCCCTACCATCACCTCTAGTTTTCTACTCTCCAAGTTGTGACCCATGTCCCTTCTCAATTGCATTGAACTTCTTGTAAGGAGTAACATTTTCTTTCTCACCGACATCCCGAGCTCTTCCCCGCTTTAGTGGCCACTTTCCTTAAACTTTCTCATTTCCTTTCAAATCACGGTTAGTATCATCTTTGTGCTTTGACTACTAATAACAATTATTCAACTTTTGAATGGCCTCATCCAATGATCTAGGCTCATGAAACTCAATCCAATCTCTATATGATACTGGAAATCTAGTGATGAATCTATGAATATTAGCCTTCTCATCCTTGAGGCAAGGAACATAACTCAACAACTCGAGGATCCAGCTAGTGTACTCATAATCTATCATAGAACTCATTTACAACTCATAGAACTCCTTAGCTCTATCATCATGGTAACTCTCTGATAGGTACTTCTTCTTAAAGAGTCTCTTGAAATAATCCCAAATATAATCTTCTTCTCGAATGCCCTTAACATTCTTCACACCTTCCCACAAAATATTTGCTTTCCCTTTGAGACTGAAGGTGTCTATCTTGGCTTTCGTGTTTTCTGGATAGCTATACAATATGAAGAATCTTTTCACCCCAAGCAACCATGCCTCTATATCTTCTAACTTCTTCATCTCTCCATCAAGGAAAATTTTAAGGATGGAAAATTTCCTTGAAGTTTAAAAACATTGGTGAATCTCACTAATCCCTAATATGCAAACTATAAAATGTTTATTGATATATTTGTAAAATTATTCAAATTTATAATCATTTTATATATAACCTCTATACAATGTTGGTGATTTTTAAGGTAAAATAATTTTATATTCTAAAATTTGGGTGAATTGTCTTTTATAAAATTGTAAATTGGTGAATTGTTTTTGTGGAAAAATCATGGAAAATTAGCCCACTGGGCAAACATTAGCCCCTAAAATTTTCCATGCTCTCCATTGAATGTAGGAGGCTTGACTTTCTTGAATTCCTCAAAAAAGCACTCACTCCTCCTATAACGATGATGATGGTGATGATGATGACAATGTATCCTGGATGAGGAGCTATAATGATGCCCATATATACAAGTCCTCCTGCTTGGTGTATCCAATGATCTTCCTCCTTTGACTATATCCCCTTTATCCAACATGTATCTGAACCAAGGTCTACTACTATAGGCTTCATTAGTTTTCTCTTCCTACTCTTAACTAATCCTAAAATGTCACTGTCTCTGCAATTCCAACAACCTCTGAAGAATTATTGCAATGACTTCTACCATCTTTTCCTGGGCCCTTGCAAGTATTTCCTAAGCCTCAACCAACCTGTCATTGTCTGCTTTGCAACTTTTGATCTCTTCCCTCAAACTCCTAAATGTATTTGCTATACCAGGAGAATACTCATCTCCTTGCTTCCTAATTAATCTATAGGGAGAGTGACATGAACTATAGTCTACCATTTCTCTTGTCATCTATGATTCTCTTCTTCTTGCAAGTAGGCCATGTCAGATAAACCAAATAGATACCAAAACCAAAACCATACCTCATTGATGTTCATGGGAGGCTTATCTCATCTGCAAAATCAATCCACATTAACATGATACATGTATAATCATAATCACATCAATATAAAACCATCATGTAGTACCATGAGCCCATGCATGACAACCATAACCATGATAACAACATATTTTCCCCAAAAAGAGCACAATCTACTCTGATACCACTCTATAACTGCTTCCTCCCACATTTACCTACTTTCAACTATTTTCCCAGAGTAAACACGTGATGAGGGTCACTATGATAATACTCAACCTCTTATATGACCTTAAGGAAATGGAGTTGACAACTCAAGACTTTACTAACCTCCCTCAGGTGCCACAAGACCTCTAGGAGAACGCCAACCCCCTAGGTGTCCAACCCCTGAGTTAACTCTCTTTTTCACTAACCTAGATCCTTAGTCGCTCCCTTTCCAAGGAATCCAAGTGAATGTAACCCTCCAATCACTCCCATAGGCTTGCTTCCCACCAACTATAGATTTTTCATTTAGTTCTATGACAGTGACCCTAAATTTTGAGCCACTTTTTCAGGGCTAAGACTCAAGCCCCTTCCCAGAACTCTGTGGAACTTCTAGAAATTATGAATAACATAGAAAAGAGGCTTCCAAACCAAAACTTAAACCAGGTACTGACCTGACCTCTCACAAATAGGACTGGAATTCCATCAAACATATTATTAACATGCAACCTACAGGTCATGAATGCATATCTCAACGTAAGGATCTAAAAACATATCTGAGTTTTAACAAGAAGGATCTATGCATTCTAACAATATATATCATAACATCGATTATGTCATGCATTCATTAACCATACATTAATTGAATGAAATGTGATAAGATCCATACTTAGATATGTCATATAACCGTGCTTATAACAAGCATATAGCCAGATAGATAGCAATGATAGATCAGCCATTAAAGTCACATAATCACAAGTACATTTACTTACCAAAGACAAGAGAAAATTATCTCTTATTAACGGTATGAAAAATCCAACGAATTCAGGGACTTCCATATACCACCTGACCATAGATTGAGCTGAACCGAATCTTTCTTTCAAACAATCACCCCCCATGCCATATTCCAAGCATGAATTTGGTATCTCATGGGATAAACCAATCCATAAACAACCAAGGGTATCCAGAGTTTAAACTACCTCCACCCTCACCATACCGTGATCTCACCTAAACTGGCTCCAAGATCACAAAACCAAATTGAGCTTGGATGCCTTAGAAGTCCTTCACCATCCCTTGAGGGAATTTCCTGTCTCCACCCACCAATTGAGGGCTTCTTGCAAAAGACCATCTCCACACCAAAACCTTGGTATTTTCTTGAGACCACCTCACTCGGATCCAAAACATTCTGGAAATCCATAGCTCAACCAAGAAATAATCCCATCACACCATGGATATCTAGAAATGACAAGGCAAGGCTAAAAAACCCTTTCAAAACATCCATGTCATTGACATAAATGAACCCAAATACACACATGCACATACAGTGCATGCCAAAAAAAGTTAGGAAACCATACTTGTAACATGTTAGCTACAAGTATTCCTGTTGAAGTTGCTTGATCCAACTTTTCCTTTCTTGATCCATGTTTTCCTTTTCTTTGTCCTTCCCTATCCTTCCCTTTCTCGCTTTCTTTCCTCCTACTCTTGTGCTCTTCTCCTCTGTAAAAACCAATATTTAAAATGAACTGACAAAAGGCTACCAACTGACACTCTCATGTCTTTTTATTATTGATTCCTATAATTTATCAATTTTTCCTTAATTTTCCTTCAATTTCCTCCCCACATGCAACCTATGACCTTTCACCTCCCTTTTCTACTATTTTCGTTTATTTTCATAAATAAAATGCCAATAATACACTTTTACCTTTTCAAATACTTTTCCATTGGCTTTTCCAATTTCCCCTTATTCATAATTCACAAGAAGTGATGCCCACTAGGATTTTTTTCCCAACATTCAACTTGGAATAAGTGTCCCTTGACCTTGGTCTTTTTTTGCCTTTATTAACTTTTATTACATGAAAATTTAACATGTGGTTGTTACACCCATGGGTTCCCAAATGCTTTCAAGGGAAAACTCTGATGGGTCACATTGATAGGTAGCTTTTGGAGTTCATTAATCTATCCTCCAACCCTTAAAAATCTCCTTTTCTCACATTAATTTTAATTTTTAGCCATAATATGCTTAGTAGGAAGACTAAAAGGTGTTTTTCATATTGTATGGCCTAATGTGGTTAATATGCAGGCCAAAGAAGATTTTTTTGGAGATATTTACCATGCAAGGGCTTGATGGAGACATCTAGAGATAATATAGGGAGGATGTCCACCTCATTAACTCCCTAACATAGCTTGAGATCACAGAATCCTCTTCAATAGCTTGAATTCACTAGCAAACGAGGAAATAAAAGTGAATTACAAGGACAAATGGAACCTGATCCACAAATATCGTGATTTTGGAGGGGAGAATTCCTCCTTTCAAGGAAGTTTCCCCTTAATCATTTTTGTATAGGTAAATGTGCTAAAAGGCTCATTAGGATTCAAATTTTTGTTGCAACTAATTGTAGCTAATAAGAGCCTTGACATTGTTATTCTTAACTTTCATATGATGTATGAGACTACTATTTTTTCTTAATGAGAAGTTTACCATTGATACGAATTTGAGTTAGTTTTGGAGGGATAAACCCCTTGGGCCCAACCTAGAGGCTTTAGTCCCTATCTTTTATTTCCTTCTTGTTCTTGTTTCAAAGCATTGCAATCCTTCTCTTGTTTTAGTAGATGTTATTTCATAGAAACTTGTAATTGTGGGCTTTCCTATCTCGTCTCTTGTTGAAAGAGTGATTTGAAATATCTAAAATAACAACTCAAAATATTTGTTTATGATTTATTGAAAATGGATAGATGTTAGTTTTCCTACTTATTATCTGCAATTTAGGAGTTAGTATCATTATCTTGAGTTATTAGAGTAGTGTTGTGGGATAAAACAAATATTAATCAAATTGAACTTATATTTTCCATAATAATTTGTCCCACTATATTATTGATTAGTTGATCCATGTATCTGGCTAGCTAAAGGGACTATTCTGATCTACAGGGGTGGGCACACCTTTTCACATCCACTTGGGCCTTTCCATATTCCTCTTAGGCACCTCACCTTGCTTCCAAATTATGTCTTTGATTTCACTCTGTTAAAGCAAATGAAGGATAGTGTGGGCATCAAAGTTGGTGCAAGATAGACCTACGAGGGGTACTATGCTTGGCTAAGGGGCTCCCACATCCTTCATTCACCAAATTCTACCTTCTTCCACCACTATCCACGTCTAAGACACAACTTCCATCCGTAAAACGTTCCCGGACCCCCTCCTGTAGAAATACAGACCCTCCTATAGCATCCTTGTAGCTTTGATTTCTTCAACCAGTTTTTCTCCAAACTTGGACTTTGGCTTAGTTAAGTTTAATAATAACCCCCACATTATTATTTGATGATTAGTGAAGACCTTAGGACGACTCCAACCTTATCCTTCAATCCCTGCAACCATCAAATAAAAAAATTGAGTTAGATTTAGCATTTTTTTCTTCATAGGCATGTTAAAGATGTGGTTTCTCAATTTCAGCAAGTGTGAGTAAATAAATGATGCATGCAATGTAGGTTATTTATTTTAATCAACTGTGCAAGTAGACTAGCATGATTTAGTTTTGCAAATAGATTAGTTATTTTCCGTATGCAATTTCAATTAGCATTTACATTTGATTAATGGTAAGCAAAGTAGTATGATTTATCTCTTCCACTAAATTAGCCTATTTTCCCTATTGAAATTTCAATTAGAATTTAAATTTGATGATTGGAATTTTCACCTTAGTAGTAAAATCATGTTCGTTTATGCTTTCGTAAGAGGTTTTCGCTACAATTAGTTGGAGGAATGGTCTCTGAATGCCCTGATTTGATTTCATGAATATAAGTGACATGAGTAGAACCTAACTTACTGTGCATATAGCATTATCACCTCTAATTTTGTATGAAACCTAGGTTGATAATTAAAGTTGAGAATCCCTTGGGAGTTGCAACATCTTTGGTGCAATACCAAGTCTCATGAGTTTTTCACACCATTTTTGGGGAGGCGTCTAAGTAAAGTATGTTTTCGCTTAGGAATTGCTTGGATTTTTTTTTGTTTTCCATTAGTCTTATTTCTTTGAACAAAAGGTGAAAATTTCAAAATAAAAGTTGTTCTCTCATGCCTCGTAGGAGTGGGATAACAAAGGGAAATTCTTGCCAAAGATCACTGCCTCCTCATACAATCAACCTTCATTCTTCTTCGGCGACTATGAAGTCCCCTCTCTGACTACAGGGAAGTTGGAAAACCCTTTAGGAGATCCACCTGAAATTTTTGAAGAACTTATAGGGGAAGAAGAACCTATCTCACCCACCCAAACTATGGTTGAAAACTAGAAAAATGAGTTTTTTCGTATCATAGAAACCAGTGGAAAGGTTAGAATGAAAAATATAAGTCCTCTTACTCTCCCACATTTCCATGGCCTAACCTATGAAGATCCTGACACCTTCATATTTGAGTTCGTTGTTTTCTGTAAGACCTATGACTATGCCTTTGATGAGAAAAAACTGAAGTTGTTTCCTTCTACCCTCAAATATGTAGCCTTATGTTGGTTTATAAGTCTACCTAGAGGCAGTGTCACTACCTAGGCCCAAATGCAACAAGCCTTTAATGGAAAATACTGAGATTACTATAGGCCCAAATAAATAAATGAGGAAATATTTAGGATGACACTTGGACCTGATGAATCATTGGAGGACTATGAGGAAAGGTTTCAACTAAATTATAGGAAGGCCAACTGTACCTTTGATACTAAGTCACTCAAGCTAGTTCTTCTCTAAGGAATTAGGGAATATGCAATGGAAACCCTCAAAATTCTATCTAGAGGAGATATCTACCAATTTCCTTATGATGACATCAAAACTGCATTCAAGAATCACTCTAGGGCTACTAGGAATAAGGGTAGGTCTAGCTAAAGCTTGGTCAGTGCCTCTCCCTTCACAACAACCATCAAGTATAAGATATGAAGTATGTTGGAATATTTTAAGAGTTAAATGTTGCATACCTTTTCCTTGTAGATGGATATTATGCAAATAAAAAGAAATCAATAGGAAGCATAGAGGGATCTAGCTATATTTTTCCCTAGGTTTACTAAAATACATCCTAGGAATGAATGTCCACTAAATTTCATAGAAGTATGCTTAGTTTGTGAGGAGAATAATGAAACAGATAAAAGCCCCTCTCTTCTAGGTCTAAAGTTTGTATACCAAGGAGGGGTAAAAGGTGGGTCCAAGCAGTTATGCTTCATTAACCAAAGGAGACCACTAGGTCCTTGGCCATATCAATAAGGCATGCAAGGTGCACATTATCCTCACTACAATCCAAATGAAAATGCACCTTCCCAGCCTTGGTACCATTCCACTCACACATCATGGTATATGCATCCTCCTTGGTATTATACTCCTCAATATCCTCCTTAGCCTATCAACACTCCTTTTTAGCCTTATCCACCCCAACCTTCCTAATGGGGCAACCCTTGACCAGTGTGGAGACTTCAAACCACCCAAGCTCCTGCTTTACTGCCTCCACCTCAAGCTCAACCACAACCACCTCACCAAACTCCACCTAAACAACCTCAAATTCCTTCTCAATGCAATCTGAACCCAAACAACAAGTAGGCACAACATGTTTACAATGGGGAGATATCCTACCCCAGTTATGTTGTGGAAATCCAACAGATCAACCTTAGATCTAGGAAGGAGCTCCCAGATAATCACCCACCTTCTCCACCTAAAGAGATTGAAGAAGAGAAGGAGTAGAGTGTCCCACAAGTCAATGCACATCCTTATCCTAAAAGGATTGTACACCCTAAACAACGGACCCTAGAAGAGGCTAAACTACTGGGGGAATTGAATAATTTGTGTGTCAAGATACCCCTTCTCTAGGCCATAAAAGATGTTCTCATTTACAACAAGCTTATCAAGGAGGAATGTTTTAAAAGGATTGGGAGAATAATAAGAGATACCCCCACATTCAATGTTGTCAGACAACTATCTGATCTTATGCTTGGGAGGGTGATCTCTCCAAAATACTTGGATCATGGTAGCTCAGTAGTGGATGTGCACATTGATGGCATTATGGCCTTAATACTTTAATTGATCTTGGGGCTGGAATATATGTAATGACTAGGGAAACTATGCTAAAACACAACCTCCAAGGGGATTTAAGGAAGATCACCAGAGTGCTACAGCTTGCAGATACATCCACAGTAGCTCCTGAGCGAGTTATTGAAGATTTCATGGTCTCAATTGCCTGCTGGGAGTACCCCACTGATTTCTTGGTCCTCCAGCCCAAAACCAGGTTTAATGGTTGTCTTCTAATTCTAGGAAGATGTTAGTTGGCCATTGTTGATGCCTACATTGGTTGTAGGGCTGGGAAAATGACTATTAAAAATGGACATTTAGCAAAACCACTTGTTTTTTATTGTTGGCTTAATGGGTCCTGACCCTGGTTTAGAGTTAGTGTTTCCAAACAAATCCCTACACTATGGGACTTCAGTGGAGCGTGGGCTGAAGTATCACCCGAAGCGGTATGGGGGGATGATGGAACCAAGTTTCCACACCCAAAGATGAGCGTGATGTCATTTTATGCCCTAAACCTGCCTTCGTGCAGATTGATAAGCCCTTAGGGCTTATCGATATAACTTCCGTTAATTAGATTCTATACCTCCACGAAGGTCTATGACTATCTTTCGCGGACCCTAAATGGGTGAATAAACCACTTACGTGCTTCTGTGATTACTCCTAACTTCGTCTTTACCTAGATCGGCTTAAGTGTTCAATAACTTTAGCATGCAACAAGATATTCTTCATGCAAACAATTATTATTACTTTCGTTCATATGACAATATAAATAATGTAAAATCGTGAATCGATAGAGTATTGGTTCATAAACCCACCATTCCTTATAGCATAAAAGTGCATTCATTCATAACAGAAATTGATAGACAAAAAATAGGAAATGTTGCAATAACTTCTTTATTAATACTTCAATTCTTCTTACAGACTCAAGACTTGCCTGCGCACTCAGATGCATGGGTCCGAGCACTTAACTGCGGCCTCTACTCTAGGCCTCTACGCACACAGTTATAGAGCTTCTCTTCTACTCTAAGACTTCTTTTCTCTTTCTCTTACTGACCCATTACATTCATCTTCATTCATATCTATCACGCCTTAGACTCTCTAAGAATCTCCTTTTTATACAATCCCATGGGCTGCAGACCATGGGTAGGTCTATACAAGCTGACACAACTTACATAATAGAAGGGTAAAACCCTTTATGAAACTTTACCATCTACGCGCTCCGTGACCACAACTTGTGGAGACTTTACACTTTTTATAATAAAAATTGGGATTTTTCCCCAAAACATGGGCTTTTGCCCCAAAATTAACCGTAGGGGACCCTCTCCAAAATAGGCCCCCAACACAAATATCATGACTCGCCCCCGAGTCACTCTGCTGGTTTAGAGATCTTACTGTGGAGACCTCCCAGCTCCACTTGTGCCACTGCTACCTCAACCGTGCTCTGTGTGGCCACCTGTTTGATTTGCTCCACCAGCTACTCTGTTGTTGGTCCTGCACTGTCTTCCTTGATATTCTATTGTGTTCTTTGTAGGCTTGCTAAATTTTCCTCAATGGTGGCAAAGATAACACAGGATTCATCTAGCCAAGGCTCCAATCTGGCCTTGAGTTCCGCCTCTTTCCTTTACGATGTCTCCACCTATTCAAGCAACTATTTTGCCTCTTGTAGCTTAGCCAATTGCTGTGATATAGTAATGATGCGCACCGTCACTCTTACTTCATCATATTTATTTTGAAATTCATGGGCTTCCATGTTCAACCTCTATAGGTTAGGATCTTCTTGGAGCATCGTGAATAACTCCATGGACTCCTCAAAGAGCGGGGTGCAATCCACCACCGCGACATCTACTATTATGACTCCATCCTTTGCATCTGCTTCACGCCCTTCTATGACCTTTGTTGGAGTTGAAGGTTGTGACTTCAACTCGAGCTCTATTATCTTTAGGTTCAGTTCAATCTGAACCTTGTTCACTTCCATCTTCGCGTCGTGCACACCTACAACCAACTTCCTGATCTTTGCGTCCATCGGTGCTTCCTTTGGGATATGAAGCTGAGGGATGCCTAGGTCACCACAATTGTATTTTTTTTGTTTTTCGCCTAGACTTTCTTCCATGCTTCTAGTGTTGTTGTTTTCTCCATGAACATCTGTTCATTGTTGACCTTGTACTCATTGATCATGCTCAGCGCGCACTGCTCCTAGGCCTTAATCTCTTTGATCACACCTACCTGCAGTGTGTGAAGGAACTCACTGGGGAGTGTGGCCAAATTGAGGCCCACATTCTTCAAAGTGCTAAAAATAGCCTTGTCAGCATTTGCCTCCATGCTCAAAGCTCCATCAGGCAATGCGACTACCCAAAGATCCATTGAGCGAACCAGCTCTTCTTCTTGAGTGGTCCCCAGTGCCAAACTGGTTGAGGTAGCACTGCTCTATTGTGCAGCTGCCTGGAGTCTTTTCGTTTGGATCTGCAGCTCACATAGACCCGTCTATATGGTGCCTAGTGCTTTCTTCTATTGCTTATCAAACTCCTACAACAGTTCTGTTGTTGTATCCCACACCTTATTGCCAATATCATCTAAGTTGCCCTCTATCAAGGTAATTGGATCTAGCGATGACTTAGAGGCTTTTGTCTTCTTGTGTTGTCCTTCCTTTTCTTGCTCCCTATACCACTTCACTCAGAAGGGAGTGCTTTCCTACTCATCTCTGCCGCACTACTTTGACCGCTCATCTTCCTTCGTTTGGGGCGAAGGAGATTTCTGAATTTTTTTGGAGCCACACTCTTATTGCTCTGCATGTTCCTTCACAACGCACTCCACTTCTATTTGGGCCTTCTCCTCAGTCTCCTTCCTCCTCTTCTCAGCCAACTGTTGAACCTTTAGTCTTCCTGCTTCCTTTTTCTTCTTCTCCATGGACTTGCTAGTCATAGTGGCGTCATCATATGCAATGTGCTAGTCTGTTGGCCAATGCTTAATGACTTCTACAACTGCGTCATCCATGGCCAAGTAGGGTAAGTCAAACCATTTCTGGTCGGGGTCCTTATGTGCCTGGATGTAAATGTGATGGAAGTCCACTTTGAACTCCACGTACCTAGATAGTTGCTCAAATAGGGTTGTGGACAGCCACGACTTTTGGTTGATGGCTGAGTGGATGCTCACTTCCATCAGTACCCAAAAGACTTTTCTTTCTCTAACCTGCACAATGTCCTGTGTGGCCTATAAACAAGCAAACTTTGTTGCTTCAAGTAAATCCATCTCAATCGGAGGAAATTGGCTATCCTCCAACAACTCCCATGTGACCAACACAATCGAGAGTAATAGCCATGAATAGTTAAAGATCTTACTTTGGTCCTATGCCTCTCTGCAGTTCGCGAGGAACTCGCAGAACAGGTAGCATGTCCAGCTGAATTGTACGCCCTCCATGCATTGAGCTGCCAAAGAGACCACTAGTGTCGGCACCTCATCTATGTAGCACTTCCTCATGACTTTTCCAGCCAAAATTTGAGTGGCAAACTTCACCGTGGGGTCAGTAACGCTGGTAATGGAATACCCACATGGTTTCTTAACAAGTTTGAAGTTGTTCTTCATCTTCTCAGTGAGGTTGCGCTCGCTCATCTTTCCTCCAAACACCTTGGCTGGATTCATGCCTGAATGAGGTAATAATGTCATCTGGTGGATCAGCATATCAATTATGGCGATCGGCTCACTCAGTCACAGGCACCCATCGTGAACCAAGCACAACAATTTCTTGATGAAAATCAGTTTTATCGGAGCGCGGTGGTAGTGAGGCACCCATAGTAGGTTTAGTAACCCTGACTTTTTAACTCCATGAATCCATTCTACCAGCTCCAACGTGGTGACACTGGACTCGTTGTAGAAAACCATCCTCATTAAGGTGTTTTTCACCAAGTGGGAGAACTTCTTAAGGTCTGCCAAATCCCAATATTAAAGCTTCAGATGTGGGATTCGCAGCAAGCATGGACCTTCAAAGGGCAGGTTCTCCGGTAATAGGGGTGTGTTAAGGAGGAATTATCCCTCATCTGGGTCTTATAGTACCTTCACTTTTCCCTGGTGCGGAGGGATATACTCTGGCTTCTTAGAAATAAGGTCTACCCCCTTAATATCTATGTCTTCTGCACCCTCCTCTGCTTACAAATCGACCACTTTCCCCTTCTCTTTTGCACTCGACTTTTATTTCCATTGAGCCGATGTAGCTGCATGTTTCCTCGATGACTTATGCACCACCATTGGCTTCTTCTACTTATCCTTCTTTGTCTTGGGGACCTCTCTTGTCAATGCAGGCTTTGGCCTAGGCGACCTCGATGCCATAGGCACTGTTGCTGGAACCTCCATACTCACAACCTCAGGGGCAGCTCCCTTAAAGGCAACAGTCTCTCCAGCATTTATAGTTTCTGCGGGACCTAGTCCTAACATGATTACATTAATAAGATTTCTATTAGACTCGGAATACTGAGCGAGCATGGGGCTTGCAAGAAAATCCTCAAAGAACTCACGGTTCATGCGCAAAAAACAACACAATTTAGAAATTCTTAGAATGCAAAGTGTTTCTCATTGGATGCCCACCTGTAATTTATAGGCAAATATCAATTCAAATTCAAATGTAAATGTGATATTAGCGGAAGATTTCCAAATATTTCACTCTTGATTTCAGCCTTAAATGCCTTAAATGTCACTCCACCTAGCTGTCTTTTGGTAGTCAAATCATGTAAAATGACGGTAACAGCCACTTTTTGGCTGCACTGCACAGTCTCCAACCCTATAGCACAGCTCCATTCGCACTTCTTCTAGCACTGTGACATCCTCATGTTTCACACAGACCTCTCATTATGCAGCTCTACAGCCTGGGCAGTGTAGTGTATAGTCCCACACCTCCTTGCATCTACTTGGTGTAGGTTTTAACCCTGTACAGAAATTACCTACATACGAATTATAAAACATGGAAAATAAATAATGCGAGAGCATAACACATAAAACACATACACAAAGATTTTCCCCTGGATCCAAACATCGGGAGTACCAGCTTGATTTTTCATTATATTCCTTTCAATGTTATAATACATATTTATACATGCCAAAGCATCCAATACCATGGATTGAAAACCGTCATGTCCAAAACCATGGACCAAAAACCATCGCGTCCAAAACCATGTGTGAAAATCATGCACAAAACCATTGGTAGGTCAACCCAACCTAACATAGGGTCCAAAAACAAAATTTTCCAGGGCGTTGCCCTGGACCCCATAGAGTGGCGTTACCTGCATCCTCAGACCCCCTGTGACCCCCCCCCACTATGCAATCAGTGCAACGAAGGGGGCCTCCACCCCCATTCTAACCCCTCGGTTAACTACATGGGCTAGTCATGGAAAGAATATAACACAACCCAACATTCTCCCACTTGTTGTTTTCTTTCGATAGGGGGCCACAGGAGAGCTTAGCCATTTATCCAGCCCTACAATGCCCATTATTTCTCTACACCAAGAGAACTTCTCAGAGGTCACAGATTTTTTCAATTCATCTGTAGTATTCTTCAAAGTGTCCATCTTGACCAGCAACACCTTTTTGTCTTCTATCATATCCCTCACAAAGTGATACTGAACATCAATGTGCTTTGTCTTTGAATGATATGCAGTGTTATTTGCCAAGAAAATTGCACTATGGCTGTCATAGTGTATCCTTATAGCTCCCTATACTAACCCCATACTTGAAATCAATCTCTACAACCAAACTTCTTCCTTGCTTGCATGAGTGGCTACCATGTATTCTGCCTCTGTAGTTGATAGTGTCAGTACAGATTGTTTCTTACTCATCCAACTGACTGCACCTCCAAATAGGTTAAACACATACCCACTTGTAAATCTTCTCTGATCTAGATCTCCAGCCTAGTCTGAATCAACAAAGCCATGAATATCCAACACTTTGTCCAATCTTGTGTAGAAATTTTGAATAATTTAACACATATTCAATGGAGATTATCCTGATCATGTACTATTGCGGAATACATACACAATACATAAGCTCCTCTATGTTGATCATCAATATAGCAGCATCAATAACAATAAAACATCAAGAGCATTCACACATTAACACAGTATGTAACCCGGGGAAAGCATCTTGCTAAAAACCCCACACTATCTGTATATTAATGATTGAGACCATGTAACATTACAAAGTACAATGCTTATCACAAGCAATCCAGTACCAGCTCCACCTGTTACACACAATACAACTAAGATCTGATCTCCAAATCTATTCCACTGCTTGCCTGCCTCCACTGCTCAATACCTGCTCAAGAATGAGTGAGAATGGTCTACCAAACTCGTATTTCACCTCCAAATAATCACTCACAATGTGTAAGACATGAGTAGAAGCTACAAACTGGGCAAATACATGAGCAAACTCATTGGAATACTCAATCCTTTGAGTGTGCAAGATCTGATGCACAACTATAGTCACAACTAATAGCAATCTGATTCTCTAACACCTATCCCTGCTGAACTGAACATGCACTGACATGCAACTGAGTTAACTGATGTATTCTATGGTTGTATTATGAGTTAATAATTAGTTTAACAACTCATCATTAGTCTATTTGCAGTTAGACTAACCACAACTAGTTTAACCAAGTCAAACTGAACACAACTCCATCAACTCCACAATCAACTCCACCAAAATCAACTGATTGAGTTCTAACTGAAGTCATGCATGCAACAACTCAACCGACTCATAAGAAAAGCGTACTTCCTTCTGATAGCTACATGGGCCACATCTGTAGCTCAAACTGAAGTGCTCCAAGAGAATAAGATCAAGTTTATAGTCCAAATATTATTATGAGACAATAATATTCGACTTTTCTATTTTTCACAGCCAGTCTAAAAATAGACTTTGATCACCCACACTTTGGTCACCCACACTTTGGTCACCCACATTGTGATCACTCACACTGTGATCACCCACACTGTGATCATCCACACTGTGATCATCCACACTGTGATAAAAAATAGAACTTGCGCCATAATTTGCCTGCGGGCCCACTTAGTGAAGGCGACTCTTTTCACTAAGCTCCATCATCTTGTTGCAATCTCAACACTTCCTCTCGACAAGATATGGATTATCGGCAACCCCTATCCCACCTCGGTGGTACTCGAATTTGCTCCTGGTGAGAGCCTTCGTCAGAATATCAACATCCTGATCCTCCATTGGAATGTATGAAAGCAACATGATCCTCTGCTGCACACAATCTCTGATATGATGGTACCTGATGTCAATATGCTTAGATCTATCATGAAATATAGGATTAGCCGAGAGTTTAATGCAAATCTGGTTATCACAGTAAATCACAGTAGGATCCAAATGAGAACTGAACAAACCAACCAGGATCTTCCTCATCCATATAGCCTCGCATGCAGCCAAACTTGCTGCCATATACTCGACCTCCGCTGAACTGAGTGCCACGGATCTCTGCTTCCTGCTGTACCAAGAAACTATTGTCGATCCAATACTGAAGGCCCCTCCTGATGTGCTCTTTTTGTTCGTTGGGCTCCCTGCCCAATCTACATCCGTGAAGCCACATAGCTTCACCTCATCCTCCTGTCTGTACCACAAACCATATCCCGATGTGCCTCTCAAGTAGCGCACTACATGCTTGCCCGCCTTCTAGAAGAGCTTGGTAGGCTTAACCATAGCTTGTGAAAGCTAGTTAACTGCATAGCATATATCAGGTCGTGTATTGACCAAATACATCAGCGACCCCACCAACTGTCGATAAACAGTGGCATCCACTTCTTCTCCCGAAGTGGCATCCTCCTTCCTCCAACCTCCAGGAAGAGGAGTATCAACGGGCTTGTAGCCATGCATGTCGAACTTCTCCAGTATCTCCCGAGCATACTTGCCCTGAGAAACAAACAGTCCACCACTACACTGCCATATTTCCAATCCTAGGAAATAGTGAAGGAGGCCCAAGTCCTTCATCTCAAACTCTGTAGCAAGATCCTTCTTACATGACAGTATCAACAGCTCATCACCCGTTAGAATCAAATCATCAACATACAATACAATGATAAGCAACTTACCCTCCACCACAATCTGGTATAGGTTAGGATCCGCCTTGCTCTTGGAGAATCCAAGTCCTGTGAAATAGTTGTCTATCCGTGTGTACCAAGCATGTGGTGCTTGCTTCAACCCATACAGCGCTCTCTTGAGCCTGCACACATGCGACTCACTGCTGAAGACCTCAAAGCCTTCAGGCTGCTCAATGTACACCTCCTCCTCAATGACTCCATTGAGGAACGCAGTCTTCACATCCATCTGATGAATGTGCCATCCCATCTGCACTGAGAGAGCAAGAATCGTCCGTATGGAAGAATACCTTGCGACAGGTGCAAAGGTCTCCTCATAATCGATCCCCTCTATCTATGAAAAGCCTCGGGCAACAAATCTTGCCTTGTACTTCTCCACACTCCCGTCAGCTACCTGCTTGACCTTGTAGATCCATCTCGAACCCACCACTGATTTCCCTTCCGGTCTAGGAACAATCTCCCATGCACTGTTTCTAACAATAGAATCATACTCTTCCACCATGGCGTCTACCCATGCGGGATCCTCCACAGCTTCCTCGAAAGAGGATGGCTCAGTCACAACACACTTGCTCATCAGAGCCATGTATCCAGTGTATCGATCAGGTGACTGTCTCTACCTGCGTTGGGCTGTAGGTGGTCCTACAACTTTCTCTGTATCTTGAGCCAGTCGCTCAGCTTCTGTCAAGTGCTTTTGCCAGCTGATGGTTGGCGTTGCATGAGTGGTCTCTTCCACTCCATGAACCTCGTCCTGTGGCTGATCCACATCCTGAAGCTCATCCTTAAGAACTAATAGCTCCTCATCTGCATGCAAGTGTAGCTCCCTCTCAAGCGAACACTTCATGGCTTTCTCCTCCTGAAATTTTATATCCCGTCGCACAACAGTTTTACCACTGTCTGGAAAATACACACGATAGTTGTGGGGCGTATCAGTGTACCCCACAAATATCCCAACCTCTGCGGTTGGCTCCAACTTCTTACTGGCATCCTTCGTCACATGCATGTAAACGTTAGCACCAAAAATCCTCAAATGAGAAAGATCAGGCTTCTTACCAGAATAAGTCTCCTCAGGTGTACTCATGCCAAGTATCCTATGAGGACAACGGTTCTGCACATAAACTACTGTATTGCATGCTTCCGCCCACAAGTGAAGGGGTAGGCCCTAATCATGCAACATTTCCCGTGAAGCACCGTTCTTCTGCTCAGCTACCCCGTTCTGCTGTGGGTTATGGGGAGCTATGAGCTCTCTACAAATCCCTTCTGCCTTGCAGAAATCCTTGAACTCGTCTGAGATGTATTCACCACCATTATCGCTCCTAAGAGCCTTCACCTTCTTCCCCGACTCCTTCTTAACCAGTGCTTTGAATTCACAGAACTTTGAATATGTCTCGCTCTTCTTCTGCATGAAGAAGATCTAGCACTTACGAGAGAAATCATCAACAAAAGTCACATAATACCTGTGCTTTGCTATCAAAGCAACTGAGAAAGGTCCACACACGTCTGTGTGAATTCTCTCAAGGATCTTCGTGGCGCGACTATCCTTCTCGTGAAAGGTGGCTTTCACAAACTTCCCCAAAGTACACCCCTTGCACTGATCTAACTGTGCAAGTGTGCCTTTAGGAAGCCCTGTAGTGATCTGCTGCAGTATCTTCAAGGCTCCATGGTGAAGGTGACCCAATCTCCTGTGCCACAACTCGCCATCATCCCGGCTCACCAATCCTTTTGCCTTGCCCACCATTGCTGCGCATCCATCTACATGCAACTGATAAAGGTTCCTCACTCGAACCCCTATCTTCCGGGTCTCACCAATTGTCTTGCTGCGCAGGAAAGCCTTTCCCTCGCTGAAAACAACATCATACCCCTTGTCTTCTAACATCGCCACTGAGATGAGATTCTTCATCAATCCTGGAACATGCATGACTTCCTTCAATACGAAGGGTTTACCAGACTCCCTCTCAAAGGAAATGGTACCGATACCGGTTGCACTGTATCTATCATCATCACCCATCTCGATGTGCACTCCAAGATCTTTGTCCTCCAGATAAGAGAACAAATATCTATCTCCCATCATGTGAAAAGATGCACCACTTTCCAAGAACCACATTGATCCCATCACACTTGAAACCAAGCATGCGATCAATGAAAAATCAAGCTCAAACTGTGAGGCTAGAGCCTCTCCTGCTGAAGATCCAGCAACCTACTTGTTCTTCTTCTTCTGTGGACAATTAGTGGCATAGTGTCCGTGCTGGTG
The DNA here is from genome assembly GCA_031772625.1 of Pinus tabuliformis. Taxonomy (NCBI): domain Eukaryota; kingdom Viridiplantae; phylum Streptophyta; class Pinopsida; order Pinales; family Pinaceae; genus Pinus; species Pinus tabuliformis. The sequence goes on from CM062809.1 coordinate 240,040,764, forward strand.
ACAGTGAAAACACTTCACCTTGGACATATCCTGCTTCTTGCCTTTCGCACCAGACTGAGAAGCTTTCTTGCTCTTCCCTTTCTTTACTTTGGCAACCAAAGCACAATTCTCTTCATCAGCTCCCTTTGATGAATATCCGTCCCAGGTACTCCGAATGATCTCCTCCTGCACAAGATCTGACCATAGTCTTTCCCATCCTGGCAATTTCTCCCGACCATTGACAGAGTCCTGATAGGAATGCCAACTCTTTGGAAGACCAAGGAGAGCCAATCTCACCAATTCCTCATCATCTACAGTAACCCCCACACTTCCCAGCTCATCTCGACACTAAGTGAACTTCATGAGATACTTGGGAATACTGTCACCCTTCTTGCATTTGATGTTTCTGAGTTTAGCTTTGAGCGCTAGCTTCCTCTGATCGCTCTTGCTTTGTAATAATTCTGTTAATGATTTCCACGTCAAATATGGAGTAGCCTTTCCATGGAGGTTGGACACAATGTGATCCTTCATGCCCTCCAACAGAATCCTTCAACATTTTGCGGTCTTCTTTTGCCAAACTTCTGCCTCAGCAGCATCAGTAGGCTTTGGGATATCCGTATCTATGAACTCCTTCAGCCCGTTATCATCTAATAGTGCCTCCATCCTGTCCTTCCATGCAATATAGTTTGAGCTGCCCTCAAGAGCATACTCCAATCGCAATCCGTTGAAAGACATTGCTGCGTTGTCACCAAGAAAACACTACTGCAAATTCGAATTCCACCAGCAACCAACTCAACTGCCTCGGATCTAAGATTCGTGAGAACAAAATAATTCTCGTACAGAGATTGACTGTATGGGCATTCACCAGATATCTCACCTTCCAAAGGAAGGATGAATCCAGAGGTTACCTGGCCCGATTACAGACTTTGCCTGAAGAAATAGAATGTAAACACTTCCTGAATAGTAGATCTAATGATCAACAGCTCCGATACCATGTAGAAATTTTGAATAATTTAACACATATTCCATGGAGATTATCCTGATCATGTACTATTGTGGAATACATACACAATACATAAGCTCCTCTACGTTGATCATCAATATAGCAGCATCAATAACAATAAAACATCAAGAGCATTCACACATTAACACAGTATGTAACCCAGGGAAAGCATCTTGCTAAAAACCCCACACTATCTGTATATTAATGATTGAGACCATGTAAAATTACAAAGTACAATGCTTATCACAAGCAATCCAGTACGAGCTCCACCTGTTACACACAATACAGCTAAGATCTAATCTCCAAATCTATTCCAGTACTTGCCTCCCTCCACTGCTCAATACCTGCTCGAGAATGAATGAGAATGGTCTACCAAACTCATATTTCACCTCCAAATAATCACTCACAATGTGTAATACATGAGCAAAAGCTACAAACTGGGCAAATACATGAGCAAACTCATTGGCATACTCAATCCTTTGATTGTGCAAGATCTGATGCACAACTATAGTCACAACTGATAGCAATCTGATTCTCTAACACCTGTCCCTGCTGAACTGAACATGCATTGACATGCAACTGAGTTAACTGATGTATTCTATAGTTGTGTTATGAGTTAATAATTAGTTTAACAACTCATCATTAGTCTATCTGCAGTTAGACTAACTACAACTAGTTTAACCAAGTCAAACTGAACACAACTCCATCAACTCCACAATCAACTCCACCAAACTCAACTAATTGAGTTCTAACTGAAGTCATGCATGCAACAACTCAACTGACTCATAAGAAAAGCGTACTTCCTTCTGACAGCTGCATGGGCCACATCTGTAGCTCAAACTGAAGTGCTCCAAGAGAATAAGATCAAGTTTATAGTCCAAATATTATTATGAGACAATAATATTCGACTTTTCTATTTTTCACATCCAGTCTAAAAATACACTTTGATCACCCACACTTTGGTCACCCACATTGTGATCACTCACACTATGATCACCCGCACTGTGATCATCCACACTGTGATCATCCACACTGTGATCAAAAATAGAACTTGCGCCATAATTTGCCTGCGGGCCCACTTAGTGAAGGCGACTCTTTTCACTAAGCTCCATCATCTTGTTGCAATCTCAGCATCTTGATATTCCTTGGTAGCACAAACCATAATCACTAGTGCCACGCAAATACCTGAAAACTTGCTTCACTGTTGTCGAGTGCTCCTTCCCTGGTTTTAACATAAACCTGCTCAATACTCCCACTGCATGTGCAATGTCTGGTCTAGTACAGACCATTGCATACATCAGGCTAATGACTGCACTTGCATATGGGACACGGGACATGTCCTCTTCCTCTTCTTGTGTCTTGGGACATTGTTTAGCAGATAACTTCACACCTACAGGAATAGGAACCTTCATCAGTTTACTATTTTGCATATTAAACCTCTGCAGTATTGTCTCGACATACTTCCTCTGGTTTAACCAGAGTTTCTTCTTCACCTAATCTCTTTTAATTTCCATGCCCAAAATATAGTTTGCAGCACCAAGATCTTTCATCTCGAATTTGGAGGACAATTGGGTCTTCAAATCCTGGATAATTTCTCTGTCATTTCCAACCAGCAACATATCATCCACATACAAGACCAGATAAATAACACAGTCACCAATTAGTTTAAAATACACACAGTGATCTGCTTTGCTTCTGGTGAAGCCAAGTCACCATATAAATGTATCAAATTTCTGATACCACATCCTTGGTGACTATTTTAACCCATACAGAGACTTCTTTAACTTGCATACCAGTTCTTTCTTACCCTTCACTGCAAAGCCTTCAAGTTGCTTCATGTAGATTTCCTCTTTTAGATCCCTGTGAAGAAATGTTGTCTTCACATCCATCTGTTATACCTCAAAGTAAAGAGTAGCAACAACAGATAAAAGTAATCTAGTAGAAGTTACCTTGGCAACGGGAGAAAAAATATCACCAAAATCAATTCCCGACACCTGGGAATAACCTTTTGCTACCAACCGATCTTTGTATTTCTCCACCTTTCTTTCTGCATTTGTCTTCTTCTTGAACACCCATTTGCTTCCAATGGGTTTCCTTCCAGCCGGCAACTCCACCAGATCCCAAGCTTCATTTTTGTGCAAAGATGCCATTTAATCAACCATGGCCTCTTTCCAGAGTTTTCCATCCTCTGAATCTACTGCTTCCTTCACAGTTGTAGGATCATCGTCAGTAATAAATAAAGAAAAATTTGAACAAAAAGTAGATGGACTATACCTTTCTGGTTGCCTTCATTCTTGAACTAATCTTCTGACACCTAGAGTTTATGGCTTTTCATCTTTTGATTCCTCCTCTGTTTTAGAGTTTGATTCTTCCTCCTTAAGCTCAAACTCTATCTTCTCAAGTTCCTTTGGTTTGACTTCATGTTTAATAGCATATTTTACCTCTCTGAACACGACATCTCAGTTGTACACAACATTCATTATTACTGGGTTCCAAAGCTTATAACCCTTTAAACCATCCTTATACCCAATAAAGATGCACCTTTTATATTTACTCTCTAACTTGGTTCGTTTCTACTTTGGAACATGTACATATGCATCACATCCAAATACCCTCAGATGTGAAAGAGAGGGTTTCTTACCAGTCCATACCTCTTGTGGAGTCTTATCCTCCAACGCTGATGAAGGTGATCTATTGACTAGGTAACATGTTGTCTCCACCAACTCTGCCCAGAATTCCTGTCCTAACTTGGCACCATTAAGCATGCTTCTTTCCCTTTCCATCAACATCTTTTTCATTCTTTCTGCAACTCCATTTTGCTGATGTGTATATGGAGTATTCTTCTACCATGCTATACCACACTTCTTCCAGAATTATTAAAATTCCTTATTGCAAAACTCTCCACCGTTATCTGTCCCCAGTACCTTTATCTTATTCTCTGTCTTGTTTTCCACCAGAGCCTTGAATTATTTAAACCTATCAAAGACTTCAGATTTCTTCTTAAGGAAATATATCCATGTATTCCTTGAGAAGACATCTATAAATGATACATAGCACACAGACTTACCCTATCATAGAACCTTCACAGGTCCAAACACATCACTGTGCATAAACTCTAATATCTGTTTCACTCTCTTACCACCAGAGGGGAAACTCACTCGATTCTTCTTCCCATATACACAATTTTCATAGAAATCAAAATCCATAGAGCTATTACTCATACCTTCTACCATACCTTTACCATGAAGTATTTGAAGGCCCTTCTCTCCAATATGTCCAAGCCTTTGATGCCAAAACATGGTCTTCTCTCCAGAGACCACTAGATTTTCTGCTCCACTTTCAGGAACCACAGAACTGTTGCACCCATCAACAATAGTGCTACCTTGTACCTTGTACAGATTTCCAATCCAAACTCTCCGCATCAATACTAATGCTCCCCGAACACTGTTTTTACACCTGCACCATCCAACTTGCTTAAATAAATCAGATTTTTGGCCAATGCAGGAATATGCAGAACACCCGAAAGTGTTCTAACCCTTCCACCTCGCAACTTCAACTTTACTTTTCTGCGACCAAGATTCTAGCCTTCCTATCATCCCCCAAGAATACATCACCACCATGATATTTCTCATACTCATAGAACCACTCTCTATGGGGAGTGAAGTGAAAGGATGCACTTGAGTCAATCAACCATGCCTCATGATCTACATGTGTACTTGAGGAAGCCAAGTACGCATCCCCACCTTCATCTAAATTTGTTTTTTCCTCTACAGAATGAGCATCATCAGATACCTTTCCTTTATCAGGAGCTTTAGATTTATAGTCCCTTTTGTAGTGCCCTTCCTTTCCGCATTTCCAGCACACCACCTTTACAGGTTTTCCTGGAGATTTAGACCTCCCTCTAGATTTAGATCTCCCACTCGATGACTTATTTTTGTTTCTATTCTGGGACCATCCTCATATAGACAAGGCATCACCATTCTTGTTCTCCATATTTTTCTGCCTCATATCCTCCATCAGCAAGGATGAGACTATTTCATCAAACTGCAAGGCAGTTGCATTGCTACCTATTAGAATAACCAAACTATCCCATGAATCTGGTAGAGAACACAACAAACTAATGCACTTATCTTCATCTGAAATTTTGATATCAACAGATGATAACTGACTTACCACAGTATTAAACACATTCAGATGCTCTGTCACCAAGTCTCCATCTTTCATCCTTGGGTTATACAACTTTTTCCATAGGAACAGTTTATTCACTAGAGACTTAGATTGGTACAAAGTCCCAAACTTGTCCCACAAAGCCTTCACCGTAGCTTCCCCTGATATATTCATCAAAACTGAATCTGAGACACACAATTGTATTGTGCTCTTTGATTTCTAATCCAACTTCTTCCATTCTTCATCAGACACTCTCATTGGTTTAGTACCCAGATCTACCGCGATCCACTGATCTTTATCCATCTATAGATCCTCCATCTTGAGTTTCCACAACTAAAAACTCTGACCATTAAATTTCTCTATCTATGTCTTTCCACTGCTCGCCATCTTCTTTCACCACCACAAGCGATCCCACAGATCCCACAGATCTCCCACTAAATGAGGTTTACCACAGGCTTGAGAAAAACCCCTCAGCAACAAAGGCCTCCCCTTGAAGCCAAAATAGCTCCGATACCAAATGTAGGTTTTAACCCCGTACAAAAATTACCTGCATACGAATTCTAAAACACATAAAACAAATACACACAAATATTTCCCCTGGATCCCAAAACCGGGACTACCAGCTTGATTTTTCATTATATTCCTTTTAATGTTACAATACATATTTATACATGCCGAAGCATCCAATACCATGGACCGAAAACCATCGCGTCCAAAACCATGGACCAAAAACCATCTCGTCTAAAACCATGGACCGAAAACCATGCACAAAATGATAGGTAGGTCCACCCAACCTAACATAGGGTCCAAAAAAAAAAAATTCCGCCCATCCTGCACCCCTCAAACCCCTTTGTGAACCCCCCGCTATGCAATCGATGCAACGAAGGGGCGGCTCCATCTCTCTTCTAACCCCCGGTTAACTACGTGGGCTAGTCGTGGAAAGAATATAACACAACCCAATACTTGGAGCACTAAGACTATGCTACCATCATGTAGTCATCGGGTTGGATCCCCGGTGTATGTCTTCAATCGGCTGCCATTTACCTTTCCTAGAAATGGATCTCCATTCAATTTCAGAAGCTTAACTACTCCACCATCGGTAATTTCTTTTATATCATAGTGCATCTGAAATTTTCGTAGAAACTTATCAAACTTATTGTCATATAATAAAACTAAATCGTTTACCTTGAAGGTGTGCAGTTTGATGTGCTGATCGTGCCAAGCTTTTTAACGTTTCTTTTGAACCTGCTGATGGAATCCTGCTAAAATTATATCTTCCTTGAGCTCTATCAGTTGCGCCAGATTCTCTTCTAAGACTCCAAAGTCTGCCATCCCTGTCAATTCCACTATGCATAGGCTAGGCACGATATACTCCATAGGCATCACAGCTTCTACACCATAGACCAACCTAAACGGTGTTTGACCAGTATGCTTCTTACAACTAGTTCTATAGGCCCATAACATGGCTGGTACGCACACGTCCCAATCATTCCTCTGCACATTGCAAACCTTCTTCAACGTGTTCTCCAATATCTTATTAAACGCTTCAACCATCCCATTGGCTTGAGGGTGATATGGCATACTCTTTTGATGATAAACTTGGAATTTTCTGTCAGCACACTGATCGTTTCATTAAGGAAATGTGTACTGTGATCACTCATTAAAATTTTATAGCAATGAAACCTGGTCAACACATATGCAAACATAAATTTTGTTGTTGTTTCCCCTGTACTGTCCTTTACAGGTTGCGCCTCTTCCCAGATGGTAAAATACTTGATCACGGTGATGATATACCGCGCACCCGTCTTCTTTCCTAGATGTTGAATTGGTCCTACAAAGTCAATTGCTCACTTCTCAAATGGCTGCAATGATACTTCTGGATTCAGAGGCAACTCATCCCTCTGCAATGGCCTACCCATTCTCTGACATGCATCACACACCATACAATATGCTTTGGAATATTTATGCAATGTTGGCCACCACAACGCAGTGCATAAAATCTTTTTCGTTGTTTCTTTTCCTGCATAATGGCATCCCGCAGCTCCTCCATGAGCTTCAACTAGGATACTATTTCATTCAAATTCAGGCACATAGTGTCATGGTATCTCGTCCGATCCCATTTTATACAAGTGACCTACAATAATAGAAAAATATATCATGCGCACCACCAATTATTTCTTTTGTTGACTGGTGTATCCCTCTAGAGCCATTCATGTAGTCAGGAAGTGGATAATGTTTACAAAATTATTTTCTGCTATGTGCACCGTAAAGAGCTACACATCAGGCAACCCCTCCTCTAAATTGGTAGGCTATTCTCCTATTTCAATGCGTGATAGATGATCTGGCCCTACATTCAACTGCCCTAGATTCACAATTACTTTGAAATCATACTCTTGAAACAACAACAGCCATCTACATATTCCCCCCCTAACACAGGCTTGTTGACTAGGTACTTTAATGCAGAATGGTCTGTATACATCTTAAAGTGTCTGCCTAGCAAGTAATGTCTAAACTCCTAGAGTGCGTACACCATAGCCAATCCTTCACTCTCTATTGCCGAATAATTATTTTCAACCCTAGATAGCTTCCTTCTTGCAAATGCTATAGGGTGATCCAATTCTCCTTCACCGGCCTATGTTAGCACTACCCCCAGCGCAATGCACAACGCATGCACATGCACATGAAACTCCTTCTTCCAATCTGGGGAGACTAGGATCGGAACTATGACCATATTCTCATTTAACATATCCAGGCTCCACTGACATTCTTCATTCCAACAGAATCTAGTGTCCTTATTCAACAACTTTTCCATCGACGTGGTAATCTGAGCATAACTCTTGATGAACTTTCAATAGTATCTAGTATGAACCAGCATTACATGTAGCTATTTAACACTCCTTGGCACGTCCAAATTAATTATGACTGTGATCTTAGCAGGGTACACCATTAATCCTTGCCTGCACACTTTATGCCCCAGCAAGATTCCGAAAGGGATGCAAAATAAACACTTTTTCAAGTTTAGCGTGAACTGATATGTTTGGCATGTATCCAACATCAAGCGCAAACTAGTTACATGGCATTTTACTGGTCCAAACAATATCCAATCATCAAAATATACCTCCAAAAACTTATGAATGAACTCTTTGAATGTCGTAATGACTACGTGCGAGAATATTGTCGGTGCATTCTTAAGTCCAAAAGGAATTACATATAATGAAAGAATCCCCACTCAGTCGCGAAGGTCATCTTGCTTCTATCTTCTGGCATGATATTTATCTAATTGTATCCAGAGAACCCATTAGTGAACGAATATGCTTCTTGTCCACCAACATTATCCAATACCTCATCTGTGAATGGAGTTGGAAAAGGATCATGACTACAAGCATCATTTAGCTTCCTGAGATCTATGAAAATCATTATCTCATCCTTCTGCTTCTTTTCATGTACTACCATTAGACTCACCCAATCAGATTCCTCAGCTGGTTCAATAATACCCACTGCCAACATCTTTTCCAACTCCAAGTGGATCTTTTCCTTGTACTTATGATTAAGGCAATATGGCCTCTTCTTAACAGGCTTCGCGTCTGGTTTCAACGTTATTTTCATCACTCCCAAATCACCTATGATGCCTTTTAAGTCTGAAAACTTTGTAGGGAACAAATCATGATATTCGCGGAGCAATTCAGTGACCTTATCCACCATTGCACCATCCCAATAGTCTCTTATATTCACAAACTTTGGATCTGCATCGATGCCAATGTTCACCTATCTAATTTTTAGTGGCATAGTGATATTGAGATTCTCTATCTGCGGTCCCTTAACTTCATGATGACCATCTGTCTCTGGGATATTAATGTTCCTTGGATCCTCATCTTCTTCTTCAGCAGTCACATTATAGCACTCTAGTGCATGGTACAGCTAGGTGGTCAAATCCAGTTGAATCAAATCTAAGGGATTGTACAGTATTCAGAAGATCACTTCCTTGACCTCCTACAACGCTTCATCAATGCATTCGAATCCATCCTCAAAGTTGAATGTCATCAAAAATCCCTGCCTCAAAATATCCCATTCGTTAGTGCCATGGCAGAGCTCTGTTTCCAAGTACCAATTCATTGGTATTACATCCAAAGTATGATAGAACAAATTCACCCACTCCAGTTGCAGTTCTGCTCCATAAGGGTCAGTCCATTTTACTAAATGATCGCACGGATCAGTCCTCCCATCATATTTCTCTGTTAGTTGCACTTTTGGGCGACAAAATGTTATGAATAAATATATAATAAATAATGTAAAATCATGTAAATGATAATAACCATAAATAATACGTTGAAGAGTCATATCTAAATGAGACATGACTCTCCATGAAGAGATACCTGCTTGGTATATAAGCAAGCCTCTTGTTTTCATTGTAAAATCATTTTTATTCATACATTTAATATATAATATTTGTACCCTAATGGATATCTTTATATTCCAAGTCTTCTGGAGTAATTAATTTAAAGAAGGAACTTTGTTTGCTTCATTTGGTATCAGAGGCACGTTGTGCTGATCACTAGGTCTTTGGTAGTCAACTTATCATCAACCTTATTGTCATCGTGATCTAGGCATTTCACCAGTCTTGGAGATTCTCCATTCCACCAGATTTTCTACCAGGCCTTTGGCCATTTAAAATATTTTAAAGAAAAATATAGAGGAATTATTCAAAAAAAAAAAGGTGGTAAAAAAAAATAAAAATAAAAAATTATATATATAAAAAAAAAACGAAAGTCATTTGAGAAAAAAAACAGAGCTATATATAAAGTCAGAAATAAAAAGAAGAACTTATATTAAAAGAGTTAAATTTTTTTTATTAAAATATATATATATATATATATATATATATATATATATATATATATATATATATATATAAAGAAAGAAAAAGATAGCAACACACAAAATTTCGAGTGAACATTTTGCTTCCACGAACAACAGCCACCACCACCGATGCCCCTATTTGTAGCTAAAGACTGCCATTAGTAGAGCACCTCTCTTAGCTAAACTTCATAGCCGCTACCTCGAGCCTGACGTGGCCTCTTGCCTTGTGTTGGAACTTTTTGATGTGTATAGGACATTGCCATCGTTATGCCAGAATTGCAATTCTCTGCCACCCTTCCTAAAAACAATCACATGGCCATCACGAGTAATTAGCTTCAGTTTATTTTTATATTCCAAGTCTTCTGGAGTAATTAATCTAAAGAAGGAACTTTGTTCGCTTCATTTGGTATCAGAGCAATTGATCCTCTGGCTATTTCACCGTTGCACAAAGCCATGCTCTTCGATCCAAGCCCTTGGCCATCAACTCTTCGTCAACTTTATTACTGTTGTAGTTCAAGTGTTTCGCTACAATTGGAGTTTCTCCATTTCACCATTTCATCATTCTGTCTTTTGGGTATAAAATTAATTAAAAATAAGAAGAGGAGGAAAGAAAGAAATAAAATTAAAAACAAAAATAAATAAAGAGACAAAAGTATCATTTAAAGAAAAAAAGAGAAAATAGAAAATAAAAATAAAAATAAAAATAGTAAAAAGTTAAAATAAATAAATAAGAAGAAATTACAATTGATTGACATCAACCATAGCTATCCCTGCCAAAATGCTACAACGGCCACTGTCGAAGGGTTTCATGTAACCTTGGTGTTGTTGACAGAATAACATCATCGCCTCACTGTTTTCCCTGTAACAGAGCAGTCGTCGCCCAACTATTTTCCCTGCAACTGAGTAGCGTCCATCGACAATAGTCTACCACTAGTGCTCGACCAAGTGCTTATTCGTTGTCATTTCTCATGTCACTTCCATTGTAACTACAACGTGGAATAGTTGTTTGCACATGAGCATTGTAATGAACTGATCACACATCCCATCGTCTTTGTCATTGGTTGCCTCCAGAAATCGTCACACCAGCCTCAATGACCTGACTGCTTCACCTCAAAAGTCAACCAGACCGCCATCTCCACCACTGCACCCACAGTTTCTATCAACAGGTTGTTGCTTCACAGCATAAAAACACCCATCGTACACGTTTTCCTCGACCAATAGATGGTTATCCACCTCGCTGAGAAGTCGCCACCCTGCAATATAATTGCACCCTGCAACAATCGTCATGCTACAAACAACCTTAGTTCCTTTCTTGCAGCTACACATTGCCGCCATTAACATCACCACGTCAGTCTCCTGTTGCCATTGATTGTTGTCTCCATCATCCAATCCAAACAGTGGATGCCATCGTGTCGTAACTAGACACATCCCACCACTTCGGCCATACATCGAATCATAGGGACGAAATCTAGTTCAAAGAATTCCCTTTAATTCCCTGTTGTGGTGATCTGTCCATATATGGAATTAGTTTAATCAAGTGATAAAGTGCTAAACGTTGCTCAAGGGAAGATTGCAATGGTTGAGGGTAAAACAATACACCATTTGTGAAGTTAAAGAAATTAAAAAAACAATAACCCCTCACTTTGGGCTTTAGTATAAAATATATTACAACAACATCTTAAAAAAAATAATAAAAATAAATAGCGTTTAAGGGAAGTAACAAAGTTATTTAAATAAAGAAATTAATGAAAAAGCGTAAAATATATATATATATATATATATATATATATATATATATATATATATATATAGATATAGATATATATAAGTTATATTTTATAAATTAAAGTAGGAAATTAGTTACATATTGGAGAAGTGAGGCTCTCATACAAAGAATATGTAACCTTTTTGGGCTAAGCATCATTGACGAAATTATTAACTAATTTAAATAGAGTCAATCTTAAAAAAAAAAAAATCCATACAAAGTTAAAAGAAGTGAAGAAAAAGAAAAGAAAAATATGGAATCTCTCAGCAATGAAAAAAAAACAATCATTCAAAAGAGATATAGAACAATTAATGACAATACTTGAGTGACAGCATGCCGATTTTAATGAGAGAAAGAAAATGGAATCCATATTCCAAGTTGAATGTCCATCATCACTCCCACAAAATGAAGTAAGCCGGTGTACCCATAAAGTGCAGCAAAAATATCAAGAGAATGAAAATTAACCAAACTTCAGCAAAACAAGAAAGCGTTAGAACACGAACATAAAAATCTTATGGATATGCATTACAAAGGAATAATGGAAAAAGACGAAGAAATTTCTCGTCTCAAGGACTACGTCGAAAAGTTATTGGCACAAGTAAAAAAGACAAAGGTCATAAAGAGAGAACTCAAGAAGCACTTATCAGAATAAGAAAAGGAAACCTTGCATTTAAATAACCTTAATAAAAATTTATTAGAACAAATCATAGATCTAAAAGATGAATAGCTAAAAATTAAAAGCACTTAAAATAAGGTTGATAAATCACAAATCAAAGAACTTTTACATCTGAGAAACCATAATCAAAGTCTACTCACTCAAATTAAGAAACTTAAGGTTGATAAGAAAGCATTAAAAGACAAGTTAGAACAAGTCAGTCAAGAAGAAGTGTCGAAATCTCCAGTTGCAACAGTTCAAGTTGAAAATAAGGGAACGAATATCGATACAGTGAGTATGAAAACTAAAGAAGACAAGTCAGTTGAAGAAACAACACACTTAGATGTTGTAGTTCAAACAATGAACATCCCAAGTGAATGTTCCATAACCAACTCAACAAATATTCGCCAAAAGAAAATCTAAAAATTTCCAAATGCCTAATAAGGGAAACTCGAACCAAAAAAATTCCATATCGACATCTGAATCACAAGAGTACACAACTCAATCAAGCTACATATATGTAACATTCAAAACTGTAACAACAAACTGATGTTTCAGAGAATAGCGATGTAACCTCAATCCAATCTTATGATGACAAATCGTTACAAAATTCAAGTGATCATAATATTACACAGAAGATTAATCTGGGATGGTCTGATCCCTTCTCAATGCGACAATTTTGTTTGTCACTTATAATATCATATCAAAATGTATCGACAAATATGACAATTCCGAGACAGAAATACATTCGAAGCTGAAAAAGAGATCAAGCCTTTTTCATTAACAAGCTTTGAGGACAAAGATTTTTGAGGAGGAAGGCAATGTTATGAATAAATATAGAACAAATAATGTAAAATAATGTAAATGATAATAGCCATAAATAATTATTAGTTAATTAGTAATTAGGTTGAAGAGTCATGTCTAAATGAGACATAACTCTCCATGAAGAGACACCTGCTTGGTATATAAGAAAGCCTCTAGTTCTCATTGTTAAATCATTCTTATTCATACATTTAAGATATAATATTTTTATCCTCATGGATATCTTTATATTCCAAGTCTTCTCGAGTAATTAATTTAAAGAAGGAACTTTGTTTGCTTCATGAAACCACAAACTCATCATTTTTCTGTACTCGCACCATCCATCAAAATTGTCTTGATGCATACCCCACCACCTTGCAGGCATACCGTGTAGCACCAAATCCAAGGCTTGGAAGCAATGCTTCTCAGGCACTTCCCCTTCAAATGCATCCAAAAATTTATCTACATTAGTTAGACCATCATAATAAGGCAAACTCCTTACCTCCGACAAGACATAGTGCAACGAGGTAGTCATCATGTTACAGTGCAATGTAGATACTTCACGCAACCTATTCTACCAGTGCTCTAGCTCTTCATCTAAATCTAATGTACAAGAACTTTTGCGGTCCCATGCAATGCATCCATATATTGTCGGATTCACCCAATCTTTGGCTCGAACTGTTATTTTGTAGATCTGGTCTGAATCATCACCACTTTCATAATCATAGACCGGCTCAGTATATTTCCGTCCTTCTGCAGGGTCCAAAGGTAATACTATGCGGAATGATTTCCTCTCAAATGACATTGTCCTCTTCTTCAGATTGATCACCCCATTCATGTCAATAGCCCAATCTATCCCAACGAGCGCGCGGTAGGGATTGTTGTCATCGACAATCTCTATCACCTCGAAATCGCCCAACATGCACGGGCCTTCATATCTACTGTCACTCCCTGTAATCTTTCCATGGGGATAATCTTCTGTTGATTTGCCATCTACAGTCCAATCGGATACCACTGTAGCGCAAGTCTCCCCATTCTTTCCCATGTCTATTTAGGCAATACATTCGCATCCGACCCCAAATCTAGAATAACTTGATCCATTTCATTCTCCCCTATTTGCGTAGGTTGCCTCATCTCACGCACTATTCTTGCCTTATGATTACCAATTTGTCTAACTACGTGAGGTCCCTCAAGAGAATTTTCTTTACCGACACATTTATTTATCAACTCCTGTAATCCTTTCATGGACTTTCTATCGTGAAGTAGCTTCATACTTGTCTCCAAGAAGGTAGTAAGCATGGAAGGGTCCATTTCTTTAGAGTTCTTATCCTAAATTCCTGAGGTAGAAGCCTCGGCGAAGATTTTCTTTGCTTCCATGAACATCTCTTTCGTGCATTCCAAATCAAACCCAACTTCTTTTTTTGTGGCCTTGCGGACCCATTCACTCTCTTCAGATGGCTTTCCCTTATCTTCTCTAGTTTTCACTCGACTTTGAAGCATGATATTCACATTGGAGTCCTCTTCACGGGGTTTAGCCCTCATCATCTACAGGTTCTGGGTAGGTTGTTGAGGTTGCGTCCCCTTTTCCCACATCTTAGCTTTTAATACAGGAAAGTCTTCTGTCACGTGGTCAAACTCAGTATAGTATCAGTACAATAGGCGAGTCGGGTTCATACACTCCTATGCGTAGTGTCTTTGTACTCCACAATTGTAGCAAATGACTTGCCCCCAACCTCGTGCAGGTCCTCCTCCTCCTCGGCCTCACTCGTGCCCCTGATATCCTCCTCGTGCTCCTCCAGCGCCTTGATCCAGAGGTCAAGTTTCTGTCTGCATTCAATACATGGGTGTTCTCTCCATCATTAACTCACAGCTATGGTAGTTGTGCTCATTGTGAGCCACTGATTTACAGAAGTTGCAGAAGATTTGTTGCAGTGTCTGTACAAATTTCTACAGCAATTGACAATTGTCTTTCACATGGTTTCCAGCTACCTGACAGATAGCGCAACAAAACGCAGGCCCTATACTTGGCCCACCTTGAGCTTCTAGCCTTAGAGGCATCGGCCCTCCTCCTACATCATAATTCGTGAAGATATGGCAGTGAACATTATCATGCCCCTGGATCTTACATTTTAGACACCAAACTTCTTCGTGCATCTCTGGTCAAACTTCTCTATCTTTCTTCAGACTTTGAAACTCTAGTCAAAGATTCTGCAACTCCGTGTGAATCTATTGCACCCCCAAAGCAGCGTCCTGAATCGAAGTTTCATGCAAACTCATCACAATTTCTAGGGTTTCCGCCTAGGTCCCAATATTTTGTTGTGATAAATAATCCCTTAGGTGAGGTAAGAATGAAGCTACAAACCATTCGTGATGCTGCCCATCCGTAAGATTCATGTTAACCTCACGGATGTTGCATTTCAATTTTTGATCCATCTCCCAAGGTGTTTCACCAGCCTTCATCATGATTTCCTTAAATCCAATGATTGATTGCACTTCAGACTTGGGCCTATTGAATTCCTTATTCAACGCAGTCTAAATTTCTGCCAATGCAACGATCGGGTTATCGGTGCATTACTTAATGTACCACAGTAGCACATGATCTTGTAAAGTAGTAACCAACATTTCTTTCTTCATTTGATCATCTATAATATTATGGCTTGTCCACACGACCTTCGCAACAAACCAGAACTGGTCTAAGTCCTCATTCCCCAGGCCCTTGAAAATTGGAAACTTTATTGCATTCACCATATTGAACGGTGGGAGAGGTGGAGGCAGTGTGGGCGAAGGTGTATGTTGTGGAGGTGAAGATGGAGGTGGTGTGGGTGAATGGGGTATTCGTGGGAACCCTTGCGTTATTAACTGGGCAACGCTCTGCATTGAAGCCTATTCTACTCCTTCATCATCACTCAGAGGAGGCTCAATTAGTGGGCTATATTCAGGGCATGTTATTCCTCTATCCCTGAATAACTTTCCACTTTGTGTAGATCCAAACATCAAGGTAATTGCATAACCCACTTTTCACACAAGAGACTTTTAATCCAAGTATTCAAAGATCTTAAATACTTACCTCATGTTCCCTTGAAGAAGCGTCATTCTACTTCGTTTTAGCTGACCAAAGTATCAACCGTGAATTTTGTCACAAATCCTCCTTTGACATGATCAAGCCAGTGATCAACAACGTGCACGATCCTATCCTCAGAGGCTTCCAATCTCCGCACTAACTCTGGGGTCCACACTATTGGACCTTCAAGCCTCCACCTTCCTTGGCCATCTGCCAATTTAGCGATCCACTCATATAGCTCGATCAAGAAGGAACAAAAGAAAATTTTGTGTATCTCTGTGTACAATTACCTGTCCAACCACTGTTCTTTCGTCAATCGCGGATTTCTGTTTTCTTGCGCTGCAAATTCGTGGACCTTCCTATCCAACCACTCCTCAATTTCTTTCTTTGTTGGATTCCAATGATGTGACATCACACATCTCTTTGTGTAGATCGTAGTCCCGGTAACAAAACCATTTGTTGGCTTAGTGGGTCTTGATCCAAGTTCAGAGTTAGTTTTTACAAACAAATCCTTACACTATTGGCCCTTTCGGCAGGAACCTATGGAGAACCACTGAAGTCTCACCTGAAGCAGGATGGGGGGATGTTGGAACCAAGTTTCCGTACCCAAAGATGAGCGTGATGTCATTTAATGCCCTAAACTTGCCTTCCCATAGATCGATAATCCCTTAGGGCTTATCGATATAGCTTCCCTTAATCAGATTCTATACCTCTGCGAAGGTTTACGATTGTCTTTCATGGACCCTAAATAGGTGAATAAACCACTTATGCACCTCTGTGATTACTCCTAACTTTGTATTTACCTAGATCGACTTAAATGTTCAATAACTTTAGCATGCAATAAGATATTCTTCGTGTAAATAGTTATTATTACTTGCATTCATATGACAATATAAATCATGTAAAATCACACATCGACAGAGTATTAGTTCATAAACCCATCATTCATCATAGCATAAAATTACATTCATTCGAAACAACAATAGATAGACAAAACATAGGAAGTGCTCTAACAACTTCTTTATTAATAGTTCAATTCTTCTTACACACTCAAGAATTCCTAGCGCACTCAGTTGCAGGGGTCTGCGCACTCAGTGTCGGACTCTACTCTAGGCCTCTACACAGCTGTAGAGCCTCTCTTCTACTCTAAGACTTCTTTGCTCTTTCTCTTACTAATCCATTTCATTCATCTTCATTGATATCTATCATGCCTTAAAGTCTCTAAGACTCTACCTTTTATACAATCCCATGGTCTACAGAGCATGGGTAGGTCTATACAAGAGGACAGAACTTACATAACAGAAGGGTAAAACCATTTATGACACTTTACCATCTACGCACTCTATGACCACAACTTGTGGAGACTTTACACTTTTTACAATGAAACTTGGGGCTTTTGCCCCAAAACTTGGGCTTTTGCCCCAAATTTGACCCTAGGGGACCCTGTCCCAACATGTATCCTCCTGCTCAGCCTTCTATAGAGCATGATTTACCCTTATGGTTAGAGAAGTAGGAAGAGGAACAATTTTATCATATGTCCCTCTACCCAGTCTGCACTCTAGACACTATTATAAGAGGGGAAATCTTGATTAAGATGACCTTATTGACCATATCTTACAGAACTATCCTCCAACTGCTATACCAGTTGAAGAACTAATGAAAGAATATGAGAGTAGTCCCTGGAATGAATTATGCTTTGTTGACTCTAATCTAGAACCTGGGAAGATTGCAGATATTAGCCCATCCAGAACTCCAAAGATAAACACATATCCTTCTTCTGAGCTTGAAGAACAATTATGCAATTCGTTGAGGCAAAATTTGGATGTTTTTTATTGGATTATAATGAAATGAAAGGTGTGCATCCCTCATTATTTAGTCATCATATTTACATCAAGGAGGGATGAAAGCCTGTGCACCAACCCCGAAGAAGGATGAACCCAACTCTTAAGGAAATCATGAAAGAATAATTGAAGAAGTTACTAGATGCAGGTTTCATATACCCTAGTTCATGTAGTGAGTGGGTGTCACCTCTTGTTTTAGTCCCTAATAAAAATGGGAAGTGGAGGGTTTGTGTTTATTACTGAGAACTTAACAAGGCTACAAAAAGGACCATTTTCCTTTGCCCTTCATTGACCAAGTCATAAATGGCCTTGTAGGATATAAATTATATTACTTCTTGGATGGATTTAGTGGATATAGCCAAATCTATATCAACCCTAAAGACCAAGGTAAGACCACATTTACATTTCCTTGGGGTACCTTTGCCTACAGAGACCTTTGATTCACTCTATGTAATGCCCCTACTACTTTCATAGGGAAGTTCTAAGTATATTTGTTGAACTTGTTTATGACTCTGTTGAGATATACATGGAAGGTTTCACTCCTTATGGTTGTGAATTCCAAGAAGCTCTTCGTAATCTATGTAAAGCATGAAAGAAATGCATTGAAATGAATCTTTCATTGAGTCGTAAGAAATGTGAATTCTTGATGAATGCATGGATAATCCTTGGCCATTCTATATCCAAGGAAGGGATACAAGTTGACCCAAGCAAAATTTCCATCATTAAAAAGGTCCCCATCCTTCAGAAACAAAGAGATGTCAGGAGTTACCTTGGATTAGATGGGTATTATAGAAGTTTTATAAAATACTTTAGTAAATTGGGTTCACCTTTGTTTGGATTGCTGGCTAAAGATTCAGATTTTTGTTGTAAAAACAATTGTTAAGAAGCCTTCCAAGTACTGAAAGAAAATTTGACCATTGCGCCCATCCTTAGGGGTCTAAACTGGCCATTAACTTTCTATATACATGGATATTCCTAAGACAAATCTATAGGGGAATCCTTAGGACAAGTGGAAAAAAAATTTCCTTATGATATCTATTTCATCAGTAAAAACCTTTCCAAAGCTAAGTTAAATTATGGTGTCACTAAAAAGGAACTCTTGGTAGTGGTACATTATTTGAACATGTGTAGGAATTATATCACTCATTATCCAACTTTTTTTCACATTGATCTTCCAACCATTAAGTATTTAATGAATAAATTTGATTTAAATGCTAGGATAATTATATGGTTGTTATTACTACAACAATTTGATTTCACTATTATTGGTAAACCATGGAAAGATAATGTGGTTGCAGATTTCTTCTCAATACTAGACCTACCTACAAGAAATGAAGAAATGGTGGATGATCATCTACTAGATGAACATCTATTTTCCATCTTTGTGATTTATCCTTGGGTTATTGTTATAGCCAACTACTTGGTTGTTGGGAGGTTCCATCCTAATCTATCCTCTAAGGAGAAGAGCAAGATTGTCAGAAAATGTGCCCCATTCACTTAGATTGGGGGGAATCTTTTTAGATTGGGACCAGATAATATCTTGAGGAGATGTGTGAGAGAAGAGGAGGTATTTAACATCCTCTCATCATGCCATGATGGACCCTTTACTGCTAAGAGGACAATCTTCAAAGTTTTACAAGCTAGTTATTACTGACCCACTTTACATCAGGATCTGAGAATGTACGCCACTAGGTGCGGTCAGTGCCAAAGGATGGGTAAACCCACACCCAAGTATGGAATTCCCTTACAACCTCAAGTGACTTTAGAGCCATTTGAGAACCGGGGCATGGATTTCATTAGACCTATTGATACCCCATTAGGACATAAGATATATATCATTTTTTTCTCTAGCTACTTGACTAAATGGCCTGAAACAAGAGTAGTAAAGGAAGTAACTAAGAAAAATGGGGATGAATTTATGAGGGATAACATATTATACAAGCTTGTTTTTCCAAGGGAGTTATTTATTGATCAAGGAGCACATTTTAAATCAAATATGATTGAAGATCTCATGAAGTAGCACCACATCAAGCACATGACATCTACTGCCTATCACCCATTAAGAAAATGGGTAGGTAGAAGTCACAAATAGAAAACTAGAGAAAATTATTACCAAGGTTGTTAATAGCAACAAAAGGTATTGGGCATAAAGACTTATGGAAGCCACTTCAAATTACAACACCAATTAGAAGAGGGACTTGATTTCTATGGAATTTGAATATAACACCTTAAGGATGGCAACCCAGTTAGACTCGGATATCACTATAGCACAAAAAGAGATTATTTTGCAACTCAATGGTCTAGATTAATTGAGGCTTCAATCTCTCCTACACACCGAGGTAATCTAGCTACAAAGGAAGATTTGGCAAGATAAACACATCAAAGAGAATGCTTTTCAAGAAGGATATTAGGCCCTGCTGTATGATTCCAAGTTCAAGGATATCAAGGGAAACCTAATGACAGGATGATTGGGCTCCTATATAGTATAGAAATGTCTTGAGAATGGGTCTTTCCAGATCATAACAATTGATGAGGAAGTGATCCCCTTACTTGTCAATGATTATAGGTTAAATTTGTATAAAAGACCTTTGTCCAAGGAATAATTTGTCAGCTCAATAAAAAGAGAGTTGAATGTGTTTGGGAGGCTCACAACCCTCAGTCCACAAAAATTCTAAAAAAAGAAATAGGAAAAATAAGAGAGTATAGATGAAAAACTCCATGAGGCATCTAAAGCCAACTCCATGGTTGAAAACCTCTCTGAGGCAGTCTAGGAGCAAAAAAAAAAGAAGGGATGAAAAGATCCCCAGGTGAAAACCTCCTCTAAGGTGCCTAGGGAAGACATGTAAGTTGAAAACCTATGCAAAGGAAGCTTGCATGTGTCAAAAAAAAAAAAAAAGAGAGAGAGCAAAAGAGAAAAGAAAAACACAAGGAAGGAGTTCTTACATTACTTGTGTTAACATCTCTCTTTTGTAGGACTTGAGACAATCAACAAAACCATGACTACAAGATAGATTCTACAAGTGAACTCCCCCATTTTTCCAGCCACCCTTTCCATTTTCACCCCATTCACCCACCTCCCTACCTCTCTCCATCACCAACCAACAATAGAATCAACTTTTTCCTCCTCACTTTAATTCTATATGAGTAGCTTGTAATGCTAGAAAAGGAGCCTATAATGCTACAAGAGGATCCTAAAATGCTACAGGAGGAATATCTGATTGGAGAAAGAGGTTAGGAGGTCATGTATTCTTTAGTAAGTGTTGAGGGAGGTCCACCAACATCAATTTGATCTCCCAACCACTCCATGTAGCCAAAAATCAGTTTCAACTTCCACTATTCCATTAATAAAAAACACAGAAAATATATGCTTTCATTTTTCCACCACATACACTGCTTCGTCATGATCCTTAACCTGTCCTCATTCCTTTTCTAACCTTCCCTAAAATTCCACATGAAATATAGGGTCTCAAAGAGGAACTAAATGACTACTAAGAGAATAGGATTCCTCGAATAGAAGCTTGTACAATCACACAAAAAATTCTAGAATCAACTTTTTCCACCCACAGAGCAATAGAGAAAATAATTACATAATTTGATTTTGCAAGAGTTTACACCCGAACATCCAAACACTCTTGCAATGAGCTATTTATAAGCTCCATGTCCTAACTACCTCTAATTATGGATCACTTATTAAATAACAATTGTCCATTTACAATAAAAGCTATTCAAACCAACTAGCTAACAAATCTCCTAAAATATAGCCTAAGATACGACACATTTGGAGAGTCATATCTAGTTACAACAATATACTAATTCTAAATAATTAAACATTCTAGAATAATAATTATTAATTTAATATCTTAAATTAATAATTATTTTATTTTAATTTTATAACCTATGATAAAATTGTATTTTTGGATCATCTAACATTCCCCCCTATGATCCAAAGATACATTACAACAGATACCAAGTTCATCCCTGAACTTAGTAAATTTTATTCTGCCAAGCGGTTTTGTGAAAATGTCAGAGATCTGATCTTCAGAAGGACAATAAACTGGCTTGAGGACATCTTTGGAAATGAGAGATTTGATATGATGATACTTGGTGTCCACATGCTTTGTATTTGAATGAAAAACTGGGTTCTTGGCAAGTTTGATGGCTGACTGGCTGTCAATGAATAATGATGTAGCTTATGTCTGAGAAATGCCCAAGTCCTGCAAAATTTGGCGCAACCAAACAATTTCACATGCTTCTTCCCATGCTGAAATGTACTCTGATTCTACTGAAGAAGTGGCCACTGTAGCTTGTTTCTTACAACTCCAAGATACTACTGCTGACCCCATGTTCATTAAACAACCTAATGTTCATGCTCAATCATCAATACTTCCAGCAAAGTCGGCATCAGAATATCCACCAAGTACAAAATTTTTAGTCTTTGTGTAAAGAAGACCAAAATCTTTTGTTCCTTGGATATATCGAAGAACTCTTTTGGCTGCATTCCAGTGGCTGTCTCGTGGTTCCTGCATAAAACATGAAAGAGTATTGACTGCATAAGATAGATCAAGACGATTATTTGTCAAATAAATCAAGCTGCCAATCAACTGTCTATAAGTTGTACTATCCACCTTTCCCCCCCTTCAAATTTTGAAAGTTGCAACTTTTGTTCCATGGGGGTGAGAACGGGCTTGCAATCCTGCATGCCAAATCTCTGAAGAACCTCTGCTACATACTTACTCTGAGAAATGAAAATATGATGTGGACGTTGGAAGACTTCAACTCCAAGATAGTAGTGAAGTAATCCCAAATATGTCATCTTAAAACCTACATGTAACTCCTTTTTCACTTGTGCAATATGAAAATCATGGTTGCTGGTAATGATCAAATCATCTACATAAATAACAAGAATTACTAGATATTTTCCCTGTTGTCGCACATACAAAGTATCATCAGATTCACTTCGTTGAAAACCAACTTTCTTAAGGTATTCATCCATTTTTGCATACCAAGCACGGGGAGCTTGTTTTAATCCATATAAAGCCTTGATCAATTTGCAAACTTTATGTTCTTGTCCTTCAATTTCAAAACCTGGCGGTTGGGTCATATACACTTCCTCCTGTAAATCCTTGTTGAGAAAAGCAATTTTTACATCCATTTGATGAACTTTCCATCCTTTCTGAGTGGCCAATGCAAGTGTTAATCGGATGGTGTTCCATTTAGCTGTAGGAGCAAAATTTTCCTCATAATCAATGCCTTCCTGCTGCACAAATCCTTTTGCAACAAGTCGTGCTTTATACTTTTCAAGTTCTCCTTTTTTATTATAATTAATTCTGTAAACCCATTTGCATCCTATGGGTTTAACATTTGTTGGACAATCAACAAGTTTCCAAGTGTTGTTATCAATTACTGCCTAATATTCTTCAACCATAGCCTGTTGCCATTCTTTATGTTTTATTGCTTCTTTGTATGTTGAAGGTTCAGTAAAATTATTTTCTAAAAAGGCAAAATTGCCTTCACTTCTATGTGCCCTTCTGGTGCCTGCTTTATTCTACTCATCAAGCTTTACATCTTTCAAAAGTTGAACTGCCCATTTCGGTAGTCGGTGCTCATTTATTTGCGCTTCTGTAAAATCTACATCATTGTAAAGAGGACTAATATAAACTGATGTTCTTCGTTTAGGTGAAGAGTCTGGAGAATCGCTATCAGAAGAACTGCTACTGCTTGGAGAGGCAGATGAACTGCTAGAAGACCCAGATGATGTTGTTGATGTAGATGGACTGGATGACTCATCTTCAACTGA
This sequence comes from Pinus tabuliformis, assembly GCA_031772625.1. Taxonomy (NCBI): domain Eukaryota; kingdom Viridiplantae; phylum Streptophyta; class Pinopsida; order Pinales; family Pinaceae; genus Pinus; species Pinus tabuliformis. Next base: position 240,064,690 of record CM062809.1, read on the forward strand.
AGGAAAATCAAGTTCATACCAATTTGGGGAAGTTGGTTGACTTTTCATTTTTCCATTTCGTTTATTTCCCTTAGTTTCTAACTTTTGAAGAAGATTTTCAATTTCTTCAGCACTCTTACTCTCAGTTTCATAAAAAATGACATCCCTTCTCACAATGAATTTTCCATTGGTAAAAGGATGATACCATTTCTTCTCATCAGAATAGCCAATCATTGTGCATTTTAAACTTCTTGAGTCAAGCTTAGTTTGTTTTTCTTTTGGAACTAAGGCATAACATACTGATCCAAAAACTCTAAGATGTTTAACTTGAGGTTTAAAACCAAACCAAGCTTCATAAGGTGTGATTCCATCTAAAGAAGCAGTTGGATATCTGTTCCTTAAGTAGACAGTTGTATGTATTGCTTCTGCCCAATATGTTGGACTTAGCCTCTTGAAAGTTAACATGGATCTTACCATTCCTAGCAAGGTGCAATTCATTCTTTCAACTACTCCATTTTGCTGTGGAGTGTAAACATTAGTAAGTTATCATCTTATGCCATTTTCACTGCAATAAGTTTTCAATTCATTTGAAGTGAATTCTCCCCCATTATCTGTCCCGAGAGTACCTATCTTTTCTTTGACTTCATTTTCAACAAGTTGGTAAAAAATTTTAAACTTCTCAAATGCTTCTAACTTGTTCTTCAAAAAGTAAACCCAAGTCATTCTACTGAAATCATTAATGAATAGTAAGAAATATTTTCAACCACCAAATGAATCTTGTAGTGGACCACAAACATCACTGTGAACTAGTTGTAGCCGCCTGTTTGCACACCATGAACTTGTTGGAAAACTTTCTCGACTTTGTTTGCCATAAATGCAAGCTTCACATTTTGCATTTTCCCTTTTGAAAGTGGGAAGTCCTTTAACCATTCCTTGTTTCTGCAATTGAGAAAGACTCTCAAAATTTAAATGTCCATATCTTACATGCCATAGTCTTACAGGTGAAATACCTATAGTCACTGCCCCTGCAAAATCAGAATGCCTTGGAATAACTGTCCCTTTCATCCATAACAGTTTTCCATCTTCATAACCTGTCATGACTATTTTCAAGTTCTGTTTGACTGAATTAATATTGACTAAACCATCTTCCATAATCACCTGATGTCCTGCTTGTCGAATCGTGACTAAAGAGAGGAAATTTTTCTTAAAACTTGGGACATACCATACATTGGAAATCATATTTTCTCCAATGCCAGGGAGAAAAACTTTAACTGCTCCTTTTCCATAAGGAATATGTTTTGTATCATCAGCAAGAAAAATGGCATTAAGTTGGCAATCTTGAAAATTCCAAAAAAATTCATGTCGAGAAGTCATGTGTTGAGTTGCACCGAAATCCAAGATCCAGGCATCTTCATAATCACTTCTAAGATGGGATGAAAGTTGTGATACTGGTGAGGAAGTAAAAACATATTCTGAGTTATCATCATCTTGCAAATTGCGCTGAATGTTGTTGAAACTTGGGAATTTTATTAAGAGATGTTCGACAATATTCAGCATAATGGCCAAGTTTTTTACATCTTTGACACAAAATTTGACTTAAGTCTCTTCCTCTTCCTGAAGATTGTCCTCTGCCTCTGCTTTGACTTCTATTTTGAGATTTTCCTCTGCCTTGATTATTATTTCCCTGAAAATTTCCTCTTCCTTGGTTGTTTCCTCTACCTTGAAAATTACTTCTTCCTGAACTGTTTCCTCTGTTAAATTTGTTTCCTCTGCTTTGGCTTCGACCTCGGCTTTGTGCTACTTGATTGTGATTGCCTCTGCCTTTGCCTCTAGAACTGTTTGCTAATGATTTACTAGTGCTGACCTCTATGAAAAAACATCTTCACCAACTTTCTTCTTCTTCCCAAAAGTTTTATCATGTTGGGTCAACATTTCATAGAGCTCATCAAACTTTAGTTTCTCTAATTTCCCAGTTAATTGTAAAGTCTCCAAAAAATGCGTGTAGGAAGAAGGAAGTCCAGCAATTACAATTGTGACCATAAAGCTATCATCAATTGTTGGAAAACCAACATTAATAATTTCCTGCCTAATATTCTTAAGTCTTGAGATATATTCAAGAACATCACCTCCTTCAGTTAATTTTTGTTGCAAAAATTTTAATTGTAGATCAACTTTCTTTGATTTAGGCTGAGTATCAAAGAGGTCTTTAAAAGTTTTCAAAGTAGACCATGCATCTGTAGCATTTTCTATATGGAGATACATTTCATCATTCACAAAAGATTTAATAAGAGCTAAGGCTTTTGCATTCTTAACTTCCCATTTTGCTAGAGTAGCTGCATCTGTGGGTTTATTCATCTTAGCATCTCCATCACATATACCATGCCATAATTCATTGTAAATGAGAGTGCTTTCGATGAGACAGTGCCATATTTTGTAAGATTTTGTGCCTTCAAGTTTGTCGGAATCAGAAAAAAAATTAATCAACTTAGACATTGTAGAGTTGAAGCTTCGCACCAAGAATCAGAATAGAAATGAGAAGATGGAAAACACAACCCACCACGCAAAAAACACGATCTATCGAGGGTTGGCCTTGACCCTCGTATAGTCATTGAAGCAGGAGAAAAATGACTAAGCTTTGCACTTGGCTCTAGTCAATTTCTCAAAAATTATAGGGAAACTTTCAAAATTTGACTTTTACAATGATGCTTTTACAAAACTTGGTAAAAAAAAGTTAGCCCCCCTCAAAGTAAAATTAGTTTGAGTTACACTAATCCCCTTAAAAAATTACAATTAAAATCCCCTTATTTCTCTAAAAAAAATCACTGCCATAAATATTTACAAATAACCCCTCACACCTTATTTCTCCAAAAATATTATTTTACAAATAATAGAAATATCCTTATCTCTCCAAATTACAAATTACAAACTATATATAACAAAAACCTTATCTCTCCAAATTACAAACTATTAAAAAACTTTATGATTCACCTTATTTCCCCATTACAAAAAAACTTTATTATTCACCTTATCCCTCCATTAACATTACTCTCTTTTCTTTTTAAAACTCCCAAAAAAAAAAGAATTTTACGTGAACTTCAAAACTGTGAATAAATCTACTTTTAAAGCATATATCATGCTTTTTTTTAAAAAGCACATCCTTTGACCATTTAAACTAACTCACGCTGGCTTTTAAAAATCCACGCTGGTTTGCTCACACTGGTTCTTTGCAGTAAATTATGAATGCTCACGTTTCACTCTGGCTTCAATGATATATTGCAAAAAACTGGTTTCAGTTCTTTCAATTGCAGATTTCAATTGCAGATTGCAACGTTGGTTTCAGCGCTGGCATTGTTGAATCTATATTTCAGAAAACGTTGTTCTTAAACTCAACTGAACGCTGGTCCGCCACATGAAAAAACATTGGATTGAAGCCTATTAAACGTTGTTCCAACACGCTGGAATGAACGCCGCTGTCAAACACTGATTTTAAAGCTGCTTCCAAATGTTGTCAAACACATTTAACGCTAGTTTTTCATAATCAATGCCAGAATCCACTTCAAAAAATTTCTGTCAAACACATTTAATGCTGGTTTTGCAGAATCCACTTCTGTCAAACACATTTAACGCTGGTTTTGATATTTTAAAATGTTGTTTGGAATGTAAAATGTTTGAATCGGTGTTTGAACGCTGGTTCTTATTGCTGGAGGACGCTGGTTCAAATGCCAGACCACAAAACGCTGAATCGATGCCAGACCACTTATAAACCATGTATAAATCGATGCCAGAATGCTCAACGCAGGGGATTTGAGCATAAATTGATGCCAGAATGCTCAACGCAGGGGATTTGAGCATAAATCGATGCCAGAATGAACTCGGAGATTTGGAAACAGCGGCCAAATATTATGATATAGAAAGATTAGAAACTGATTGGAATGGCAGAATCGATGTAAACCACTCTCATGAAAATGCAGAATCGATTTGAATGTTTTGAAAGGACTTTAAAAACAATTAAAATATACAGCGTTGTCCCTTTTTTTTGTTTTTATTCACTCAAACAATTTGAAAAAGTCACACAGATTTGCATTTGCTGCTTTAAAAAATGATTTTAGAATTTGCAGATCTAAAATCAATAAAAAAAAAAAAAACTGCAAATTTCATACCAATCTTTTGCTGATCACTTCAATGGAGGTTTCCAAAAACTTGTAGAGCTGGAATCTCCTCCTCACATCCACTGCAGCATTACTGGAGCTCTGATACCACAATAATGGCAGAAGTGTCCTTAGACACGTAATTTTATTAATCAGAAAAAAAAAAAAATTTACCTAATTTGATTTTGCAAGGGTTTACACCCGAACATCCAAACACTCTTGCAATGAGCTATTTATAAGCTCCATGTCCTAACTACCTCTAATTATGGATCACTTATTAAATAACAAGTGTCCATTTACAATAAATGCTATTCAAACCAACTAGCTAACAAATCTCCTAAAATAGAGCCTAAGATACGACACATTTGGAGAGTCATATCTAGTTACAACAATATACTAATTCTAAATAATTAAACATTCTAGAATAACAATTATTAATTTAATATCTTAAATTAATAATTATTTTATTTTAATTTTATAACCTATGATAAAATTGTATTTTTGGATCATCTAACACCTTGAGCATCATAGAGACATTTTTGAAGTAAGAAGGGGTGCATGAGCTCTTAATCCATCCACTCTACCAACAAAATATTGGACACGGAGAAGAAACCTGCACACACAACAATGTTATGAGTCAAATAACTAATAAGTTATGAGGACTCATGTAGAAGAAACAAATGAAATCAACACCTTCAGGATCATGATATTATCAAGACCGGCTCCAACATGCAAGATTTTCCAACACATCAACATCGTAGGTAGGCTTATGTATGAAAACCCTCAACTCTTCCCTATGCATATGATGATAAAATGTGTAATGGTCGAGAAAGGAATTTTTGTATGGGTTGGAGGTGGGCAGTAAACTTGCCCACCTTCGATTAGTAAACTAAATTTCATTTCAGTTACACATGCACGTGAAAAATTCAAGTCAAGTGAGGTGTTGATTACAAGGAGTAAGGTGATAATCACAAGGAGCAGGGTTATGATGCAAGTAGTGGGGACAACGATTAGAAAAGGAAAGTTTGTGTAAGAGCCATTCCATCAAAGCACTTTGATCCTTTACCACAAAAGGAATATTAAGTACAAGGAATGAATCCATTTGTATAATCACTCATTTAAATAAAGAGTTATAGAAGGATGAGTTAGTGCTAAGAGAGACTACCTAAGGTGTCACTGAGCTTCTTTGAACAATGTTCATAGGTGCTACAAGAGGAGCTGCATGAGGCTTTGAACTACTACAATAGGCTCTAGGATGCTACAAGATGCCCAGAAGGAAGCTACAGGAGAGAAATCAAGGAAGAAAGGAATTCAAAATTACCCAAAGTTTCCCTCAAATCCTCATGCAAATGACAAAGTAACATTAAAAGGAGTAAGTGATCCTTTCCCTCTCTAATTTCCATACCTCTTCCTATAAAAGTATGCTTGAAATAAGTGCCCTGTAGAAAAGAATTATATAGTAGTTCCCTTTTGGAAATTGTCATATGTAAGAGCAAGATAAGGTCAAAGAAAGGCTTGTTTTGTTAAGAAATTATTGGCATCCTTCTCCCCCTCTGATAAAAATGGAAAACTTGACATTGTCTCTACAACTGAGACTACTCTACGGCCATAGTTTGAAATACACCTAAGTATCCTCCACAAGGAGTAGTAGGAGAAATGAGGGAAGGGTTTAACAGAAGAGTGCCCACATACACAGAGAATTCATCAACATCCTCCTATGGTAAATATTTTTCAAAGACATCAATGGTTGGGTTTCTTTGAATTGTTGAAGGGGTATGGTGATGACATAACCCAAGAATTTTCCATGGCACTAAATCCTCAGAGAGGAGATAGTGCCACCATTGTTGTTAGAGGCCTTTCCATCTCTCAAAATGCTAAAATCATAAGCAGAGTGACTACCTTACCCTTAGGAATTTAAAGGAGCAAGGAGGAAAAAGTAGTGAGTCATAGCGAGGAACAACTTCTTAATTATGAAAGAAAAACCTATAGAAGACAAAAATGGAGTGAGAAGGGAGAGCATACCTTACCCCTAGGTTGAAGTGGCCTACCACATTCTCAAATACATATACTATGAAGGGAGGTTTATAATTGTATATTACTACCATTTTAGGTTACCCCATGAGTTAAGATTCAAAGCATAATTTTCTATCTCACAAACACTCAGTGTTCCCTATTTTTTAGTACAGTCTATCATTGAGATGAGCCAGAAAGTGAGGGAAGGGAAGCACCAACACACTTCTCACCATGGCATCATCATGTTTATTGTTATGGATGCCCTAACACACTTAAGGTACCCTGTACTATAGAATGATTTTGTATATATAGACAGGGAAACGTTCATTGAAACACAAAACATAACCTCCACATAGCAAGAGGGTACACTGGCTTCTAGTATTGGGGGTAGAGAATGAGAAGAAGAAATGGAAACCAAGGAATAATATGAGGTAAAATAAGAAGAGGAAGAAGAAGAAGAAATTAAGGAAGAATAAAGAGAGAAATAGGTATCACAAAAAGAGAACCCTGAGGAGACATCAAAGCCTCAAGGGACAGAGGAACAAGGGCATCAAACCAGTCTCTCAACATGAAATATTGAGCAAGAAATGGCTGAAAAAATGGCCACATTGGGCACACTTGTCAAGCCCAAAAGGATGCAACCAAGGTAAGGTCCCCTATACTTGAAAACAAGGAAGAGCACTAGGATAAGTCAAGGGAAGCCTCAACCTCCTACAAAGGTCCCTATCACCATACAAGAGTTATCAAGCAAGAAGGAAGAAGTGGGACCTAGTGAGGGGAGAATTGAGGAAATTACTTCTCCTAAGATCAAAACCAAGAAACATGTGCTCCCTGTGGGAAGGACCATCATCAGGGAAGTCACCTTTAAGAGGCTCAAGATATAAGTTTCCATGTTACAAGAATAAAAATAAGAGCTACAGGAGGAAACAAAGCAGCTACAAGAGAAACAACGGTTGCTATAGGAGAAATAGGGGTTGCTACAAGAGAAGTAGGAAGTGCGCTAGGAAGGAGTAGCCATCTTAAAATAAGAAGAAAAAGCCCTCAAAGAGCTTCAATATCCTAATCCACAACCCAACCGAGAATATTACTACAAATTTGTTGAGGGAGGAAGGATTATACTTGAGAAATTTACCATTCCACTCTTTTTTAGTTAGAGAAGGAAAGAGGGAACACATAGATGGATGCATATTGAAAAATCCAAAAGTGTAGAGTATGTAGGTCTGATGGAGGACAAGGTCAATGAGATGGGGAAATAATTGAATGATCTAAAATTAAGAGAGTCAATCATGATGGAATAACTACAGGTAGAAAACACCAAGTTAAGAGAGTAGTTTCTAGAAAAAGAGAGACAAATTTTATCCATGGAAGCTATACAATATAGGAAGCCATCAAAATAATATGCTATTTTTCTCAAGGATCAGTGGCTTTAGTTTCAAAATAATAAATTGCTATAGTATGGCTCATTTCCTTTCCAAAACTATAGGAAATTCATCGACTTTTGCAAAAGGGCAAGTATTGGGGATAGAGACAAGCTAGTTGAGTTTTACATGAATAACTTAATCCTCATGGACATGAATTTATGGAACCCCAACTCAAGGTTGGGAGCCATGCAATTGATGGCATTAGCCTCTTGGTTGACCCATGAGGAGACAAGCAATGAAGAAGTAAAAAGGGTGATGAAAAAGGAAGAAAATGAGCCCTTACGTATCAGGGAAGAATTAGTGAGCCCCAAGTCTATCATCAGAAATCAAAATCTCATTTCCTCTGATCCTGAATTGACACCTAGGTACATAACATCCCAAGAGAAATTGATCCTACATTTTGAGGACACTTTTAGGATGTTGGGGACAGAGAGTCTACAATTTTTTCAAAGAATATGGTAGGCCCTACCTCACAATTTATAGATCAGAGAATATCACTCCATAGAGAGACTAAGGAATTCCTTAGAGAAAACCCCCTATACAAGACAATCATGCAAATGCTGAAGATCAAGTGGATAAGCCTCAAAATTAGTCCTCAATTACTATTGGGCCTACAAAAAGGCAAAAACCAAGCAGAGGAACAAAAAGAATGGGTAGACATAGAGGAAAATGAAAGTTTTTATCCACATGAAGGCACATCATCTAAAGTTCATTGGGATGTTAGAGAGGCCACCAAGGCCATGAATGAACTTCATATCAGGGACTAAGTTTCTTAAATAATTTTAGCAGGGGGTGATGATGGGTCCCATTGATAGGTATCTTTTGGAGTTCATTGAGCTATCCTCCATCCCTTACAACTCTCTTTTTCTAACATTAATTCACATTTTTAACCATAATATGTTGAGTAGGAAGACTAAAAGGTGTTTTTCATATTGTATGGACTAATGTGATTAATATGTAGGTCAAAGAAGTATTTTTTCTAGATATTTACCATGCATGGGCTTGATGGAGACAAAGAAAGAATATAGGGAGGTTGTCCACCTCACTAACTCCCTAACTCAGCTTGAGATCACAAAATCCTCTCCAACAGCTCAAATTCACTAGAATCCAAGGAACTCCAAGTGAATGACAAGGAGAAAGGGAATCAGATCAACAAATATCGAGATTTTGGAGGGGAGAATTCCTCCTTTCAAGGAAGTTGCCCATCAATCATTTTTGTATAAGTAAACCTATTGAAAGGCTCATTAGGATTCATTTTTTTTTTTCCTCTAAGTGTAGCTATTGAGATCCTAGTGCTTTACATTGTTATTTTTAACTTTCATATGATGTATGAGACTATTATTTTCTGTTACTTAGAATTTTACCATTAATCTGCATTTGAGTTAATTTTGGAGGGCTAAAATCTTTGGGTTTGGGTCCAACCCAGAGGCTTTAGTCCCTCTCTTGTATTTCCTTCTAATTATTGTTTCAAAGAATTGAAATCCTTCTCATGTTTCAGTATATTTTATATCATAAAAACTTGCAATTGCAGGCATGCCTATCACCTCTCTTGTGGAAAGAGTGATTGGAAAGAACTACAATAACAACTCAAAAATATTTTTTTTATTAATTTCGTAGAAATGGCTAAATGTTAGTTTTCTTACTTATTCTCTACAATTTAGGAGTTATTTTAATTAGCTTGAGTGAGTATAGTAGTGTTGTGGGATAGAATAAATCTTAATCAAATTTGACTCATATTTTCCATAACAATTTGTCCCATTGCATTATTGATTAGTTGATGCATGTATCTAGCTAACTGCATGGAATGTACTGATCTACAAGGGTAGGCACACGTTTCCACATCTACTTGGGTATTTCCATATTCCTCTTAGGTACCCCACCTTTCTTCCAAATTTTGTCGTTGAATTCAATATGTTAAGGCAAATGAAGGACATTGTGGGCATCAACTTTGGTACAATATAGACCTTCGAGGGGTACTAGGCTTGGCTAAGGGGATCACACACCCTTCAATCATCACCTTATACCTTCATCCACCTCTCTTCACCTCTATGACACCACTTCCATCTTGAAAACTCTCTTGTACCCCCTCTTGTAGCAAAACAGGGCCTCCTATAGCAATACAGGCCCTCTTGTAGCACCTCCTATAGTAGCCTTGTAACTTTGATTTCTTCAACCAGTTTTGCTCCAAACTTTGACTTTGGCTTAGTTAAGTTGAATAATAGCCCTAAAAATAATATTTTATTATTGGGGAATACCTTAGGACCACTCCATCCTCATCTTTCCATCATTGCAACCATCAGATAGCAAAATAGAGTTAGAGTTAGCATTTCTTTCTTCATAGGCATGTTAAAGATGTGATTTCTGAATTTCGGCAAGTGTGAGTAGATAAATTATGCATGAAAGGTAGGTTATTCATTTGAATCAACTGTGAAAGTAGAGTAGCATGTTTTATTTCTACAAATAGATTAGTTATTTTCCTTAAGCAATTTCAATTAGCATTTACATTTGATGAATGGTAAGCAGAGTAGTATGATTTATCTTTGCCACTAAATTAGCCTACTTTCCCTATTCCAATTTTGAATTAGCATTTACATTTGATGATTAGAATTTTCACCTTGGTAGTATAATCATGTCCATTTATGTTTTCATAAGAGGTTTTCACTACAATTAGTTGGAGGAATAGTGTCTAAATACCTTGATCGGATTTCATGAATAGAAGTGACATGAGTAGAACCTAGCCTAATCTGCATATAACACTTCCACCTCTAATTTTGTACGAACCCTAGGTTGATAATTAAAGTTTAGAAGCCCTTGGGAGTTGAAACATCCTTGGTTTAATACACGAGCTCATCAAGATCAACCCGAACCTTCTTCAAGATCTCATGGCAATCTCGTTTGACATGTAATCCTTGCATCATACTACCATAAACACATAATTTTCAATGCACAAATAAACATAACAATACATTGGTTACCTTACCTTGTTATTCCAAGCACGTTGCCTTGTAACTGAGCAGGTACACTTCTCAAGGAACTCCAATTCTTTGACAAATCCAAATATAATTGGAAGCCAACTATTATACTTGACAAATACATGCTCATAAATATAGCACATATCCATATAATCTCAAACAAAATTAAGGTTAAGAAGACTTCCTATATGAAAGGTATTCATTCATTCAAAATTTTGGTTCCCAAGCATAGTCAAAGGAATTCTCACCCAATTCCTTTCATTTACATTTTACCTTGTTGCAATCGAGTCTTATTACATGCTATCATATTCACCCATATGTTAGTTATATAAACAGATCCACTGTTACCTTGTCATTCTAATACCACGCATGTGGCCCTACACCTTCTCACACATGTCAATTACATATTCCAAAGATAAATACAATGTGTCCATTAATTTAAAATCAACCTTTACGAAGACTAATAACCATGTCATACTTAACATCAACTCATAGTAATCAATTATAATACTACAAATAGCACCCACTTCCACTCAAGTACATAAAAGCTATCTCAACACATATGTGTTAGTACAACAATCTTAAAACAAGATCATTCCTTCAAGCAAATTCATAGACACATACTCATATCATGCAATAAATCAAGCATGCAAACAATGTGTAAACATACCATGTGAGATAAGCCAAATAGATGACATAATCAAACTCATACCTCAATATATCTCAGGGGAGGCTATCACATCTGCACAAGACAATCCATATTAGTACAACACAATATCACAAATATATCGACTCATACCTAAATATCATAACCACAACTATCTGCACAGGCCAATCCATATTGGCACTATAGATATAACATCAAGATCTTAGTTGCAATGACCATAACCATCATGCATATGACCACAACAAGTTAATTACCATGATTGACTATCTGAAGAACATGTATCACTAGCATCTATCATGCATATAACCACAACAACAATAGAATAGTTGAATTTAAGCTTTTGTGATCCATATCAAGTTTTTTAGAAGATTTTTTGGCGGAAATCACATTATAATACTTTTGTCAACGCGTTCCAAACCAATGAGTATGGTTCATCGTCAGGACAAGTTGAAGAACCAGATCATGTCTACATGTTAAATAGGGAGAGTAGATCTTCCAACGACTATATTTGACTCGGAAACAGCTATATTGGATTGGGCAGCTAGGCTAGACTAATGACTATATTTGATTGGCCAACATTGATATTAACTATTGATTTTAACCCCCTTTTTGGATATAATTAATCGTAATTGAATTAACCAACCATAGTCTTCTTCAAGGATTTTAATTTAATATCCAAGTTGTTTTAATTATGAGAAATTTGCTTCATTCTCAATACTATTAGATTCCTTATACTTAGTATATGGTCAATTATTTAACTAACTTATTAGGTTTAATAAACTTATATATATATATATATATATATATATATATATATATATATATATATATATATATATATATATATATATATATATATATTATATCAATAAATTAAGTTTTTATTTGTATGGTTTTAATATTAAATAGGTCTATTAATAGATTAGTGATCTTGGTGGTTGCTACATATAATTTCTTTCTAAAGTAATAAATATAACAAAAAACTAACGTACATAATATCTAACTAACTATATATATATATATATATATATATATATATATATATATATATATATATATATATATATATATATATAATGAATTAATTATATATATAATTATATAAAAATTATATGAAATCAAAAACTTAAATCATTAATATAATAATGATTCCATATTATATTAATGATTTAACTTTTTTATTTTATATAATTTTTATATAATTAATTCAATATATATATATATATATATATATATATATATATATATATATATATTATTCCATATTATATTAATTATTTAAGTTTTTATTTAGATGGTTTTAATAGTAAATAGGTCTATTATTAATAGGTTAGTGATCTTGGTAGTTACTAAAACAATCATTTTTTGGTAATAAATATAACAAAAACTAACTTACATATTAATTAATTGGTTATTTTTCCCTGTCCCTTTCCCTTGGTCTAGTCTGGTTGGGCAATCAAATTTAGTCGTTTCTCAGTCAAATATAGTTGTTGATCTAGTATAGCTTCCGAGTCCAATATAGCTGTTTCCGAGTCAAATATAGCCTTTGGAAGATCTACTCTCCCTATTTAACATGTAGCCATGCTCTAGTTCTTCATCTTGTCCTAACGATGAACCACACTCATTGGTTCAAAATGCGTCGACAAAAGTATTATAATGTGATTTCCGCTAAAAAAGCTTCTCAAAAATAATAGAATACCAAGCATCTATATAACCCTAATCATATAGCAATCCGTTAACTAACATACATGCATGCCAACATAAAAATCTTTATGTCAATCTTCTCTTACATCTAGGTCTAGTGTTGCAACCTCGCTTTGATGGTTTTCATCTCCTACTCTATCTCAGCTAACACATTAGCATCATAACATCAAAAAACAACATGATGAAAGAAACTTCATGCAATGACTTCATGCATGAAAATCATGCCCATAACAATGCATGCATGATGTTGGCTTGTTGGGGCCTGACTCAGGTTCAGAGTTAATTAGCCAAACAAATCCCTGTATTGTTGGCCCTTTCGGTAATAGTCCGCAGAGTGCAGACTGAGGTCTCACTCGAAGCAATATGGGGGGGGGGGGGGGGGGGTGCTAGAACCAGGTTTCCACACCCTGGAGATGTCTGAGGGGTTGATTTGGTCCAACTATGAATACCTATGCGCAGGTTACTCTACACACTTGCCTAACCTGTGGGGCCTTCGTGCCCTAATATACTTTCCTTCACGCAACCCTAACTATGGGTTTTGGTGCTTTCATGCTACTGGAGCAGCGTGTTAGCATTAGTATATGCATACTTCCATCAAGGATCAAATTTGCTCTTTACATTTTCATTATTAGGTGTCTCATACAGAATTTTGGATCATTCCATTAGGTCATGTTAACACTGATGGTTGTCATTTTCTTAGAAAATCAAATATTCCCTCATGAGGTACATTTGCTGACCCATTTCCATGTTGTATTCAGTTGAGGTTTCAAATATGTTACTTTAGGTGTCAAGGCAGTTGTTGTTCCATTAGGTTTTAGGGTTCATTTCCAAGGTCAAAAAGCATGATTTCAAGTGTGAATAAAGGGCAACAAAGGTATGAGGATGACCAATAAACAAAGGGTAATTTCCAATAAATCATTATGATTGTATAAATATATTTTGTCACTAATGTAATTTTCATCTCAAAAACATGGTTTTGAGATGAAAACATAGTATTTTTAGTTGATTTTTTTTTTTTTTTTATGTAATTCAATCCATTTTGTGTAATAAGTGTTCCTAGCTACTCCAAACGTTTCTCCTTGCTGTAAGAAAATAAAACCACTGAAAAAATCAGTTCAATCCTATAATCATCCACCTAAAAAGAGACAATGAGAGAAAGGTATTAAACAGAGATTTGAAGGAAATAAGAAAAGGTTCCAAAAAATTAGAAAGTCGATTTTTCTAATGAAAAATCAAAATCAATCTCTATATAAGATGTCACACTCCTTTTCCAAACTCATCACTCTCATTTGACAAAGAGAAAGAAAAGCATTGAAGGAGAGAGGGGAATTGAGGCCAATTGGTGGCTAAGGAGAAGAGGTGTTGCACATAGGACACAGGGCACCACACATAGAGCAGTTGGAGGAAGCATTGCACACAAAGGCCAGAGCGATGGACATAGAAGTGGAGCGCTGCACATAGGGCAGTTTCTCCAGTGCAAATTTGAACAGCGCTGCGCGTAGAACCGGAGCGCTACATACCTATAGGTGGCATTGCAAATAGGGCCAGAAAGTGCCAAAACACTTTGTCAACCACTCAAAACGTGTTTTTTTTCCTTATATAGCCTATAAACAAGTAAGTGTAATCTCTATGCTATCATCTTGGCATTCAATTCATCAGTTTGAAGTTGGTTTGCTATTTCGAAAATCAAACCCTAGATTGCCTACAAATCCCTCCTATACATCCCTCCACCCATTCCTTGAAACCCTAATCCCTCCTATACATCCCTCCACCCATTCCTTGAAACCCTAATCCCTCCTATACATCCCTCCACTCATTCCTTGAACCCTATTCCCTTAAAAAAATCCCTCCATATCGCTTATTCCCTAATCCCCAAAGCAAAATCCTAAACCCTATTTACTAAACAATCCCTATCAAAGAAGAATACCCTCCTCTCACTTTCATATTGTATATATTACATCCTACACCACATAAGTTCATCTCCCCTTCCCCTATCCCTAATCACCAATACTTACTCTTTCATTACCTTATCTAGGGTTACACAACTTCAAAATTTGACAAACATGGACAAAGAGGATAAAGATTATGAGGAGGAAGAAAACAGTGGTTGTGAGAGTTTGGGAGATGAACCTCAGCATCAGAGAAAACCACAAAAAGGAGGCATAATTATCATAGAGGAACCATCAAACATTAGATATTTAAAGGCTTCTCATATGACTATCACTTGTTTCAGGCATCTAGGGTGTTATGAGTTTTGTGAGCAGGTTGAGAGAGTTCAAAATCATCCTGAGCTAACTAGGCTTTTTGTAGCCAATCTCTGTGATAACAAGGTAACTCTTGCTAGGGTGAAATTTACAGTTTCATCCTCCATCATTGCTGATGCTACAAGGATTCCAAATGTGGGGGGGAAATGGTATAAGGCATAAGATTTGGATGAGCACTACTATGAGCCATACATCAAATCTAGGTACAAAAATGAAAAGAAGAGGACCTTTCCTTTTAAGTTCATTGAAGACAAGTATGCCCCTATGATGAGGATCATTATGAAATATTTCACATGTGAGGGAAAATTTTCTAGATTGTACACCTATCACATTAGGCTTCTTATGCATTTTACAAGAGTGAAAATGTTGAACATCCCTTATTTCTTATTCAGGAACATTTAGAAGATGGCCTACATTGTATGAAAAAGGACATACCCCCAGCAGATGAGTAGTCTCTTTTCTATTCCCTGATCAAGATGATTGTGCTACATCATCTTAACCTCCTTAACATCTCTTGGGAGACATTCATTTCCAATGACATCTTCAGGGGTCCTCAGATTCTTCCACCAGTGCCTCAAGAAGCAGAAAGACCTTCCAGTAATGCCAAAGTAAAGAAAGATGAGAAGGTTAAAGAGACTAAAGCTGTTGAGGAGCCAAAAGCCTACAAAAGATATTAGGGAGGGGATAGAAAGTTGTTTGCAGTAGATATGCAAGTGTTTACTCCACTTGATGTGGAAGGGGACTTGCCTTCTTCATCAACTCATAGGCAAATGCTTGCTCCACAAAATGTAGAAGGGTATTTTCCTTCTTCATCAACACAATAGGTACAAGAGGTACAACAACTACATAAAGGGAAATAAAACATGCTGGAGGAAAGCCTTGATGATGAGGAGGAAAGGGATTTCAGTTTGATGGAAGGTGATGAACCAGAACAGCCACACATCCATCATGGCATTGAGATAGTTGACATAGAGGCTCAAGATGAGGCAAAAAAGCAAAACATCACCATAAAGGAAAAAGATGCACAGATCCAGGCACTGATGGACAACTTGGCAAGAGCTAAGTATGTCATTTCATACCTTGAGCAAGCGAACAAGCAGCTCAGTGACAAACAAGTCCTCATGGAGCTGGAACTTCTCAAAGCAAAGAGGCAAAGTGACTAGGAAAAATTAGTAATGCAAGAGGAAGAAACACTGGCTACGTTGACTACAAAATAAAGAATTGAGAAGGAAATTGAGGAGGATAGAGAAACTTGGCTTGACAAGGTAAATTTGCATATGGAGAAGCTGCTCTAAAAGGCCAATAGGGACAATCGAATAATGAGGCACATGGCTTGCCATTATAGGACCCGGAACAAGATTTTCAACATAAGGGTCAAGTGAATGAAAACAAGGCTAAAACAAGCACTAAAAGGAAAAAAGGAGGATGATAGGCTTAGGTTGCTTGCTAAAGATACCTTGGCTGATCAAGATACTTAATGGTGGTATTTTCCACAAATTTTGAGCAAGTTTTGAAGAATTTGGCAATTTTTTACATAGAAAGTTTGGCTATATGTGCAGTGCCATTGGCACTATGCTTTTCATAGGGGAATTCAATGATCAAATGGTTAACATTTTTGGATTCATAATGATGAGTACATGCACCTTGAGCATTTGATAAGCTTTTAGACCAGAATTGGTCAACCAAAAGGTCAAAAAACACCCCAAAAATGACCTTTCTACCCTTCTTTGGACACACAAAGGCAGTCTTGGGAGAATCCGTTTTTGAGGGGTAAAATGAGCTTGAAATGAAGAAATTAAAGATTTCCTAGAAATTTGACTTGACGATATTTCCAATGAGCTATCATGAGCTCAATTTGGACACCGGGAAGGCCTCCAAAATGGACCTACAAAAAGCGTTGCGCATAGGGCTTGGGCGTTGCACATAGGACAAAAATTGTGTTGAGTGTCTATTTCACTGTGCCTTGACTGTAATTTTGGGTTTCCTCTCATATATGGTGTTTTAATGATGTAAATTATGACTAGGCATGTAAATATTATTGATAATAAGTACTAGAAGGTATATTCATTTGATTAAAAGTCATCTTGAGGACAAATGAATAAGTTTACTCACCTTTAGAGGCAAGTTGTTAGGATTCCTAGATTCCAGTTTTTTGTGCAGGTTTGGTTAGATTAGCTCCCCATATTAGGGATTCGACCCCTGAGGATGGGAGGAGGTTGAATGAATGTCTATATCTTCTTCTTCTTTCTCATTGTAAATGGTTGGACTCAGCTGGATGCTTATGCTTTGAGTAGACATCATTTTGTATCAGTTTTAGCAGGAGATTAATGAAAACTTGCAGCTATTTCTTTGGGATCCATGTGGTATGATATTCAATTCAATTTTTATTATGTTTTCATGTGTTAAAATTTATTGTTGACTCCATTTCATCATTTCATACTCTTTAAGTGGATGTTTTCAAGTTGATAGGTAGAACCCATAATATTTATGCTTTGTTTTGGGAAAATATTCACAGTTTATGTTTTCTTCAGTTTAGGAAGAATACATGTTGCTAACATGCTCTTTCTAGCTCCTCACCTATCTTAAATCACCTCGCCCATCAAACCCTAGAGTGCTGAGCCTTGTGCCTACCTTGCCCCATCGAAACCCTACAATTTTGACCTAATTTCCTTGCCCAAACTCTCCGGCTCCTCCTGACCCAGCAAAACCCTCCAAAATCAAATCAAACCTTGTGATACTTTACCTAGCCTAATATCATTTTCTTGATCCATTCAATATTGGTTGAGATCCTTACGGAGAGAGCCCTCTCCTGGCCTAATAGGGCTAGCTATTTGGCTAAGCATGGTTTGTGGTTACCCTAGCATTGCCTTCCTTCAGCTTGACGTTCAATCTAGGTGATAACATAGTGACGACCATACTGGGAACCACAAAAGATTAATCACCCCAGTAAGATGTTTCATTTGAATTCTTAAGCTTGTGGATGATGAGTTTTAGAATTTACTACATTGAGCTGGAAAGTTGTAAAGCAATATATAAGAATTCAAAATTAGACATATTGGCTTCTTGAAAGTACACCAGATCCAATCTAGATCCGAATCCTCCAAACATTGTCAGTGATCCTCTTAAAATTGGGTGAAAATCTAAGAAAGCTATAGATTTCAGTTTAGCCAAAGAACAATGAAGTGAGGATTTCATTCCTCATGCTAATTCACTCCTAGGAAGGTTAAACACTTTGCAAGACATTGAGTTTGATGTTAATTTTGAGAAAAGTTATTTCGCAGTAAATCTTTAAGTTGGATTGATAAGATAGTTGTTGATTCCTCTATATCTTTTGATAATCCCATTGAAGACTAGTTTCCACAAATTAAATCAAGGTCACAGCTTAAACATACTCTTGAATAGTTGCAGAACATTTCTTCAAACTTAAACACTTGGGTGCAAAATAAGACTCATACGCCATCTTTTGATTTTTGAATATCTCCTTTGCATCTACTGCCACCCAAAAAATCCCTTACCCACTTCCTTCTTCTTTACAGATTGTTCACACTAATCAAGTTATCATTAATCCCCCTTTGAGTATACTGAGTACCCCAATCCTTGCTTTAACTCCATCACCTCCCCCACCTCCAGTTATGGCTGCCCGATATACACCCCTTGTTTTACCAAAAAATCCTAGTGTCATGCCCGCTAATTATCAAACTAAAATACCTTTCTTTGACAGCACTCAAACCATTACAGCTCAACAGCATGTAGACAAGATGAATGATTTCTTTGACCTCCATGAAGTTGAAATTGAAGATGTGACGATGAGGCTGTTTGTACAAAGTTTTGGAGGAGAAGTTCAGAAATGGTTGAGAGCCCTACCAGCAGCTTCTATCACTACTTTACCCATCCTCCATAGGCAATTCCTAGAATGGTGGGAGGTGAAGAAAATCCCCCTTCAGATTCTGTCTAAATATGAGAACATCAAAAGAAATATTGGTGAGAGTGTGCAAGACGTGTAAGATTTAATGCAGTATACAATGTTATCCCTACAAACATCAAACCACAAGAGGGATTGTATTTTCTTAAGTTTCCAGATGGATTTGATGCTGATATGGCATATCAGTTGCATGAATGTGACCCTACAACTCTAGAAGACATGCAAAAGAATGTTTTAAGCATAGAAGCAAACTTGCTGGCCAAATGAGCGAGGATGAGATTAGAGAAAAGAGTGACCGTAAAAGAAGAAGCATCTACTTCAGATGTTAAAATGGATACATTGATTCGAATAATGGAAAGGATGGTTGACTGGTTTTCCATCACAGATAGACCTGAACCTCAGATTCAGAATCCAAACTTTAGAGGGCAACAGCAACCCCAATTCCGAATCAAGCAAAGAGAACAAAAAGCACCAGAACAACTAGCACAACAACAACAACAGATCAAAACTCCCTTACAATAGAATTATGTTCAAGGAGTGGAAGAAGAAGATGAGGAAGATTCGGTAATTGAAACAAATCACTTTTTCACTGCTGATGGTATGCCTATATTTCTGACCGAAGATGAAGAGTATGCAGAAAGTTCCGACATTCAAAAGGATGAAGACTACATCTTGGCAAATGATGTTGTTTTGGAGGCCGAGTTTGATGATTATCAATGTGGTTACATGAATGCTTTGAGCGCACAGCAGAGGCAATATCCTTTGAGGAACTAATATGTACTGGTCAATCCTATTCTAAAGAGGAACGATGTTCAATCAAAGAATGATCCCCCAAACAATCAAAAAAAGGGAAAGGAGCTTGCCGATCATAATTCTAGCAAGGTAAATCAGCCATCAACAAGTACAGCTGCAAAAGAGAAAGACAATCAGCACAAGGATAGTGCAACAAAGGACCAAATAGATAAGAGAGACATCAGTGTCAAAGAGGTAGAAAAAGTCATGTCTTTTAATTTAGAAAGTGAAATTTCTAAATTGAAAGTGTCCATTCCTTTGACTGAGCTTGTTAAGAATAGCCATTACAAACATCATGTATCTAGAATACTGCAAATTGATCCTTTGTCTGACATGGTGAATGTTGAGGATGATCACCCTGAACTTATTTTTGGTCCAACTATAGAAGGTCATATAGATGATAGCAAAGTCCTGCCCTTTTATTTAAGTCTTAGACTGCATGAGTATATTCTTCGTAATGCTATGCTTAATTCCGGAGCTTCCCATAATTTGATGCCCAAGGCCATGTTGGAAATAATACTTGGGGGGGGGGGGGGGGGGTATGAATTAGTATTAGAAAATCAATAATATTTTCATTTCCATTATCAGATTCATATACGCTACTTCAGTTAAGAATACCCGCGTATATACGCAACTATGTTTAATGCAACTAGCGTATATCCAATAAACTTATGATTCATTTAGTTGATCTTCAATGAGTGCATCAGAACATTATTAACTGTATGAACAGTAAACAGATGCATTAAAATAGAATAGATCATCACACATAAGAAGCACACATGAACACCATGATATAAGGTGGGAACCCAATGTGGGTGAAAACCACCTGCTGCAATTCGTCTCTATCTTCTTTTAATAAGAAACTTCTTTTTACAATAATTCTGTATTGGTGCAATCTTATACCATTACGCAAGATTCTACTTGTAGAAGGCTACAACCTTCTCTCGTTCTCCATCTTCTCCTGGAAGGGAGCTACAACCCCCTTAGCTCTTTTACTAGCCGATGTACTAGTACATAGGTGCTGAGCTACAGAAGGCTACAACCTTCTCTTTTCTTCCAGGGACCACCTTTCATAAAATTTCAGACTGGATCCATAAATACAAAACAATCACTACTGCAATACAATTATTAACTCTAAATCACCCAACAACTGAATCACTGAAACCATGTCATCAAAACATAATCACCAGAACCAAAGCCCAAAACTCTGCAACAACCACTAGAACCAACAACAACTTGAAATATCAAATCTCATAATGTATACTCTACTTGACTGTGTCAAACCAGCATGTATACTCAGTTTCACCAAAGAGAACCCGCGTACAGATCTGAAAATAATTACTTATACCTTCGCTACAATTTCCAACTTCAAATATACCCATACCATAAGATATAAAGGATAAAACATGCATCAGTATTCAGCTCTATTCATGATCATACCATATAATGATAATATATTTTAGTCTTCAAGATCCCCTTCCATCGACCTTTATCAATTGCATAGGTGCCTCCTTGGTTCAAATCAAGAAAATCATCACAAACCCATAACCAACATACTAGATCTCATACTTCATCAGATATTCATCACTTGCACACTTGCATCTCTTGGCCTAATGATCTTCTCCTTATATAGGTTTAGGCCTCTCTCAATACCATGGTCCAAAACCACGTAGAACCAATACCTTGGACCCAATACCTAGGATCAACACTTCAAACCAAATACCATGGACCCAATACCACAGACCAAAACTTAGTTTTCCAACGTGTACGTGCCTTTCCTTCTGTGAACATGCATGTGTACGTATACACTTATTTTCTTTTGCTAACCTGTGTGTATACGCACTTTCATCAAGGTTAACCTGCGTATACCTCTCTCTTGACCCACTGCACTATGATCTGTCATCTGAGTGAGTTTCCATCAAGGAAAACACCTGTATCATACCTCTGAGTGAGTTGCCGTCAAGGACAACACCTGTATCATAATGTCAACAATCTCACCCTTTGGACTTGATGGCAACCACCACACCAAGTCACTCTCCCCCTTTGACATCAAGGGCAAAGGGTAGACCAAGATGTTCTCTCCCTTGGTATACCTTCTATTATCCATACTCCCCCTGAGTAGCTGCTAAAATCTCTGATTGAGCTCCCCCTTTGTACATGCCAAGATGTACCAATCTGTCCATGCTCCCCCTGAGCACATGCCAAGTCTAAACAAGACCATGATAGTCACCAGTAACTATCATATACTATATTAATCATCTATCAATCATCATCCACACCGGCAACCATGCAATCCATTCTCTTGGCCAATCAACAACCAGTAGCAAGATGTGTCAATAAGCATCATAACCAAAGACTTCTAACCATAATTCCAACAATGCATTATTCAAGGAATATGCTCCCCCTGATCTTGTGCCAACCATAAAATACCATGACCAAACCATTTCCCGAGTCTGTTTTGTTGCTTTTTCTTCAGAGCTCCATATACATGACTATGTAGCCTATAACTCACGTATATACGCTACTTATCTTCATAATATATGCGTATGCAAATTGGAATACTGAAGGTCTACACTTCCAGCTTCCTCGGTGTCTGTTATGTTAGCTAACTGAGCTATGTCACACCTTTCTCTCTCTAATTATGTCTTCTTCAATACCTGGAATTGTGATGATGTATGATCCTCTTGATTTGGAGTTCAAATTTTTCTCTTGCATTCCCTTACTTTATGTCCAAACTTTTTACATGCATAACATCTTACATGTTTCATATTCCTCCTATAACAGTCAATGGCTTTATGACCAAACATATTGCAAGCAAAAAAATATCCCTTGAAGTACCTGGAGTGTGATGATTTTTCTGTGTGATGGTATTGAACCATTTTGCTTCTGCATCTAGCTACAATATGTCCAAAGTTATGACATACATAACATTCAACATTATTCATTTGAGGAAATAACCGACTATCACTTCCATACTTAGGAGGAAAAGATCTTCTTTGAAGAATTTCTTTCCTTGGTTGTTGTTGGGGTTGACCACTTATCTCTTCTTTGATCATTTCAGATTTTGGATTAGAATTCCTTTTGTCACCCTGTGAGCTAGATTCACCTTCGACAATTTCATAAAAACCAAGACCAATTTTGATAACAGGGGATCTTTGACTACTAAGAATATCATCCAAAATCTTAGTACTGTCTTGAAATCGTAACGTTCTATCCTTTTATTTTAATTTACCTTTTAAGATATTTACCTCAACCTGATGTTGTTCTTCCTTTTCCAAATATTTCTTCCTTATGTTTTCCTCAACTTTTCTTCCTTCTTCCACTTGTTGCCTTAATTTGAGTACTTCATGTTTTTGTTCTTCAAGAGCTTCTTTATTCTGCTTCTTTGATTCTTTAAGATCTTCTTTTAGAGAAAGGATCTTAGATTCAAGTCTCTAAACTGTTATGCTTTGATCTTTTACTACATCTTGCAGTTGCTCCCTTACTCTGGTTACTGTCTCCAGCTATTCTTTTAATCTGGTAACTTCTTCTGTTTCTACATCCTTATTTTCATATGCCATGAGAATTCTAATGTTCATTAGTATTGGATGAGTCATTACTTTTCTAATGAGTATAATAACTTCTATTACCTTCTTCAGACATCTTTCCTTTGTTATGAGGGCATCTAGCAGTGTAGTGACCAACTCTACCACAAGAAAAGCATTTGAAAGGTAGCTTACCTTTGAACCTTCCAGATCCCCGTTCAAGATTCTTGACAAAATTTACCTCATATTATTCTTCTAAAATGTATCCTGATTCATTTACTGATACTTTAAATGAGGCTTATCTCATATCTGATGGTCCTTCTTTTCTCATCTCAAAAGCAATTAAGATTCTGTGAAGCTGTGTCATAGTGATTTTCTGTAGATCCTCCTTTTCTTCTATGGCAGACACTTTGGATTCAAATTTAGCAGACAAGGATCTCAAAACCTTTTCAGCTAAGAGAACTTCCTTAATTTCTTCACCTGGATTCCTCATACAATTGACAATCTCATCTATGCGCAGGAAGTAATTAGATATTCTTTCATTACTATGCATCTTAAGAGTGTCATACCGTATTCTGAGAGTTTTAAGCTTAGCACGTTTTACCTAATCATCTTCTTCGTAGCTTAGAATGATTTTTTCCCATATTTCTTTGGCTGATTTGAACTACATGACCTTGAAAAATTATGATTGTGACAAACTTCCCAAGAATATAGTAATAGCCTTGGCATTGAGTTCATATTGCCTTCTATTTGCTGTGTCTGCAGGAGCTGTTGATGGATATGTATATCCTCCTTCCATGATTCCCCAAACATCTATTCCAATTGATTGTATATATGTTGTGGTTCTTATCTTCTAGTAGACAAAATTGCTCCCATCGAAGATTGGTGGTTTGATGGATCCCTCTCTTTTGTGATTACTCATCCTGATGGATCTTCCTTCAAGCGATCAAGCTTCTTCTGAAGGACCTACTCTGATTCCAATTGATGGAAATAATATTGAGAGGGGGGGGGGGTGAATCAGTATTATCAAATCAATAATCTTTTCATTTCCATTATCAGATTCATATACACTACTTTAGTTAAGGATACCTACGTATATACGCAACTATGTTTAATGCAACTAGCGTATACCCAGTAAACTTATGATTCAGTTAGTTGATCTTCAATGAGTGCATCAAAACATTATTAACC
Organism: Pinus tabuliformis; assembly: GCA_031772625.1. Classification (NCBI taxonomy): domain Eukaryota; kingdom Viridiplantae; phylum Streptophyta; class Pinopsida; order Pinales; family Pinaceae; genus Pinus; species Pinus tabuliformis. The sequence continues at coordinate 240,089,287 of CM062809.1, forward strand.
GTATGAATAGTAAATAGGTGCAGTAAAATAGAACAGATCACAACACATAAGAAGCACACATGAACACCATGATATAAGGTGGAAACCAAATGTGGGTGAAAACCACCTGATGCAATTCGTCTCTATCTTCTTTTAATAAGAAACTTATTTTTACAATAATTTTGTACTGGTGCAATCTTATACTAGTACGCAGGCTTCTACTTGCAGAAGGCTACAACCTTCTCTCATTCTCCAGCTTCTCCTGGAAGGGAGCTACAACCCCATTAGCTCTTTTACTAGCCGATGTACTAGTACGTAGGTGCTGACCTACAAAAGGCTACAACCTTCTCTTTTCTTACAGGGGCCACGTTTCATAAATTTTCAGACTAGATCCATAAATACAAAACAATCACTACTGCAATACAATTATTAACTCTGAATCACCCAACAACTGAATCACTAAAACCTTGTCATCAAAACACAGTCACCAGAACACAGACCAAAACCCAGAACTCAGCAACAAACACTAGAACCAACAACAACCTGAAATATCAAATCTCATAGTGTATACACTACTTGACTGTGTCAAACCAGTGTGTATACACACTTTCACCAGAGAGAACCCGCGTATAGATCTTAAAATAATTACTTATACCTTCATTGAAATTTCCAACTTCAGATATACCCAAACCATAAGATATAAAGGATAAAACATGCATCGGTATTCAGATCTATTCATGATCATACCATATAATGATAACATATTTTAGTCTTCAAGATCTCGGTCCATCGACCTTTATCAACCGCATAGGTGCCTCATTGGTTCAGATCAAGCAAAGCATCACAAACCCATAACCAACATACTAGATCTCATACTTCATCAAATACTCATCACTTACACACTTGCACCTCTTGGCCTAATGATCTTCTCCTTATATAGGTTTAGGCCTCTCTCAATACCATGGTCCAAAACCACGTAGAACGAATACCTTGGACCCAATACCTAGGGTCAACACTTCGGACCAAATACCATGGACCAATACCAAACTACCATGGACCAAAACTTAGTCTTCCAATGTGTATGTGCCTTTCCTTCTGTGAACATGTGTGTGTACGTATACGCTTTTTTTCTTATGCTAACCTGCGTGTATATGCACTTTCATCAAGGTTAACCTGCAAATACCTCTCTCCTGATCGGCTTCACTATGATCTGTCATCTGAGTGAGTTGCCATCAAGGACAACACCTATATCATACCTTTGAGTGAGTTTCCATCAAGGAGAACACATGTATCATAATGCCAACAGGCCATCATGGAAAAGCTGGGCCTGGATATCACCCGAAAATATCATGATTTGTACTCATTTCATTCTAGTAAAGTTCGCTGCATTGGTCTCATCAAAGATTTGGTGGTCTCTTTAGATGAAATCCCAGCCAAAAATGTCTTGATGGATGTAGTAGTAGTTGATATACCACCTCGATTTGGTATGCTATTGTCTAGATCGTGGGGAGCCAAACTCAAGGTCAGTTTACAACTTGACTTCTCTTATGCTACAATTCCTATTTTCGGTCAATTGAGGAAGTTGTACCAGGAAAAGAAGATGAAGTATATGATCACTAGTAAAGAGAAGCCCATAAATCATCCAATAAATGTTGTACATACAGATTTAGAGTCTTTTGTTTTGTACATTGATAGTGGATTGAATGATGTAGATATTCAACTTGTAGAAGTAGATGATGTACTAGAAATTTCTGAGATTTTCAGAGCAGTTCTTAATCAAGAAAAGGAAAAAATGGAAATTCATTTTGAGCAGCCTCCATAGGAGTAGAAAGTCACTGAAGAGCGGAAAAGTGAAGTAACCAACAAAAGTGAGATAAAAAATAAAGCAAAATTCCAGCATCTGGAAGATGAAGCTGACCTTTGGAGCATGGAATTCGATGGTGCTTTGGGTAAAGATGGTGCAGGTATTGGAATTTGGATTTGAAGTCCTATTTTTTAGATAGAAAAAGTCCCAACTAATGTTAGAGTGTGTTCCTATAAATTAGCTTTTGATTGCTCTAATAATGAAGCAGAGTATGAGGCATTGATTACAGGTCTAAATTTTTTTGAAGAAGCTGGGTGCAAAAATGATTTCTGTTTATGGTGATTCAGAGCTAGTGATTAAACAAGTAAAAGGAGAATATAAAGCAAAGAAACCGTGGATGAGAGCTTATAGGAATGCAGTCCTAGACATCTTGAAAATGTTTCCAGAATACACCTTGACATCGGTGCCAAGAAGTAAAAATATAATTGTTGATTCACTTGCTACAGCAGTAAGTAATTTGAAAATTCTAATGAATTCCAGCAATAAATTCGAAATTCATGTCAAAAATAGGCCTATTGTTCCTGATAATATGAGATATTGGCAAGTTTTCTGGGATGACAATGAAATTAATTCCTTTTTGGAGAATGAAGGGAAGTTTAAGAATGCTTTCATTGATGATGTTTGTGATTCTGATGAACAAGACATTGAGGTAAATCAGATGGATGTTTTACAGTTGAAGGATGACATTATTCCTAGAGGTCTTATACCTTCAGAGGAATTGTTTGATCAAGATGATGTGGTGAGAAAACTAACCTTTGCTCCTACTAACAAGGGAGTTGAAGATGTAAACCTTGGGACAGCTGACCAGCCCAAGCTTGTGAAGTTATCAAAAACATTGTCTCCTGAATCAAAGGCTAGGTATGTTAAGTTTCTTTCTAAAATTTCTGATGTTTTCACGTGGGATTACTCTGATTTGAAAGTATATGACAAGAACATCATTTAGCATACTATTCCTATCAAGCAAGATCAAAAACCTTTTAGACAAAAGTTGAGGAGAATCAATCCAAAGCTGCTGCCATCCATCAAGAAAGAGGCAAATAGATTGTTTAAAGCTAGTATCATTGTTCCAATTAGATTCTCTAATTGGATTTCAAATTTGGTCCCATTACGAAAAAATACTGGAGAGATAAGGTTGTGCATTGATTTCCGAAACCTGAATAAAGTATCCTTGAAAGATAATTACCCCATTCCTAAGATGGACCATATTCTGCAAAGAGTAGTTGGAGCATCACGGATGTCACTAGTAGATGGCTACTTAGGTTACAATTATATCTTGGTGCACAAAAAAGACCAAGACAAAGCTACCTTCATAACACCATGGGGAACTTTTTAGTATGCCAAGATTCCATTTGGGTTGAAGAATGTCGAAGCCACTTTTCAGCAGCCAATGGATATAGTTTTCTCTAAGGAGAAGGATGTCTTCTTGGTAGTTTATTTAGATGACTAGACAATATTTTCTGGTTTTGATGATGAGAATTTAAACCACCTAAGGATTGTTTTCCAGAAATGCAGGAAGTTCGGGATTTCTTTAAATCCAAAGAAGAGTCTTTTTTCCATGGAGGAAGGTAAACTCGTCAGTCACATAATTTCTAAATATGGTATTCACATTGATCCTTCAAGGGTGGAGGCAATCCATCAAATAGAATTTCTGTGCAAGAAAAAGGAAATTCAAGCTTTCAATGGTAAGATGAACTTCTTACGCAGATTTATACCAAATTTAGCTGAGCATTTACATGAGTTAACTAATATGTTGAAGAAGGAAAACATTGTGAAGTGGACTGAGGATGCCATGAAATCTCTCAACTTGGTAAATCTTGCCTTGACCACAACCCCGGTTTTGATCGGTCCTAATTATACTGATGATTTTATTATATTTTCATTTTCATCTGAGCACACTTTGGCTGCAATGTTGATGCAAAAGAAGGATTAGGTGGAATATCCCATTGCATTTTTTAGTCGGACTATCAGAGATGCTGCTTTGCACTATAACATCATTGAAAAGCAAGCTTTGGCTCTTATAAAGGCATTAAAGGATTTCCAAGTTTACATTATGCATTCACATACCATAGCATATGTTCCTAATGTAGTTGTCAATGATGTCCTCATGAAAGCTGATCCTAAGGGAAGAAGAGGTAAGTGGATAGCATCGATGTTAGAGTATGATCTTGAGATTAAGCCTACCAAATTGATCAAAGGTCAAGGCTTGGAAAAACTCATGGCTGAGTCGAATCTTCATGCTATAGACATAAATGTCATTGCAGTAACGTCAAATGATGAAGATGGTAGCACACTCATTTAGGTATCAGAGATTTTTCTCAACTCACCTTGGCATTTTGATATAGTATATGTTCTTCAACATCTTTCTCCTCCTCCTGGAATGTCAAGAAATAAAGGTAGATCACTAAAATTAAATTCTGCAAAATTCTACATTTTAGATAGTTATCTCTACTGGAAAGATCCGAGAGCGGTTCTCCTTAATTGTTTGGTTGAAAATGAATCTCAGCAAGTAATGAATGATTTCCATAGAGGAGATTGTGGTAGTCACTTGTTTTGGAAAATAACAACTAATAAATTTTTGAGAGCAGGATATTATTGGCCATCTTTGTTTTCAAATTTATATAAGACAGTCATGAGCTGCCACGAATGTCAAGTTTTTCAGGGAAAAAGGAATATGCTTCCTCTTCCTTTGAATTTGGTTGTAGTAAACGTACCTTTCTAGTAGTGGGGGTTTGACTTCATAGGATAAATTCATCCTACATCATAAACACGACACAGATGGATTTCGATGGCTACCAATTACTTCACCAAGTGGATTGAAGCCATTCCAACAAGGCAAGCTACAAACATGGTAATCATTCAGTTTTTAGAGTCCAATATCTTGTCTCATTTTGGTTGCCCTCACAATATTATTACAGATAATGCAGCAACATTTAAGTCAAAGAGAATGATTAAGTTTTGTAGCAAACACAATATCACATTAGGTCATTCCACAACATACTACCCGCAGGGCAATGGACTAGCTGAGTCTTCAAATAAATCCTTGGTAAACATTATTAAGAAGATGTTGGAAGCAAACAAAAAGAATTGGCATCAGAAGCTTGTCAATGCTTTGTGGGCTGACAGAGTGAGCAGTAAGAAATCAATAGGTATGTCGCCTTTTGAGTTGGTTTATGGTACTGATACAATGTTTCCCACATCCCTTGCAGTCCTAGTCACGAGATTATTGCAGGAAGCTGGTAGTGAAGAAGATGATATTCAACACCGAATTAATAAAATGATTCACCTTCAACAAACAAGAGAATAGGTTTCTCAAAACACTTTCCAGCTGAAAGAGATGATAAACAAGATTTATGACTGCAAAACCAAGACAAAAAAGTTTCAGCTGAAAGATGTAGTGCTGCGATGGGATGCACGAATTGAAAAAAAAGGAAAGCATGGTAAGTTTGATAATCTATGGAAAGGACCATATAAAATCTCATCCTATCGAGGATAGAATGCATTTTTATTAAAGGAAATGGATGGTCAAGAATGCTCAGGAGGACCAATGAATGGTAGGCTCCTGAAACACTACAATTTCTGATGCAGTTTGCTGAAGTTGCTTCACTGTCATTGTATATACCAATTTTCTTTCCATCAATATTTAAAGTACAATGTCATTTGAGATTGGGGCCAAAAGTGAAGGCTATAAAGCTTAAATGATTTGTGTTGAGTTTAGTTGGTTTTTGAGTCAATTTGGAGTCGGTTGTGAGTCAATTTTTAGTTTGTATCGAGTCATCATTCTTCAAAATTTTCAAAAAGTTTTCAGTCTTTCATTTGTTTGACCGTATTGGCCCAATCATCTAGGCACTTGGTCTACGGTGTTCTTGACACCTCCAAGGAGCTTCCATCCCCAATAAGGCCAATGTTAGTGTCAGTATATGCATACTTCCATCAACGATCAAATATGCTCTTTGCATTTTCATTATTAGGTGTCTCATACTGAATTTTGGATCATTCCATTAGGTCATGTTAAAATGGTCCGCTGATGGTTGTCCTTTTCTTAGAAAATCAAATCTTCCCTCATGAGGTACATTTTCTGACCCATTTCCATGTTGTATTCAGTTGAGGTTTCAAATATGTTACTTTAGGTGTCAAGGCAGTTATCGTTCCATTAGGTTTTAGGGTTCATTTCCAAGGTAAAAAATCATGATTTCAAGTGTGAATAAAGGGCAGCAAAAGTATGATGATGACCAATAAACAAAGAGTAATTGCCAAAAAGTCATGATGATTGTATGAAGATCTTTTGTCACTAATGTAATTTTCATCTCAAAAACATGTTTTTGAGAGGAGAACAGAGTATTTTTAGTATGTAATTCAATCCTTTTTGTGTAATAAATGTTCCTAGCTACCCCAAACATTTCTCCTTGCTGCAAGAAAATGAAACCACTGAAAAAATCAGTTCAATTCGAGCATCATCCACCTGAAAAGAGACAATGAGACAAAGGTTTTAAACAGAGATTTGGTGAAAAGAAGAAAAGGTTCCAAAACATTAGAAAGTGGGTTTTTCTAATGGAAAATCAAAATCAACCTCTATATAAGATGTCACACTCCATTTCCAAACTCATCACTCTCATTTGAAAAAAATAAAGAAAAGCATTGAAGGAGAGAGGGGAATTGAGGCCAATTGGTGGCTAAGGAGAAGAGGTGTTGCTACGCATAGAAGTGGAGTGTTGTGCATAGGGCAGTTTCTCCAGTGCAAATTTGAATGGCGCTGCACGTAGAGCCGGAGCACTGCGCACATATAGGTGGCGATGTGCATAGGGCCAGCGAGTGCTAAAACACTCTCTCAACCACTCAAAACGTCTTGTTGCCTTCTATAGCCTATAAACAAGTAAGTGTAATATATATGCTATGCTCTTGGCATTCAATTCATCAATTTGAAGTTGGTTTGCTATTTTGAAAATCAAAACCTAGATTGCCTACGAATCCCTCATATACATCCCTCAACCCATTCCTTGAAACCCTAATCCCTCCTATACATCCCTCCACCCATTCCTTGAAACCCTAATCCCTCCTATACATCCCTACACTCATTCCTTGAATACTATTACCTCAAACAAATCCCTCCATATCCCTTATTCCCTAATCCCCAAAGACAAATCCTAAACCCTATTGTTACACTAAAAAATGTCACCATGACTATTTACAGTTAGTATGGCTCTATCAACAGTCATACTATCCTCCTGGGCAAGTCTTATGCCTCTACTCTCCATGTCAAACTCCAAAAAGAGAGAAAGTCTTTATAAATGTATTTATCTCTGGGTACGCAGGTTCTCTCAACCTTACCTGCGGGTACGCACCCAATGTTCACAAAAGCTGCGTACTTGTACGCTCTGTATGTAAAGGGGCAGGTGCATACCCCTTTAAAGGTCAAAATGTGCAAGTTTCATCTTTAAAAAGTTACTTGTGGTCATTTCTAGAGCATTCTAGAAGGTTGTTTGACGTGTATTGAGCGCCTCCAGATGGTTCATGTACCCCTACCAAAGAGGAACTTATCCCATCAATAAGGGAGCTATCCCATCCAAAGAGGGGATTATCCCATTGATGGTGGACCTGAATAACTTCCTCTAGAGCATTATAAATACAGGCATTGGGCCAGAAGGAGGGGAGGTTGGAAGCTAAACATTTCTAAGGGTAGATGCTGCTGGAATTAGGACTCCCATTTAGAAGCTTGTGAGGAGAGATTGCCATCTTTGCTTGTTCTATTTGGAAGTGGGTGAGCTTTGTCAAAGTAAACGAGAACTCTTGATGGACACTGGGAGGGACTTGCACAACACCAAGGCTCAGGTTGTAATTGTTCCTTTTGTTTCCTATTAATGCAAATGAGTCCATTCTTCTCAATAACTTGTTATTTATGAGTTATTTCATGTACTCCTTGGTCTATGTGTTAAATATGTTTTATTCTATGAGATTATCAAGTGCTATTTAATCGTTTGATTGTTAGTGGATGCAGGTTTCAAAGTGAAGGAGGAGCTCATCCGGATCAGTGAGGCTGGACTGCTACAACAGCGTTGGATTACAGGTAGGATCTAAACACTTGATTTCTTATATAGTAAATGCATGTTTAGAGAAGGATTGCTCTTGTTTGTCTTGTTTGTCACCAGAGAGTCTTAGGCTCCTAGGGAGGTTGGTTGTGTCCGAACTATCGACTCTTTCCACCTGACAAATTGGCGACTCCGCTGGGGAATCCATTGATGTGAAAGTCTTTTCCTTTGTATGTAACTTTGATCTGAGAAAAGTCATTTATTTTCTGGTTTTTGGCTCTGTGACTTTGTATTTGGGTGGGTTAGCTTAGGGTCAGATTGAATTTAGTTTTTCTTGGTTTTTTCAGTAGTACGCACCCTCTGAGTATTTCACAGTGCGTACTTGTACGCACTGTTGCTGTGTGCACAGAGCGGGCCCGCACCTGGCTTAACAGGTTACCTGCGTACCCTGCTAAAAATTAAGAAATTTCCATTTTTTGCATTTTTCCTCTTAGATTTTGCTTTTTCTTAGTTTTGACTGCCCAGATCCATTAGTCTCTTGTCAAAGATCTTCACCTGAACTTGTTTCGATAGCATTGAGTGTTTTAGTGGATTTCATAGAAGTTTAAGCCCTAGGGTTTGATTTTTGAGTAGGTCCTGTAGTGACTTTGGCGGTAGAAGTTGTCAAGCCTTAGATCTCCCTGGTTTTGTCAGCCTTCTTAGAAGTTGGACCTGTCATAAAGTCTACCTGTGAGAGCAACTTACCTTTGAGTTGTCTCTTTGGTAAATTTCGAAGCACTTGTTGATTGAGTATTGAATTCCATTTTACAAAAAGAACAAAAAGATTTGAGTTTTGTTTTGACTGGTCTTTTGATTCTGCATTAGCTGGTCCTTGGCTTGATTTTGGTCAAGTAAAACAACCTAGAATCATCTTTGTAGGCTTTTGCCTCGTTAGGTTTGCTTAGAGTAAATTTCTTTTTGATTTGCTTGTGAGTCAAGTTTTCGTAGATTTTATAGCTTTTGAGATTGATTTTCGTTAAAATAGATTTATATGCTTTATTAAATAAGAGAAAATACAAAAACATCTCTTTTGAAAAGTTTTGTTTCAAGTAGCTTTGAAGAGTTTTGAAAGAAAAAGACTTTTTCGTGCACGTAAGGAGTGGTCATTTTTGTATGCTTGGAAAGATAAAGAGAATTGTTTCTTTGATTGTCTTTACTAAGAAAGTTGTTTTCTATAAAATTTGCATCTCTCAACTCTCTTAGTTAGGAATTTCATTGAAAGAGAAAAGTAGCGTAAATCATCTTAGGTGCATCTTTGTAGTGGTTTGAGTCGAGTCTACACACCATTGGTTTCACTTCCACTACCTTTTGTCTTTAAGAAAAACCATAAAATTAACGCTTAAAGTAAAATCAACGTAGTAACTTTTATTTACTAGGGCTCTGAAACACCAATTTAGATCAGGCTAGTGTCTTGGAGTAGGAGAGTAATTAACTCTCCAAGACAACAAAACCAAACAAGTAGCTTATCTTGTGATAGAATAAATCCAATTGTCTCATTTGTACTCTGGGAAAGCTCCTCTTAAAGGAGAAGCACGATTTCGTGTCCGAACCAGTGAGGGGATCAATCCCCTCTCATTGGGAACGACGCCAGACACGCACATATTACAAACGGTAAACCTCGGATTAACCATTGTCGAGGAGCCAGGGGTCACTTGTCGGTAAACCTTGGATTATTGTCAAGGAACTGGCAAGGGGATTGAGCTTGATACTCTGCCCTTACGTGCTGTCGGAGTGTAGACTGTTCCCCCAGGTGCATTTGTTGCGGTTGGTAACCTTAGTGACCATTATCTTTAGGATTCTACCGAGGTGACGGTGGAGGGAAGATCCCACTGTACCTGGAGCAGACGTCGGCTAGACTCACTTGGATTTTCCGGGGGGTTCACTTCACTCGAGACGGTGAAAGTGGAGGAACTTGTGCCGGTCTATTCATTAAGCAGGTTGCCGGGGTAACTGTTCCACCCGCCACTTCTGTACTGAATCCGGCGATGTTGGGTTTCATCTCCAACTAGCGTTTTTGGTCTGGAAGGCTACTGTTTGTGCTTGGTTTGACGCCCTAGATTCTTTAGGCATATGATTCAAATTTGTTTGGTTCTTTAGAGACTTTAGGTGGTTTGATTTGAAATTTTACTTTGTTTTCGTGTGTAGTAGTTAAAAGTTTTTAGCTGTGGCGAAATTACCGAGACAGTCCCATAGACTTTGGGGCCAGTCTCCTGAAGTTGTTTCTGTGGCCGAATTGTTGAGAAGATCCTGTAGACTTAGGGGTGAACCTCCTCGAGACGACCCCAGTAATCTAGAAGGTTTAAAGGTCCTTGTAACTCCTCCTAGTGGCTTTAGAGTAGGTTCACCTGAAGAAGGAGAATCTTCCTTGGTAGTCCATGCAGATTACCAAGGTCTAGAGACAGGTTATAATCCCGAAGCTGTTACAGTTTCTGAGCTTGTTGGTAGTTTTTCGTCTACTAGTGATACAGGTGAAGAACCTGAAATATCTGAACCTGTTACTTCGACTTCTAGTGTTCCAGATTCACCAAGAGTAGAACGAGTTATCACCGAAAATCTTCCTACTGGTCTGATTGCTATCGAAGAACTTGCTCCAGAGGAAGAAATAGGCGTCTCTAACCTTGAAGATCAAATTACTATTGACCTCAGGGAGCGTGAATCTATCTTTTACAATCCTCCTAGAAGTACTACTTGGTACCTTTCGTTAACTAATTATTTAGACAACTCAGGGGTAGGTTTTTCTACACCTCGTACTCCTTTTCCACCTGGAGGTATTTATACTCCTGTAAATATGTCTGGTCAGTCGTCCGTGTTTACTCAAACTCCTGAATCTTTCTTACACGGCGGTCCTTCTGTTCCCACCGGGTATCAATCACTTTCTGGTACTTTTGCGGGGGCATCTCCTCAACCCATTGATCATGGGTTATTAGCTGGAAACAATGGTAATATACCATTGGGTGTAGGAGACATTTATATGATGTCAGGTTCAGTTCCCGTTTCCCAACCTCAAGGTGGCCAATTACCGCCTGGGGGGCAGCCTCAGTTAACGCCTAGGGGGCAACCTCAAGGTACACAAATCGTGTCTGGGGGGCAACCTCAAGGTCAGTATGTACCTATGGTGCAATACATGCCTCAAGGTCAACCCCAGCCTCAATATGTACCCCAGGGTCAACCTCAGTATCAATATTTACCTCAAGGGTATCAACCCCAAGGGTATCAACCCCAAGGGTATCAACCTCAAGGGTATCAACCTCAAGGTCAAGGTCAACCCCAGTATCCGTATTTACCTCAAGGTTATCAACCTCAAGTTCAATACTCAAGTCAAGGTTATCAACCACCTCAAGGTCAGTCATATATTCAAGGTATGGGAACTGCACCTTTCAATTATCAATCCTATCCTCAATCCGGTTATGGATCTCAGTATCCTCAACCTGTTACGGGTCAATACCCCGGAATGTTAGTGTGGGATCCATCACAGGGTCAACAGGTGTTGCAGCCAAGTATACAGTTGGTACCTCAAGCTGGACAACCCGTAGTTTCTGGTCCACCCCAGCAACCGCAACCTGTCCAGTCAAATGTTCAAACTTCTGTAACTTCGGCAGTTACTCAGCCGCCAATAGCACCTAGTACTCCATCTCAAATGGCTGCTGCAACTACCGCTACATCTGCCGCACTTACTTCTGGAGTATCGACAGCTCCGGTTTCTACTGTCTCTGCAACCACTCCTCAGACATCTTACCGTTATCTGGATCTACGATTCAAACCACGGTGCAGATGCCTACAGGCCAGCCTGGTATAAGTACGGTTGTCACTACTCAACCTCAATTTGTTCAACAACCGTACCAGGGACAGTACCAACATGGGCAAGCTGTCCAACAGCCGGTTTACCAGTATCAACCGTATCCTGGGTACACTTATCAACAACCTCAACAACCCCAGTACGGTCTGGTTAATCCTGGTTTTCCAGGAGGATATAATATCCCTAATGCGACTCTTGTTCCTAGTTATCCTGGATATCCTCCTCCTGGGACTGGTCTTGTGACCCAGAGTTTTAGAGATCCTAACCGGCAGTTACCGTTTATCGTAACTTTGGATTTACCAGACTTGACGCGCCTAACGAATGATCCAATTAAATATCTTCCGTTCTGGCCACCAATGCCAAATAAGTTGCCCAGTGATATACCCAAGTTCGAGGGTAAGTCTGGAGAGGATCCATCCAATCATGTGATGACTTACCACCTCTGGTGTGCTTCAAATTCTATCTCGGATGATTCGATCCGCTTACGTCTTTTCCAGCGTACACTCATTGGTCTCGCGGCCAAGTGGTACATTGAGTTACCACGGGCTTCTTTTTACAATTTCAGCCAGTTAGCTACCTCGTTCTTAACTCACTTTCAGTTGCCGGTCAGATACGATAACGGCACGGAGTTATTAACTTCACTAAAACAATCGACGTCCACGTATATTTCTGATCACATTCATGAGTGGAGACGTCGAAGAAGGCTAGTGAAAGTTTTTATTCCGGACCAAATCTTAGCTGAATGGTTTGTTAAATCATTATTACCGAAGATTACTGAAGATGTAGCTAAGGCCGGAGTAGTTACTGAGGCGCAAGTCATTGCTCAGGCGCAGTACCTTGACTTAGTTTATACTCAGTTGGGCATGTTACACGAGAAGATTCCAAATCTTCCAAAATCGAATCAAATCGCTGCTGCTCCTTCGGGATCTCATGCCGCTGATGGTATGATTGGTATCGTGAATACAAAGAATAAGAAGAAGTCTTCCAAGGCTTCAACTACTCCTATAATCACTTTGCCCGATTCCCCGACAGGAGAGTCTTCTCCTGAACTTTCCGCCGATATTCACGCTGTAGAGTCATCTACGGCCAAATCAAAAAACGGTGGAAAGAATAAAGGAAAGAAGAAGGCTAAAGCAGACAAGGTTCCGAAGGAGAAAACGGAAAAGTCGGAAACCAATGACGAAAAGTGCAAACCTCGATATCCTTGTCTTATTTGTGAAGAGGATCATTTTACAAGAGATTGCCCTCATAGGGCCGAGGTTGTGAAAATAGTCAAAGGTTCTCCCACTCCTGCTGTGTTAAAAGATCCATTTCCAAAGCAGGAAAGTAAGATGATAGGTTCTTCCTCGACTGCCAGTGAAGAACCCATTTTGATGATGTCTCATGTGAGGATTGCGACTCGATCGCAAGATTATGGTAGTAAGAATCCTGTTGATGGTAAGGAAGCAGAATCTTCTCATTCTAACCCATTGACCTCAGCTCCTGGTTCCGATCCACTACAGATCGAAAAACCTAACCCGGACTTAGTAATCAAACCACCCGCCAAGGGTGTACTTCGAAGGTCTGCTTTCAATCCACATGCGAGAGCAGCCTAGAATTACAACATTGTTGAGGACTTAGCTGTTTCACCCTCAGCAATGTCGGCTTTAGAAGTGCTGCAATCATGCCCAGCACAACGAAAATTACTTTTGTCGGCTATCGGAGCTGTTGATGTTCAGGATCCGAACCTGATAATCTTCGATCTAGAAAATAGTACACCGCGACTACCCCATCAAATGGCTTTCGAAATTCTAGTGATAGTCAAAAACAGGCCTATTCATCGGACTGTGATTGATGAGGGAGCTTCTACGTGTATTATGTCGATTCAATGTTGGAGATCGCTTGGTTCTCCTTCGTTGAACCAATCCCCCACCATCCTTAAGGCCTTTGATGGCCGTGGGTTCCGTCCGTTTGGTATTCTACAGGAATTGCCTATAGGGGTAGAAGGTAAAACCGTTAGTCTGCATGTGGAGGTTGGTTGTGTCCGCACTATCGACTCTTTCCGCCTGACAAATTGGCAACTCCAATTGGTTTGCGCCATGATAGCTCTACTCCTTATTATCCGCAAGCCAACGGTTTGGTTGAGTCTATCAACAAATTTCTGGTTATCATGATCCGACGAACCATTGGTATTCATCGGTCGAATTGGCACAACATGTTATTTTCAGCGCTATGGGCATACCGAACCTCAGTGAAAACTTCAACAGGGTTCACTCCTTTCCAGCTAGTTTATGGCTTGGAAGCTGTGTTACCCATTGAATGCGAAATCCCATCACTTCAAATGGCTGTCGAATTACTCCCAGCTACTTCCGAAGAGGCTGAGAGGGTTTTGAATGATTGTCACTCTGGAGCATGTGGCGGTCATATGTCTGGGTATGCCCTAGCTCAGAAGGTGTTGCGCGCTGGCTATTTCTGGCCATCCATGTTTAAAGATTGTATCATTGCGGTCCGGAAGTGCCACAACTATCAAGTGTTTGATCGCACCTGCTCCTCTCCATCCTATAATTGCCGTTGGTCCTTTTGCCAAATGGGGTATCGATTTTATTACTTGTAACCCTCACTCGGCCGGGGGGCATGCGTATATCATCCTCGCGGTTGATTATTTTACTAAATGGGCCGAGGCGATGCCTACATTCGACGCAAGCGGCAAAACAACTGCAGTTTTCGCATTCAATCATATTATAACTAGGTTTGGTGTCCCACAAGCAATCATCACTGACCATGGGAGACATTTTCGAAACATCATGATGACTGAGCTTACAAGCCAGCTTGGTTTGCGCCACGATAGCTCTACTCCTTATTATCCGCAAGCCAATGGTTTGGTTGAGTCTATCAACAAAGTTCTGGTTATCATGATCCGACGAACCATTGGTATTCATCAGTCGAATTGGCACAACATGTTATTTTCAGCGCTATGGGCATACCGAACCTCAGTGAAAACTTCAACAAGGTTCACTCCTTTCCAGCTAGTTTATGGCTTGGAAGCTGTGTTACCCATTGAATGCGAAATCCCATCACTTCAAATGGCTGTCGACTTACTTCCAGCTACTTCCGAAGAGGAGAAGCGTTTATTATACTTAGCTAAATTAGATGAGACTCAACGTGACGCTGCATTGGCAATCGAGACTCACGCGAAGCGAATGAAAGCTCAGTATGATAGAAATGTGACCCCTCGAAGTTTTTCAGAGGGAGACCTAGTGCTATTATATGATCAAGCTAACGATAAGCTAGGTGCTGGAAAATTCGTTCCTATGTGGCATGGACCCTACATTGTAAAGCGAAAGCTAGCAAAAGGGGCCTATGAGCTGGTAGATTTTGATGGGGACTCTTTGGGTAAACCCAGAAATGGACTTTACCTAAAGAGGTATTATGCTTAAATGGTGGGTATGGAGAATTTTTAGTTAGGTTAGGTTTTCTTTCTAGCTAGTATGCTTGTTAGTTTAGTTAGTGTGCTTAGCTTAGAAAGTGTGTTTTTCGTCGTTATTCTGGCTTATCTTGGTTTTACTCTTGATATTGCAGATGTCGATGCCTCTCCAAACATACATTGGATTTGCTGATGGTGCTTGTCGTAGTACACAGAATATCTCTTCCGCAGCTTGGGTTATCTATTCGCCCTCTGACGAGTTAGTTTCTATGCATGGGGTAAGCCTCGGTCAAACGACGAACAACATTGCAGAATACAGTGCAGTGGTTGAATTATTATCTGAATCTATTTCATTTGGAATTTGACGTTTGATAGTGAGGTTAGATTCTGAACTTGTTGTATTACAGCTTAATAGAGTATATTCCATTAGAAATCCTGTGTTATTAAGGTTGTTTTTGAGAGTGCGTCTCTTGGAACGTGAATTTGATTACATTTAATATCAGCATATTCCAAGGTCTTTAAATACATTAGCAGATGCAATTGCTTCTCGAATGTTGGACAGACATTTATGATAATCATGCAAGTAAATTTAAAAAACATTTCATCACATATGTTAAACAAAATAAGCCGGTAATAATGATATATATATATATAGATAGGAGTGTGTCAAAAAATATACATCGTCTTCGATCATAGGTTGAAAAACACCTTATGATCAGCAAAAATGATAAGTACAAAAAGCCAAAAATATCATATGTGTCTACAAAAGTGACTAGCCAATCACTGGTGGTGCTCTCTATACGAGACCACTGCCCGCACTACCCTACACAAGAACCTCCTAAAAGGTCCTGGGACTGCGACCACATAGCGCTGAAGTCGAATGGGAATGTCATCTATGGTGGTCTCTGGTATATCCGTCATCAGATGCTCTAGATCCTGTTCCAGCTCGGCTAAGGTCTCTGCGGCCGCATCCTGTGGGGCTGGTGCTGGTACAGCTAGTACTCTCCTCTCAAAAGCCCGGAGGTTCGCTAGACGCCGTGGACCTACATCTGCATTTTGAAAATTTGTACTGTTAGTTTGAGGCGATATATATAAAAACAAAAAAAATATATAATTTGAAAACTCGTGAAAAATGAAATACCTCTGTCGTCCCACTGTTCTCCCTGTGGAAGAACCATGTCTGGATCATTCCGAAAATCCATTCCAGCATAAGGAAAGTCCTGAATAGCAAAGACCTGGTCCTCTAACCAGTGAAAATAACCAGCAGGGAATCGAACAACTGCCGCGCCCTCGTCAGGATGCCGGGCCATCACCGTAACCCATCGTATCAGCTTTGGCTCCCGAGGACCCAAGATATCAACAGTGAGATGCTGAGGGATCAGCATCGGAACTCTCTCTAAGGCAAAGCTCACAACTAGAGGCCCATATCCAAAGGTCTTCAGTTGTCCATTCTTTGCCCTAGTTAGTTGGCCCTTCATGTTGGCCGACACAGCATCGCACCAGTTGAAGATGGTGCCTCGAAAACAGTCAATCGCCATCCGCATTTGGGACCCGGTGGCAATATGTAAAGCGGCTGCGCCGCAAATTCTGGTAACTGTGAAAGCTATAACCATGAGTTCACGCCGAGAGATGTATTTGATTTCTATGCCTTTTGCATGGTTTTGATTGGGTATGCACTAATCTTCCCGGAGACTAGCAAGGGATTGGCCACCCGGCCTAGTCCCGGCTAGATTGAGTTGCTCGCCCCTATTTGGCAAGCTAGTGAGAAAGTATATGTCAGAGGGCTCTATCTCGAGCTGGTGCCCTCCGATGTAAAAGCATTGCTCATGAATGTTCCATCTCTCAACCAGCCACTCCAAGAATCTCACCTGAGCCCTCATGCCAGGTATGGCCCAGTATTTATATAGTCCGCGTGCTTTTAGGGCATCAATGGAAGGTTGGTGACCAATTGCGGTTAAATCAATGTCCTCGTGCTCTCTTTCTCTCCAATCCAACATGGTGAGTGCCCTACACACCAAGAAATAAAGATTAGAATTAATTTGGGAAAATTTAAATGGTTATTTTTGGGGTTTGGGGTTTCAAATTCCGCCCTTCGCGGGGTACGCACCCCGCGTTTAGGACACAGAGTGCCGGTACGCAGCTGGCCTAAAGGTGGGCTGCATACCCCGACCTTTTTCCTGTGTAGGAAAAGGTCGGGGTACGCAGGTCACCTTTAGGGCACCTGCGTACCCCGCAGAGCGGTTTTTAAAACCTAAAACCCCCCAAAAACCAAAACTAAAACCTAAAACAAAATTTTAATCGGATGAAATTGAATAAGAGGATGTTGTGAAATACCTGGAAGAGACGGCGTTCGATTCTGACGGTCGGATTCTCCGCAATGACCACAGGAAGTTTCTTGCCAAAAGCCCTTTTCTCAACCTCAACAGTAAAATGGTAAAAATGACATGGTAAAAAGTCTTTTTATAGGTTTTTTGGATGAATGAATGCTAGGTTTGTTTATTTTTCACCATGGAAGGATATTTTTCAATGTATTTTTGCCTATCTTAAACAGGTATGAGTAATGTGTCGTTTTTGTGCAGGACAAAGGGATTTAGAGGGAAAATTGTCATTTTTCATGAACCAAAATATCAGAGTCATCTTTTAAGCCCTTTTCTAACTCCTAAAATATGAAAAGATTACCGAGCGTTTCTTTTACACTCGTTAAAATGGAATTAAAAGACGGTCCCCTTATAGCCCTTTTCTAACCGTAAAAACAGGAAAAGGTTGCCGGGTTTTTGTCGTTTCAAACTCGATACTGGAAATAAAACAACGTGTCCTTGATCGCTTTTTACTTTTCAGGTCAGTGGCACTAATTATGAAAGTACTCCTTGGTCGCAAGATCAAGCGGTTCCCCCAGGTATTATTTTATACTTTTTCGGGCTTGAGGGACACAAATCTACGAAAAAGTTCAACTTGGAGTCTTCTTAAGTTTTTCAGACTCTCTAAAATTGAAAAACGCCGAGTTTCTCCTATACTGGACTCGTTAAAATTTCACAGTAAAGGACCTGTTCAATTACAAACAGGAACGAACCACTCCTTCCTAGGGTTCGAATCAAAACTAGGTTGGACTCATCCGAAGGATGAGCTTATAATCAAGCATATGTTATCCTCCTCAAGCTTGTTAAAAATAAAGAGGTACTTGCCAGAAATGGTGGGGGAAAAGAGAGAAGAATGAGCCTATTTGTTATCTTTTGTCTCAGAAGAAACTTTATTACCACTCTTGGACACGACACTTTTCATTCACCTGGGTTGGGAAATCCTTTACCTCACAGTTGATCAAACCACATTGAAAGTCTTCAGCCGGGTTCTGGGGATTAACTTTGAGTCATTCATCACCAAGCCATCTGTCGTGTCGTTATGTGTTCAAGAGGTCTGCAAGAAAAACTTTCATCTGCAAAATACTTGTCATCCATTTGACCATCCCTGAGTCAGTCCTTACAGCAACATTTCTTCAACTTGAACAAATGATTTCGTGTTGTGGGCTTGCCTGCAACGGGTCGCTTTCTATCGACATCAACACATTATCTAGAGAGATGACTTAGAAATCGTCAGTACCTTGAAGTCTGCATGCATCAATGGCAGGTTTCTCGCCTTTCACGTCAGTTTACATCATTGACTTTTGATCGAAGGATTCCGTGAAATGTTCGACATCAATTCATTCATTCACATCTCATGGATTGTACTGGGTACTTTGAGAACCATTAACATTATTGGTGGTCTCTCTCACACTTGTTAACAGTTTACATCATCGACTAGTAATCAAGTGGTTTCTACCATGTTCGACATCAACCCATTTAATCGCATGGCTAGAATCGTACCAATTCGAGAAGTAGAAATGAAGACCCTGGATCTAGTTTCCACCATCCAGGCTGCGAGGAGTTTTGTATTCATTATCTAAGTAGACTAATCATAAACATATGGCTGCGCCCATACTGTGTCTACAAAAGTCTATGATTATGATGTACTGCAAGATCATTCCTGTATCAGTGTAGTTAGTCTGTTAGTTAAAGTTTTGATCTGAGTATGGGAATGCCTACCTCAGTGATGATATAATATTATACATGTATTTTGTGTTGAAAATTGCAGGTTCTGACTAGGCTCTCCATGAGATAATCCTTGAAATGATAAAGCGCTTCACCCTTCCTAGATAATACAAAACCCTAATCTAACTACAGGCTTCGCACTTTAGGGGGCAATATGTTACACTAAAAAATTTCACCATGACTATTTACAGTTAGTATGGCTCTATCAACAGTCATACTATCCTCCTGGGCAAGTCTTATGCCTCTGCTCTCCATGTCAAACTCCAAAAAGAGAGAAAGTCTTTATAAATGTATTTATCTCTGGGTACGCAGGTTCTCTCAACCTTACCTGTGGGTATGCACCCAATGTTCACAAAAGCTGCGTACTTGTACGCTCTGTATGTAAAGGGGCAGGTGCGTACCCCTGTAAAGGTCAAAATGCACAAGTTTCATCTTTAAAAAGTTACTTGTGGTCATTTCTAGAGCATTCTAGAAGGTTGTTCGACGTGTATTGAGCGCCTCCAGATGGTTCATGTACCCCTACCAAAGAGGAACTTATCCCATCAATAAGGGAGCTATCCCATCCAAAGAGGGGATTATCCCATTGATGGTGGACCTGAATAACTTCCTCTAGAGCACTATAAATACAGGCATTGGGCCAGAAGGAGGGGAGGTTGGAAGCTAAACATTCCTAAGGGTAGATGCTGCTGGAATTAGGACTTCCATTTAGAAGCTTGTGAGGAGAGATTGCCATCTTTGCTTGTTCTATTTGGAAGTGGGTGAGCTTTGTCAAAGTAAAGGAGAACTCTTGATGGACCCTGAGATGGACTTGCACAACACCAAGGCTCAGGTTGTAATTGTTCCTTTTGTTTCCTATTAATGCAAATGAGTCCATTCTTCTCAATAACTTGTTATTTATGAGTTATTTCATGTACTCCTTGGTCTATGTTAAATATGTTTTATTCTATGAGATTATCAAGTGCTATTTAATCGTTTGATTGTTAGTGGATGCAGGTTTCAAAGTGAAGGAGGAGCTCATCCGGATCAGTGAGGCTTGACTGCTACACCAGCGTTGGATTACAGGTAGGATCTAAACACTTGATTTCTTATATAGTAAATGCATGTTTAGAGAAGGATTGCTCTTGTTTGTCTTGTTTGTCACTAGAGAGTCTTAGGCTCCTAGGGAGGTTGGTTGTGTCTGCACTATCGACTCTTTCCGCCTGACACCTATATACTAAAAAATCCCTATCAAAGAAGAATACCCCCCCTCTCATTTTCATATTATATATATATTCCATCCTACACCACATAAGTTCATCTCCCCTTCCCCTATCCCTAATCACCAATACTTACTCATTCATTACCTTCTCTAGGGTTACACGACTTCAAAATTTGAAAAACATGGACAAAGACGATAGAGATTATGAGGAGGAAGAAAACAGAGGCACTGAGAGTTTGGGAGATGAATCTCAGCATCAGAGAACACCACACAAGGGATGCAAAATTATCAGGGAGGAACAATCAAACATCAGAGAGTTATAGGCTTCTCATATGACTATCACTTGTTTCAGGCATCTAGGGTGTTATGATTTTTGTGAGTAGGTGGAGAGAGTTCAACATCATCCTAAGCTGGCCAAGCGTTTTGTATCCAATCTCTGTGATAACAAGGTAACTCTTTCTGGGATGACATTTACAGTTTCATCCTCCATCATTGCTGATGCTACAAGGATTCCAAATGTGGGGGAGAAATGGTATAAGGCACAAGATTTGGATGAGCACTACTATGCACCATACATCAAATATAGGTGCAGAAATGAAAAGAAGAGGACCTTTCCTTTCAAGTTCCTTGAAGACAAGTATGCCCCTATGATGAGGATCATTATGAAATATTTCACATGTGAGGGAAAATTTTCTAGATTGTACACCTCTCACATTAGGCTTCTTATGCATTCTACAAGAGTGAAAATGTTGAACATCCCTTATTTCTTATTCAGGAACAATGAGACGATGGCCTACATTGTACATAAAAGGACATACCCTCAACAGATGAGTAGTCTCTATCACTATTCCCTGATCAAGATGATTGTGCTACATCATCTTAACCTCCTTAACATCTCCTGGGAGCCATTCATTGCTAATGACATATTCAGGGGTCCTCAGATTCTTCCACTGGTGTGTCAAGAAGCATAAAGACCTTCCAGCAATGCCAAAGTAAAGAAAGATGAGAAGGTTAAAGAGACTAAAGATGTTGAGGAGCCAGAATCCTACAAAACATATCAGAGAGGGGCTAGAAAGTTGTTTGCAGTAGATAGGCAAGTGTTTACTCCACTTGATTTGGAAGGGGCCTTGCCTTTTTCATCAACTCATAGGAAAATGCTTGCTCCACAAAATGTGGAAGGGGCTTTGCCTTCTTTATCAACACAACAGGTACAATAGGTGCAACAGCTGTATAAAGGGAAGAAAAGGTGTTGGAGGAAAGACTTGATGATGAGGAGGAAAGGGATTTTGATTTGATGGAATATGATGAACCAGAACAGCCACACATATCCATCATGGCATTGAGATAGTTGACTTAAAGGCTCAAGATGAGGCAACAAACGAAAACATTGCCATACAGGAAAAAGATGCACAAATCCAAGCACTGATGGAGAATTGGTGAGAGATAAGTATTTAATTTCATACCTTGAGCAAGAGAACAAGTAGCTAAGTGAAAAACAAGTCCTGATGGAGCTGGAACTTCTCATAGCAAAGAGGAAAAGTGACAAGGGAAAATCAACAATGCAAGAGGAAGAAACATTAGCTACCTTGACTGCAAAACATAGAATTGAGAAGGAAATTGAGGAGTATCGAGAAACTTGGTTTGACAGGGTAAATTTTCATTTGGAGAAGCTGCTCCAAAAGGCTGACAGGGATAATCAAATCATGAGGCACATGGCTCGCCAGTATAGGAACCGGAACAGGATTTGCAACATAAGGGTCAAGTGAATGAAAACAAGGCTAAAACAAGTACTTGAAGGCAAAAAGGAGGATGATAGGCTTAGGTTGCTTGCTGAAGATTCCTTTGTTGAACAAGATTCTTAATGGTGGTATTTTCCACAAAATTTGAGCAAGTTTTGAAGAATTTTTTCCTTTTGAAGAATTTGGCAATTTTTGACGCAAAAATTTTGGCTCTATGCAGCGCTGCGCTTTTACTAGGGAATCCAATGATGGAATGGTTGGAATTTTTGGATTCATAATGATGAGTACATGCACCCTGATCATTTGCTAAGATTTTAGAGCATAACTGGTCAACGAAAAGGTCAGAAAACACCCAAAAAATGACCTTTCTGCCCTTTTTTGGACACATAGAAGCAGTCTTGGGAGAATCCTTTTTTGAGGGGTAAAATGAGCTTCAAATAAAGAAATTAAAGATGTTCTGGAAAGCTGACTTGAAGATATTTCCAATGAGCTATCATGAGCTCAATTTGGACACCATGAAGGCCTCCAAAATGGACCTGCACAAAGCGTTGCTCATAGGGCTTGGGCACTACACCTAGGACAAAAATTGTGTTGAGTCTCTATTTCACTATGACTTGACTGTAATTTTGGGTTTCTTCTCATAAATGGTGTTTTACTAATGTAAATTATAACTAGGCATGTAAATATGATGGATAATAAATACTAGAAGGTATATTAGATTAAAAGTCATCTTGAGGACAAATGAATCAATTTCCTCACTTTTAGAGGCAAGTTGTTAGGATGCCTAGATTCCAATTTCTTGTTCAGTTTTGGTTAGATTAGCTCCTCATCTTAGGGATTCGATCCCTGAGGATGGGAGGAGGTTGAATCAATGTCTATATCTTCTTCTTCTTTCTCATTGTAAAGGGTTGGACTCAGCTGTATTTTATAACTAGGCATGTAAATATGATGGATAATAAATACTAGAAGGTAGATTAGATTAAAAGTCATCTGGAGGACAAATGAATCAATTTCCTCACTTTTAGAGGCAAGTTGTTAGGATGCCTAGATTCCAATTTCTTGTTCAGTTTTGGTTAGATTAGCTCCTCATCTTAGGGATTCAATCCCTGAGGATGGGAGGAGGTTGAATCAATGTCTATATCTTCTTCTTCTTTCTCATTGTAAAGGGTTGGACTCAGTTGTATTCTTATGCTTTGAGTAGACATCATTTTGTATCAGTTTTAGCAAGAGATTAATGAAAAGTTGTAGCTATTTCTTTGGGATCCATGTGGTATGATATTCTTTTCAGTTTTTCTTATGTTTTAATGTGTTAAAATGTATTTTTGAATCCATTTCATCATTTCATACTCTTTAAGTGGATGTTTTCAAGTTGATAGGCAGAACCCATAATATTTATGCTTTGTTTCGGGAACATATTCACAGTCTATGTTTTCTTCAATTTAGGAAGAATCGATGTTGCTTACTTGCTTTTTCTATCTCCTCACATGTCTTAAATCACCTCAACCATCAAACCCTAAAGTGCTGAGCCTTGTGCCTACCTTGCCCCATCAAAACCCTACAATTTTCACCTAATTTCCTTGCCCAAACTGTTTGGCTCCTCCTAATCTGGAAAAACCCTTCAAAATAAAATCAAACCTTGTGCTACTATATGTAGCCTAATATCATATACTTGATCGAGTCAATCTTGGCTAAGATCCTTACGGAGAGAGCCCTCTCCTGGCCTAGTAGGGCTAGCTACTTGGCTAAGCATGCTTTGTGGTTACCCTAGCATTGCCTTCCTTCAGCCTGAGGTTCAATCCAGGTGATAACACATCGATCTGCACTATTTCCCTAAGTCACACCATAGATCTTACTTATCTTCTTATAACAATTAGTTATATTCACAAAAATAGATACCTTGTATTATATTCACTTACTCAACACATTTATACAAGTTCACGCAGTAAATAAATAGTAAACTTGCAATTCATAACCAATAATGCATAAGACAGGAAAAGATACATAGAAATATGGTAAAACTTCTCTTTATTAATTCTTCCAACAATTACAGACTCAACCTACCCTGCGCACTCAGCTGCATGGGTCTGCGCACTCAGTTGTGGACTACTAGGCCTCTGCGCACTCAGTTGCACAACTTTCTCCTACTCTACGACCCAAAGACATAACTCTACACTTCGACTCAATACTTCATCAATTCCTTAGATTCATCCATGCTTCAATTAGATTCTTTCTACACTTAGAGGTTTGCTCTATTTATACAATTCCATTGTCTGCAGACCATGGGTAGATCTTTCAAACTGACATTACATTACCTAAACAATGGTGGACAACCCTATGACTCTATTACAACTTCGCGCTCCATGCCCACAATTCTCGGAGTCTTTACAATGGACTTAGACAAAACTTGGGCTTTAAGTGCCAAAACATGCCTTGGGGGAATTCCATGCCCAACATACTCACATGCATATACAACCAACATGTATTCATGAGAAACACATCCCAAAAACAACACCATGAAATTCTACATGGAAACACAACTATAACAATGGCCATCACCATTCATACACAACAAGAACATATACATTCTACATGCATGCATGACAAACATATTTCGCCCATCAAGTCCAAGGGTTGAACAATGCTCTAATACCATTCCGTAACACCCTCCTCCCACACGTACTCAAGCTAACCAGTCCACCGAGGTAAAAATGTGATGCAAAGTTACTATGATATGATTTAACTCCCCAAGTAGAGTTAAGGAAGTGGAATCAACAAACCAAAACCAAACTGACCTTGATCAGGAGCTACAGAACCTTTAGGATCTAACCAACCCATCAATGTTTCCAACCCCTAAGAGAACTTGTTTTTTAACTAAACTAGACCCCTAGTCACTCCAATGAAAAACCTTCCATGTGACTGAGATGCTCCATTCACTCCCACATCAAGGCCTTCATGCGACTGTGGCCTTTTTTGGGTAGTTGTGTGCCTGTGATGTTGAATTTTGAGCCACTTTTTCAAGGCTAGGACTGAGGCCTCTACCTAGAACTTCATGACACTTCTATAAATGATAGCTAACATTGAGACAAGGATACAAATGCAAAAATTGAAAAAGGACCTGACTTGACAAGGCCTAGCCATGACATACATTCTGTCAAACATGTCCTGAACATGTAATCTGTAGGTCATAAAAACATATCTAAACATAGGGACCTCACAATTACCTGACATTCGTCAAGAAGGTTTGATGCCTTCTCACCATAGTTGCAATATCATCTGTTCATTAACGTTCCATTTACTAATCAAAACATGATGAGAACCCTAACTCAAGCCTCTCATAAACCATGCTTATAACCAACATATAACCAAGAAAATAAAAATGATAGTATAACCATTAAAAAAACATATTAAGAAGTAAATTTAAACATGAAATATAATAGAAAAAGAGCTCTTATTAACATATGCAACAACCAACCAATTCAGGGACTTCCATTTAACAACCGGCCATTGATTGGGCTCAACCAAATCTTTATTTTAGCCAATCACCCTCGTTCCATATTCCAAGCATGAATGTGGGTGTTATAGGCCATTTTTTCACATCTAGTCAACAGGCATAGTAACTAGATCAATCAACATCCTTTTAACCCTTGTCATCACCGTTGCAAAAATCCCTAAGCATGACTCTCCCTAATCCCTAAATTTATGCTTTTAACTGCTTCATTTCAATGATTTTAAGGCCCAATGAACATTGGCCCTTTAGGAGACTCCGTTCACCAAATGTTTGACCATCTCTAGACTTGCACTAATCAACAACAAGTTTCCCCTTGCTGGGGGTGCATTGATTCTAGAAATTTGGGAAAAATAAAAAAAATATCAAAGCTTCTTCTTCGAGAAGCTTCCAAGATTTGTTATAACCATTTTCCTTAGATGAAAGTCTCAATTCCTATCTTATACCACCTTTGATATTTCAGCCCTTACCCCTTGAGCTCCTCCTCCCATAAAGAGTGGATCTGAAGCCTATATTGCTAAATGGTTAAGAACTCCTAACCTACCATCCTCTTCTATATATTTACTACCATCCACAAGCTAGGGGTGGGATTTTGGAGATAGATTCTACCCTCATGCTATTGTTGTGAGATTCATTATTCCATGCATTAGGGTGACATAGAGATACACTTTTTGACAAGGAAGGACAAGTCAACTTGGAGGATCTCTTTTACAACATCAACTCTATAGTTGGTTGTAACTCTCTCCATTTATATTAATACAAAGAGTTCATTGTTTTCCATATGTGATGTTATGATTTCTTTTATTTCAATACCATGTTGATCTATTGAATGCTGTAATTGGATGATTCTACATAGATGTCGTAGATCTTTGGCTTGTGTTTTCTGATTGTAGAGTTTCTAATTATAGCAATGAAATGTAGGATTGGAGCATACAAGCTAAGATAGGAACGAGGCTTACAACGGATTCCAGGTTGGCTTCATCTTGTTTCCCATTTACTTTAAGGAAAACATTGGTTTCTTTGCTTTCTATTGTTCTAGACTAGGCCACCCATTCTAGGGAAGATACTCTTCTCTAGAGTCATATATTATGTATAAAAAATTGGTGACTCCATTGCGGATCAATTTATTCCCTTGGTGGTTTCCTTGTCCTTAGTGCTTGTTTTATCTCCTCTCTAGACCTTAATTGTCTTACTTAGTCAAGAATAGACCTATGGAGACCTTACATTGAGTTTCAATTGCACCTTTTGTGTCAGAGCCTTGCATCCCCTAATCAACACCCCCTTTGGTCTTTTCAAAGAGTGTTGCAATGCTATTGAGCCTTCTTTTGGCCTGCATTGCAGAGAACTGGTTCCCCTTTAGCACCTACATTTGTCCCTGTTCATGCACAAATTTTCTTTTTTTCTGAATCGATCTCTTTCTAGCTTTATTCTAACATCTCTTCCTTTAGTCCCTTAGTGTCTTGTGGTATCTCAGAAGACTCCATTTGGTTTTCTCTTGGTTTTATGTGCCTGTGATAAGGAGTTGTTTAGATTATCCTTTGTTCTTATCACTAGGTCATTATAAAATTGATTTATTTTATCATTGAGTGCTAGAATGAATTAGCATTTTAGTTATCATTCTGAAAAGTTTTCTTTTATCAGCGATTAGAGGTGCATCTTAGTTTTCATCATATTCAAGAATTAAGGGGAATTGAAAAGAAAAATATATTTTCATTGGCATATATGGTTTTGTGTGTGCATTAGTATTGTAACAATTGCATTAAAAGGGAATTGTACTTAGCATATTGTTTGCTACATTTTGTATGTTTCATACTCCTTGTCTCTTCCCTCCTTTAGATAGATTTTCATTTAAAGTGAAAGATTTCATTTCTTCATGCTAGCTTGCATCTTTGGGAATTCAAGTGAAACTCGCGGTGAGCCCCAAAACTGAAACTTAATTGACGATAAACATTAAAATTTATGTAATCAACCAAAGGTGCATTTGTAACAATAATGCAAACAATTAGAGGTCTAGGCTAGAGGCACATTCCGACATTGCTAAATGTAGGAGTTATCATTGTCTGCCAACATTGTATCTCAGGAGTGATATCTCATTCCATGTACATAATTGTATTAGATCGTACTCCATATACCTTTGGATATATTGGATGACGCTCCATGGATGATAAATATATGGGAATGATATCATCAAATGGTTACATGTTAGACATCACTACTACGGACTACACTTCCATGTACCATCGAGTATATTTTGGAAGTCCACAATAAGTTGCTATCCTCACCATAGGTATAGCAAGATACATCGAACACAACATTCAGGAATATTGTTTGCACGTACGTTAAGTCCTTGGTCCAACAAGGTGTATGTTGCAGTTCACAATTTCTTGGTAAACCTTTATGCCTAGTTTACCTCTTTGTTGTTTTTTTCTTTTTTAATTATTAGAATTTATTAATCCAACCTAGAAGAAAAAATAACTTCCCCTCTTCGTTCATGTAGAATGAAAAATAAGCCTCCTCTTCCACCAGAGTAAAATCATAATTGTTATCATAAGCATAAGAAAACATAAACTAATGAATACTCTTGGAACTGCTTTTGGTCCTCCTCATAAAATTGATCCACCAAAATCATCCTTCCCTTTGAGCTTTCAGACCAAGATTACATTTTCTCTTTCTGGTGAATCTAACACAATCGAAATAGAAGTACCCGAATCCTTATTGCCTAAGGTTATTGAACCTGATTTTACTGAATAAGATACCTAATTACCAGAGGTTATTCAACTTGAGGTACCTCACCCATATTCACCTATTACTTTAGGATGTTCCCTTTCTCTTCCTTTGTTTCAAACACAACCGCAACTATATATCTTGGACTCGACGGTGAACCCCTTCCACCTAGTTTTGTGAGTATTGAAGAGATCCCATAGGAAGAACCTCATCCCTCTTCCCCTATTCACTAAAGAGGACTTCATAATATTAGACTTATCCTATTCCTCCTCTTCAGACTCCATCTCATGCTCCTTTGTTATTTTTTTTCCTTTCAATTCACCCTAGATTTTTTATAGCAATCGTCTTTAGGATTGTTAACCATGACTGAATTCGCTATGGTTTCCCAACCTACTACTTTGGTTGAGACAACCATTGTTTCTTACTCATCCATGTTTGCGACATCACTAGAGACACATATATATGGTGGCCTATCCATCCCACCTAGTTATCAATTGTAATATGGTACCTTCTCTAGTGTGGCATCCAGTCCCTCGAACTCTCCCATTACATCTATTTATGAAATTCCATTTGGCACTTATCTAATGAGAATTACGCAGTCTTCTCCTTTTCCTCCACCTACATTTGTAATCAAACAACGTGTTGGTCCTTATGTTAGTGGATACCTTCAATACCCTAATTCTCCTTATATTGGGTACCCTTCACCTAGTGGGTAGTTTCCTCCATCATCCCCTCCTCCTTTGGAAGGGAGTCAACATATCATTGGTATGCCATAGATTAGTGCTCCGCCTTATTTTAATCATCCTTATGCTGGTTTAGCTGCTAATATTTAGAAACCTACTTTTTGAGTCCAACCTGGTTTGGTTGTGAGTACATCCATGCATTCTCAATCTATGCCATTTGCATCCCAAATTCATACCTATCAATCTATACCTCAACAAGCTCAAATCAATGTGAGCCAACCTTTATAGGTTGTCACTATGACTCATTCTATTCCAATGTTTTCTAGTTCCTCCAAGGTCAAGTATACTGAACCTCTACAAGGTGCCTCATAGTCTCAACAACTTGGACAAGGTATTCCCCAAACCCTAGTAGGACAAACTACATATGGTATGGCACAACTTCCATTGACTCTGCTTTATGTTGGAATGATACAAAATCCCATGGTACAATAGTATCATCTTTTCAAGCTATCCTTCAAGTGCCTTATCAAGGCCAACAAGCCCAAACCCAACCACTCCAGCATATGCAAGGTTATCCTAGATCTAGAAAACAAGGACATGCGTATATTGGTTATCAGAATCCTTCATACCTTGGTACCTAGGTTCCTTTTTATCAAAATAATCCTTATTATGTACCACTAATTCCTATTTCCTAGGCTATTCCATCCTATCCAGACTATCCTCCTTCAGATTTCAATAGGAAACTACCTTTTGTGGAAACTCTTGAACTGTCAGATTTGACTTGGCTCATGAATGATCCTATTGCTCATTCTTGTTTCTGGCCAATAATTCCTACTAAATTGCCTTATGATATCCCAAAATTCAATGGGAATCCTATAGAAGACCCATCTATGCACATGATGACTTATCATCTATGGTGTTCTTCGAACTCCCTGAATGATGATTCCATTCGATTATATCTTTTCCAACGTACTCTTATAGGTTTTGCAATTAAATGGTATTTTGAATTACCTAGGGCTTCATTTAATAATTTTAGTTCCTTAACCTATAAATTCATACCACATTTCCAGTTGCCCACATGGTATGAGATGTGAATGGAACTATTGACCAACTTTAAATAGAATAATACTATCACATTTCCAATCATTTTCATGAGTGCCGTTGTCATCTTCGATTTGTTAAGACTTATGTTCCTAATCAATTTTTAGTAGAATGGTTCATTAAATCTTTGTTTCCCTCAATCAGTGAAGATGTGGCTAAGGGTGGAGTTGTGATTGGAGATCAAGTGATTTCTCCTGCCTAGTATTTAGATATCATTTATACCCAATCTAGCATGCTTTATGAGAAAACACCAAACGCTCTGAGACCCTAAAAGATTGTTCCTCATCCTCCTGGTAAAGAATCACATGTTGTTAATTGCATGATTGGTTATACCAATTTACAGTCTAAGAGTAAACCATCTAGTACTGCTCCTATGACTACCCACAACCCTCCATCCAATCCTTCGGTGTCATCTACTTCTGAGATTAATACCATCCAGTCCAATAAAGTTAAATCTCAACAGAAACTAGGAAATAAGAATAAATGCAAGGGAAAGAAGAAGAAATATTCTCCTCTAAAAGAAAATCAAACAAATTAATCCTCTGATAAGAAACGAAAGTCTCACTATCCATGTTTGTGTTGAAGAATCTAGGGAAATTAGTTGTAGTGTGATTCTTCGTTATTTGATAACAATTTGAGGAGTATTTTTACTTTTTATTGTTAGCTTAATATTCTTCTTACTATTATTAATGCATGTGTGTGTACTTTATCAAACTGCTACCAAAAACATAAGAACATGAACAAAAGATGTTGGTTCTCTTCCAGGGCTAAAACCTCTCTTCTCTTTAGAGGAAAACCCTTTAGTAAGTTTCTCTTATTGAAGCTTCTTATTGATCAAATGAAAAAATCTATATCCTTGACAAGAATATCCTCCAAGCATAATTCAAGCCCTTTCAATATTACTTCTTCTTGCAGCATTTCGTCCTCCTTCTTCCAGCACTTAATCTTCCCTCCTTCGACACTTCTTCTGGCAACTGTAGAGACCTTATATCATACACTCTAGAATGTTGCTTGACCTTTTCTTCCTTCACTTGTGATGGAGCCTTTTTAACTTAAGGATATTACCTTGTTGTCTCCCAAAGAGCCTTCTTCTCTTTCACAAATTTTGCATACTTGAAGTAGCAATAACGCAACTCTAGTTCCTCGCACGTGTGAGGGAATCTCCTCACAAAAACTATATCAAAATTCTCCTTCTCCCTTCACTTGTATAGCCTTCTTCCATGCTTGAGTGAGAGGCCTTGTATGCCTAGCTTCAACCCTAATAAATGAGATATGGTTGACTATAGGTTACTTCTGTTATAGCCGCAGAGATAGCTCTTCTTTCTTTTCGGTATGGTTGTAACTGACCCTTTAACACTTTGGTTTGATTCCTTCTTTCTTCACTACCTTGGAGACCCTTTTATTGTCTTCTTATTACCCTTTACTTGGATTCCTACCTTCACTAATTTCAAAGATGATAGCTTGACGTTGAGATGGAGTGGAAAACTTCTATATATAGAGGATTTCTCTCCTTTAGGCCGACTTGAGGCTGAATTTTGTCCTTAGGCCGACTTGACATATATAGCTCAGATTGCTACTTTGGAGGTGTATTTTCTTTGGATGAGGCTTTAGTTTTCTTGGAGGGTTATTCTTTGACTCTTATAAAAACATATACATCACGTAACATGCCCTTAAGGTCTTCAATCATTTTCTTTTGACTCCTTGACTCACCTATAGCACTTAACATGTGATAGACCTATTTCAATGAGCAAGAAACTCATTGACATATATTATAAAAATAATATTTATTTTTTTGAATAAGTACAAATATCAAAAGTACATTTATGAAGATGAAACCTACTTACATTTCCTTCAACACTCCCTCTTAACTAGGGAGGTATTCATACAACATTTCTTGGCTATTATCAATCTTGAAGAATTAACATAAGACAAACTAGATTTTCAATCCATCTATTATATCATCATAATAACCAACATTGTTTTCATGGAAAGGCCTTGACTAACAGCTCTATCTCTCAATATATCAGAGCACAGTACTGGCGATACCAATGACTTATAGACACCTTAGTCATTGTCTCTCAAGGTACATATCCACCTAGGTGTTCAATGAGTATGACCTTCTATGACTATTCTTTTCTTGGGTTCCCAGCCCTCAAAGAATTTTGGTCCTCTTGCCTAGTCTTCTCTTGGGTTCCCTACACATCCTCAAAGAGTATTGGATGCCAGATGATTACCTAATCCTCCCATTATTGCTTCCCAAGTGAAGACAAGAATGTTGTGTCTATCTTGTGTCTACATTTCCATTCATATCCTTCATCTAGACTTATGGTTGTTAGTCCTGGTCTAGTGCATGACACATGAAATGGGAAAAAACAATTTTCACTCCTTCGTAATCAAGGGTGATCCAAAAATCCCTCTTCATCAGGGACCTGTCAGAGCTCCCTCTTAATTAGGGACTCTTTCATTCATCGGCAACTTCTTCTTCATGGGTCCTTCAGCTACTTGATCTCCTTCCTTTCTTTGATGTCATGAATTCTTTGTTCGAACTTCTTCTAGGTAGGTCACCATCCACTGATCACATTCCTTCCTTGTTTTTCATTTATGACTTCCTTCTGTTGGGTGTGGAGCCTGATTATCTTTTGTATTCAAAGGTATTGCCGCATTTGACCCCAGTTCGAAATGGGGTGGCAACGTCACCCGTAAAATATTCGCTGCAGGGGGGGCAGCTTGGATCTTTTGGGAGCCCCCCCTTGGCCACAACCCCCGAAACTAAAAATAGATGTAAAATTGGCTTGTAAAATGTTGTAATTCCATAGTCATTCTGGGTCGTTCATTATGCAGAGATCGAACGGTAGAATTTATGTTTAATTTAAGTTTTTTTCCCTAGAAGGCAATCCCTCGCTATATATGAGGGAATTGTATTGCATCTATGTATATATGTACTCCGAGTGAGGAAGAGAGAGGAGATTGAAAGCGAAGAGGGTGTTATAGAGGATCTGCTATAGGTTTCATCTCTTCAGTTTGCTAGATAATATAGTAAAAGAAGGACTAGATGTTTCTCCATGGACGTAGCCCAAACTGGGTGAACCACTTATATCTGTGTCTCTCTTGTTTTATGTGTTTTCTGTGTTTATATTTCTGCAATATTTTATGTGTTCCATTGCTCTGTAATATATAATTTTCTAACACCTTCGTGGAAAGTGGCTTTCTTTTCATACATCAAGTTTCTTTGTGATATCACTACTCCTTTGCCATCTATCTATGCTTTAGAATACCCTTCTCATGGATGCTTCTTGTTTACATGGTTTGACCTAGCAGCCCATCATGACTTCATCCTGATATTGCTTCAGCATTAAATGATGCTTTTGTTGGTTGTCTTCTTCATCATGACATATTCATAGAGTGGAATCAATTAACTACATCTTTCATATCTCCAAGGCCTTCATAGGTGTCAAGGGTGCTTCCTTCATATGTTAGAGTTGTCTTGCCTTCTTTCGGAAGACATATTCAATGGTTCTTTGGCATATAGTGATTCTTTGTGATTATGGTGTTCTTTATATGCTTGATCTCTTTCTTCATTTTCCTCTTCTTGGATAGATTGGTCAACCACCTTATGCTCCTTGTGAGAAAATTTCTTCATTTCTTTCTTCCTGGACTAGTCAACATTTCTTCTTGCTTCTTAGTCAACAATCATGTACTCCTTATGTTATCATATCATTTTGTTGACCTTCATTACATTGTAGTACATTTCTTTGAGCATCTCCTTGGTGAAAAGATTCTTTCATACCTGATCATGTTATAGAACTATTTCCATGACTCAATAATATACATATGATAACATGACTAAAATTTGATGCATACATACCTCATCTTGATTCTCCTTTGATCATCTTAGTTTTATTTGGTTGTCCTTGGGGTGGCCCTTCTTTCTTCATCTTATCTTGATTTCATATCATCCTTTTCTTGAATCCCATGAGTGGGATTCCCAATGAAACATCTTCTTTGGCTCATGAACCTTCTTTTGAAGATTCCATCATATGATTATTAAATACCCTTGCCTTGCAAGGTTTCTTTTATTTTTATGATGGAGGTCTTCCAAGATTCTTAATCATGATCAATTTTCTTTCATCGTGGATGAGGTCCTTTACTAAGTATGCTCCTTCTACATGAATACCTTTGAGCTACATCTACCATGCTCCTATATTCTAGAAGATATTTCTAACCATGCATTTTGTTCTCATTATAAATTCTACTTCTACATGAGTATATAGAAATCTATGTACTTCATGCTTCTAGATTCTGGAAGATGTTTCTAGTCATGCAAGTTTATTTTATTCCTACATGCTCCTATCTGGTGCAAAACCTTGAAAGAATATTTGAAGTAAATATTTTGACTTAGTCATAGTAGATATCTATAGGATCTTCCTTCTTTTTCTTCTTTTCTTCTTCTTTCACCTCTTGAGTCATCTGACGTTCTTCCCTCTTTCTTTTGTTTTTGTTGTCCTTCTTAAGCATAGGACAATTCCTTTTGTAGTGTCCATATTCTTGACATCAATAAAATTGGATTTTGGACATGTCTTTCTTGTTTGTTCTTCATGGTCAAAATTTTCCAAATTTACCCTTTCTCTTGGCCATGGTAGAAAATGCTTGCTCCTTTGATCCTGCATCTTCCTTTTCTTTAAGTCCAGTTTCCTCTGTGTTGCATAGATACCACATTTCACTAAGTGTGGTTGCTTCCTTCTTGGAATATATGCTTGATTTGAAGTTTCTTGAATCCTCAGGTAGAGCATTAAGTAGTACATTTGTCATTTCTTTGTCGGACATGACTTCCCCTAGCTCTTGAAGTTGATCTCTCATCTCACATATCTTCATGAGGTAGGGATAGATTCCTTCCTTTCATATCTTCATATTTTACAATTCATTTCTTAGATATATCACTTCTCCGACTGCGGTTACTGATAATAGATCTACTAGTTTATCATAGATTTCTTTTGATGTTTCAGACTTGGAGACATAAGGAATGAGAGAGTCCTTGATAGATTGTATTAGAATCCTTTGAGATCTTGTCTCATCCTTATTATACTTTTCTAAGGATTGAGTTTTTTCCTTAGTAGGAATAGTAACATTCCCTTTGATGTGTTCTAGGAGTTCATTCTCCTTGAGAAGTAAATCAGTCCTCTTCTTCCATGGAAGAAATTTATTGGTACCTACCAATTTGGTGCTTTTCTTGCAAAAATACTTTTATGTAT
Source organism: Pinus tabuliformis (assembly GCA_031772625.1). Lineage (NCBI taxonomy): Eukaryota > Viridiplantae > Streptophyta > Pinopsida > Pinales > Pinaceae > Pinus > Pinus tabuliformis. The sequence continues at coordinate 240,124,672 of CM062809.1, forward strand.
ATTCATAAGGGGACATATACTTACTTGATATATTTTGATATGTACTAGATTTGCATCCTCCTTGAAGACTTGAAGGCTTGACTTCTTAGGATCTTGATGTTCTTCAAGTTTCCTTCTCCAAGTGTACTTTCTTAATGAATATATTTTCTTCGTAACTTGTAGATGATGTAGGTCCCTCTTTGATCTGCTCTCTTTGTAGGTGCCTTTATGTAAGGCTCTTCTTATTTCTATGTAGTCTTCCTTGATGAATGGATAGATTATAGGCCTTCTTTTCCTTGAGTATATTTGACTTGATGCTTCAACCTTGTAGATGCCTTTCCTTGATGAGTGTTCTTGAGTTTCCCTTTTCTTGATGTGTCTTTGTCACTCTGATACCATGTTGAAGAATCTAGGGCAATTAGGTGTAGCGTTATTCTTCGTTACTTAATAACAATTTGTGGAGTCTTTTTACTTTTTATTGTTAGCTTAATCTTCTTCTTATTATTATTAATTCATTTATGTGTACTTCATCAAACTTATACCAAAAATATAAGAACAAGAACACAAGATGTTGACTCTCTGCCAAGGCCAAAACCTCTCTTCTCTTGAGAGGAAAACCCTTTAGTAAGTTTCTCTTATTGAAGCTTCTTACTGATCAAATTCCAAATCATATTACCTTGACAAGAATATCCTCCAAGCACAAGTCAAGCCCTATCAATATTACTTCTTCTTGCACCACTTCATCCTCCTTCTTCCAACACTTTATCGTTCTTCCTTTGAAACTTATTCTAGAAACCGTAGAGACATTATATTATACACTCTAGAATGTTCCTTGACCTTTTCTTCCTTCACTTTTGATGGAGCCTTTCTAACTTAATGATATGACCTTTTGGTCTCCCAACCGAGCCTTCTTCTCTTTCACAAATGTTGCATACTTGGAGTAGTAGTAATGCATCCCTAGTTCCTCACACGTGTGTGGGAATCTCGCCACAAAAACTATGTCAAACTTATCCTTCTCCCTTCACTTCTATAGCCTTCTTCCACGCTTGAGTGAGAGGCCTTGTAGGCATAGTTTCAACCCTAAAAAATGAGATACAATTGACTGTATGTTACTATTGTTATAGCCACAAAGATAAATCATCTTTCTTCACACCTATGGCTATAACTGACCCTTTAACACTTCAGTTTGCTTCCTTCTTTCTTCACTACCTTGGAGACCCTTTTCTTGTGTTCTTATTACCCTTTACTTGGCTTCCTACCTTCGCTAATTTCATATATGATAGCTTGACGTTGAGAGGGAGTGGACAACCTATATATATAGAGGATTGTCCCTTCTTTAGCCCAAATTCAGGTTCACTTGCTATCCTTTGGCCAAATTGACATATATACCCCATATTACTGCTTTGGAGGTATATTTGCTTTGGAGGAGGCTTGGCTTTTCCTGTAGGGTTATTCTTTGACTCTTATACAAACATATACATGGAGTAACATGCCCTTAAGGTCTTCAATCATTTTTTTTTGACTCCTTGACTCACCTATAGCACTTAACATGTCCTAGACCTATTTCAATGAGAAAGAAACTCATTGACATATATTATAAAAATAATATTTATTTTCTTGAATAAGTACAAATATCAAAAGTACATTTATGAAGACCGAACCTAGTTACATTTCCTTCAACAATTTGATCTGTAAAGGGGAGAAATTTACATGTGATTGTCCTCATCGGGCGGAAGTGAGCCAGTTTCTAAAAGCCTCTACTTCTCCCATTGTGTTGACTAACTTATTTCCCAGTCATGAGACTCACACGGTTGCTCGAGACCCTACTTCTTCTAACTCGGTTTTAATGCTTTCCTTGGAAAAGAAGAAATTTGATACTATGGTGGCTACTCGAATTAAATACTATGGTAATGTGAATTATACAAATAATTAGGCTAATGATAAACCTACCAATTCAACTCCATCTCCATCAGAACCTACTCTGCCTATGATTCCAACAAAATTAACCATTAAGCCTCCGAAGGGTATCATTCATAAATCTTCTTTCAACCCTCGTGCTCAAGCTACCCAAAATTATAACGTAGTTGAGGACGTGGCTTAGTATCCATCAACTATGTCCACACTTGAGGTGTTATAAAATTGTCACTCCCAAAAGAAGGCTTTTCTTTCTTCCGTCGGATGTATTGATCCTTCATATTCTAACATAGTCGTTTTCAAACATGAGAACTATTCACCTCAAATTCTAGCCCAATTGGCCTTTATGATCCAGTTTGTCATCCGTGGTAAGAAAATCCATCATTCTATTGTTTATGAAGGAGCCTCAACCTACATTATGTCTTTATCTTATTGGAAAGTGATTATTTCTCCTCAATTGAGTCATTCACCAACCACCTTAAAGGCTTTCGATGGATGAACATATAAACCATGTGGTATTTTGAATTCCTTGCAAGTAGAATTAGGAAGTAAATTTGTATCCATAGAAGTTGAAGATATTGGCGTACCACTTGATTATAACATTATATTGGGTTGCACGTGGGTTTACACCATGGTGGTTGTCGTTTCAAATTATTTTCAAATGATCACCTTTCTCCATAAAGGCGAGATTGTAGAAATCTATCAACTCACTTTCTTTGCCTCTAGTTCTCAAGCTAGAAGAAGTGCCCCTCTTGTATGGGAATCCTTACACCCATATTAGCATGTCGGGGTTGGATTTATTAAGGATTCCTCTCTCATGGGAACCTTTTCTCTTCCTCCCTCTTTTCTTCCCAACACCTCTCCTTCGGTTGCCTATATCAATATGATATCATCTTCTACTATTCCTACTAATCCTTGGATTGCAACAAATGAAACTAACATCAATAGTTTTGGCAACCGAATGCCACTGAGCCCTATTGAACTTGATTACAAAGCCATTAATTATGCTTGTCCGACTCATCCTTGTCTTCCCTCTTCAGTCAATTGGATTGATCATTCATTGGATTATGGCATGTCTTCTGATATTTTCTCTCACACATTCCATGCCGATGAGAGAATCTTGGAGATCATGATGCCAGACGACATGCCATGGGACGATCATCACTATTTTTCCTCCTTACCTAATTCCACTGAGTATAATCCCAGTGACTTGTATCAACCCAATATCTTTTAGTTTCATATGAATTCCATTTCAATTCATGAAGTCAATTATGAAAAGAACTTGTTGAATATTGAAGAGACCATACCTCTTGGTATCTCATTTAAATCAAGTATTGTAAAAAATTTACACGTAGATGTGTTTTGTTCTCTAGATGAGATTAAGACCTAAAAGGCCCTATTCTAGGAAATTTGAGATGTATTTTCCTAGTCATATGAGGAAATTCCATTTATCAATCCAAATATAGTGGTGCATGAAATTAAAAATTATCCTTATGTAAATCGAGTCTGACAGTGCCTCCGTCTACTCCATCCCAAGAAGGCTATCGCGATTAAAGATGAAGTTAAAAGGCTTCTACGTGTTGGTTTCTTCTACCTAGTTCCTTTCCATGATTGGGTGTCAAATATTGTTCCTGTCATGAAGAAACGGGGAAAATTTTGTGTATGTAACAATTATTAGGATTTAAATTGTGCTTGTCCAAAGGAAAATTTCCCATCCCCATTCATCGAATAGATTTTTGATGATTGTGTCAGTTGTGAGATATATTCATTTATGGATGGTTTCTCCAACTATAGTCAAATAAACAATCTCCTGGTGGATCAACTGAAAATTGAATTCATTTGTCCTTGGGATACATTTGCATACCATAAACTCCCTTTCAGCTTAAATAATGGCGGGGTTACATTTCATAGGGCAATGGATTATGGCTTCCATGATATCAAATGTATCATGCAACCTTATTTGGATGATCTACCTACTTATTCTAAACATTCGACTAACCACCCAATGCATCTTCGGGCAATATTTTTACAATGTTGACATTATAATATTTGACTTAATCCTCATAAATGCATGTTCTGTATTAGTTCTAGTTGGCTTCTTGGTTTTTTCATTTCAAAACATGGAATTCTTATCGATCCCTTGAAATTTTAGGAAATTGTCAATTTTCCAGCTCCTTCTTCCCTTGGTCAGCTTCAACGACTCAAGGGCAATACTAACTTTCTTCGGAGGTTTGTACCTAATTAGGCTTAGTTGACCAAAGGATTCACTTGCTTTCTTAAGAAAGGGGTTCTCTTCCATTGGGATAACATGTCTCAACAACCATTCAATGCCTTGAAACATGTATTGATTCGGGGATCTCTATTATATCCCCCTGATTATCAGTGAAATTATTTCTTGTATCTTGTTGCTAAAGTTACTACCATAGCAATGGCATTGGTCCAGGAAGACGACGTAGGGACTAAACATCTGATATATTATTTGAGTCTGAATCTTAATGATACCTAAATCAAGTACACCCATGTATAAAAGTTAGCTTTGGCCCTTGTTCAAGTCGTCCAAAGGTTTCGCCATTATATATTTCTTCAAAAAGCTATGGTTATTTCAGATTGTAACCCTATGACATATATTTTTTCACGTCAACTGCTGGGGGGGAAATACTCCGAATGGATCGTCATCCTGCTGGAGTTTGATGAGGAATTTATCAAGTCCAAATCCAAGAAATACCTAGTTTTTGCTGAGCTTATTTGTGAACTTCCCACTTCCAATTGAAAATCGACATCTAAAATTTCCATGTCAGACTCATTGTTTCTGATTTCATCATTTGACATGTGGTATAGATACATTATGATATATCTCCAAACCTAGACTATATGTTCTAATACCTCTCACTCTGAACATTGACGTATTCAATACCAAGCCAAGAAGTACATCATCATCAATGACACCCTTTATCATCATGGTATCGATATGATTTTCCATAGGTGCTTGAGCCATGAGGAGGCTGAGAAATTCCTCAATGAATGCCACTCATGGGCATGTGGCAGTCATTTTTCTAGTTATGTTAACACACAAAATATCTTGCATGTTGGTCACTTTTGGCGTACCATATTTCATGATTGTATTATTGTTGTCCAAAAGTGTCATGCGTTCTAGATTTACAACTGTAAGACTCGTGCTCTGCTCATTCCTATGCATCATGTTATTTCCATAGGTCCATTTTCAAAATGGGGTATCAATTTCATGACATGTAACCCTCACTTGGTCCGGAGGCATGGCTATATTATTCTACTGATCGATTACTTTACTAAATGGGTTGAGGTGATGCCTACATTTAAGAATATTGGCGAAACAACTACATATATTTTCTTTAACCACGTTATCACATGGTTTGGTTTTCCAAAAACCATAATTATGGACCATGGGAAACACTTTTACAATCACATGATGTTTGAATTAACTACTAAGCTAGGACTCTCTCACAAAATTTCCACTCCCTACTACCCTAAAGCTAATGGGAAAGTTGGGGCTATTAATAAAGTTCTCGAAAAAATGTTGAAACATATGATAGGGGTGTTATATAGGAAAATGACCTCCTCATCAGCTTAGAGGAGAAAGAAATATTGTTTGGAAGAAAGACCTAAGTTACAAGCCTATTTTCTAGGGTTACTTTTGGGTGTAGTATGGGGATTATTAATGTACCAACAATTAATTGTCAATCCAGAAGTTCGTGAAATTTGAGGCACAACACTGGAAATGCCAGAGAGAGTCCCTAGCAACCTGCAAATCAAATTTTAGTCTAACTCGCGCATCAATCCCTTTATAGATTCCTGAAAATAAAAATTAATTCGAACCCTGCACTTAATGGAAAGTTAAGAAAACATGAACACCAATCTTGTAATTCATAAATAATTGTATGCAAATCCTAATGACAGAAAAGAAAACCTTAATTATTGATCGATTTAAAATAATCCCGACATTTTGATAATTTAGTGATAAAACCCATCTATTAAATCATTCTAAAAACCAATGCATAAACTCACAGCTCAATTCCTAAAAGAAAAGCACACTGATCAATTTGGGTATTGGCTAATTTAACCATCAATTTGTCAAGAAAAATAAGATTACAACTCTCTTTAACTAATCTTATTTTTCAAGAATATTGTGCAACAAGCCCAAACTCAACTAATGTGGAAAGAAACCTTGCTTGAGTTAAGATAAAACCCCAAAACTTATCACACTCTCTTTGACTACTCAATGCATAAATCTCAAGATAAGATGAAGACTTTATCGAATAACAAAGAAAATATTAAACTCCTGTGCACAAATAAAAATATCACCTCATAAATGTATTTTTGTTCATAACTTGTTCTGGTTTGATTAATACTGTGTTCGAGATAAACTTCTGCATTTATTAGAGATGCAACAAATATGACTTCACAAAGAGGATATTCAGATTAATTAATGACAACAATATTTTATTCCTGTACCCGAAATACCCAAGTAACCAAATGAAAATATGAATTCAACAGGACCACAATAATACGACGTAATATTTAAATCATGAAGTTCTCAGGCAAAAACAAGTTCACTTGCATAGTGGCACTGTCAAATAATTACATTTACCATAACAGAGGTTTTGATCCACTTGTTTCATATAACAATATAAAATATAAATTTACCAGTCACCAAGAAAGATCTAATAAATAATCCCCCTACAAATCTTCACTCAGAAGAACTATGCACACCACCGAGTAGATTTGACCTTTTAACTGAAGAGATGACTTTGAAAACGAAAGAGAATTTCCAGATTCAAACCCTTACTGTGGCTTACAATAAATGAAAGAAATTATTCAATAACAAATAAATCTCTGCTTAAAATTAAACCCCAAGAATAAACACAAGAATGTAAAATTCCAGATCTGAACCTGTATCGCTCATCTCAAAAGAAAAAACATAAGAGCTTATCCGATCGAGCACACCACTTGTGAGAAAATATTAACACAAAAATATTTATCACATTATTTACTTATCACACAATATAATAGATAGAGGGAGAATGAGATGGGTTGGCTAGGCCCTAGCCAACAAGCTCATTTCCCTTTTTAAGGAAAGATATTAATCGATGAGAACAAATTTATCATCACAAGAAATAGATAAAACATATGCATGAACCTATGAACCTGACATTGATGCTTGATTAATCAGACCTCGGCCTTTAATATATCAAAAGATTCAGTAGTCCAGCTCCAGTTCATCAAAGGAAAGGGGGTACAACTCCCCAGTACTCAACTCAATCGCATGAGAATGCAAATACTTGTTTTCTATCCCCCTTTACAGAGCCATGATTTGGCTTTTACATAATTTAAAATGACATGACAAGTTTTAAACAAGCCAAACCAACCACAAACTGAATGAGAGGGGATCGTAACAAATTCCCATCCAAATAATTTCTATTACAACCAATATCTAATAAAGGAGACATGTATCTGATATGAAATTTCCATTTTTTTACAAATCTAGGAAAGTTCCTAGAATTCTAGAAAAACAGTCTCTTTCTATAAAACTGCCTCAAAGACCCTCCTATAACTTTTAACTTGATCTGAATCTTGAGAAATGGTTTTGGTTCTGAATAATTTGTTATACTATTAAAAAAACCATATGCTCATATTTCCAATATTCTCCTTCACCTTCACGAAAAGCGAGGTCAAACATGGCAATTTGGAAACTGTGCGAATTTTGAGCAGATTTGTTGATTTGATTCTAGAGATCCACACGTGTGACTTGGGTGCAATCCAACTTATGGGAAGGTGTTAGAAAATATTTTTGAACAAAATCCTCTCTCTAATTTTCCCTAAAATGTGCCGATGTATGAAAGCCCCAAATCGGTGTAGGAATGCTAATGTAGGAGCGTTGGTGTAGGAACAAAACTAGGTGCAATTAATTGTTGATGTATGTGTATCTTTTATCTTGATTCCATATGCCTTCCTCAAACAACACAAGAACCATCATCAATAATGATTTTGATGCAAGTCTTATTGAAATAAAGGAGATAGGTTAAATAATGAACAGTTACGTGATCATGCTCCAAGTTTAAGATACTAGCCCAACAATTGTGAAAAATGATAGTAATAACAATGAAAACCATGAGTAAGCATAGGGTGAGAATGTGAATTAAACATGAAAATTCCACGGCCTAAAAAAAATATACCCCGGAATCAAATAGGAGGAGTTATAACACTTTCCAGCTCTCAGCCAAAAGCATTAATCCCTAGGTTAATGCTCAGTTTTTCCTAAAGGGAAGCCCTACTAGATATTTATGAGATTCTAGATGTCAAATCGCAAGTTAACTGACTAACACTCCACTTTTCACTCAAATATTAGATCGAAAAGTAGGAAACATTTTCCTCAGGCCTAACTAAGGAAATTGTTATTCCTAATAGAGCTTCACGGGAAGGGAAAGAGCAATAAAGCGATGCAACATCCAAGATTTTTCCTCATTGGAACTCATGAAAGAATTGGAATGGACGAGCATCTCTCCATCCATAAATTGTCGGCTCATTCATTGTAATAGAGGTCGAATGGTTGTGGAAAGTTTGAAGAGCTTAAGTATTATTATTCTGCCAAGAAGTTGAGAGAGAGAGAGAGAGAGTGGAGCTAAAGGACTAGAGGATGCTTGATATAGCCAAGATGGTTGTAATCATCCTTCTTTTATATATATATATATATATATATATATATATATATATATATATATATATATATATATATATATATATATATATATATATATATATATATATATATATATATATATATATATATATATATATATATATATATATATATATATATATATATATATATATATATATATATATATTTGTTTTTTCTACTTGACAATGTTGATATTGTATTTCTTTACATGTTGGTTTGATGGCATGATTGATAAGCAGCTTAGATGCATGCAGGTTTATATTCGCTTATATGTTAATGCTTTTATTGTTAAGGTTCATATGCTATGGATATTACGCTTTGTCTTGTTTATGTGTTGTAATCTAGGAGCTGGTAGAGAGGTCTTCCACTTTCCCACACTAGGATCTCCAGCGTAACTACATGAAGGATTGAGGTAATTCTTCTCTCTTTTCTTTGTTAATCATGGATTAATATGAATATATGTGTGTTTCTTTATGATGGTTGCAATTAATCTCAAACACTCTACCTTGGGTCCCAGGATGGACCAAGAGGGTATTTCATCCACATCCACCCATGCCATAAATCCTATAGAAGAATTGGCGACTCCACCAGGGACTACCACTTAGTTCTTGGTTGTGATCTTTCAGTTCCCATATCTCTCTTTCACTCCATGCATTCCTGTTCTTTGTGGTTCCCATTCTGACCACCTAGTATGCTTCCCAACCTCCTCTTTTGTTCATAACCTTTGACCAGACCCTGATTGACCCTTTTTAAAACATCTGCCTATGTAACGCACCTTGACTGTGCAATTCAGTGAGTTATAAGACTCCCCAAGCTCTTGGAGAGAACATTAGTCCTATTATTAATGCTTTGCTTCCTCTTCTAACAAGAGTTAGCTATCCAATATCTTGACATCCACCTAGTCCTATGGATTTTTCAGTTGAGAGGTTTCCTGTACTCTATCTTGGGATTTACAACTATGCAATGTGTTCGGTTGGCTGTTTTTATGATCATTTTGATTTTTAGGAAAATAGCTTAAGTGCATTTGTTTTTTAGAAAAAAGAAAATAAAAAAACTGTTTAGCTTTGCGTTATAGCTGATTTTATTCTATATATATTGGGTTAGTTGTTAGAGAGCATTATATGTCTACACTTTGTGAATTTTTTTACTGCATTTGTTTGTATGTTACTGAAATGATGTATAGATAATCTCTCCTTGTAAGAGCTATTTTTCATTGAATGAAAATATGAAAGAATTTTTCTTGCATGGTTTGTGCCAGAGTCACACTAAAATACATACTTCAACACCCCCTTGAATACTTTAATACAAGTTCACATAACATCAACACATAATAAAAGTAATAAACAACTCTCTTTCTAGCATACCCACAAATTGCACTAGGCTAGGATCTTGGGCTAGGCAGTGGTGAGTAAACTTCCCAATATCACAAAACTGAGACTAGCATAATTAATGAGAGTAAAATCCTATTGCACTCATATCATCTAGGACAACTCCCCTTACAAAGGAATTAAATACGAGACAACATTGGACTGTGAGAGAAGGTAGCCCACCTTCAATTTCATTTCCAGTGGGTATTGAATGTAGTGGGGATCCCCTCAGGGATATCGGAGCTGATTCAGCGACTCATGTGTCCATCCCACACAACGTATTGTCTACGACCATGTCCCCCCCAGTGGTGTTTGTGATTTGAGGTAACCTTATGGCTAGAACATCTAGGAAAAAACACAAGGTGACTTGGGCGGGCTTCCCTGGTACCTAAACAGATGAACCTAATCTGTCTTCCATTTTTGGAAGGGTACTCATATTCACGAGAGTACTTGGACCCTTAATCTAAGATTTGGGCAAAGCTTAGGAGTAATCATAACTTTAAATTTGGTTGGATCTCTCTTTTAGCCACTGTGATACTGGGTTTCATCTCTAGAAAGTGGTGGTTATCAAATAGAGTTATATCCCATGGTTGCTTGTTGATTGACTTTTAGAGTATTTTTTTATTTTCAGGTGCTGGTTTTTTATCACTGAGACTATAATAAATATCACTGTAATTTTTTTTTGATAAAATATATATGTCGCCATGGCCACATTCAACCCTCATCATCTATCTAGGTGACAATGAGGTATTCCTCTATTGACCTTGGAGGATCTATTGAGTCTTAGTGATCCAGATTCTCCCTCTTCGAGAAATCAATCACTAGTGTCCAACAATGAATCACATAACACTTTCCAAGAAACCATACTACCTAAGGATTTATTTAATGGAGTAGTACCTCCTTACAATATTCCCCTCACTAATCCTCTTGGACCATTGTTTGGTTTAGGTAGCACCTGTACCTGTCATGTCTACATTAGTGCCCACATCACATGTTCCCCCGTCGACTAATGGGTCATATTCCTTTATGGATAAGTTTTCTCCACCATCACTTCCCCGACCTATGTTCAGTACTAAACAATTGATTGGTTACCCTACTATTCAGAATATGCCTAGTTTGAGAAACTTGGTTACACCAGCTATGAGTGGAATCCAATACATCTCGGTTTCTGCCCCTTTTGTGTCAGCTTCTGGAACTCTCACTATCTCTCCTAGTAGCATTGTTAGAACATATACCTTCAGTAACCCTTTTGGTTGTAACCCATTGCTAATTTCAAACCTCCAAGTTTAGATGCCTAGGGGAAATGTTCCCAACATGCATACACCGGTCAGGGGCATTATTGTTCCTCCTCCACCTATAGGACAACCTATTTCGTCATTTTACGTCCTCCAAGTGGACACTATTCTAGTGTTAGTTACGTGCCTATGGAAAACTATATGGCTAGCGGTATCACTCAACCTAGTCATGTTTTGTCCATTTGGTCACCCCCTCCTCAACCTCAGTTGAGTCAAGGGGGCACTTTTTATCATGGGGGCAACAAACCTTTAGTGCCCTAGCCTAATATCCCATATGGACTGCCACCTTATAAGACTGCTCCACCACAACATGGAGGTTATTATTCGATGAATTTTATGTATCATGCTGGAAACAACTTTATGGGAGGACCCTTGGGTCCTTCAAGTCATTCTTCATCACCTTGGTCAGGATCGGGGGCACCTAAACCTTTTCCTTTTTTGGAAACACTTGATATCCCATATCTGTATAAACTGATTAATGATCCCATCTATCATAACTTGAATTGGCCCCAAATCTCACACAAAATACCTCCACACATTCCGAAATTTGAAGGTAAACAAGGGGATGATCTGCTTACACATCTCACCACCTACCATTTATGGTGTGTATCAAACTCCATGGTTAATGAAAGTATTTAGCTTAGACTCTTCCCTCGCGCCCTTAGTGGAAATGATGCCAAGTGGTACATTGAGTTACCATGTGTGTTAGTCAATAACGTTGGTGCCCTAGCAATGGAATTCTTAAAGCACTTCCAACTTCCTATCCACTACGAAACTGAAACAAAAATCCTTACTACCCTATGCCAAGACACCTATACCCACACCTCTGATCATATCCATGAATGGAGACATAGGCAGAGGCTTGTCAAAGCCCCCAATCCAGATTACCTGTTAGCAGATTGGTTCTACAAATCACTTCTTCCTCAAATGACCAAGGACGTTTCCTTAGGCAGTGCGGTCACGGAAGACCAATCCATTCATCATGCCCAACATTTAGATTTCATTTACTCTCATTGTGGCACACTATATGATGTAATACTCCACGCCCCTTGAACTTCCAATTCTCCAACTACTCAGCAACCCGGTGTGCATGTTGACGGCCTCGTCGATGCTACCTCTAGGGATACTATAAAACAACTGAGTGGACACGTTGCCCAGTTATTTGTCAATACTGCTCCTACTACCCAATCAGCTACTCTTCCAGCCACTGCGATAAACTCTTTGTAGTCTACACAAAAACCCAGTGGTAAGAATAGGAAGAATAAGAAAAATACCTCTCCTTCTGTAGAGTAGTCTGCTACATAGAACAACCCCAAACATAAAGTTGCTGCCAATTCTCACAATGGGAAAGAAAAAAATGTCAAGCTCCCTTGCAAAATTTGTGTGGAGGACCACATGACTTACAAATGTCCTCGTCTTCAAGAATGCACAGATATTCTTGCTTAAAAGGACACTGGTCAGACCCCAGTGGTCCTAAACAAACCTTTCCCCACTCAACAACAACAACATCTTATTATGAACCGACCGCAACCCCCAAAAAGTGAGTTATGACGGTTCGCATCCTCCTTCCTTTGGTGAAGGATCATCAACTATTTGTGCCTTTGAAACAATTGGTCATCAAACGCGAGCCAAAAATTATGGAACTCCAGTCACTAATGTTATGGACACTACCTCAAGTTCAAATCCACCATCGCCTAACGATATCCATATCCAAAGGCCTATCATTGACCTTGTAATCTGCCTCCCCATGGGTGCACTTCACCACACGACACACAATACCTCTACATGTGATGCCAAAAAATATAGTATTTTAGAAGATTTTTTGCAAACACCATTAGCCATGTCTCCTCTCAAAGTATTACAAACCAGTCCAACACAATGGAAAGCTTTGCTTTCGGCCATTGGTGGAATTGACCCTCACGATTCCATGATAGAAATTTTTGACATGGAGAAACGTAAGCCTCACCTTTCCCACCAACTTTCATTTCAAGTGCAAGTTATATTTAAAGGCAGAGATATACATCGAATGGTCATTGATGAAGGTGCTTCAACCTGTGTAATGTCCAATTCATTTTGGCTCACCCTAGGTTCTACCACTCTCACACCACCATCGAATTCCCTTAAATCATTCAATGGTGACACTTTCATCCTGAAAGGACACATTTTTAGCTACCCCATTACTCTAAGTGGGAAAATGGTAATTGTGGATATTTAAGTTGTAGATCATCATCTCGACTATAATCTGATTTTGGGCCACAGTTGGACCTATTCCACGACTTCCATTATTCCTTCTTTATTCTGACTCATACTCTTCCTGTTGGATGGGAAGATAGTCATAGTGGACTATTTTTCCTTTTGTACCCTAGATTACTCCTGATTTCTTAGTGGCACCATGCCCTTAGTGGGTGTCATACCTGACTCTTATGTCAGTGTTGGTACTAGTGTTTTGAAGGGTTCCTCCTTGTTGGGTTGCTTTCCTCTCCTGCCACCGAAGGTTCTACACAGTTTCTATGGTATCCACCATTCCTCATGACCCAACTAATCCTTGGATCCTCCTGACCCATTCAGACATTGACTCTTATAAAGAACAAATGTCACTTTCACCAGCCGAATTAGCTTATTAAGCCATTCAATCTACATCTGATTCTTTGACTCCTTTGGTTATGAATAATGGTACCACTTCCTCTCCCATCAAGGATCCTTCTAATGATCTCCTCAATTAATTCCTACCTATGGATGAATTTTTTGAGAGATCATGTCTTTAGAAGAGCAACCTTGGGAAACTTCTCATCACTGCACTTCAATAACTGATTCAGACATGACACTTGTCAAAATCATGCCTTTCAACCCACCTAATATTGTTCCATCCACTTATATGACTATCCAAACTATGGATTTGGAAGAGAACTTGGGAAATATTTCAAAAACTATGCTCATCGATATCATGGTCAAAACAAAATTCATGGAAAACATTCAAATTGGAGGTGATTGCAATCCTAAGGAAATTGCAGGCTTCACCTGTCTTTTCAAAGAATTCTGTGATGTTCTCACTTGGTCTTATGAGGAAATTCTCGACATAGATCCTTTTATTGTCAAGCATGAGATCAAGGTATATGACAATGTTAGGCCTGTTTGACAAAGACTTCTATTGTACGTGCTGGTTTCATCTACCCCATACCCTTGACTAAATGGGTTAGTACACAAAAACCAAGGTAACATCCATGTCTATGTTGACTACCATGATTTGAATGCCACATGTCAAAAATAAAACTATCTAACTCTACTCATTTACCAAATAACCAATGATTGCACCAGTTGTGAGTCCTTCTCCTTCATGGATGGCTTTTCACGCTATAACGATATTTCTATAAAACTTACAAACCAGCAAAAAATTGCCTTTATCTATTCTTGGGGAATATTTTCGTATCGAAATCTCCCATTCAATCTAAATAATGTGGGTGAAACCTTTCAAAGGGATATGGACTATGCATTTCACGATATCAAACATATATTTCAAGCTTACTTGGATGGCCTTCTAGCTCATTCTAAGAAATGATCCCAATTCCTAGCTCATCTTCAAGAAATATTTCTTAGGTGTAGGTCTATAACATCCATCTGAATCGGCATAAGTTATTTTTGTCAAGTCTGGATGCCTTCTTGGTTTCAATATCTCCAAACACGGGATTTGTGTTGATCTTGATAATGTAAAGGAGATTACTCAATTGCCCGCACCACAATCCATCTTACAACTCCAAAGTTTGTAAGGGAAGGAAAACGTCTTACGTCATTTCATCGTAAATTACACCAAATTAATGAAATGCTTTATGCGCCTTCTCAAGAAAGGAGTGTCATACTTTTGGGACGATGAACCTCAATGATCATTTGATTTCTTGAAACACGCATGATATATGTCCCACTACTCGGTCATCCTGAATATTCACGTGACTTTATTTTATACATGGAAACCTCACCATCCTCCATGAAAATGGTGTTGGTTCAAACTCATGATGATCACAATGACAATGTGGCTTACTATCTCTAGAAAGGCCTTTTTGGGATCGAACTCCAATATTCACACATGGGGAAACTATCCTTGGTAGTTGCTTTTGTTGTGAATCGCTTTCGACAATGCATCCTACTACGACAAACTACTATCATTTCCCTCCATAATTCCATGAGACACATTCTGTTTCACCAAATCATTGGATGAAAATATTCCAAATGGATTGTGATCCTCCAATAATTTGATCTAGTTTTTGCCAATGCTAAGGCTAAAAAATCCCTAGTCTTCACCAAATTATTGTCGGACCTTCCCAGAGTTGACCTAGATGAGGAGGCCATGATCCTATGCCTGATGAATCTGCCTATCAGGTTGACTCTATTTATCCTTGGTACATAGACATTCTTATCTACCTCTAAACAAAATGTTTTCTCCCAAATCTATCATCACGGGACCATTGTCGCATCGGCCACCAAGAAAAGCGCAACTTAGTGTCGAATGCTACTCTATATCATCATGGCATTGATTCAGTTCTTTGACATTGTCTCACACTTGCTAAGGCAGAACATGTTCTTAATGACTACCATGCTGGGGAATATGGCGGTCATCTTTCTGGCATGATTACTACCTAGAAAATTTTATGCATAGGATACTACTGACTAAACATGTTTAAATATTATATTACTGTAGTCTAATAGTGTCATCCTTGTCAAATCTATACAAATAAAATGCATGCGCCCCTTGTCTCTCTTCACCTGGTTATCTTTGTTGGCCCCTTTTCTAATGGGGCATTGACTTCGCCACCTGTAACCCCACTTCCTCTGATGGAGACAAATTTGTTGTTGTCGTTGTAGACTACCTGACAAAATGGGTAGAATCCATTCCCAATTTTCGAGCTAATGGAGAAACCACTACTTTATTCCTATTCAATAAGGTAATATGTCATTTTGGTGTACCCCGCAGGATCGTTACAAACCATGGCTCCCACTTTCAGAACCATATGATGTCTGACTTAACATATTTTCTCGATTTTCGGTAAGAACATTCTTGCTCCTACTACCCACAGGCCAATGGCCAAGTGGAATCCATCAATGATGTCATCAAAACCATGATCCGTTGGTTAGTAGGAAATCATAAAACAAATTGGCATCACATGTTATATCCTTCTCTTTGGGCATACTAAACATCAGTCAAAACTACTACAGGATTTACACCATTTCAACTTGCCTACGACCTGGAAGAAGTTCTTCCTAGTGAGTGTCAGATTCCCTCCCTCAAATTAGCTGTTAAACTCCTACTCGACACTACTGTTGCAGAATAGTTCTTGCTATCACTAAATCAATTGGATGAGACTTGTTGAGATGTCGCACTGTCTCTCAAAGAACATAAGCGTCTTGTCAAATCCCAAGACAACAAATATGGGAACCTCATTTTACTTTAGGATCAGAAGCATGATCTCTTCGGGGAAGGAACCCTTCAACCATTATGGGTCAGTCCATATGTTGTAACTAAGGTTCTTTCAAAAGGCACTTATTAACATCAAGAATATGATGGAATTACACTCACCGAGCCTCGTAACAGACTCTATCTAAAAAGGTATTTTGCCTAGTGTTCTACTAGGCATCTACTTTGTAATTTTATTTTTATAAGTTTTTCTTCTTTTGGTGTGTTTGTATTTTTTGGATTTTAAATGGATTTTTTTCTCATACATGTCTCTCATTGCATATATGTCTTCGTCTCCCTTACCATACGATGGATATGTGGATGGTGCTAGTTGTCACATATGGCACATTGCATCAGTTTCTTTGGTTCTTTATGCACCGAAATCGAAACTACTTAGTTCCGGGGGCGTTTTTCTTTGTTATTCCACCAAAAATATTGTTGAGTACATGTTCATTATCAAACTCCTTACTAAAGCCTCATCTTGGGACATCTCCAATCTAGTGGTCAGGTTAGAATCTCAACTAGTTGTTATGAAATTGACTAATCGCTATCACATTAACAATCCAATCTTGTTACATTAATTTTTAAGAGTACAACTTTGAGAAAATCAATTTGAGTTTATTACTTATGAACACATTCCTAGAGAATCTAATACATTAGTTGATTTGTTGGAAAATTATGTATTCGATTGGCATCTGTCCCATTCTTTATAGTTACATGCATGAGTGTAAAATTTTCATAGCTAAAAATTTACAAAAATAAGAAACACATACACCATTAATCACCAAAAATATTTGTGTCTATATATATATATATATATATATATATATATATATATATATATATATATATATTGTGTACAGTATTTTTACCTCAAAAATTCCCAAAACTTGGGTGTTTTGAGTACAAAAATGGATCTGTTAAGCCTTGTTCTGACACCCACTGGAAATACCCTCTTGTTGAGTCTGCTACGCATGGTAATAGATCACTCCTCTAGCTAACCTCCTCAGAGGCACCAGAAAATGCTCTGGCACACGCATTGTGTGCCACTACATATAGACTTGTATCTCTCTCATGGGAAGAGGTGGCACACCCGTGCTCAAACCTTCGAGGTTCACAGCAACCTTGCACATATTTTGTGTGCCATCTCCCTCTTTGGTGGATACCACACCCTCTATTGCTGCTCTAGCCCAAGGTATTTGATCACCTCACCTAGCGTGGCAAGGTATACCTGTAGGAAGTACTGGTGCCACATCTATGTAAATCAAATGCTTCATGTCAACACATTTTTACCCTATTGTCATTTATTTCTCACTCACTACTTTACAAATGATCAGTGGTCCAGGATGCATGAGAGCAGTGAAGTTGATGCAATTTATTGAGCCAAAATAGTTATCAGAACTTGATGAGATCCTCTCCATTGCATAATTCTTGGAAAAATATGTCCGGCGGTATATAGAAGTCCAAGAAAGGGTTCTTGGATCAAAAGTTAGAGCCTATAGAAGATTTCCCCTAAAAAGCCCAGTTGATTGAGGAAAATGGCTAAGTATGGAGAAAAAATTGCAATCGAAACCCAAGAGGCTCATCACATATTGGTGTTCAGACTGGTATGTAGCACTGAAAAAACAAGAAACAATGATCAGCTAAGCATCGATATCGCATATCGGCAGTCGGCAGGTCCGGGCGGAGCATTTATCACAATTTTCCATTAGCAAGATCTTTAGGACAAACAGCTAAGGATATCATCATATCATAGTCCCAAACTCTGATATCACATATCGCATCCCGCAAATCCAACAATCCATCAGTTACGTCACTCCAAAACTTTGCAAGGGCCAATATTGTGATGGAGTGTTAAAGTTCTAGGTCCGAGCACAACTTTTATCGGTGATCAAATATTGACAGGGTCACAAGGAACATTCTTAAGGATTATTCGTGGTTCACAATATTTTTGTTGGTTGATCTGCGATATAACGTTTTATCATCGGGGGAGGGCTAAAACACTTTAACAAAGGAAATGCCTATAAAACAAAGGTGGGCCACCCTCCTTCTCTCTCCTCCACATGGCATCGACGATCGATAGGTTGGCGAGGTTTTAACTTAGAAATACCTGCAAAACTATCGATAGTGCGATAAAGTGGTGCATCTCTAGGGGGATAAGAAAACCAAATACAAAGGAAAAGCATGAAAAAAGAGGGCCGAGCAGACCTTTTTCTTGCTCCTCCAGGGGGCCACATGGCGGCATGTGATTGGTTCTTGAAGTTGACATGGAAACTGACATCAGCAATGACGTGGCAATACGGATGCTCACGTGGTAGGTGGACACATGTCACTGATTTTTGGCATTTGCAGGGGTCATATCGGCTCATTTCCAGGTGCCACATGTCACCACCCACAAGGTGATACATGGCAGTGATGCTGTGACCCCACAGATTTGTGATTGCAGTAGTTAAGCAGGAAAGCTATAGCTGATGGAGCTAGTGACTGTGATATGTGGGAAACCCCTGGAAGTGATAAATTATTATGTCATGGCCTATAAGGATCTTTCATCTGCACTATCAGCCCATCCTATGGAGAATGAAAAAGCTTAAGACATTGGCATAGTGCGATTGCAATATGTAGGACTCCTCCCTCGGATGCGATAAGTCATGAGCTATGATTCACAAAGAGTTCGAGTTTAGGAAATTGGCTGATGAGGGGCTTCTGCAATATAAAGGAAAAGGTCCCCCATGCATTTATTGAGAAATTTTGGCATGAAACATATGGGTGTTTGGTTCCAGTCTCGGTCATATAAGGAATTTCAATAAACAGGTTATAATGAAGAGAGGCTAAGCAGGAAATCCAAAGGTTCCCTTTCACATGTTCTAGAGGTAAAACTCTTGTTCCCTTTCACTTGATTGAAGAGGTGAATGCATGTGCTCCTTGAAACTTCCATCCTTAAATTGAGAACTCACCCCCAAGATAGATCAGGGTGTCGATAATTATCATAAGGTTTTTGTGGTGGAAATGACAGATTCAGTCCCAGAGGCTACTGTAGCAGTGAATCAGGAGAGGGAGCATTCAAAACCAAGTATGGGAACCCCCCATAAATGGCTCTTCGTAGCCCATTCTTAAGGTTGTAGCCGAAGGTTTTTAACACAGAATGATGAGAGTTAGTTGGGCATCGCAGGAGCATATGTTGTGAACTAAATGCATCCATGAAATAGAAGTGAGTACAGGAATGGGGTTCTAGGTATTTCCTATTAATGTCTCACTTGTTCCACAATTCTATGATTTGTCTTCCTCTGTGAGGCCATTGTTGTGGTTCTTATTTTTTTTTGGATACAAAATCTCCCCTGGATGAAATAGAAACCTGACTTAACAACTGAAAACTTGGCCCAAGATTTTTTGTATGAAACCATGATTGAAAGAACCTACTCTTCTTATAAATAGTGGGTCACAACACTAAACGAGGGTTCTGAAATCTGAGAAGAAAGTCTGTTAATTTTGTGAAAATTGTATTACTTAGTGACATAGATCTTGCAGAATATTATAGGATTGATGGTTATTCCTCCTTTGAAGTATTACAGTGTGTTATTTCCCTATTTCATTCATCTTATATGTTTTCCTCTTTTGAATTCATGCAATAATATATACTATACTATGATATTTTATACTTTTCCACATATTCATCTGTGTTAAAGTGTTAATGGATATGCCTGTGTGAGGGGTTAAAATCATATTTTCAAGCTGTATTGTGTGAAAAATATCACTCAACTTCTTTTATCTCCATTACATCTTCCTCTAACTCATACTTATAGTAAATTTCATGGTTTCAAGCTCTATGTTTTATATATAGAATTCTTGGTGCTTTGATTTCTATATCTTGAGCTATCCTTTTTCTTTGACTTCTCTCACTTATATTATAAAGTTGATTAATACTGTAAATATTTGAAGTGCTTGGCCTCCACTATTTCTGTTATATTTTCGGGAACTATGTGTGTGTATAAATGCTGAAACATATGGCTTGTATCTTTCGATGAAAGAACCAACTCATTGATGTATATGTATAGAATACAGGTGGTGTCTCCTCCTTCTTGAAAATCATTTGAGGCAGACCAATTTAGATGTACCCAAGCACCGGTCTTGTATGGAATCCAAACTTGTCTCTTGGAGTGACAACATATTCTGGTGCCATTGTCGGGGATGTACTGAAGGATTTTTCCCCTGGGATACGACACATTGAGCACCCTTATGGTAGGTGAAAAAAGTATATTCTGATTGCATTCACATCACCTTGGCAACTACACACCCCCCTCATTATCATTCATCACCCTAGCTTTTGTAAGGCCTCATACTCTCTTAGAAACCTCACAATAGAAAGGCCCATTTGTTTCTGACACTGAAAAAAATAATTTTCAAAAAATTCTAGAGAGAGAAAACTCCCCTTGCCTCTGCTACCATCTCCCTAGACTTTGTCACTTCCTCTTCCAGTTCTCAACCCACTATTGCTCATAATTTAGGACTTACTCCTAAAACCCTATCATACCCTCATCCCCCTTCAAGCCATGTGGTCTTGACCTCAGTTCTTTAAGTAAATTTCAATCCTCCTCCACCATTCTAGATGGCTCTTCTAGGATTTTTGCTAAACAAGTATGCACCTCTTGACTTACCTCAGCCCTTAAGTGTTATGCCCTAGGACTAATTGAAGATTTTTCCTAGGTTTAATGGGGAAGATGATAATTATGCTTAGAGACACATTTAGGCCTTCTGTGCTTTTGCTGAGAACCTGAATGTAGAACAACAGGATGTGGTCCTGAGAAATTTTGTACAGTCCCTTGATGGAGAAGCTAGAAAATGGTTTAAAACCCTCCCTGATGCCTCCAACATCACCTAGGAGGAACCTGAAACATCCTTCACACAAAAATGGGGTGAGAAGAGAGATAATCAGTACCTCCTCACAGAGTTCAATGCCATCAGGAAGAAGCCAAACGAGAATATCTTAGATTTTAATAAGATATTCAATAAGCAGTACAATAGCTTGCCTGCTGAAATAAAACCTCCTCCAGCTGCTGATCAGGTAGCTTAATTGGGAGCCTTTGAATCTGATTTTGGTTTCACCTTAAGAGAAAGGAAATCTCCTACCCTATATCAACTCCAGGTTGATGCTATGGAAGTAGAAGCAAATTTTGCTTCCACAGGGAAGTCAAGTGGAAAGCAGAAAACCATCGGGAATAGAAGAGGTAAAGAAGAAGCTTCCTCCTCTATCAAACCAAAGAATCACCAGAATAGAAGTTGGAGGAGTTGGATAAACTCATCAGGAGTTTTTCACGTAAGGTTGGAAAACTCGAAATTTATAACAAGAGTCCCTCTAAATAGAATTCTCATGGCAACAATTGGGGATATAACCCACAATATAGAAGGTATCCATTACAGATACTATCAAGGGAAAGAAAAGAACAACTAGATCAAATCCCTCATCCTTTATATTTAGAAGATGATCCCAATGAGAAATGGTCAGATACACAGGAGATGCAGGGAAACTTATATTCTTCTTTCTATGAAGAAGAACAGGAGAATATGGTACGCCAAGAGGTCATTCATGATGGAGAAGTAGCGCATAAGAAAGATATGGATTATTATTGCAAACAATTTTCAAAGTTCATGTTGGCACAAGCAAAACATAAATATAACCTAATATCTTCAAAGAAGAGGGCAAGAGAACTAGCAAAACAAGAGGAAGTTGCTTCCCAAGTTACTTCTCCATTACTGGACAAAGGGAAAGGAAAGTTGAATACTAACCTTGCTAGGATAAAAGTCCCCTTGAATAAGGAAAGAAATGTTTCACGGGAGCACACAACAAAGGAAACACTTGGTTTGCAGAAAAACACTGGTGGTGGTGAAGGGGAAGTTGAGCCAGGAGGTGTAGAGAAGACCCAATATAAATTCAAGCTTTAAAGGGAGCTTAAAAAGGTAAATCTTTCTATTCCAATAACTAAGCTTCTGAAGCAGCCTACCTATAAAGCTCGAGTATCTCAATTCATGATCCCATCAGTTTCATCACCCACCCAGGATTCTCTAAATCTTCAAGAAGAGAGGCCAATGGTAGTCTTTGGGCTGCATGTGGAAGAACTTGACCCTTGTACTGCACCTTTCTATGAAACTCTGGGAATTCATGATCTTCTTTTACATAATTCCACGTTGGACTCTAGAGCCTCCTAAAACCTCATGCTTTTGGAAGTAATGGAACAACTTGGCTTGAAGATCATTATTCCCTACAAGGACCAAGTATACTCCTTTGACTCCAAGAGAGTCAAATGTTTGGGAATGATAAAGGACCTGGTGGCGAACCTGGCTTAGATCCCTGTTAAAAGAGTGGTAATGGACATTGTAGTGGTAGATATACCCCCTCGTTTTACCATGCTACTATATAGGTCTTGGGGTCCCAAGGTATGGGGCTCTATCAAGTTGGATCTAACTTATGCCACTATTCCCACCTTTGGAGGAGAATAAAGGAGAATATATAGAGAATCTAGGTTTGTAAAAACTGTTACCTCAGCAAAAGGCTCAAAAAAATCTACAGTGTATGGAAAAGAAAGTGACCTTTCCTGCCTATTTCTAGAAGAAGATGAGGCTATCTCAGAAGAAACATCAGTCCACCTAACATGGAAGTTAGAACATCAACATGCAAGTGAAAGAAAAGTATTGAAACTATATTTTGATGGAACTAATTCAAAAGAGGGAAATGGGGAAGGAGTATTGTTGGTATCTTCTGAAGGCCACCTGATACCCCTATCATTCACATTGGAGTTTGAAGCAACCAACAATGTGGCGGAATATGAAGCACTACTCCTTGGGTTACAGACTGTAAAAAATCTGAAT
This sequence comes from Pinus tabuliformis, assembly GCA_031772625.1. Classification (NCBI taxonomy): domain Eukaryota; kingdom Viridiplantae; phylum Streptophyta; class Pinopsida; order Pinales; family Pinaceae; genus Pinus; species Pinus tabuliformis. The sequence goes on from CM062809.1 coordinate 240,148,246, forward strand.
ATTGAATGTCTAACAGTTTATGGAGACTCTGATCGGTTGTAAGGAAAATCGGCAATCAATTCAGGGCCAAACACCCTGGACAGAGGACGTATCGAAATGAAGTATGGGACTTTATTAATAATTTCTTCCTAGATTTTAACATCCACTTTCTGCCCAGGGAAGAAAATAGGATGGTAAACTCTCTTGCTATAGCTGCAAGTACTTTCAGGCCCCCCTAAAACCCTCTCCTCATATACGAGGTGGAAGTCAGGTGCAGACCCTCTATACCTGATAACATCAAGTACTGGTAGGTGTTCGAATATGGTGAACGAGTGAAACAATTCATAGATTTCATTGGGGAGTTTTCTAACTCCACCATCGATCAAGAAGAAGAAGAAGAAGAAGAAGCAGATCAAGAAGCCACTTCATAGAAAGATGTAGTGGGTGCACACAAAATTTTGCAACTAAAAGGGAACGCTATCCCTCATAGACTAGTTCCACTAGAAAGGATTTTTAATAAAGCTAACATAGCTGCCAAACAAATAGCTCCTAAGATGGATAATCAAGTACAATATTGTAACATTGGATCAAAGGAGGAGCCTCAGATGATCAAGCTATCAAAAGGAATCCCCTTGAACTATAAACAGAGGTATTTAGATCTTTTCAAGGCCTACAAAGATGTTTTCGGTTGGTCTTATGATGATCTTAAAATATTTGATACTAACATCATACAACATAACATCCCTTTCAAAAGCAGAGTGAAATATTGCAAGCAGAAACTCAGAAAAATTAATCCACTCTTACTCCCCTCCATTGAAAGGGAGATAAGGAAGCTGCTAGAGGAAAATATTATAGTACCTTTAAGATACTTTGAGTGGGTAGCGAATGTGATCCTGGTTCGTAAGAAGAATGGAGAGATAAGGTTATGCGTAGACTTCCAAAACCTAAAGATGGCGTCTTTGAAAGACAACTACCCGCTGCCCAAGATGGATAATATATTGCAGAAGGTGGTTGGTTCAGTCAGAATTTCCATGGTGGATGGGTTCTCTGGATATAATCAAGTGGATGTTCATCTCGAGGATCAAAAAAAGACCGTTTTCACCACCCCATGAGGAATGTTTATGTATGTTCGCATGCCTTTCGGGATGATAAATGTAGGGGCCACATTTTAGAGAGACATGGACATATCTTTCGTGGGGGAGCGAGAAAATTCATGGTCGTCTACTTGGATGACATCACAATCTTTTACAATACTGAGAAGGAACACATCCTTCACCTATAAATCACCTTTGAGAAGTGCAGGAGATATGGTCTCTCCTTGAATCCTAAGAAATACCAGTTCGCCCTAAGTGAAGAGAAGCTACTAGGACATGTAGTATCGCAGGGGAGTGTGAATATTGATCCTAAACGGGTTGAATCCATCAGCCACATTCCTCTGCCCAAGAATAATAAAGAATTCCAAGCCTTCTTAGGAAGAATAAATTTCTTGAGCCAATTTATACCCAACTACGCAGAGATTGTCAAAGGTATTACAGACATGCTCAAGAAGGGAAACGAGGTCAAGTGGAGCCCCATCCCCCGTGATTATTTTAGCAGAATCAAAGAACCTTTGGCTAATGCCCCAATGCTAGACAATCCTGAATATTTAGTGCATTTCATTCCATTGCCATAGTGCTGCTACTGAAAAATAAAGTGGGTTATGAGTAGCCCATTCTCTTCTTCAACCAAGTAATAAGGGACGCTAAAGTAAGATATAATATATTGGAGAAATAAGATTACACACTTGTCAAGGCTATGAAGGAATTCCATATGTATGTGCTGCAATCGAAGATCAGAATGTTTGTCTCAACAATAGCAATCAAGGACATCCTAGTGCAAGGAGGCGTCGAGGGAAAGAGGGGCAGTTGGATAGCGAAAATAAAGGAATATGATGTGGAAATAAAACCTACCAAACTCATTAAAGGCCAAGGGTTGGACAAGGTTTTATCTCAATCTAACTGCCAAGCACTAGGGATAAACCTGACCACAGAGGAAGACAAACCAAAATATCACTAGAGAAATATTAAAACATATGAGCATCAAATATATACCAAGTATGAGGGATCACCATGTTACAAGAATATCATTCATTACCACTTATTCTTGAGGTGCCCATTGGGTCTAGATGCCTCCAAATATCAAAGCCTAAGGTTAAAAGCCCAAAAATATATCATATCCAATGACCTACTCTATTGGAAGGTTGTTTTGGGGGTGTTCTTGTTATTTTTGGTGGAAGGAGAGACCCATAAGGTGATTGGGGAGTTTCATGAAGGAGTATGCATAGGGAATTATAGTTGGAATACCACGACACACAAAACCTCAAGGCTAGATTTTACAAGCCTACGTTCTTCTAGGATTTCTATAACAAATTCAGGAGGTGCCATAAATGCCAGGTGTTTTTTGTTATATAAATGACCTCCTCACTAGCTTAGAGGAGAAAGACATGATGACTAAAGGACTTACCAAGTTCATAGACCCAGTTTTCAAGCTAACACTGTCTAGGAACTAGCAACATGTTATGTCCCTATACTACTAGTATAACCCCTTATTGTTATTAGTACAACCCAATTATTATATTTTTGTGCCCATATAGTCCCCATATTGTTAGTATTGTGCCCCATAGAAGCCCTCTATTGTTATGATTGTGCCCTTACATTATTATTGTTATGTCGACTTTGATTATATTATGACCCCTTAGACTCCTATATATAGAAAGGAGGTCTTGTCATTTGTATCATCCAAGAATTATTCATTTGTGTAATGTAAAGGAGGTTTCCCCCTCAAATAAGCTTATTTCTGAGGGGTTTATCTATCCTTTCTATCTTTTTGTGAGCTGGTTTCATAACATTTGGTATGAGAGCTTTGCATTCTAGGTTTTAGTTGCTCCAAATAGGTCAGCATGGCATTTTCGCTATAACGATTTCACTACAAAGTTTAAGAAGCTACCAAAAAAACCCATTTGAGAAGAAATTGGTCGAAACCTAGGGTCCAAATTTAAAATCTTGTCTCGCTATATTTTCAGAGATATGATCTGAGAAAGTTAGGGTTTTTCCAAGCTCCAGAATTTCATCTCAAACAGGTCATCGTGGAATTTTCACTATAATATTTTTTCTACAAAGGTGAAGAATGTAAAATTAAAACCCATTTGAACCGAAAACTTGATGAATCTTGGATCTGAATTTTAGATACTGACTCACTATATTTTTGGAGATATAATCTGAGGAAGTTAGGATTTTTTCAGACTCCCTAATTACATTGTAAATAGGTGACCTTGGGAAAAGCATCATAACTGTCTTTCTGAGCATCAGATTGACATTTCATAAGAATTTATAGAAAGATGATGGACCGTAGTTTTCTGCGTATATTGTTCAGATGTTAAGGTTGAAACAGTGACACGTGGAACATTGTATGTGTTTGCTCTACCGAACCAGTCTACAATCAGGTCATCCTGGTAGATTTGACATAACTCTTCCTTGCAGAATCAAATCTTGATCAGACTTGTGGGGTTAGAAAGAGAACACAAAGAGCTACTGCATGATGAAATTTCAGAACTTGGAGATCTGAAATTACAAAGTTACAGTCGTTTCAATATTGAGCGCCTAAAATAAAGAAAAGACGATATGAATAAGTTTGATGGCAAGGATCTGGTAAATTTGATACTACAGATGGAGGAATTTTTTGACCTACATGAAGTGAAACTGTTACAAAAGGTATGTATTGCATCTTCATATTTAGAACTAGATCAATTTTTATGGTATAAAGGGATTTGTTCTCGTAAACCACTTGTTACATGGTCAATTTTTGTGGAGGAAATGATAGCACATTATAAAGATACAAAGAGAAACACCTTCTTTAGCCAATTGATAAATCTCAAACAAAAGTGTTCAATGGTAGAGCACATTGAGGACTTTCAAAAATTGAATATAAGGGAAAATGATATTCCAGAGAAGCAGAGGATTGATGTCCCCATAGGGAATTTAAAGGCTAACATTCAACATGAGGTCCATCTTTGGGAACCTGATTCATTGGGGAATGCATTCAGGTTGGAAAGAAAAATTCTGGCAACAAGGAAGTCTACCCCTCACAAATATAAAGATCGAAGTGTTGTTTCTCCTAGCCTTCCATAACCTACAAGGTTGACACCACAACAATTGGAAGAAAAAGGAGCAAAAGGGCTTTGTTACAATTGTGATAACAAATACATTAAAGGTCATAAGTGTGATGAGAAGAAATTATTTTACATTGATTGTGAAGAGGAGGAAGAAAAGGATCACGAAACGTCAAAACAGGAGGATGTAAACGAGGAACCAACCCCAAAGAAAAAAGAAATGAATCTAACCATGTCTTGTAAAGCATTGGCAAGAATTACCACTCCTCAAACTCTCAAGGTAGAAGGTCATATCAAGAAGAAAAAGTTTCAAGAAGTGAAAGATCGCATCGAGAAAGAGGAAATGAATCTGATCATATATTTTAATGCATTGGTTGAAATTACCACTCCTCAAACTATCAACATAGAAGGACATATCATGAAGAACAATGTTCAAGAAGTGAAAGATCACATCGAGCATCAAGAAATGAATCCAACGATATCTTGTAATGCATTGGAAGAAATTACCACTCCTCAAACTCTCAACATAGAAGGACATATCAAGAAGAAAAATGTTCAAGAAGTGAAACATCACATCGAGCATCAAGAAATGAATCTGGCCATATCTTGTAATGCATTGGAAGAAATTACCACTCCTCAAACTCTCAAGATAGAAGGACATATCAAGAAGAAAAAGATTCAAGCAGTGAAATATCACATCGAGCATCAACAACAAGTTCTCCAACTTTTAAAGGATAATGCCACTTTGGTGCAGAATCGAATGAAACAACAGGAATATCAACATCGCAATGAAAGAAGTTTTGATGTAGGTGATTGGTTATTTTTATGGCTACATCTCAAGCAAGCTATTTATGAGAAGGAAATGTTGGCAATACTACATGAACTTAAGAAATGGCGACCTCACCTAATGGGAAGACACTTCAAGGTAAAAATAGATCATGATAGTCTTAATACTTTTTAGAACACAAATTAACTTTAGCAGAATAAAAAAATGGGTCACAAATATGTTGGGTTATGACTTTGAAATCTTCTACGAAAGAGGGAAGAAAAATGTTGTTGCAGATGCACTCTCAAGAAAGGATGAGGATATGGAAGCATTGTTTTATGATAGTTCTATTATCCAACCATATTGGATAAATGAAGCAAGGGATGAATGGAAGAAGGATGAATAAGTGTGGTCACTCATTCAAAAGTTGCAAAAGATCCCAGTTCAAACAATATTTCCATAACTTGATGAGGAAGGAAAAATCATATTGGAACTTGGAGCAGTCACAAAAACAAGAACCCGAAAGCTACGAAATTGATCAATTTCAAAGTATCTCATCATGTGGAAGAACTTACCCACTGAACATTCCACATGGGAGGACAATAATTTTATATAGAAGCATCAAGAACTACTCAAGCGTTGAGGACAACACTTTTTCAAGGAGAGGGGCATTTTAGGTTCCTATACTACTAGTGTAACCCCTTATTGTTATTAGTACAAACCCCTTATTATATTGTTGTGCCCATGTAGTCCCCATATTGTTATTATTGTGCCCCATAGAAGCCCACTAATATTATTATTGTGCCCTTACATTATTATTTTATGTCAGCTTTGATTATATTATGACCCCTTAGACTCCTATATATAGAAAGGAGGTATTGTCATTTGTATCATCGAATAATTATTCATTTGTTTAATGTAAAGGAGGTTTCCCCCTCGAAAAGGCTTATTTCTAAGGCGTTTATCTATCTTTTATATCTTTTTGTGAGCTGGTTTCATAACACAACCTGCTTTATAAAGCTTCCTAGAAAGGCTAAGGGTGCATTAGTGCCTAGGGTAACTCTGGCTGTTACCTTGAGAAGAGTGTTAGTGAACATAAATGAGTTTCTATGAGTCAAGGGAACAAGTTGACTGAGAAATATCTTGAGATTCTCTCCTATGTCAGCTCACAAAAGCAAGGAAACATCAAAACTCGACCTGTTTGGAGGAAATACTAATTCCTAATGGAGTCTACAAATGGGAAAGAGAAAAAAAGCATGGAAACATCACTGCTTTTACCTAATGGAACTCATGAAGGACTTGGCAACCTTATCCTCACATGCTATATATGCAAGGCAAGGGCAATTATGGAAGAGGTCGAACCATTTTAAAGGATTTCCTATTTGACTATCGAGCATAGTCTCTAACTAAGGCATCAGAAGAGGTTAAGAAGGGAGGGAGAGAGAGGAGCTGGAGGGGTGAGGGAAGGTTGACACAACTGATCATTGTAATCACTCTTTTCTACCTCAATATGGAACTGAATTTGTGTTGTCCACTCCACAATGTTGGTAGTATAATTTGTTTATATGTTCATGAAATGTCATTATTATGAGTGGCTTAGATATATGCAGCCAGATATCTTTATATGTTAATACATTGTTTATCAAGGTTTTATGTTGTGATATTACGCTTGTCTTATCTATGTGCAAGTTTTGATCTGGAGCTAGCTCAGGGGTCTTCCACCTAGCTACATTGCACTCTCCAGCAACACCACACTAAGAATCATGGTAATAAGTCATTCTTCCTACTTTGATATCCATTTGTTAAACATAGATATGCATGCATCTTTGTGACAACCACAACTAATATTACAATCTTCCAAGGATCCCGGGAAGATCCTTGAGGGTTGCTACATTACCAAACGCTCGTACATTGATCCCTATAGCAGAATTGTTGACTCCGCTGGGGACTACACTTAGTTCCTAGTTTTTTCCTAGAAATTTCCTAGATCTCTCTTTCTTCCAGGCCTTCTTGTACTTCATTCCCTTACTGACCACTCAGGACTATACAACACCCTTCTCTTAGTGGTCAGCCCTAGATCTAATCCTCAAAACCTCTTTTTTGAGCCTTTTTCCTCCCCAACATTGTCTGCTAGTGTAAACAGTGCTTTATAAAGCACTATGCCCTCACACATAGTCCGTTAGTGTTGCAAGTAACTCTCTCTAGCCTCTAATACAGAGTGTTAGCCAACTACCTCTTGATAAACGGATTGCTTTGTGACCTCATGGGTTGGGAAATCTTCTTGTAGACTGATCAGGGATCTGCATCTATGCTTGTTTGATTGATCTATCTCCTAAACAAATTTTTTTCTTAGAAAATAGATTTAATTCTTAAAGTTTTTTTTCCATAAAAGAAAAAATACAAAAAATTTACTATTTTATACTTAGTTGGTTAGATCTGCATTATTTGGTTTCGAAAGTTGTTAGTGAGCATTGTAGTTCTGTCGGTTGTGCTAGTGTTTTACTGAACATGATGCATGGTATATATATTGATGTATGAATGACTCTCCCTTTGTAGAAGCAAATTCTTCATCCAAAGTGAAATTTACAAGCATTGTTTTTGCATGATTTGAGTTAGAATCTCATATAACTTCATACGTCAACACCCCTACTGAAGACTCTAATGAAGTACATTTAAAATCCACCTAATAAAATCAATCAACATCTCCTTTTAGAGTAAACACACATTAGTTTAGGCTAGGATCTTGATCCAGGTGGATGTTGGTGGCCACCCACCTATCCCACTTGGACCCCCACAACTGTCTCTTTCAGTTTTTCAGTTTCCCTAATTGTAGCACAATTTACTATTTTTAACAGTTTTTCAAGTCTTGAACTTCTGGAGCCATTTTGAGGCCCTAAACAATGTTTTTTGGGAAATTTGGGAGAAACATGGGTTCATGGACTAATTTTACTCTTCCCAAAGTTGTAGTGCTCATATAGATATTTCTAAGGAGCTATCGTATGTGTCAAATGAAGATCGTATGCCCAAGTTACGACCCCTGGAAGTTGATGTACCAATTTCCCCAAAAGGGGCCCACAGTTTGGCGTTTCATCTTCTAAGGTTAGGTTTTCAGATGTTAAGGGTTTTCCATTATTTCTCAACAATAAATATGCCTTCGAGCCTCATTGAAACATAGTTCAAAGGCATGTAGCAACCACATCTCTTCTTAGAGATAAGCTACCATTGCCATAGATGCTTTATTTCCATTCCTGTTTGTAAGCATATTTCAGTATTTTACATTAATGAAATGAAGTGTTATTTCCACTGCATATCTATATTTATGGTTATCTCTGTAATTTGTTGTGTTCCCATTTAAATTTAGATTAGTGGTATCAGAGTGGTCTGCTTTTTCTCTATTTTTCTTTGCATGTCCCCAACGAGGTCCAAATATAAGGTCTTAGAGCTTGAATTGGTTTAGCCCTTACATGACAAGCCCCGAAAATCCCAACAACCTCCCATGGTAGATGAGAAGAAAGATGAGGGGGTAGGAGATCCTATCAAAATCTTGCTCAAAGAAGCCCTAGACCAAAAAAGGAACGCGATGATGGACAACTTTGCCTAGATCCTTCAATGGCTACCCAGAGGCAATGCATCAACTTCCAACAGCTACTCTAGAAATGCCATGCCCTTTAAGGTACAAATTAATTTTGAAATCCCCATATTTGACGGTCAAATAAACACAGATGCCATAGATAAATGGTTAAATATGCTAGATGGGTATTTTTTTTGTTCTTGATTTTTCTAGTCAGGAAAAGATTATTTTCGCTCTTCTCAAAGTAGTCCCCCATGTCAAGGACTGGTGGGAAACCTACTGCGAGTAGAAGGATGAAAGTATGGGCTCACTATTTTCAGCCACACCCACTTGGAATTCATTCTCGGATGCCATCAAGGAGCAGTATCACCCTGTCAAAAACTATGAGGACAAATACATAATTGGACCACGTTACGACAGGGAAAGAACCAAGATGTGCCAGAGTTGACAAACATTTTTCATACCCTTTGCACACAATTGGGTATCAAGGACTCTGAGCTACATTTGGTACTCAAATACTGCGGCTGCCTACATAGATACATTCAGGAAGAGATGGAGTTCGTGAACATCTCCTTGCTCCGCACGGTGTATCGATATGTTTTCAAAATCGAGAAAAAGTTCAAACAAAAGAAGCGAGACTTTGGATCTGCAAATCCAAAGACCAAAGGACAAATCCATGGTGGGGTGACCCAAGACAACCCGTTGAAGCCACAAGAGAAGAAAAACACCACAAAGTCAAAGAAGGACACAGGAAAGTGGTGCAAGTTCCATAAGAGTCCCACTCACAACACAAGTGAGTGTTGGACCAAGCAGTCACTAGTAGTCGAGTTGAAGGCTTCAGAATCATATGCATGTTCTAACCCTAAGTCAAAACCCTATAAGGGGAATGGCAAAGGGAAACAGATCATTGATGTAGAGCCCAACACCACTGTTGCCACCACCAAGATCTAGAAGAATGAGCCCAAATATCTAGAGGAGGGGAATCATCTTTTCCACTCACAAATGTGGGTGAAGGGTTCACTGCTACAATTCATTGTCGATAGTGGAAGTCAAAAGAACCTCATTTCAGTAGAGGTCGTGAAGCGGTTGGGCCTGCCAACTACACCACACCCGAAAGCGTATAGTATCGGGCGGCTTCACCAAGGATGAGATCTTCGAGCTCGCCAACAGTGTCGCCTTCCCTACAGCATCAAGCCCTTCACAGATGAGGTATTGTGTGATGTTACACCTCTAGATGTTTTTGATGTATTATTAGGTTAGCCATACTTGTGGAGGCGACATGTTGTGTACGAGTCAAGGCCTCGTGTTGTTATTATTTCCTTGGGTAATTCATTATACAGGATACCGGAGGTAGCCCCACCTACTGCCACCTCTTTGATTGCTACTAAGAAAGGCAACAAGCTCATCTCATAGACTAGGAAATTGATTTTCTGTCTAGTTCGCTCCCAAAGTAAGGGGAAGATCGTTGCCACATCCATGACCCCCGCGAAGGGTTCCTCCACGCAGTAGCAACAACAAAGGGATATGGTCATGAAATAACATAGGAACAACTTCTCCTCACCCACAGGGGTACCACACAAGTTTCAGATGGGTGAAAAACTTTGGTTACATCTGCAGAAAGAACGCCTTACAAGAGCCCATCAGAAGCTCAGACCACTCTGACATGGTCCTTACAGCATTACCAAGGTTATGGGAAACAATTCTTTGGAGCACAACATTCCTCCATTCCTTCACTTGCACCGAGTGTTCAATGTGGAATGCCCTTGACCATGCTTCCCACCATTACTGGACACATCAAAGATTGCAGAACAGCTCACTAGGGACCAAGTTCAGCAGATGGAGGAACTTAACGCAATGGGGACCATTGCTTCCTAAGGGGGGAGGAATGATCCAGGTGGATGTTGGTGGCCACCCACCTATCCCACTTGGACCCCAACAACTGTCTCTTTCAGTTTTTCAGTTTCCCTAATTGTAGCACAATTTACTATTTTTAGCAGTTCCTCAAGTCTTGAACTTTTGGAGCCATTTTGAGGCCCTAAATGATGTTTTTTGGGAAATATGGGAGAAAAATGGGTCCATGAACCGATGTTTCTCTTCCCAAAGTTGTAGGGCTCAGATAGAGCTTTCTAACGAGCTATTGTATGTGTTAAATGGAGATCGTATGCCAAAGTTACAACCCCGGGAAGTTGATGTACTAATTTACCCAAACAGGGCCCACAGTTTGGTGTTTCATCTTCTAGGGTTAGGTTTTTGGATGTTAAGGGTTTTCCATTATTTCTCAACAATAAATATGCCTTCAAGCCTCATTGTAACACAGTTTAGAGGCATGTAGCTGCCACATCTCTTCTCAGAGATAAACTACCATCGCCCTAGCTGGTTTATTTCCATTTATGTTTGTAAGCATATTTCAGTATTTTACATTAATGAAATGAAGTATTATTTCCACTTCATATCTATATTTATGGTTATCTCCATAATTTGTTGTGTTCCCATTTAAATATGGATCAGATCTTGGGTTAGGCAGTTTTGAATTAATTGCCTAAGATCATACACTGAAACTAGTGTCATTAACGAGAGAAATCCTTCTGCACTCATACTATTCGAGACCACTCTAGTAAAAGCAGAACTAAATATAAGAAAACATCGGACTGTAAACTAAGGTAGCCCATATTTGCTTACATCTCCTTTGGGTATTTTGTGTATCAGGGATATCAGAGCTAAATCGGGGACTCAGGTATCCCACCCACATAGTGTACTATCCGCGAATATGTCCCCCCTAGTAGTTTCTATGATTTGAGGTATCCTTAGTGGCCATAATTTTAGGGACAAACACAAGGTGACTGGGGCAGGCTACCCTGGTACCTAACACAGGAAAACCTACTATGTATTCAGTTTTTGGGAGGATGATCATCTTCATGAGAGTACTTGGTCCCTTAATCTGAGTTTCAGGCGCAGCTCAAGAGTAATCGTAACTGTACATTTGGTCAATTCTCTCCATTATCCATTTTGATACTGGGTTTCATCTCCAATGATCGGTGGTTATCAGAAAGGGTCACTCCCCTCTGCTTGTTGATTGATTTCCTTAGTGTATTTTTTATTTGTTGAGTGCCAGATTATTATCACTGAGACATTAATAAATATCACTATAAGATCTATTGATAAAAATTATTGTTCACCACGGCTACATCCGGCCCTCATTGTCAATCTAGATGGTTTTTAGGTCTTCCCCCACTCATTGTGGAGGATACATCGAGCCCCAATGAACTAGATTACCTGTCTTCGGGCAATCAATCTCCAAGATCTAACACAGAATCAGTTTGGACATCCCATGATTCCAGGTTATCGGAATATTTATTTACTGAATGTTTTATTCCTCCATACAATCCTCCGATCACGAATCTGTTGGGACCACTCTTGATTCCAGTTCCATTTGTACCTCCTATGTCTTATGTTGGAGTCCCAGGCAAAATTTTAAGGATCGAAGTTTATCTTAAAGTTTAGTAACCTTGGCGAATCTTATTAGTCCCTAATATCCAAATATTAAAATGTTTGATAATAATTTTTTAAAAATGTTTATATTTCTAATTATTTTATATTATAAAATATATAATATTGGCGATTTTTAAGGTAAAATAATTTTATACTATAAAATTTGGGTGAATTCATTTTTAGAAAAATGGAAATTGGCGAATCATTTTTTGGGAAAAAACATGGAATATTAGCCCACCTGCGAATATTAGCCCCTAAAATGTTCCATGTGTTGGACCTACACCACTCATCCCATCGATGACTAATGGGTTGTGGGCTTTTTTCGACACTTTTGGTCCACCACCACGTCCCCAGTCGACACTCAGTACCACACCTCTGATGGCAAACCCTCTTATACCACTTGTCCTAGGTTCAAACCCTATCATGACACCCGGCACGAGTGGAACCCAATATATACCGGGTTCCGCCCCTTTTGTGTCAGCTCCCAGACCTTCAACAAGTGCTACATATAGTGCTCCTTATAATGCTCAATATAGCACGGTTAGCAAGGGTCCCGTCAACAACCCCTTTGGTTGGCATCCATTGTTTAGTTCCAACCCCCAGGTTCAGATGCTCGGGAGAAATGTTCCCAATATGCACATACTGGCTATGAATGTTACAGTTCCCCTTCCATTTACAGGACAACAAGGACAATCATTGATTGACATGAACCCTCCTTATGTCAGTCAATTTCCTATAGTTAATTATGTGACGAGAGAGATCCCTCAACAAGGTCCCAATCAATCCATATGGGCACCCCACTCTCAACCTCAAATGAGTCAAGCGGTCATTCTTTATCTTTGGGGAACTTACAACCCCTAGTCTAACAATCTCTATGGAAACCCACATTACATGATTGTACCCCAAGGAAATTACTATTCCACGCATCCTATGTATAATATTGGGAACAACACAATGGGAGGAGCGCAAGGATCCTAAAGTCATATGTCATCGCCTTGGTCTGATTCAGGGGCATCAAAAACCTTGCCTTTTTTGGGAATGCTTGATATCCCTGACTTGTACAAACTCACAAATGAACCCATCTATCACAAGTTACTTTGGCCTCCAATCCCACACTCTGACAAACATCCTGAAGTTTGAAGGGAACCAAGGGGATGTTTCAGGTACGCACATCACCACCTATCATTTATGGTGTGTTTCTAACTCCATGGTGTGTGATAGTATCTGGCTATGGCTATTTACCCACACCCTTACTGGAAATACAACCAAGTGGTACATTGAGTTACCATGCGCATTAGTCAATACGTTTGGCGCTTTAGCGATGAAATTCTTCAAGCACTTCTAGCTACCCACCCGCTATGAAACTGGGACGGAACTCCTCACTTCTCTACATTAGGACACCACCACCCACATATGTGATCACATCCATGAATGGAGACATAGGCGTCAGCTGGTCAGAACTCCCCTCCCAGACTATCTATTTGTGGATTGGTTCTGCAAGTCTCTACTCCCTTAAATCACTAAAGATGTCGCCTTAGGTGGTGTGGTCATAGAAGACGAACCCATTCATCATTCCCAACACTTATATTTGATAAATTCGCAGTCTGGCACTTTATACGATGTCATCCCAATGCCCCTCGTAACTCCAATTCTCCCACTACTCAGTGCTACCTCCAGGGCTGGTGTAAAAGAACTCAGCGGTCACATTTCCTAGTTTTCAGTTGACCCGTCTACCAAATTGACTGATCTTCCTACCGCCATGATAAACTCTATGCAGTCTACACAAAAACCCAACAGTAAGAACAAGAAGAATAAGAAAAAGATCTCTCCTTTCGAAGAGAAGTCAACCAAGTAGTACAACCCAAAGAAGAAGGTTGTTTCACCCTCTGACGTTGGAAAGGACAAACCCACTAAATTCCCTTGTAAAATCTGTGTTGAAGACCATGTGACATATCATTGTCCGCGTCTCTAGGAATGCACAAATTTCATTACTAAAAAGGACACTAGCAGGACCCATGTGGTCCTAAGCAATCCTTTCCCTGCTCAGCAGCAACAACACCTTATTGCAAACCAACCCCAACCCCCGCAAGGGGGAAACAACAGTTCACATCATCCTTTAGCTGGTGAAGGACCATCTACCATTTACACCTTTGAAATGGTAGATCTTCAAACCAGAGCCAAAACTTGTGGAGCTCTAGTCACAAATGCTGAGGAAGCCTCCTCAAGTGAAGACCCACCGCTGCCTAATGATCTTCATATCAAAAGGCCAGTTTCTAATCTTGTGATTCACCCCCAAAAAGGGGCACTTCATCGCACAACTTATAATGCATTTGCATGTTCTTCCTAGAACTACAGTATTGTAGAATATTTGGCAGAAGCACTCAGCTATGTCGACCCTTGAAGTATTACAAACCTGTCCAGCACAAAGGAAAGCTTTTCTTTCGGCAATTGGTGGGGTCGACCCTCAGGATTCCATGCTTCAATTTTCAAAATGGACAAATTTCAACCTCCCCTTTCACACCAACTTGCATTTCAGGTGAAAATATTTTCGAAAGGAAGAGGAGTACATAGAATTGTCATTGACGAAGGTGCTTCAACTTGTGCCATGTTAGCTTCATGTTGGCTTGCTTTGGGTTCTCCAACCCTATCACTGTTGTCAAATTCCCTTAATGATTTTGATGGCCACACTTTCATCCCAAAATGTTACCTAGCTAGCTACCCAATCTCTTTGAATGGGAAAATGATAACAGTGTACATCAAGGTCATAGGTAGAAAGCTCAACTATAATCTATTGTTGGGTCACAGTTGGACTTATGCCATGACCGCCATTGTGTCTACTGTCTTTCACATCATCCTATTCCCATTGGATGGAAAGATAGTCATAGTGGACCAGCTGTCATTTTGCACCCCTGATTATTTCCAGTTACCTAGCAACTTTGTACCCTAAGTGGGTAGTGTAACTGACTCTTACGTTAGTATCGATACCTGTCTATTGAAGGGCTATTCCTTGATAGGTTGTTTCCCTCTTCCGTCACCCACGCTTCCACAGATGGTCTCTATGGTTTCATCCATTCCTCACTAACCACCCAATCCTTGGATCCTCCTGTCCCCTTCCGACGTTGACGCTTACAGAGAACAAATGTCATTGTCACCAGCTGAATTGGCCTACCAAGCCATTCAATCTGCATCCGAATCTTCAGTCACTTTGGTCATGCCAATGGTACCACCTCCCCTCCCGTAACTGCTCCTTCTTTCGATCTCCTCAATCAAGTCCTACCTACGGATGAAGCTCTTAGAGAGATCATGTGTTTAGAAGAGCGACCTTGGGACGCTCACCATCGTGTTTCGATATTTGATTTGGACATGATGCCTCTTCAAATCCTATCATTTGACATACCTGAAATCATTTCCTCACCTTATATGACTATCCAAACTTTGGACTCAGAGGGAAACATGGGAAATCTTTCAAAGGCATTTCTCATCGATATTTATGTCAAGACAGGCATCGTAGAAAAAATCCAGGTTGGAGTTGATTGCACTCCTGAGCAAATTGCAAGCTTCACCTGCCTTTTTAAGGAATTCTGCAATGTATTTTCTTTGTCTTACAAGGAAATTCCCAGCATAGATCCGTCTATTGTCAAGCATGAGATCAAGATATATGACAATGCCAAGCCTGTCCACCAAAGGCTTCGACCAGCCTACCCCCGCAAAACTGCAGCCATCAAGACTGAGGTGAAAAAACTGTTACGTGCTAGTTTTGTCCACTCCGTTCCCTTAACGGAATGGGTTTCCAATCTGGTTCATGTCGATAAGAAACAAGGTACCATCCATGCATGTGTTGACTATCGAGATTTGAACGCCACATGTCCAAAGGATAATTATCTGACACTATTCATCGACCAAATCATCGACAATTGCAATGGTTGTGAATCCTTCTCATTCATGGATGGTTTCTAAGGTTACAACCAGATTGCCATAAAACCAACAAACCAGCACAAAACTACCTTCATTTTCCCTTGAGGTATCCTTTCATCTCAAAAACTCCCATTTCGTTTAAATAATATTGGAGCAACATTTCAAATGTCCATGGACTATGCATTTCACGATATTAGACATATCATTCAGGCTTAATTGGATGACCTTCCATCCCAATCCAAGAAGCGAGCTCAACACTTAGATCAGTTATGAGCGATTTTTCTTAGGTGTTGGTTCTATAACATACATCTGAATCCACATAAATTCGTTTTATTTTCTAAGTCTGGACGCTTTCTTGGTTTCATTATCTCCAAGTATAGGATTAGGGTTGATCCTGATAAGGTAAAGGTAATTACTCAATTTCCCAAACCATAATCCATTTTACAGCTCAAACGTTTGCAGGGTAAAGCAAACTTATTACGATGGTTCATCATAAATTATGCTAAGTTGATGAAAGGCTTTATGCGCCTACTTAAGAAGAGTGTCGTACCAGTGGGATGATCAATCTCAGTGATCATTTGATGCCTTGAAAAAGGTACTTATATCAGCCCCACTACTCATTTCTCCCAACTATGGGTGTGACTTTATCCTCTATCTAGTAGCCTGGCCATCCTCTCTAGGAATGGTCTTGGTTAAAACTCACGATGACCTAAGTGGGCATGTGATATATTATCTATCGAAAGGCCTAGCTGGGCTCAAACTCAGATATTCACATGTGGAAAAGTTGTCCTTGGCAGTTGTCTTTGCTTTCAACCGCTTCTGACATTACATACTGCTGCGACAGACTACCGTCATCACTTTAGAGAATCCCATGAGACACATTTTGTCTCATCAATTCATTAGAGGAAAATATTCCAAGTAGATAGTTATCCTCCAATAATTTGATTTGGTTTTAACCGCTACCAAGGCGAAAAATTCCTTAGTCTTCATTGAACTTTTGTCAGATCTTCCCATTGTCAATCCCAACAAGATAGCCCATGATCCTCTCTCGAATGAAGTTGTCTACCTTATCGACTTTACTAACCCTTGGTATGGTGACATTCTTGTCTACCTCCAAGTGCAACATTTCCCCCTGAACTATCATTAGGTGACCGTCATTGCATCCGCCACCAAGCGCAACACTATTTAGTGCTCAATTATACTTTATATCATTGTGGTGCTGATATAATTCTTCAACGTTACCTCACTCATGAAGAGGCGGAACACGTTTTAAATTACTACCATTCTGGGGCATGTGGCAGTCATCTTTTTGGCATATCTACTGCTCGAAAAATTTTATGTGTAGGCTACTACTAGCCAACCTTGTTCAAAGATTGTATCAAGACTATCCGGCAATGCCAACCTTGTCAAGTGTTTACAAAGAAAACGTGTGCTCCTCCAGCCCTACTGCACCCAATTATCTCCATTGGCCCATTTTCCAAATGGGGGATAGACTTCATAACTTTCAACCCCACTTCCTCTACTAAACACAACTACATTATCTTAGCTGTGGACTATTTCACGAAATGGGCTGAATCCCTTCCCACTTTCTGGGGCGATGGAGAAACCACAACACTATTCCTATTCAATTAGGTCATATGTCGCTTCGGTTTTCCCTGCATGATTGTTACATACCATGGGTCTCATTTTCAAGATCACATGATGTCTGACTTAACATCGCATGTCTGACTTAACATCGCTGCTTGGTTTTCACCAAGATCAATCATCCTCCTACTACCCCCAAGCTAATGGCCAAGTATAAGTTGTTAATGGTGACTTAAAGACTATTATCTGTAGCTTAGTAGGGAATCATAAAACCTAGTGGCATTGAATATTATATCCTGCGTTGTGGGCATACCAAGCTTCAATAAAAACTGCTACATGCTTTACACCTTTTCAACTAGCTTATGGCCTGGAAGAAATTTTACCAATTAAGTGTCAAATTCCTTCCTTACAAATCGTTTTTGAATTCTTGTGCAACACCACTGCCGAAGAAGAGAACCTTCTATACCTAAATCAACTAGATGAAACCTGTCGAGATGCCAAATTGGCACTCGAAGCCCAAAAGCACCGGGTCAAAGCCCAGTATGACAAAATGGTCAAGCCTCATTCATACCAAGAGGGAGATTTTGTTTTACTCTACGATGAAAAGCATGACCTCTTGGAGGAAGGAACGCTTCAACCCTTATGGCTCGATCCATATGTCGTCACGAAAGCCCTCTCAAAAGGGGCATATGAACTTCAGGACTAGGAAGGAATCCCGCTCACTAAGTCCCGAAATGGACTCTATCTAAAACAGTATTATGCCTAGTTCTGCACTAGGCATGTGCTTTGTAATTTTATGTATTTATAAGTTTTTCTTCTTTTTGATGTGATTGGATTGTTTGGTATTTTTCGGGTAGGTGTCTCATACATATTTCTCATTGTGTAGATGTCTTCATTGCCCTTAGCATACGTAGGATACGTGGATGGTGCCATTCATCACACATGGCATATTGCATCAGCTGCTTGGGTCATTTACACACCTGAGTCAAAACTGCTTTGTTTCACGGGAGTCTTTTTTGGCACTGCCACCAAAAATATTGCTCAGTACATGTCTGTAATTTCACTTCTCACTAAATCATCATCAAGGGACATCTTCAATATGGTGGTCAGGTTAGACTCTCAACTTGTTGTTATGCAATTGACAAATCATTATCATGTTCGTAATCCAATCTTGTCGGGTCCTTATTTAAGGGTACGACTCTTGGAACGTTAATTTGAGTTTATTACATATGAACACATTCCTCAATAATTTAATACAGATGCTGATTCATTAGCAAACTATGTGTTAGATTAGCATTTTTCTCATTTATTATAGATCCATGTATGAAAGTCAAAATTTACATAGTTAAAAATTTACAAAAACACTTAAAAAACATTTACATCATAAAATACCAATATATATATATATATATATATATATAGATATATATAGATATATATATATATATATATATATATATATATATATATATAGATATATATAGATATATATATCGATTCCAGTCTTTTACATCATAAAATTTCACAAAATTTGGGTGTTTTAAGTACAAAATGTCTACTAAGCCTAGCTATAAACACCCGTTGGCTATACCATACGCCTACTAATAGAGCCTACTGCTCATGAAAAGACAATACAACTCTAGCTACCCTCTGAAGACGAACCAGAAACCACTCAGGGACACCAACTGTGTGTGCCTGCATGTGAGAGGGAATATCCCTCATAGGAAGGGGGGCAGGCCCATGCTCAAGCCCTCTAGGTTCCTCAGAACCTCGTGAAGACTCTCAGCATCACCCCCCCACCTTCAGGTAGTTGTCCACCTCACTTCACTTAGCAAGGCTCGCTTGTAGGTCGCACCGGTGCCACATTTGTGTCAAGAAAAAAAGCTTCATGTCAGTACTTGTTCACCCATAAAATCAACAAAAACATAAAATAAAGATTCAAAAGATTAAAAATACTTTAAGTACTCTGAAATAAACCTTCTTACCTTGAGGCCCCCAGTTTGTACTAGGCACAAAAATCAAGTCAGGATCACTTGTGAAGTCCATGCCCTCATAGGCATAACCATCTATCATCACAATCTCACCACTGAGCCATTCAAAGAAATCCTCTTCTAAAAAATGCCGGATGGGAACTTTTCTCACTCATTAAATCGAAAAATCCCTGAGTTTTTGTCAGCAGGCTCGTTAAAAAGATACGATGACGATATGAGAACTTTATTTTTTGGGACTCTTTCTTTCTCTTAAATTGAAAAATCCCCAAGTTTTTCCCTTCTTCAGGCTCGTTAAATATACAAAGAAGGAATGAGCAGTTATTTTACCTCTTTTTCCTCGCTCATTAAACTGAAAAATATACCTCGAGTTTTCTTCATTTGAATCGTTAAAATTCTATGAAGGTCTATTGAGTTTGTCATCTTGTGACTCATGAGAATTTCACAATGAATATGGAATTTACTCCGTCTCCTCGTACTCGTAACAAAATGAGGCAAACATCTATTGAAAATAGGTTTCTCTTTATTGGGACTCAGTAGATTAACTTACAGAAAAGGAACCTTTTCGGGTATACTATTAAACATATTTTGCACCTGGATATCAACTATGACAAAGTGACAACCCTCGAGTCATTCTTTACAATATTTTTAGACTCACAAAATATGAAAAGACCACCAAGTTGTCCATCTAGACTCATTAAATTAAAAAAATGAGGAATGGAGCCGCTCTTTGTGATCTTTTCAGACTCTCGAAACATGAAAAGACCAATGAGTTTGCATGTCTGGAATCATTAAACTAATCAGATAGAGCATAGAGTCGCTCTTTTACGATCTTTTCAGACTCTTAAAACATGAAAATACCAATGAGTTTACCCATCTGGACTCAATAAGCTAATCAGATGGGGAAAGTGGAAAATACAATTTATTTGTGTTCAGTATTTTGAAAATATTTTTTTGGTAGCAGTTTCTCCCTTGAACTGGAACTCCCTTAGATAAACCTTCCTTGTGATGGCCTCTGAATATGAACCTTACCATCCTATGAGTTTAGCCTATATACCCCGATTTTCTTGCATCTTTGTATCCTAATACTCTGTGGTGTTCATGAGTCTAGTGCCACATGGTTAAAACCATTGTGTCGTTCCTTCTATTGTTCAAGGGAAAACCTTTATCTTTTGTTTCCTCCATCAAACCATCAAGCATATCCTTTTATCATGCCCTCTATCACTTTAACCCAATGCTCAAAAGATTCCTCAAAAATAATAATTTTTGTCTCGTTTCGTGCCGACTGATGTAGGACACCTTATTCCCTACCTTTTGACAGGTCTCTTCGTATTGACTTCAACACTTTATCTAGGAAGAATACCCAAAAACACTTTAGTGCCTTGGTACTTGCAAACATCAGTGGTAGGTCACCTTGTTTCTGGTCAGGGGATTTCATTATTGGCTCCTAGTTAAACAATTCTACGAGTGTTCAATGACATAAAACATTATTCACACTCATCAAATTGTACTGTGCATCTTAGAAACCATCACCATTATCGGTGGCCATCCTTTCATCTGTTAATGGTCTCCATTATTGACTGGTAATCAGATGACTTCACGCATGTTCAACCTCAACACCTTTATTCACATGTATCGATCTATGCTATTGTGGTGAAGTGGAAATCAAGACCTTGGGTAGAGATTACATCACTCAGCCTTGTTTCCTCTCCCAAGTTCCATTTATTGTTTTTTGGAGACAACTCATCAGAATGATACTATTATGACACAGGTTCCACATTGTGCTTATCGACGGCCAGCATCATCATATGTCTTCATTGAGAAATCACTCTAACATAGCTACTAAGCATGGGAATGCCCGACTCAGGACATCATTTTAGTTGTTTTATATATATGTGTTGTATTAGGTTTCTCGTACCACTCGAAGCTCCGATCCTATCTCTCCTTTTTCCAAATAAAAGGAACATTATATATAAAGTATTTTTACCATCGTCAAAACCTCTGATCTCACACTTTAGGGGGCATCTATTATATAGGAAAATGACCTCCTCACCAGCTCATAGGAGAAAGACATGATGATTGAAGGACTGAACAAGTTCACAGGCCCAACTATCAAGCTAACACTGTCTAGGAACTAGAAACCTACTTTATAAAGCTTCCTAGCAAGGCTAAGGGTGCATTAGTGCCTAGGGTAACTCTATTTGTTACCTCGAGAAGAGCGTTGGTGAACCTAAATGAGCTTCTATGGGTCAAGGGAACAAGTTGATCGAGAACTATCCTGAGATTCTCTCCTATGTCAGCTCACAAAATCAAGGAAACATTAGAACTCGACCTGTTTAGAGGAATTACTAATTCCTAATGGACTCTACAAATGGGAAAGAGCACAAAAGCATGGAAACAACACTGCTTTTACCTAATGAAACTCATCAAGGGCTTGGTAACCTTATCCTCACCTTCTATATATGCAAGGTCAGGGCCATTATGGAAGAGGTCGAACCATTTGAAAGGATTTCCTATTTGATTGTCAAGCATAGTCTCTGACTAAGGCATCATAAGAGGTTAAGAAGGGAGAGAGAGAGAGAGGAGTTGGAGGAGTAAGGGAAGGTTGATACAACTGTTGGTTGTAATCACTCATTTCTACATCAATATAGAACTGTAACTGTGTTTTCCACTCTGCGATGTTGGTAGTATACTTTGTTTATATGTTGATGAAATCTCATTATTATGAGTGGCTTAGATATATGCAACCAAATATCTTTATATGTTAATACCTTGTTTATCAAGGTTTTATGTTGTGATATTACACTTGTCTTATCTATGTACAGGTTTTGATCTGGAGCTAGCTCAGGGGTTTTCCACCTAGCTACATTGCGCGCTCCAGCAACACCACACTAAGACTCGAGGTAATAAGTCCTTCTTCATGCTTTGATATCCATTTGTTAAACATAGATATGCATGCATCTTTGTGATAGCTACATCTAATATTACAGTCTTCGAAGGATCCTGGGAAGATCCTTGATGGTTTCTACATCACCAAACACCCATGCATTAATCCCTATAACATTTGCTGAAAGACATAAGTTTTCTTCTCTCCTCCTAATTCTTGTACATGTGGAGAATTCTTTTAGATAGTGGGGACTATAGTTCATAGGAAAGATCAACCCACCATCCAGTGGCCAACAAAAATGGATATTGATAGCCATTGACTACTTCACCAAGTGGGTAGAGGCCATCCCAGCTAGAAATGCTACATATTTAGTGGTGATAAAGTTCATGGAGGAGAACATACTGTCCCGCTTTGGTTGCCCTTTCAAAATCATCACTGATAACACTCAGGTATTCAAATCTACCAAGTTCATTAGCTTCTGCCATAAATACAATATCATTATTGGACACTCCACTACGTACTACCATCAAGGAAATGTTTTGGATGAGTCCTCAAACAAAGTTGTGGTGAGGGTGTTGAAGAAGACTATAACTGAAAACCAAAGGAATTTGGATTCCCAACTAAATTTTTCTATATGGGCCAACCGAGTAATGCCTAAACGATCCACTGGGAAATCACCTTTTGAGTTAGTGTATGGAAAATGTGTTGTCTTCCCAATTCAACTAGCAATTCCAGTAGCAAGGTTGTTACAAGAAGTTGAAGAGGATTAAAGTCCCTTGACAAGAAGGATTAATCAATTGGTTGAGGTTTAGGAGAACAGAGAATAGGTGGAGGCCAAACTATCCAATTATAAACAAAAAATTAAATCTTTGTTTGACAAGAACACTAAGGACAAACCTCTTCATCCAGGAGATTTAGTTCTCAGGTGGGATGTCTAATGGGAGAAAAAAGGAAAGCATGGAAAATTTGATCCACTATCGTTTGGCTCCTTCAGGATTGCAAAAGAGAGAGGGAACAACACATTTCTACTTGAAAACTTGGATGATGAATTATTACAACTACCATAAAATGGTCAGTTACTCAAGTTCTATTTTCAAAATTAAGAATTAGTGGTCTTACACTCATTGTAAATATCCGGTGTGTTTATTGTAATTGTCATTTGAATTTTCTTTCATTGTAAAATTTTCTTATTTTGTGAAAGTTATCTTTTGATTAAGAAGTCACTCCATGCCCAAAGGAGTAGTTCATAGTGTGCAAGTTCTCAACACCTTGCTGGCAAGGCACTATCCCTAGATGGAGCCAATGTTGTCATTTACTACTCACTCACTGCTTTGCAAATGATTAGTGGTCCAAGATGAATGAGAACAATGAATTTGAAGCCATTTCCTAAGCCATAAAAGTTATTAGAGCTTTATGAAATCCTCTCGATAGCACAATTCTCAGAAAAATCTTTCCGATGGTATATAAAAGTCCAAAAATGGGTTCTCGGATCAAAAGTGAGAGCCCATAGAAGATTTCCCCTAAAAAGCCTAGCTGATTGTGGAAAATGGCTATAGAAGATTTCCCTTAAAAAGCATAGCTGATTGAGGAAAATGGCTAATTATGGAGGAAACATTGCAATCAGGACCCAGGAGGCTCAGTGCATATCACATATCAGCGTTCAGATGGGTATGGAGCATTGAAGGAATGAGAAATAGTGATAAACCGATCACTGATATTACATATTAGCAGTCAGTGGGTCCAGGTGGAGAATTTATCACAATCGGCCATTGGCAAGATCCTTGGGGTACATAGCTAAGGATATCAGCATATCATAGTCCTGAATGCTAATATCGAATTTCGCATCTCGCAGATCCAATAGGCCATGAGTTACAACACTCCAAAAATTTGCAAGTGCCGATATTGCGATGCAGAGTTACAGTTCTGGGTCTGGGTATAGATTTTATTGGCAATCAACTATTGGCAAGGTTCCAAGGCACATGCTTAAGGATTATCTGTGGTTCACAAGCTTTTTGTGGGGGATGATCTGTAATATAACGTTGTATCGCCGAGGGAGGGCTAAAACACTTTAATGAAGGAAATGTTTACAAGACCAAGGGTGGCCTCCCTAATTCTCTCTCCTCTATGTGGCATCAGCAATCGGCAAGTCGATGGGGTTTCATCTTAAAAATACCTGAAAAAACGCCAATAGTGCGATAAAGTGGTACATCATCGGGGGGGCCAATGAAACCAAATACAAAGGAAAAGCATGAAAAAATAGGGCCGGGAAGACCTTTTTCTCTCTCCTCCAGGGGCCATGTGGTGGCATGTGATTGGTTCTCGAAGCTAACATGGCAACTAACATCGAAAATGACATGGCAATACAGATGCTCATGTGGCGGGTGGACACATGTCACTCATTTTTGGCATTTTCAAGGGACCTATGCACCCATTTATGGGTGCCACGTGTCACCACTCACAGGGTGACATGTGGCAGTGATGACATCACCCCACAGATCGGTGATCACAACAGTTAAGGGGAAATGCTAAAGCCAATGGAGCCAGCGACTACAATATGTGAGAAACCCCTAGACATGATGAAGTATTACGTCATGGTCTAGAAGGATCTTGCGTCTGGACTATCGGCCCATCCTATGAAGAAAGTGAAAGCTTAAGACATTGGCACATTGTGATTGTGGTATGCGGGACTCCTCCCCCAGATGTGATAAGTTATGAGTTGTGATTCAAAAATAATTCGGGTCTAAGAAATAGGTCAATGAGGGTCTTCTACAATATAAAGAAAAATCCCCCTGCGTAATTATTGAGAACTTTTGGTTCCAAACACATGGTCCTTTGGTTCCAGCCCCAGTCGTATAAGGAATTTCAATAAACGGGCACCCATAATGAAGAGAGGCTAAGGGGGAAATCCAATGGTGCCCTTTTTCCTGTTCCAGAGGTAAAATGTGTGTGCCCTTTCACCTGAGTGAAGAGGTAAATGCTTGTGCCCCTTGAGACTTCCATCATTAAACTAAGAATTCACCCCCAGGCCAAATTAGGGCATTGATAATTCTCATAATGTTTTGATGGTGGAAATGACAGAGTTGGTCCCAGAGGCGAATGTAGCAGTGAATTAGGAAAGGGAGAATTCAAAACCAATTATGGGCACCCCCCACAAATGGATCTTCATAACCCGTTCTCAAGGTCAGTGCCGAAGGTTTTTAAGATAGAATGATGAGAGTTAATTGCGCAGTGGAGGAGCATATGGCGTGAACTAAATGTAGCCATGAAATAGAAGTGATTACAAGGATGGGGTGCTGGGGATTTCACATTAATGTCTCACCTATTTTGCGATGTGCCTTCCTCTATGAGGACATTGTTATGGTTATTAATGTTTTTTGGATAGAGAACCTCCCTTGGCTGAGAGAAATCTAACTTCACAGCTGAAAACTCGGCCCAGGATTTTTTGTATGAAACCATGATTGAAATCATCCCCTCTTCTTATAAATAAGGGGTCGTAGCACTGAAATATGGTTCCGAAATCTTAGAAGAAAAATTGTTAATTTTGTGAAAATTGTATCACTTAGTCACATAGATATTGCAGAATATTATAGGATTGGTGGTGATTCCTCCTCTGAAGTATTACAGTGTGTTATTTCCCTATTTCAGTCATCTTATATGTTTTCACTTTTGAATTCAAGCAATAATATATAATATACTCTAATATTTCAGACTTGTCTACAAATTCATCTGTGTTAAATTGTTAATGCATATGCCTATGTGAGGGGTTGAAATCATATTTTTAAGCTATATTGCATTAAGTATATAACTCAAATTCTTTTCTATCCATTACATCTTCCTCTAACTCAGTAGTTATAGTAAATCTCATGGTTTCAGGCTCTATGTTATATATATATAATTCTTGGTGCTTTGAGTTCTATAGCCTGAGTTTTCCTTTTTCTTTGGCTTCTCTCATTTATCTTATAAAGCTTATTAAAACTATAAATACTTGAAGTGTCTAGCCTCCACTATTTATGTTATATTTCTGGGAACTATGTGTGTGTAGAAATTTTGAAACATATGGCTTGTATCTTTGGATGAAAGAACCAACTATTTGATATATATGTATATAATATAGGTGGTGTCTCCTCCTGCCTGAGAATCATTTGAGGCACACCGATTTAGATGTACCTAGGAATTCATCTTGTAAGAAATCCAATGCTATCTCTAAGATAGAAAGCACACCCATAAAACAAAAAAAATACATAAACTTCAAAAGACAAAAAATACTTTTTTCACTTTGATCAATCTTGTTACCTAGTAGTCCCCACTGAGGTCCAAGTGGAAATATCAGTTCTAGATCCACTAAGTAGTTCATGCAGGCATATAGTAATCCTCAATCATCAAGATCTGGCTACTGAGCCACTCAAATAAGTCATCCTAAAAAAAGTGTCTAATTGGTCCCACTCTAGTATGAGGTGCTAGGGATGCCCATCACTCCTGTCTAGGCTCCCTAGGACTGGCTATACCTAGACTCATACAAGGCCTCATCACGGGCACTCTCTCTAGTATAAAGGACATGATCAAATTTCCATACCCAAACTATCTTTGTGCCTAGGTCTTACACATTGTCAACTCTGCTTTCACTTGACTGAGGACTCCCTCACACTAGCTGAATAAATGTGGTTGTAAGTAGTCCATTTCGAGTAGCAACTAAGCCTTTGTAGCCACATGCTAACTCTTAGACCTCACCAGGTGCATGATAATCCAAAGAATTGACCTCATTGGTCTTGTTATGATCTGCACTATAGGTATTCGGTTTCTCACCGACCAACTGCCATCTCTACAGTATGTTTGGATCAACACCATGGTAGTCCTAAGATCAACTCTCCCACATTTTAAGTTTACTTGTGCACCTTTGTACAATAAATTGGTGAGGAAATATATGTCATCTCTCTCGATTAAGAGCTTGTGGTCCCCAATCTTGAACACACCTTGTCATTCATCCCATCGGTGGATAATC
This sequence comes from Pinus tabuliformis, assembly GCA_031772625.1. NCBI lineage: Eukaryota > Viridiplantae > Streptophyta > Pinopsida > Pinales > Pinaceae > Pinus > Pinus tabuliformis. The sequence continues at coordinate 240,175,571 of CM062809.1, forward strand.
CAACTAAGCAGATCCTCCTGCCTCTTCATCAGGTCAGGTATGGCATACTTCAATAACCTACACCATTGCAAAGCTACCAAACAAGTCGGATCATGTAGCATTTGTAGTTCCTCAGCATCAAGATCTCTTTCTCTCCACAGACTCATTTTGCAAGCTTGATTCATGTAGAACACAACCCTTGAATTAGTCTTTAGCTAGAAAAATCCCTAGGAAATCAAGAAAGTTAAATTCATCTTGAACTTGGCTAGCTAACGTGGCCCTCCATTGCCCACAGGTCATGCTAACACCCAGCCATTTCACGGGAAGGGTGCTTGACATGCCTGATGGCTTGGGCACCACGTTAGCTAGCCAAGCCACCTAGGGCTTTCTCAAAATTGAAAAATTAACTAGAAAAAATATTGAATTAAGTATTTAAATGAAAGACATGGATGAAGTCATCTACCTGGAATTGATGGCACATCGAATTGTCACCTAGATTTCTCATAATCTCTAAAGAAATTTCTTCTCATTTTTCTCTCTAGAGCACTCATACAAAACTCAAATAGTGAAAATGAGGGTCTGTTACCCTTCTTATAGTCACTCTTGAGGTATGACTCACCTTATCTAGTCATTGAAATTGAGTGTTTTCATTCCTATATTGTTTAAACATTAGCCATATTGATATTCTATCAAATTTTACTTATTCTCTGATGATATTTAGTGTCTTTATGTAGATCTGACCAAGTTTGACTCCAGATGAGCAGGCTCTTTTTTGGGACTCTTTCTTTCTCTTGAATTGAAAAATCCATGAGTTACCTTCTTTAGTCTTGTAAAAATCCTACGAAGAAGATATGAGCACATTATTTTTGGGACTTTTTCTTGCTCTTGAACTGAAAAATCCTCAGCTTACCTTCTTCAAGCTCGTAAAAATCCTATGAAGAAGATCTGTGCAATTCTTTTATCTCTTTTATCTCGCTCCTTAAACTAAAAAAACACACATCGACTTTTTTTCATCTGACTCGTTAAAATGCTATGAAGATCTATCAAGTTTTTATTTGTTTGACTCATTAAAATTTAACGAAGAATATCGAGTTCACTTTCGATCCTTGTACTCATAAAAAAATTAGGTAGAGATCTATTGAGCATAGGTTTATCACTTTATCTAGACTCAGTGGACTAACTTACAAAAAAGGGACTATGTTCGGCATACTATTAACCCTTTATCGCACCGAGTCATCAAACATGACAAAGGTACCCCATTTTAGTTGTCTTTACAATATTTTCAGACTCTATAAATAGGAAAAGACCACCGAGTTTACCTGTCTGGACTTGTTAAACTTAATCAGATGGGGACACGTTGGATGAAACAATGACTCAATGTCTATATTCTGAAGGATATTTTGGCAGTAGTTTATCCCTTGAACACAACACTCCCTCAGCACACCTATTTTGTTAGTTTCTCACCAAACCTTACCATCTTATGAGTTTAGCCTTCATACTTTTATGTTCTTGCATCCTTGTATCCTAACACTCTTTGGTGTTCATGAGTTTAAGCTTCTTGGTAACCTTGATGTCGTGCCTTCTATTTTTTAAGGGATTAATCTATCCTTTGTTGCCTATATCGACCATACCATCATATGCCTCAAAATTTCCTTCCATCTATTTGAACCATTGCTCAAAATATGTCTCCAAAACAATCATTCTTGTCTTGTTTCGTGTCAACTAACGTAGGAAACCTCACTACCTTCCTTTTGAAAAATCTATTCCTATCAACTCCAAAACTCTATCTACAAAGCTGATCCAGAAACATATCAGTACCATGTAACTTGCACACCTCAGTGGCAAGTAACCATGTGTTTGATTATGGTTTTTCATCGTTGGCTCCAAGTTGAACGATTCTACGAGTCTTCGACGAAAACATCTGTTGGGAACAGGTCCCCTAGGGGTCAATCTTGGGGTTAAAGACCCAAGTTTTGGGGCAGAAGGCCCGAATTTTGTGTAAAGAAATGTAAAGTCTCTGTATTTTGTGGTTGCGGAGTGTGAAAATGTCTAAAGTTAAAAGATTTTTCTACCCTTAGTCTAGATCCGTTGTGTCGGTTTTGGAGATCTACCCATGGTCCGCGGACCATGGAATTGTATAAAAAGGAAAGTCTTAGAAGATCTAAGGAGAGAGAGAAGTATAGTAAGTAAGTTAGAATTCATGAGTCATTGGTAAATTTGGGTGAGCTAAGAGCGAGAGTCTTAGCATAGGAATAGGCTCTATAGTTGAGTGCACAAAGGCCTAGGATGGAAGCCCACAACTGAGTGTGCGGACCCCTACAGCTGTGTGTGTAGGGAGGATAGAGTTTGTACTGGGAAATTGAATCATAAATAAAGAGAAGTATTCTGGAATCACTGTGTTTTCTATCTCTCATTATTGCATTTGATTATGATATGTTAAGTTTTGTGTATACATTATAATGTTAAATTGATGCGCGAATGTATCTGTTTCTATCGGTTATTTGAATGCAAGTAATAATATATCTTTATGTGAGGGTAATCTTAATTGCATGATAAAGTTGGCTAACCACTAAGATAATTAGGGAAACGAGACAATAACCTAGTTATAGAGGTGTGTAAGTGCCTGAATCATTGTTTAGTGTTGTGCAAACGACAAACAAATACCTTCACAGAGGTTCTAAATGACAGAAGACGAAACGCATCTATAATCCCTAAAGGCTTATCGATCTGTGTGAAGGCAGGGATTAAGGTAGAAAGCTGACATCACAATCATCTCAGGGTGTGGAAACTTGGTTCTTGCATGCCCCCATACTGCATCAGGTGAGACTTCGGTCCGTGCTCCGTGGATTGATGCCGAAAGGGCTAGTAGTGTATGGATTTTCTTAGCTTCCTAAAACTGAACTTGGGTCAGGGCAGCTCAAACCAACGAATGGTTCCATTGCTAGGACCGAGATCTTAATAACGAGATGCGTGATGTCGTATCATTGGAATATAACTAAGAAAGATATCTAAAACTGGCTAGATAGAAAGATCCACAAATTCGCAGTGCAAGAAAATAAGTATTCGTGATTGACAAAAGAACAGTGGTTGGACAAATACCTATACAAAGAAATACATGAAATCTTCTTCTTTTCCTTCATAGTTGATTTATACGAGTGGATCTCAAACTTGGAAGATGGCCAAGGGAGGTGGAGGCTTGACACTCCGATTTTTTAGACACTGGAGTTAGTAAGGATATTGGAAGCTTCTGAAGATAAGATCACGTGGACTGTCAACCATTGGCTTGAACGCATCATAGGAGGATTTGTGACAGAGTTCGCGGTCGATACCTCTGTCAGTTACAGTGAAGCAGAGCGTCACTTCTTTAAAGGACCGTGAGGTAAGTATTTAAAGTCAATAAATACTTGGATTAAGATGCTCTTGTGTGAATAGTGGGTTATGCGGTTACCTTGATGTTTGGAGCTATGTGAAGGCGAAAGTATTTCAGGGATGGAGGACGAAAAGGTCCTGAGTATAGCCTGCTGATCATGCCTCCTTTTAGTAATGACAAAGGAGAACCAAAGACATCTCCCCTGAGCGCTAGTCATTTGATAAGACAAGGGTTCCCGTGAATACCTACACTGCCTCCACCCTCATCCCATCCATCTACACCGCCTCCATCCTCGCCTCCACTGCTCACCCGATCACCCACACCACCACCACATCCACCACAGCTTAATATGGAAAACTCCGTAAAACTACATGTATTCAAGGGCATAGGGAATGAAGATCCATACCAATCTTGGTTCGTCGTGAAGCCTGTATAGGAATCCTAGGGTATCACGGATGACCAAATGAAGAAAGCCACATTGGTTAGTGATTTTCAGGACCACGCATTAACATGGCACATTAAGTACAGTACTAATAACCCAACGTCCACGTTGGTAGATATCCAGGCTGCACTGAATAGAGAATTCAATAGACCTAAGTCTCAAGCACGGTCGATTGTGGGGTTCAAGGAGATCATGATGAAGCCTGGGGAGACACCCTAGGATTTGGATCAAAGATTGAAGTGTATGATCCATGAAGCCAACATAAACCTAACTGATGGGAAGCACTGTGAAAGGTTTGTAGCCTCGCTCTTGCCCTACCTAAGGGTTTTGCTATCACAATAGAAGATTGGGACCCAAGCAGAAGCTCTGGAAATCGTGATGAGACTGCATGAGACACCGATGCAAGATGTTAATCTGGGGGTTCAACAGATTCATGCACATTTGCAAAACCATTGTCTCAAAATGAAAATTCTGAAGAAGGACAGAATAGCTCATCCAAAGGCGCATGAAGAAGTTTGGTGCCTAAAATGCAAGGGCCAGGGGCATGACAAAGATCACTATCTGGTCTTTGCAAACTATGTTGCAGTAGGGGTAATAATGTCTCTACAAGTGGAGGCTGCGGCAGGGTCCGCACTATCGTGCGCTATATGCCAAGTGACTGGGAAACATGTGACCAACAATTGCCATTTGCTACAGAAATTCATATAGACACCACAATCTCTCTTCTGCAACTTCTGTCACTCTTTAGGTCATGAGGAGCACAATTGCCAAAGTTACGAATTGATGATGGACAGGACACCTGCATACAGGGTGCAGGCAGAAACGTGGCCTCCAAACCAAGGCATTGGGGGAACGTGAGGTGAGTATCATGGGTGCGGCCGAGGCCAAGGTGGAGGAGGGCCTGGTAGAGGTTGACGACAGTTGATTTGTTACAATTGTGGAGGCCCGGGACACTACACGAGGGACTTTTTGAATCCGACACAATTGTTTTGATGCTATTGTACTTAGTTTGACCGTGTGACCAAGGATTGTCAAATATTATTGGCTAAGATTCGTGAAAAGGGGGCACAGCCTCTGTAGTTGATGCAAAACCTCTAGATGATGAGGGCTGAGCCTCGCAAGGAATACCCTATGGTAAACATTATGCTGTGAAGTGGAACTGTGACAGGGGAGGATAAAGGAAAGAAGCCTGCAGAAGGAGAATGGGTCTGCAAAGCACCAAAAAAAGAGACTGGGTTTGATCTAGAGCGTGCAAAAGAAACATTTATGGAAGAAAAGAAAAGATTCATTGAGGCCTCTACCTCAGGAATTCAGGAGAAACCAATTGAAGAAATAGACCCATCCATGATTACCACATTCTTAGATACCTGCATGGAACTGCTCTGCCATAGTAAGGATGTGAAGGGCTTGCAGGAACTGATCAATCTGTGCACTGGTAAGGATGGCACTACTGGTGAACCACGCGAGGTTAGGAAGCTTGGAAGGAAAAAGAAAGGATTATATGTGAAATGAGACTCACTGCGCAGATAAGGGAATAAGAAATGGACCAAGTTATCCTGGATTTGGGGTCCGACGGGAATGTTTTGCCAAAATAGACTTGGGAAAGAATGGGGAGACCTATGCTTTAGTGGTCTCCGATCGAGTTAAGAATGGTGAATCAACATAAAATTATCCCAATGGGGAGGCTGCAAGGGGTAATGGTTAACATCAAGGGAACGAGTGCACTGTTGGATTGTGATGTAATAGAGATTGTGGATGATAGCAATTCCTACCCTATGCTCCTTGGAATCGATTGGGCCACTGACATGAATGGGGTAATAAACTTAAAGAAGCGAAAGATGATATTTGAAAAGAATTTTCTCAGTGTGTTGGTGCTGTTGGCTCCCGCGAAAGGACCGCACTATAAAAAACTAGTTCAAGATTATGAAAGTGATGATGAAATGGACTAGATTTACAAGATAACAGCACAAGACCAGGATTTGGTAAATCCGACAACAGACAAACATATTGCATGGGACTGCGAGAGCTCCAGCACATCAGATTCAGATGAAGAATTTGAGCACTAGAAAAACTGACTGCATGAAATATCTACTCTGCATTGTAATATGATGACCAAGTCATTTCACTGCATGTCATCCGAAGTTAGGGATATGTCTCACTGTGATCGGGTAACTGATTTTGATCACTTTTTGGATATATTTGAGCGAGAAGTGCCATAGAAACATCACTTCCAAGCCTTGGATTGGGTACCACATGCTACGCCCACAAGATGGTGGGGTACACACAAGGATAATTTCGATGATTGGTGTGACTATAGAAGGATGATGAGAATACATTTTGGGTAGCCAAAAGTGTGGATGACAAATAAGTATGATGGAAGGGATGATCTGCATGATTACCTAGCCAAATGGACTAAGGCTTATGGAGCAGAGCCCTAGCCTGAATGGGTGCATCTGTTTTTTAATACCCTGGATGTCATACCAATGAATTGGTACTTGGAAATAGAGCTATGCCATGGCATTGAAGAATGAGACATCTTGTGCCAGGGATTTATAATGACGTTCAACTTTGAGGATGGGTTTAACTGTATTGACATGGCACTACATGAGGTTAAACATCGATCGTTAGGATACTGCAAGATCCTTTGGACCTATTCCAACCTGATTGGACTACCCAGCTGAGTCATGCGCTGGAATGCTATAACATGATTGCTGAAGAAGAAGATGAGGATCCCAGAAAAAATAATATTCTCGAAACTGAAGGTCATCGTGAGTTTGAAGGTCCACAAATAAAGGATCCAGACATAACCACGCCACTGAAAATTAGGCAGATCAACATTGGAACAGAGGCCGAACCAAAATTTGCAAAGATTGGGGACTATTGGGATGATGCGACAATAGACAAGGTCACTAAGCTCCTCCACGAATATCAATATTTGTTCCCCATGAAGTTTTCTGATTTAAAAGGGATAATAGGAGACCTAGGTGTCATGAAGATCACCCTGAAGCTAGATGTGAAACCTATAAAACAGAGACCTTACTGCCTTAATCCTAAGTATAAGGAAAGGGTTCGCGCTGAGTTAGATAAGATGCTCGTGGCAGGAATTATTGAACCAGTGGAAGAATTTGATTGGGTAAGCCCAATAGTGGTTCAGGAAAAGAAACAAAAAGAAGAAATAAGGATATGCGTGGATCTCTGGAAAATGAATGACGCTTGTGTGCATGATCCTTTCCCAACCTTGTTCACTGATGAGGTCCTGGAAAATTTAGGTGACCAAGAAGCATACTCCTTCACTGATGGGTTCTCTGGGTACCATCAAATCAATTTTGCACCTGAGGATAGAAGTAAGATGACCTTCATGACTGAATGGGGATGTTTTTCAGTATACCGTAATTCCTTTTGGGCTGAATAATGCACCATCAATCTCTTCACACGTAGTCATTGCAGCATTCAAATACTTCATTCATAAGTTTCTGGAGGTATACTTTAATGATTTGACAGTGTTTGGATTGGTCATGCATCATGTGGTAAGTCTACGCTTGATGTTAGTTACATGTCAGAGATACCAGATCGCACTCAACCTGAAGAAGTGTCTATTTTGTGTCCCTTTCGAAATCTTGCTGGGTCGTGTGGTATATAGACAAGGATCTATGGTAGACCCCGCGAAGATCGTAGTGATAATCAACTTGGAGGCACCAAGGAATGTGAAACAATTGCGTGCAACTATAGGGCATACCAGATACTATAGGAAGTTCATCAAGAGCTATTCCCAAATCACCGTACCCATCGAATTTTTTTTGAAAAAGGATGCTATCTTCTGTTGGAATGATGAATGCCAGAAGAGCTTGGACGTGCTGAAAGAAAAAATGGTCACCGTGCCAATCCTAGTCATCCTGGACTGGAAGAAGGAATTTCAAGTGCATGTGGATGCCTCATGTATTACACTGGGGGTTGTGCTGAAATAGGCGAGTGAGGGGGAATTGGACCATCCTATAGCATTCATGAGAAGAAAGTTGTCCAAGGCTGAGAAGAACTATTCCACTACAAAGCGCGAAGGACTAGCCATGGTCTATGCACTCAAAAAGTTTAGGTACTATTTGCTAGGTGGGCATTTTAAGATGTATACAAATCATTCTACATTGAAATACCTGGACAATAAGCCTGTGTTGTGGGGGAAGATATGCAGATGGTTGTTGTTGTTCCAGGAGTATGACTTTGAAGTTATTGTGAAGTGAGGACGAATGAATGCGGGACCTGATCATCTATCATGCATTGAAACAAGAGAGGAACCTACTAACTTGGAGGAGGGGCTACCTAACGTGCAGCTCTTTGTAGTGCATGTCATGGACAATCACTTTGAAGATATCATACATTTCCTAACAATGGAAATTGCTCCAGAAGGGTATACAAGCTAGCAGAATAAGGAGTTAGTAGTGTGCACGAAAAAATTCTCTGTTATTATAGGGCACTTGTACAAAATGGGGTGAGATGAAATATTGCAACGTTATCTACCTGACTTTGAACGAAGCAACATTCTCATGGAGGCTCATGGAGGAGCGGCAGGAGGACATTATGTAGGAAAAGCAATAACACAGAAGGTTCTACGTGTTGGGTTGTGGTGGCAAACTCTACATAAGGATGCAAAAGCATATTGTAGAGCATGTGACGCATGTCAAAGGACTGGCAGGCCATCGTGGAGGGATGAACTGCCTTTGATGCTGCAAGTGATGTTACAACCATTCGAGGAATGGGCGACTGACTTTGTGGGTCCAATTCAGCCTCAAGGAAAGAAGACAGGTGCGCAATACATCATCACCATGACTGAGTACTTAACCAGGTGGGGAGAGGCATAGCCTTTGAAGGATTGTAAAGGCTCAACAACAACAAAGTTTTTTTTTGAATACGTATTGACAAGATTTTGCTATCCAAAGATCTTGATGAGCAATTGCGGTACGCACTTTCTTAACAAAACAATCAACTCGTTGACAGAAGAATTTCAGGTGTATCATCAGAAGAGTACGCCTTATCACCTGCAGGCCAATGGGACAGTGGAAGCATTCAATAAGATACTAGAGAATGCATGAAAGGTATGCAATTCTTAGAGAAATGAATAGGATGTGCACGTATGAATGGTGCTATGGGCCTAAAAAATGACTTGCAAGAGGTTGACTCGACAAACATATTTTAGACTTGTGTATGGCATAAAAGCTGTGATGCCAATGGAATACATTGTACCTGGTCTACACATAACAACACTCATAGGAATGGCAGATCACGAAGCCCTAGAAAAGAGGCTCACGCAGTTAGCAAAGCTTGAGGAGGATCGATTTCTAGCTGGATTTCATCAATAAGTTCAAAAGGACCATGAAAAAAAATGGCACAATCAGCACATCAAACTTCACATCTTCAAGGTAAATGATCTGGTCTTGTTATATGATAGTAAATTTGATAAATTTCTAGGGAAATTTTGGATGCACTGGCTAGGGCCATGTGTTATCAAGGAGATTACCGATGGTGGAGCAGTTCAGTTGGTAAAATTGAATGGAGAACCCTTCCCAGGGAAGGTGAATGGAAGCCGATTGAAGCCATACACCATTGATCCAACTAGGTGACTGTATGAGGGAAGCATAGTCTTAGCGCTCCAGGTAGCTGAAAGGAAGTGTGGGACTATAAACTGCATTGCCTAGGTCAGAGAGCTATGCGATCGAGGAACTGCGCGAAATGAAGATATGTCACACTGCCCATGGAAGCACGTAGGGGGTTGTGCTACCAAGGAAGCAACCACACAGAGAAGCCAAAAAGTGACCGTTAAAGTCATGATTCATGATTTGGCGATGAAAAAATGGCCCAATGGAGCGGGCGGGCTGGCATTTATGTCAGGCTTTAAGGACCAGATCTCTAAAAATATGCCACTAATCTAACATTAATGAACCAATATTTGAATTTGAAAGTGCCTATAAATTATAGGTGGTTGCCCAGCAAAAAACACTTGGCATTTTGAGAATTGAGTTGTTGAGCTCTCAGGTGCACATGAACCATGAAACCTTCAAAATTTTGCTAGCAAGTTCTGTGTTTGAGACATTGCCATAGGAAAATCAAGAGTTATTACGTAGCATTATGTCGATGCCCATTGAAGCTATGAGCACAGAAGTAGTGATAGCCGAGGGAGCTATTCTAGAGGTGGCTATAGTAGCAGAAGGATCTGCCTCGAAGGTTTCCCCTATAGAAATACCAACTAATGTACCAAAGTCTCCATGGATGCCTATGCCAAGGCCTACCCCAACCATGGAGTGTCCCAAGATCAAGAAGGGCAAGCAGGCCGTGCCATCACAGCTGGTGCACGCATCTCCTAGGAAACACCCCTAGAAGGATAAGCCCATCGCATAGGAAAAGGGCAAGATGATTGACCTGGAGCCGGAAGAAGAGGAGATTGAGGATATCCCAATGGATGATGAGGATGTTGGGGTGGAAACAGAGGATGTTGAAATTGTGGGGTCTGACCCCATCACTAAGTTTCCTCATTACATTCCTCTGTGCAAGGGAAAGACCAAGGTGCCCAAAGACATTGACAAGAGTAAGGTCACCCTTAATACACCCCTCTTTTCGAACCAAATTGTGTTTGAAGGACAGCGCTTGGGGTGTGTCCCCCTTTTGAAATTAGAAGACTAGGATTTAGCCGACATAGAGTAGTTTCCTCACATTTCAATGGATCAAATCATGCACGGTGTGTTCCACAAAACCACTGGAGTAGCCATGTTGGAGCTGCGGAAGTGGCTGAGAGGCATGAATAGGGCAGGACTACTCAACCTGCTATGGGTGCCGCATTACAACTGCGCTCCCATCACAATTGTGGTAATCAAGTAGCTGCTATGCTTGGTACACAATGGGTTTTTGTGGTTGGAGGATCCAATACCCATCACTGACAAGCTAATCCATAGGATCACATGGCTTCCATACACAGTGGAAAATCCAGCCATGGCATTTGGCGAAAAGGTTGGCGAGCATGTCCTCACATAGGCCATGAAGAAAAAGTTCAAGTTAGTGAAGAAGTCACGCAGCTACACCATTTCGAGCATCTGTGACCCTGCAGTCAAAGTAGCCACACAACTCTTGGTAGGGAAGGTTATACAAAAGTGATGAGAAGATGAAGTGTCGGCACCAGTCCTAGCTTTGGTAGCCCAATGCATGGAGGGAGTTCAATTTAATTAGGCATGCTACTTCTGTGGTGAGTTCCTTGTGAACTGTTGCGAGGCACAGGATCTAAGCAAGCCATTCCACTATGCATGGCTCTTGCTTTCCATAATACTGGTAGCATGGGAGCTACCCGAGGACAGTCAGTTCCCTCCGGTCATGCTAGACCTACCGGAGGCACGAAGTATGCTTCACTCTGGGCAACCAAGTATCCTCAATGGATAAAGGACAACAAAATATTTTGGACCTTGATGGAGATGAATGTGCACATGGCCATAAATTGCAAGCCACAGTTGTCACCTACCAATTTTGATAGATTGTAGGAGTATGTGGAATTCAAGGCTGATTTCCACCATGTCTTAATGTGGGCACAGAAGGACCCCGAGAAGAAGTGGCATGACTTTCCCTACTTGGTGATAGTTGACGTGATCGATGCGGTCCTTGACCACTGGCCGATAGAATGGCGCACTGTCTCAGAGTTTGTTGTGGGATCTAGTAAAATGTTGGCTTGACTGGGCCTGACCCATGTTCAACATTAATTATCCAAACAAATCCCTACACTACTGGCCTTTTCGATATCAACTCGGGGAGTGTGGACCGAAGTATCACCGGAAGTAGTATGGGGGATGCTGGAACCAAGTTTCTGCACCCTGAGATGGTCATGATGTCGATTTATTCCGCTTATTCCTACCTTCACCTAGGTCACTTTGCCCTAGGGCTTGCTAGATGAGCCCTCTATTCCACCCTTCAATACCTCTGTGAAAGGGTACGATTGCCCCTTGCGTAGCCCTAACCTGCGGCTTAGGTACTTTTGCACTGCTATGGCAGCGTACCGTCCAGATTCCTAAACTAGTCTAAGTGTCTTACTTATTTTCAGCAGATAATCACAGTTCATACCACGTAAACAAATATCCTTAATTGCATTTAGTTATCCAATGTAATTTCATCTCGTGCATCATATAAGCATTAAAAATGGAATTCATACATAAACTGACAAGATGCATTAATCATAAACAAAGACACAAAATTTCAGAATACTCTTCTTTATTGATATTTCCAAGTAATTACAGACTCTATTCACCCTATGCACACAGCTGCAAGGGTCCACACACTCAGCTGCAGACTTCTACCCTAGACCTCTGCACACTCAGCTGCAGAGCCTCTACCTATGCTACAACCTGAAACTTAGACTTCTTCCTTGAGATCTATGACCCTCTTACATTGTGTGTCTCTAAAACTACTTAGAGCTTAGCTCTTTCTATACAATCCCATGGTCCACGGACCATGGGTAGATATATTATAGCCAACTTTACATTATAAAACGAAGGGTGCACAACCCTTTATGACTTATGACACCTTCGCACTCCGCAACCACAAAATGCAAAGTCTTTATAATTTTATTACCAAATTTGACTCAAACACAGGCTTTTAGCCCCAAAACTGCCCTTTAGGAGATCTCATTCCCAACATGCCCCCAACACAAACAATGTGACTCGCCCTCGAGTCACTTGGTAGGCACAGAGATATTTGTGAGAATCCCTTCCAACTTGACCCATATGACCGCAACCTCGCCCGTGCACTGAGCTGCCACCTGCTTCACATCTCTTGCTGTCTGCTCGGTCACTTCTCCCGCGCTGTCAGCCTAAAGCTTTTGTTGTGTTTCCTGCAGTGTCGCAATATTGCCTTCGATATTCCTTGTCACTGTGTAAGCTTCATCCAACCAGGGATTTAGTCTTGCCTTGAGAACTGCTTCATTGTGCAGCACTGCGTCCACCTATTCCTTCAGCTGCTTGGCCTCCTGTAGCTTGGCTAGTCTCTGTGTCAGCCCGACGGTTCGCGTTATGCCCTTAACCTCATTGTAGCATTGTTGTAGCTTGAGTGTTTCTATATCTAGCCTCAGTATATTGGGGTCCTCCTGCAAGCTAGTTAGGACCTCAAATGACTATTCAAACAAATGCGTGCAATCTGCTACTGCATTGTCCACTGCCACTACTACTTCTGTGACAACAATCACCTGTTGTTCCTTCACTTTTGGTGGAGATGAAGCCTAGGCCATCAACTGTAGCTCTATAATTTGCAGGTTCAACTCCAAATCAACCTATGCCATCTCAGTCCAAGTGTCACACACCCCTATGGCTAACTTGTGGATGCATACCTCAATTGGCTCCTCCTCTAGAATGGCCAACTCTGGGACCATTATGCATGCCTCCTCAATGACCTGCAAAATGTGCTTTCTCTAATTGGTCGCCTTGGTCTCAATGGCGATGGAAGCATTTCTCTATATGGCCATCTGCTCGTTATTGATCCACTATTCACAGACCACTTGGAGGGCACGGTGCTCATGGGGCCCTAATTCTGGAATTACTCCATCCTGCAGGAGGTTGAGTGATTCACGTGGGAGCGCTGCCAGGTTCAACCCTACTCCTTTTAGGGCACTGACAGTGGGCCTCTCAGCCTCATTCTATATGGTCAGCCCTCCATACAGAAGCACTATCGCACTAGAGTACTTCACGTTCAACATATCAACAGCCTCGGAAGTGCTGATAGCAAGGCTGGTAGGCACCGTACTAGTCTGCGATGCAAGAGTCTACAACTCTTGCAACCCTGTTTAGATAGCCCCCAGGATGATCTATTGTTGCTGCTCAAATTGTTGCAAGGCCTCCATGGTGACATCCCTCACTATGTCATCAATATCATGCAAGTCGCCCTCTATTAATGTGATGGGGTCCAGTGAGGTCTTAGTCGTCTCTGGTTTCTTCCTGGGCCCTCCTTTCTCTAGCTCCCTTGGGTGCTTGACGCGGGTAGACATCTCCTGAGGGTTTGCACTGTTTTGTTTATCTATTTCCTCCTCAGTCTCAGGTGAAGGTGACCTTGCACCTTTATCAGTGCCTCACTCTGTCCCACCTTTCTACTTCCCTGTCTGTTACACAGCCTCGTGCTCCGCCTGAGCCTTATCAACAACCTCCTTCTTCCTCTTTTCAGCCAACTATGTCATCTTAATCTTGGCATCCTCCTTTTTCTTTTGCATGTCAGACTTGCTTCTTCCCACCGCCAATTCTATGGTAGTGCACCACTCGATCAGCCATTGATCAAGAACCATGTCAATGGCATCATCCGTTGCCAGATATGGCAAGTCATACCATTTCTGCATAGGGTCCTTTTGCACCTTGATGGATACTCGATGGAAGTCGACTTTGAATTCGGAGTAGCCCTGCAGGTTGACGTACACCATTGGCGATAATCACAGTTTGCGATTGATGGCCATCTAGATGTTCATCTCCATCAAGATCTAAAAGATCTTGATGTCCCTGACTCACTGTGCATCCTTGGTCGCCCACAACGAAGTGTACTTCACTACTTCATGGAGGTCTGGCACGACCAAAGGAAACTAGTTGTCCTCTGGAATCTCCCACGCTATCAGCACAATTGATAGTAAGAGACATGCATAGTGGAACACCTTGCTGAGCTCTTGTGCTTCGCGGTAGTTCGCCAGGAACTCTCCACGAAGGTAGTCTGACTAGCTGAACTGGACTCCTTCAGCACACTGTGCTGCGAGCACGATGACAGGTGCCAACACCTCATCGGCATGACACTTCCTGATCAGGGTTGTAGATGCTGGATATAGCGTATCCACGTGGATTGTCCACCAGTTTAAATTTTTCTTTCATGGACTCTGCGAGAGCCTTTTCACCACCTTTTCCTCCAAATATCATGGTCAGATTCTCTCATGTATATGGAAATCACGTTATCCAGTGAATCAACCTATCTGTGATGGGTATCGGCTCCTCCAGCCATAGACACCCATCATGCACCAAGCACAATAGTTGCTTGATGACCAAAAATGTTACTAGGGTGCGGTTGTAGTGCGACACCCAGAGCAGGTTGAGCAACCATGCCTTTTCTACTCCCTTGAGCCACCTCCGTGGCTCCAATGCGGTCAATCCCGTATTCATATCAATGATGCAGCACGTCAGCTACTCATTCTCTAAGTGTGGGAACTTCTCATGGTCCTCCAAGTCTTAATCTTCAAGTTTCAACATCGGTACTTGATGAGCCTTGGTATTGCAACAAGAATGTTGCAACTCCTAAGGCTACCGACTTTAACTATCAACCCAGGGTTCATACAAACTTAAGAGGTGTCGGCACTATATGTGCAACATACAATGTGTCCTTCCTTTGTTGTCATGATGTAATGGAATGAATGTATTGTAGTCAAATCCTAAACTAATTACAAAAAATGAAACGTTTGAAATGGAACCTTAACCTATTGCAAGAAAGAAAGTACAAGGAAAGAGATGGAAATTCAATGCCAAATCACACCATTTCCTAATTAACTGCTAAGAAACTATGCTTTGAAATAATGCTAAATTATCATGAACCAAATGCTACTATCTAAGCATGGTAGTAAGAAGCATCAAACATCACTAATGTGCAAGTAAAGGAACTAAAATAAATCTGTTTTTGTCTTTTGTTTTTTCATGCAAAATCAAGTATGCAAACTAATTTCCTTTGGTGATGTAGCAACTGAATTAAGGATGTTAGAGGTAGGATGGAAGGGTTAGGAGATGTTCAGATGGTGTGGAATACCCTTCGGAGGCTTTTGGTGACTTCCTAGAGGTTTTCTCTCAATTCGGCCTCAAAACATACCATTCCAGGAAAGCCTATAGGATGTACTAGAAACCTACAGGATGATCCTCTAGGAATTACAGTGAACCTACAGGATACAGCTGAAAGAAAATTGTGAGGTTTTGGAGGTGATGGGAGGCCTAGGAAATGTGTGTGATGGGTGGAATGAAGTGGGAAAATTACTAAGATCATTCAGAACTCAAAACCAAAGTTAGGAGATGAATGGATTTGCTCAAAAAGCTTGGAGAAGTTTCCTTGTGCAATGATGAAAGTGGCGAGGGTTTAACAAACAATCAAATAAAATACAAATTGGATGGGAAAAAATTTATTATTAACTAGGATGTCTTAGGTCCCTATCCCAATTGGAATCACTCAAAAATACCTATGTTAACCCATTCTAAAAAAATAAAAAACATTACTAGTCGAAAATATAGAAATTCGAGAACTAATGAGCTAGTAAATCTAAAAAATACCTAACCAAATCAAGTGCAAATGCAATGGAGTTATTTTTGTTATGAACTAGAATGATTTTTTGATCTAATGCAAGTGGAATCAATTCAATTGAAGCTCGTTAGCATGCTCTAAAAAATAGTAGAAATTTACTGTTCTTTGCTAAAAAGGAGGTCCAACAATCTAGATTTGGGAATAAGAAGACTAATCCAAGCAACTCAATGATTATTATGAACTTACAAAGATTTTCCAAGGATGAAATAATGCTTGTGATCCTACAAAATAACTTTCATCATCCATTTAACTCAATCCTACAACAAGAAATCATTAATACTAAATGTAGAAATAGAAATAAATAAAAACTAGAGATGCATGTGAATAAACAATGAAAAGAAAGAAAGAAAATGACACAAAAGGGCTCTAAGGCTCTTGGGATGACCAAGCCAAAGGAAACTTAGAGATCTATGGAGGAGAACAAGATCTGGAAGTTGAACATGACACCAATCTTCATTATTTTCATCAATAGAATTACATCCCTGCAAGAAAATACAATGGAGCTGCAAAAATACAAGCTATCTCCACAATAAAACTAATGAAAAAAACTCCCCATAGAGGAAAATTTGACTTGGTACTTATAAAAAATGATTAGGAATAATTACCCATGAATGGAAGAAGTTTTCCCCACCAAAATCCCTTGATTAGTGGATCTAGTCCCCAATTCTAGGAATTTTCTTTAAATGGCACAGAACACATTCCTAGATTTTCTCAATCATTCCCTAGAGACAAATTTGACTTGGTACTTATACAAAATGATTAAGAATCATTCCCCATGAATAGAGGAATCTTTCCCCACCGAAATCCCTTGATTAGTGGATCC
The DNA here is from genome assembly GCA_031772625.1 of Pinus tabuliformis. Lineage (NCBI taxonomy): Eukaryota > Viridiplantae > Streptophyta > Pinopsida > Pinales > Pinaceae > Pinus > Pinus tabuliformis. The sequence goes on from CM062809.1 coordinate 240,192,506, forward strand.
GCTCCATTGATTAGTGGAACACGTTCCTAGATTTTCTCAATCATTGGAGTTCATGTTAAGTTATGGTATGTTCTATGCTTATAACAGTTTACTTATTTTTCTTATTATATTCCACATATTAGCAATCACATGTACATAAAGTAAAGTGCAGATAGAACATTAAACGATCGACAGAAAACAAGCCAAGACAAGAGACACAAGATGTGGCGGCTAGGTAGGCACAAACCGCACAATTTGTGGGGAAACCATTTGATCAAATCTTATTTTATCTTCAATAATTCAGCAGAGAGAAATAGTACAATAAATCTGATTTATATCAGTAGTAGCAAACCCTAGATCAGTAGCATCAGCATTAGCGGCTTCAGAATCAAAACTAGGGCAGTTGATATCTCACAAACCAACCATCGGATCGACTTGATTCCACCACCAAAAGTTGCAGCCTTTAGAGGAGGTTCAGGTGAACCTATAGAATAGTTCTGATGAGGAGATATTTAGGTCCATGCAAGTCAAATTTTGGATCTGCAGTTGCAGCTTCAGTTTCAGCAGCTTCCTTCAAACTAGGGCAGTCGATATCTCACAAACCATCCATCATATTGGCTTGATTCCACCACCAAAAGTTGCAGCCTTCAGAGGAGGTTTAGATGAACCTACAACATAGTTTTGATGAGGAGATATTTAGGTCCACACAAGTGAAAGTTTGGATCTGCAGTTGTAGCTTCAGGTTCAATAGCTTCCTTCCACATGTGTGAGAGAGAGACCCTTTTCTGCACAGTAGAGAAGAGACTCTTTTCTGTGTAGTAGAGAGAAAGAGATGTGATGAGATGAGTGAGTGAAAATGAGGAAAAATCCTCCTGTATTTATACACAACATTTATGTTTGAATAGATGTGATTGTTGGTCTTCTAAGCCTACATGAGTTGTAGGTCGGCTTGATAATAATTCCATAATAAAAATAAATTCATTTCTCCATAAATACTTATCGGAATCGGATGATCTTTAGATCAATCATACACCTCTCGAGGAGAGGAATCTAATGAACATATTATCAGGCATGAATAAGATGACCCACATGAAGTTTGTCCCTAGTTTCTAATTTTAACACTCCCTCTCAACTAGGGAGAACTTCATCTACAATCTGTCTGTTCGCTATTATTCATCCATCAAATGCACTGCCTTGTACAGCCTAACCCTTGCCCTGCTCTGCTCTATTCTGCCTATTCTACTTTGTCTTGTTCTACCCTGTACTGATCCGTACGGATCTACTCTATTATGCTCTGCTCTGCTTTGTTCTGTTCTACTATGCTTTTGTCCAAATTATGAAGTAGAAGAAATGATCGAGGATGTATCATACTGACTCAAAGTTAGTCTCAAAGTATGTGCCACTAGTCCCAGACCAATCTCAACCAACCCGAAGTCAGTGTCATAGTGAGTACAACTCCTACCACTGGTCCCAGACCAATAACATCCTCCATTGACTCAAATTCAGTCTTAGAGTGCGTACCATTGGTCCCAGACCAGTAACAACCGACCCGAAGTCAGTGCCATAGAATGTACCACTCCTACCAGTAGTCCCAGACCAGTATCATTGATCCCAGATCAATGGAGGTCATCCTATCGTAGGGAGTATGGTAGATACAACGATACATCCATCGATACTACTATGGCCCCTAACTTCATTTCCCTGCTCATTGATCAAATGAGAGGTACTTCCCATGAGTCCCAGACTACATGGGTAGGATGCCTCGACAGGAGAACTAATCAATCTTGTCCTCACAGGAGAACACATCAATCCTGCTATAATTACAATGGATAACACATCAATCTAGGCATCACAAGAGAACACATCAATCCTACTACAATCGCCATGGAGAACACATCAATCCAGGCCTCACAGGAGAACACATCAATCTTGCTACAATCGCCATGGAGAACACATCAATCCAAGCCTCACAGGAGAACACATCAATCCAGGTCTCATAGGAGAGCACATCAATCTTGCTACACAGGAGATCGAATCATCCTGTTCCACAAGAGAGCAAATCATCTTGTCCCACAAGAAAGAAAATCATCTTGTTCCAGTGTGCACCACCACGGGAGGGTGAGTCACCCTGTGGTCGTATGTTGCTCCAATAAGAACCGCAAGCCCTCAGAGCTCCTAGAGCTCAATGTATGCAACATGCAAGACCCTTGTACAAGGGTTTCTTGACGACTCCAAGTTGTTTTGGAAAATCACATATTAGAGCTTTCCTCGGGGCTTTGATAAGGTGTATCGACTTGTACATCATCTTAATGCGATGGAGCCTCCTTTCTCATCGAATTACCATATCCTAGATGATGTCTATCTGCTAGAGAAATCAAAAAATATGGGATTCCTCAGTAATTGAATCCCACCTCTGGTTGTTACAGAGAATCACAGTGGTATGTGTTCAAACAACTCACTAAAGAGCTTCCCCAACCAGGCAGCTTGATACGAGATCATACTCATAGATATGTATCTAGTCTCGATAGTCCTTATGGAAACCGACTTCTACTTCCTGCTCATCCATTATATCGAAGTAGAATCCAAAGAGAAACATCACTAAAAGTGCTCCAGTGATCCTCCACACTACCTGCCTAATCAGCATTCGAATAATCATGTAGTTTCATATTTCCGGCAGTGTATCTCAATCCATGAGAGATTGTGTCCTGAAGACATCTCAAAAGATTCTTGGCACCAATCTAGAGAGGCTCAACCAAATATGAGCTCACAATGTTAACTGGAAAACATATGTTTAGACAGAGGTTCACTAAGAAGATCAACGCGAATGAGTTTTTGAAACTCAGAGGCATTTCATAAATTTGGTCTGACATCACTACCATATAACTTCTAAAAGTTAAGATCCTCGAGGTAGTCACAGGCTTGCAGTCCATCACACCAAATCTTTTCAGAATCCTCACCACATATTTTCCTTGAGATAGGAAAATTTCCCTTGGCTTCTGCCACACTTCAAGTCCTTGGTTCTTCATTTCAAATTCAGAAGCCAACTCCCTCTTACATTTGTGAATGAGAGGGTATGCACGTGTTAGAAAGAGTTCATCCACATACAACACTAGTATGAGAGGCTTGTCATCTTCAATCTTAAGTTAAAGGTTAGGATTAGCTTCACTCCTAGTGAATCCCAGCTTCATCAAGTAGCTATCAATCCTCTCATACCAAGCTCGGGGTGCTTGCTTCAGCCCATAGAGAGCCTTCTTCAACTTGCATACATGAGATTTTCAATCATAAATCTCAAATCCTTCGGGTTGCTCCACATAGACCTCTTCTTTGATCGAACCGTGAAAGAACGTGGTCTTGACATCCATCTGATGTAGGTTCCATCCTTGTGAAGCCACAAGGGCTATGATGAAGCGGATGGTCGTATATTTGGTAATAGGTGCAAATATCATAGTCTATACCTTCCTTCTGGGAGAAACCACGAGCAACAAAATGAGCCTTATACAATTCTGTACTTCCATCTGTTGCAGCTTTATCTTGTAAAGCCATTTTGAAGTAACAATTGTCTTGTCCTGGGGTCTAGGAAATACTTCCCAGACATCATTCTCCATAATAGACTCATATTCTTTGGTCATAGCATCCTTCCATACTTGATGCTTGACAACATTTGAGAATGATGAGGGCTCATTTTGTATGATTGTGCTCATGAAGGTCAGGTATCACTGATACCTGTTAGGTTTCTTACTTTCACAGAAGGTTCCTCGGGGTGTAGCATGTCCTTCAGCATCATCGAGTACCCCCCCAAGCCATGAAGGCCTCTTCCTAGAAGAGGAAGGCTCAGGTGGATAAATAGGATCCATGGGTTCCTCCACATCAGGCATTATTACATTATCTACCCATAGAGACAGCTTCCACAATCGTACAATTATTCTTTTCCACCACACCATTCTGCTCAGGAGTATGTGGTGTAGTAGTCGCCCTCTTAATGCTAGCCTCAGATATGCCTGTGTGAACCAACTGTAATATATTGGAGGTCTTGCATTGGCTTGAGGAGAATGGTACCCTTTTGAGCTTTCCTTCGGCACATCCTGGACATACACCTTCTTTCTCTACTCGGAATTTGGGCATCCCTGTCACTATTTCTCTTACACCAAGTAGAGCTTTATAATGAAGGAGGGCAAAACTCCGATGCCAAAGTTCGAACTAAAGAGATGTGTCATAAGACATGACACCTAGTGGACTTCCATCGGCCTGATATAATGAATCAACATGAAACCCAAGAGTAAAGGAATCTTTAACATATTTTTTTCCATATACATACCTTGCCATCGTTGAAGGTTACCTTGTAGCCTTTGTCTTCCATTGCCGAGATGGACACCCAGTTCTTTTTGAGGTCAGGTGCTTTTAGTACATCCTGGAATTTCTAGCCTTCTTGAATGGTTGTCTTCTTGGTTGATTCCCAGCTCTCCTCTTACCTTTGCTATTGAATTTTTCATTCCTTTGATTGCCATTAGAGGGATTTTGATCATCGTCCTGGTGTGAGTCCTTTCTATGAGGGAACTCCCTTGCATAGTGACCTGCTTTATTGCAGATGTAACATCATCCTTTTCTTCCACCCTTAGGTCCAACCTTTCCTTTTGATTTAGTCCTAGAATTATTTCTTTTCTTAGCATGAGAAGAAAAGGTAGCAGGAGGACCTTTAGGCATGGGCATTTCTTGCTCTTCTGCCCTTGTTTTTTCTTGAATGTATCTAGCCATTAATTCCTCGAAACTAAGAATTATATTATTGTTTAGAAGAGTAATCCTGAACACGTACCATTTGGATGGTAATCCTCCAAGAGTCGTGAGTGCCATTTCCCTGTCAGTAATAGTTTCCCCAATAGATAGGAGATCGTTCTTGATCTCGGTGATTCTTAAGAAGTATGCTTGCATACTCTCATCTTTACCCTTCTTAATTTCCCTCAGCTTATTTCTAAGAAACAAAAATTGATTTGCATCGTTGACTTTAAATAAACTCACTAGTCTATCGTAGATTTCCTTGGAGGTGTCCAGTTCCAAGATGTAGGCCACCAAGTGCTTTTCGATAGAGTCTCAGATGATCTTCTTTGTTTTGACTTCTCCATTTTTCCATTTGTTCCAGGTAGCAGCGGATGCATTCGATGGAGGCTCAACAATATTGCTTCTTACATGGTCTAGCACTTCTTGATCTTCTAGGGTTAGATCGATAGACATCTTCCATCCATGATAGTCAGCTTTCTCACAGAGCTTGTCTTCGGCAGGAAAGAGTGTTGAGGACCCCATAGTTCTTTTACAATAGCCTTGTCAATTTTCTCTTCGGTGATTGCTCTTGCTCTTGCTCGGGCTTTGTCTTCACCTCAGCTCTAATACCATGTTAAGTTATGGTATGTTCTATGCTTATAAGAGTTTACTTATTTTTCTTATTATATTCCAAAGATTAACAATCACATGTACATAAAGTAAAGTGTAGAAAGAACATTAAACAATCGACAGAAAACAAGCCAAGACAAGAGACACAAGATGTGGCGGCTAACTAGGGACAAACCCCACAATGTGTGGGGAAACCATTTGATAAAATGTTCTTTTATCTTCAATAATTCAGTAGAGAGAAATAGTACAATAAATCTGATTTATATCAGCAGTAGCAAACCCTAGATCAACAACATCATCATTAGCAGCTTCATCATCAAAACTAGGGTAGTCGATATCTCACAAACCGACCGTCGGATTGACTTGATTCCACCACCAAATGTTGCAGCCTTGAGAGGAGGTTTAGATGAACCTACAATGCAGTTCTGATGAGGAGATATTCAGGTCCACGCAAGTCAATGTTTGGATCTGCAGTTGCAGCTTCAATTTCAGTAGTGTCATTCAAACTAGGGCATTTGATTTCTCACAAACCGTCTATCGGATTGGCTTGATTCCACCACCAAAAGTTGCAACCTTCAAAGGAGGTTTATATGAACCTACATTACAGTTCTGATGAGGAGATATTTAGGTCCACGCAAATCAAATTTTGGATCTGTAGTTGCAGCTTCAGGTTCAGTAGCTTCCTTCCACATGTGTGAGAGAGAGACACTTTTTTGCGCAGTAGAGAAGAGACTCTTTTCTGCGCAATAGAGAGAGAGAGATGTGATGAGATGAGTGACTGCAAATGAGCAAAATTCCTCCTATATTTATACACAATGTTGATGTTTGAATAGGTGCGACTATTGGGCTTTTGAGCCTACATGAGTTGTAGGTCGGCTTGATAATAATTCCATAATCAAAATAAATTCGTATCTCCATAACTACTTATCGGAATCGGATGATCTTTAGATCAATCCTACACCTCTCGATGAGAGGAATCTAATGAACATATTATCAGGCATGAATAAGATGACCGACATGAAGTTGGCCCTAGTTATGAATTTTAACATTTCCAAAATTTGTGCCATAATTCCATAATATCTTGTTGACTTATTATTTATTATTGATCCTTCAGTAGTATGGGGTAAGTCTCTAAATTATCTCCTCCTCCAACTCTTCATAATCTTCCCCATATTCTCATAATATTTCACAAAAAATAAATAAGATTAGGCACAAATATTCAATTATTCATAAACCTTCCCAATGAATATATTAAAATTAAAAATAAATTATCTAATGCAAAAAGAGAGGTTTAATGTGCTGAAGGATGGTCATAGGCCTTAATTTATGTTTTAAATTAGAGGCACGTGCCTTAATTTATGTCTAATTTAGAGGCCCATCATACTCCCCTTGTTAAAAGTGTTGCTTATCCTCTCAGCAACCTAGTGACCTCATTGTGCCTCATCCATGGCCCTAGTGGCCTTTCTCTTGTGCATTAAGAATCTTGGCTGTAATTTCTGCAAGGACAAGCCAAAAAACATATTTGTGCAAAGAAAAATCCTTGTTTCCTCAAACCATTAGTTTTCCTTCTTCCCCTTATTCAAGATGGTTCTTGATTATTTTTTCAGTTTGGCAAGGTCTTCCACACCCTTATCAACATTCTTCTACCTTGTTCCACCATTTATTTGCCTTAGGACTGCCTCCTATAGGATTTTTGGGTCACTGTAATTCCTATAGGATCATCGTGTAGAAAACATAGTCCCTTTGTAAACTGAAGTAAAGGAGTGGAAAAATTGACAGAAATGGTGGAAGAATGAATGGTAATGAGTGGTAAAATAAAAATTTGAGTGACAGGGGTCTCTTTGTCATCCTCCTTTGCTCTTTGACCGTCCTTCTTGCTGACCTGCAAATGGAAATTTCATGAAAATGGAGAGGATTCTCTTTCTTCTTTTTCTTTTTTTCAAGAATGAAATGGGATGGATGAATGATGAATAGGTAGTGAATATGAACTGGATGGAGGGCTTGGAGTGTTGTGGTGACTTGGCCTTTGCAAAAAATTCTTCTTTTAATTGTTGTCCTAATTCCTTGAAATCATCACCCTTCATAATTTGATTTTTCAACATTGCATGAGTGAACGAGTGAGCTGCAATCAACTAGTTGAAGGCGGTTGAGACTTTTGACCCATCCTTCGCTTATAAAACCTCATCTCTCATGCATTGACAACAAATTTATAACTATAATATGCTCAAGAGAAGAGGTCAAAAATATTTCATACCTATACCTACCTGATGGTTGTTGGAGAGACATGCATGCTGTTGCTGAGTTGATGTTGATGTGCAGGTGTTGGATGGTGATGTTGATGATCCTAGTGCTGCTTCTAAGCTTTGGAGGAGCTAATTTTACCTCTGGATCTCCTTTAAAACTGCTCACTACCAATCCTGTAGGTGTTGTTCTGTATCCTGTAGGTTTACAGGATAGCGACTTGTGTCCATATCTCCCAAACGGTAGATTGGATTGAGATAAAACATTTTGAGCATGTTTCCATCATCATTATGAACCTCCACATAGAGAAACTTTTGTCAATGGATACACAGATCTCGAGAAAAACTAAAAATCGCTGAAGGTGATGGAGGTTGATTTCTTGGAAACCATTCATTGGAATTTTCTGAAATTTCTTGGGCATGCTACCATCATCCGTATGCATCTCCCCATGAAACAACATTTTAAATAGAAGCACGAATATTGAGAAAATGCAAAAATGGCTGAAGGTGATGGAGGTCAATTTCTTGGAAACCGTGCATGGGAATTCACTGAAATTGCTTGAGCATGTTACCATCATCAATATGGATCTCCTCATGAAACATCTTGGCTAATGGATGCATGGTTTTCAAGTTATGGAAAAAACAAATTTATGCTCTATGTATTTTTGTATCTGGTAGTAAAACAAAGCATCTTGTAGTTTTTTCGGACAGCAAGGAAAATGAGTCGTAGAAGCTTGAGAATGATGGGTGGATGGTGAAAATAGATAAGGGTGATGGATTGGCATGGCCTTGGCCTTGTTGGAGCATTTGAGCGAAGTAGGAGAAAGTGAAAATTTGACTTCTTTTGACAAAGCTTGACTAATTTTCCTTTTGGTACCAACTTGTTCTTGTTTCTTTAGAGAGTACATGCATGCATGGAGCAAGGATTCTTTTATTTTTTTCTCTCTTTTTTTCTTCTAGGTCTACTAGACACCTAAATGAGGATTTCAACTAGTACATATGCCTAAGTGCCTCAAAGGAGGTTTTCACCTAGGATCTCTTTTTTTTTCTTTTTTTTTAACCCATTGACTGCCTCATGGAGGTTTTCAATCAATGAGCCAATCTTAGGTTCCTCCAAGGAGTTTTTCACCTTAGATTTCTATTTTTCTCTTATTTTTCAATTTATTTTTTCTTCTACCCTACCCTACTTGAAAAACAAAATCACTTTCAAGTATAAGAATACTTCCAATGGAGCCATGTGCACATCAAGATGACAGACAAAATGATGTGGAGGCTTGAAATGTATGCTTTGACATGTACCTGGATTTCAGAGACCAAATGATTTGACTTTGAAAGGATCAAGCATAGTTGAGGAAGAGAGTGATGTTGCAACTTAGTGACTGTCTGGAACCATATTTCAATATAGTTGTGATGCCTCTGGTCCACTTGTTGATTTAGATCATCTTGTATGTCTTCTTCTACCATGACCTTCAAGTCTTCCTCTTTTTGTTGATTGATCTCTTGAATACATGGAGGATTTGATGGTAACCATGAGGGAGTTCTCTCGATCTCTGATTTTGATGTCTTCTCTTCATCAAATGCAGCCCATGGTTCTTTAATCTTCTCTTTTGAGTCTTCTTCTTCTAGATGCAGTCCTTCAATGATATCAATATAATCTCTTTTTTGCAATACTCTTCCTGAGCTATGGTGAATACCATTGAGCTCAAGAGGAGTTGTTTGGAAGTGTTGTATCTGAACATTGTAAGTGGGCTGAGCTACTTCAATGTGTGGGTTTGGAAATTGTGGTACAGGAAGTTGAGTGGGAGTGTATATTTGAGATGGATGTGGGAGTGTATATTTGAGATGGATGTGGATGAGCTTGTGGTTGTGGTGGAGGTGAATGGTAAGGATAACATGGATTTCTATATGGAGGATATTGAAGAATATACTAAGGATATTGTGTATGGCTCCCATAAGTTCCTTGCCAACCTTTTTTCCAAGACTGGTTTTGGGGTTGAGATGGCCAATGTTGCCAAGGAAAGGGTGTGTTCCAATTACTTTGAGGTGGATGTGCATAAGCTTGAAATTGTGAATTAGGTTGTTGCATCATATCAGGTTGAATAGGCTACCACGGTCCTCTTGGAGCTACATAACATTGCTACATTGGCAATTGACTTGCTCCATTGTCCTCTTGGTGAACTTCCTTCAACCTTGGTAATGAGGAGAAAAATTTAACATCATGTGATTTTGCATGGACAACACAAACATATTTTTTTTTCTCATTTTTTATTCTTAACATTTCTACTTGTTTGGTTAAATTGCTAAGAATTTCTCTTTTAAAGTCATCAAACAAATTTCCAAGTTTAGCTTGACTTGCTGATCTTGATGTTGATCTACCTACTCTTTCTTTTCCTCTTGATATGTGTTTTCATGTTTCACAAATTTCCTCAAATGATAATTGATATAAAACACCTCTACTCATGAGATTAAGGAGACCAATCCACTCATCCCTAATTGTTCCAAGTAAGAGGGTTTTTAGTGTGTTAAATCCTAAATGTAGTTTTCCCCTCTTAACATTGTACATGAACCTCTCTATTAGATCCTCAAGGCTCTCATCCAATGTTTGATTCATTCTAAGGATTTATTCTTTAAGATCATGATCTTTATATTTTTCTAGGAGTATCTTTTGCATATCATTCCATGATCTGATTGAATTAGTCCCTAAACTCATGAACCATTTAAGAGATGTATTCTTTAATGTTGTCGGAAACAATCTCAATTCTAGAGTTTTTAATAAGTAACCATAAGATCTACAAATAATCTCAAATTCAAAGAGAAAGGTTTCCGGATCTTCTGGCCTTAGACCATGAAATTTTGGAAGAAAAGATGGAGGGATGTTCTTCATGTGCACACTTCCATCAGTATCTTGAATGGGAAATCCAGTAGGATCTTCCTCATTATCATCATCACCATCAATTTCTTCTACATTCTTCACCATCTTCTTCTTCTACCTGCAAAAGTGAAAGGTGATATGGCTATTACTACACCATGTGATCAAATGGGGGGATGGGTTGGTGTTGGAGATTTTTTTGTTTTTATGATTGAATGAAAACTATAATGCAATGAAATTTTCTACTTTTGAAATTAAATATGCCTAATGCATATATTTTTTTGTTTTTTCAAAAAGTAAAAAGAAATGAATCAATCAGGAAATAAAAAATGCATACTTTGACACCTCCCCAACAACGGTGCCAAAAAGTGATGAGCCTCAGTATTGCAACAAGAATGCTACAACTCCCAAGCTTACCGACTTTAATTATCAACCCAATGTTTGTACAAACTTGAGAGGTGTCAGTACTATATGTGTAACATACATTGTGTCCTTCCTTTGTTCTCATGATGTAATGGAATGAGTGTATAGAAGTCAAATCCCAAACTAATTGTGGAAAATGAAATGTTTGAAATGGAACCTTAACCTATTGCATGAAAGAAAGTACAAGGAAAGAGATGGAAATTCAATGCTAAATCACACCATTTCGTAATTAACTGCCAAGAAACTCTGCTTTGAAATAATGCTAAATTATCATGAACAAAATGCTACTATCTAAGCATGGAAGTAAGAAGCATTAAACATCACTAATCTGCAGATAAAGGGATTGAAATAAATCTGTTTTTGTCTTTTTGTCATTTCATGCAAAATCAAGTATGAAAACTAATTTCCTTTGGTGATGTGGCAGACAAATTAAGGATGTTGGGGGTACGATGGAAGGGTTAGGAGATGGTTGGATGGTGTGGGATACCCTTGGGAGGATTTTGGTGACTTCCTAGAGGTTTTCTCTCGATTCGGCCTCAAAACATGCCATTTCAGGAAAACCTACAGGATGATCCTGTAGGAATTACAGTGAACCTATAGGATACAACTGAAAGAAAAATGTGAGGTTTTGGAGGTGATGGGAGGCCTAGGAAAGGTGTGTGATGGGTGGAATGGAGTGGGAAAATTCCTAGGATCACTTAGAATTTAAAACCAAAGTTGGGAGATGAATGGATTTTCTCAAAACGTTGGGAGAAGTTTCCTTGTGAAATGATGAAATTGGTGAGGGTTTAATGACCAAGAAAATCAAATCCAAATTGGATGGGACAATTTTTTATTAACTAGGATGTCTTAGGTCCCTATTCCAATTGGAGTCACTCAAAAATACCTATGTTAACCCATTCTAAAAAAATAAAAAACATTACTAGTCAAAAATCTAGAAATTCGAGAACTGGTGAGTTAGTAAATCTAAAAAATGCCTAACCAAATCAAGTGAAAATGAAATGGGGTAGTTTTTTTTATGAACTAGAATTCTTTTTGATCTAATGAAAGTGGAATCAATTCAATTGGAGATCATTAGCATGCTCTGAAAAATAGTAGAAATTTACTGTTCTTTGCTAAAAAGGAGGTCCATCAATCTAGATTTGGGAATAAGAAGACTAATCCAAGCAACTCAATGATTATTATGAACTTCCAAATCTTTTCCAAGGATGAAGTAATTCTTTTTATCCTTCAAAAGGAATTACATCAACTATTTAACTCAATCCTACAACAAGAAATCATTAATACAGAATGCAGAAATAGAAAGAAATAAAAACTAGAGATTCATGTGAATAAGCAATGAAAATAAGGAAAGAAAATTATACAAAAGGGCTCTGAGGCTCCTGGGATGACCGAGACCAAGGAAAATCAGATACCTATGGAGGAGAACAAGATTTGGAAGGTGAACATGACACCAATCTTCATTCTTTTCATCAATAGAATTACATCCCTACAAGAAAATACAATGGAGCTGCAAAAATACAAGCTCTCTCCAAAATAACACTAATGAAAAAATCTCCCCTAGAGGAAAATTCGACTTGGTACTTATACAAAATTATTAGGAATCATTCCACATGAATGGAAGAAGTTTTCCCCACGAAAATCCCTTGATTAGTGGATCTAGTCCCCAATTCTAGGAATTTGCATTAAATGGCAGGGAACACATTCCTAGATTTTCTCAATCATTGGAGTTCCACAATTTGTGCCATAATTCCATAATATCTTGTTGAATTATTATTTATTATTGATCCTTCAGTAGTATGGGATAAGTCCCTAAATTATCTCCTCCTCCAAATCTTCATAATCTGCCCAATATTCTCATAATGTTCCACAAAACATAAATAATATTAAGCACAAATATTCAATTATTCATAAACCTTCCTAATGAATATATTAAAGTTAAAAATAAATTATCTAATGCAAAAAAGGAGGTTTAATGCGTTGAAGGATAGTCATAGGCCTTAATTTATGTTTTAAATTAGAGGCATGGGCCTTAATTTATGTCTAATTTAGAGGTCCATCAGTACTCATGCCAAGCGCGGTCTGTCGAAAACAATTTCGTCCAGCGACAGAGGGGTTTGCAAGGGAGTCTTGCTCTCATCAACGTCCTTTGGTATCTTGGTCATAGGGTTGCACGGAGGGACATACTCTGGCAACCAAGTAATAGGGTCCACACCCTGGGCTTTGACCTACTCGACTTCAACTCCCACATCCTCATCATCCATCAATATGTCCTCAATATCTTCCTCCTCTGGTTCTAAGTTTATAGATTTTCCCTTCTCCTATGTGGTGGGTTTTGGTGGGTTTCTCCATTGTGATGCGCACACCGGTATAGCAGGATGCTTGCCCTTCTTATCTTTCATGGTTTCTTTAGTGGGGGTCACCTTCGGTCTCGGCGTTCTGATTTAGGGACTTTAGTGAGCACCTTGGCAACCTCTGGAGCAGCTACTTCTACCTCTATTCCCATTTCCTGTGCTGCCTCCTCTACTACTTGTTTGGTATTTATAAATTTTGCAGGTGCCGACATACTGCTTTCTAATAGTGCCTGTGGCATATCTGGCAAGTTTGCAAATTCGGGAGTCTCCTTGAAAGCCTCGAATAATTCATGGTTCATGGGTGCCTAAGAGCTCAACAACTCAATTCTCAGAATTCCAAGTGTTTTCTTCTAGACAACCACTTGTAATTTATAGGGCATTTTGAATTCAAATCCGACCATTCCCCCCAAATTCAGTTCATTAATGCCAAATTCGAGGTAAATTTTCAAGGATCTTAGCCATAAATTTCATCTTAAATGTCGGCCACCTGCTCCATTTGGTCACATTTCAACCATCAAATCATGAACAATGACTTTAACAATCACTTTCCAGCTGACCTGCGCAATTTCTCCCTTGGTAGTGCAACCCCATCCGCACTGTCGCGAACCCTTTGACACTTCCTTGCTTCGCACCATCCTCCAATCACACAGCTCCCCAACCCGGGCAGTGTAGTTTGTAGTCTCGTGCCTCCTTTCAGTTGCCTAGAGTGCTAAGACTATGCTACCTTCATTTAGTCACATGGTTGGACAACCGGTGTATGGCTTCAGTTGACTGTCATTCACCTTTCCTAGGAAGGTATCTCCATTCAACTTGACTAGCTATATCCCTCCTTCGTCCGTAATATCCTTAATGACGTAAAGTCCTAACCAGTGCATCCTAAAATTCCTTGGAAACTTATCAAACTTACTATCATATAACAAAACTAGGTCATTTACCTTAAAGGTGTGCAACTTAATATGTCGATCATGCCATCCCTTTTCGTGTTGCTTCTAGACATGTTGGTGAAATCTAGCTAGAAATCTCTCTTTCTCAAACTCATCCAACTGTGTGAGCCTCTCCTCCAAGGCTCTGTGATTCATCATACCTATGAGCATCGCTATGCATAGATGAGGCACAATATATTCCGTAGGCATTACAGCTTCAACACCATAGACAAGCCTAAAGGGGGCTTGTCTAGTCAACTTCTTGCATGTTGTTCAATAAGCCCATAATACTACACGTATGCATATGTCCCAATCACTTTTCTAAGCATTGCAAACCTCGATCAGTGCATTTTTGAGCACTTTATTGAATGCTTTCACCATCCCGTTAGCCTACGGGTGATAAGGCGTGCTCTTCTGGTGATATACCTGAAATTCCTCCGTCAACGTGTTGATCGTCTCATTCAGAAAGTATGTACCATGATCACTCATCAAGATCTTTGGACAGCCAAATCCCATCAATAGATGCTCAAAGAGGAACTTCGCAGTAGTCGCGCCTGTGCAATCCTTCACAGGGTATGCCTCTGCCCAATGAGTCAAATATTTCATCACGGTGATAATGTATTTCACTCCCATCATTTCTTGGGCCTGAATAAGACCCACAAAATCTATCGCCCATTTCTCAAAAAGGTTGTAGCATCATCTATGGATTCAATGGCATCTCATCCCTCCACAATGGCCTGACAATCCTTTGACATACATCACACGCCTTGCAATATGCTTTTGAGTCCTGATGGATGGTTGGCCACAACAACCCTACATGTAGAATCTTCTGCACGGTCGCTCTCCCTACATAATTTCCTCTCGCGGAACCCCCATGAACATCCACAACAATGTTGCTTCTTTAAAACTCAGGCACATATCATTGCAATATCTCATCAAACCCCATTTTGTATAGATTCCCAGCAATGACAGAGAAATCTTTCGTGTGCACAGTAATTATTTCTTCTGCTAGATGTGCACTGCAAATAGCTGTGTGTCAGGCAATCCTTCCTCCAAATTAGTGGGTTATTCCCCTGTTCTGATGTGCGACAAATGGTCTAGTCCCACATTCAATTATCTAGGCTTCACAATCACTTCAAAATCATATTCTTGGAACAATAACAACCATTTGTAGATTCTCCCCCCCAACACATGCTTATTGACTAGGTACTTCAATGCGGAATGATCTGTGTACATCTTAAAATGGCCTCCCAACAAGTAGTTCCTAAACTTCTGGAGCACATACACCATGGATAACTCTTTGCGCTCGGTAGTGGAATAGTTCTTCTCTACTTTAGATAACCTTCTGCTTGCAAACGTGATAGGGTGGTCCAGGTCTTCTCCACCCACTTGTGTCAGTACTACTTCCAACCCTATACATGATGTGTCGACATGTACATGGAACTCCTTCTAATCTGGGAAGACTAGGATCGGTGCAGTGACCATCTTTTCTTTCAATACATCCAGGCTCTTCTTACAATCTTCATTCCAGCAGAACGTGACATCCTTCTTCAACAATTTCTCCATAGGCGTGGTGATTTGGGCATAGCCTTTGATAAACTTTCTGTAATATCCCATATGTCCCAGGGTAGCGCACAACTATTTAACACTCCTTGGTGCTTCCAAGTTTAGTATCACCGTGATCTTTGTGGGGTCTACCATCAATCCTTGTCTGCAAACCACATGACCTAGTAGGGTCCCAAAGGAACACAAAACAAGAACTTCTTCAAATTGAGCACGATCTGATATCTTCGACAGGTATCCAACATCAAGCATAGGATTGCTACATGGAGTTTTACTAACCCAAACATAGTCCAGTCATCAAAGTATACCTCCAGGAACTTATGAATAAATTCCTTGAACACAGCAATGACTATGCGCGAGAAGATCGCAGGCGCATTTTTCAATCCAAAAGACATTATGGTATATTGAAAACAACCCCACTCAGTCGCGAAGGTTTTCTTGCTCCTATCTTCTTGCGTGATTTTGATTTGGTGGTACCCTGAGAACCCATCAGTGAAGGAATATGCCTCCTGGCCACCTACATTGTCCAACACTTCATCAGTGAATAGATTTGGGAAAGGATCATGTACAAAAGCATCATTCAACTTTCTGAGATCCACGCATATCCTTATTTCATCCTTCTTCTTCTTCTCCTGTACCACCATTGGGCTTACCCAGTCCAATTCTTCCACAGGCTCAATAATGCCTACTGCGAGCATCTTGCCTAGCTCTAAGCAAAACTTTTCCTTATACTTTGGATTGAGATGGTAAGGTCTTTGCTTAACCAGCTTCGCATTGGGCTTCAACGTGATCTTCATAACACCTAGGTCCCCAATTATCGCTTTTAGATCCGTAAACTTGGTAGCAAACAAATCCTGGTATTCACAGAGAAATTCAGTGACCTTCTCCACCACGACGTCGTCCCAGTAATCTCCATTCTTCATGAATTTGGGCTCTACCTCCATACTAATGTTCACTTGTTCCATTTTCAGCGGCGCGGTTATATCTGGATTCTCAACCTGTGGTCCTTCAACCTTGCGGTGACATTTCGTTTCAGGGATGTTAATTTTTTGTGGATCCTCATCCTCTTCTTCAGCAGTTACATTATAACATTCTAGTGCGTGATTCAGCTGAGTAGCGCATTTAGGCTGAATTAGGTCTAAAGGATCCTGCGATATCCTAAAGATTGTTGCTTTAACCTCTTGTAACGCTTCATCAATACTGTCAAACCTGTCTTCAAAACTGAATGTCATTATGCATCCTTCACGTAGAATATCCCATTCAGATGTCCCATGGTGAAACTTTGTTTCTACATACCTGTTCATCGGGACAATATCCAAGGTATGACAGAACAAGTGCACCCATTCAGGTTGGGGCTTATCTCCATAAGCCTGAGCCCATTTGGCTAAGTGCGCGCATGGATCATCCTTCCCATCATACTTGTTTTTCATTCACATCCTCAGCTTTCCAAAGCAAGTTCTCATCATTTTCCTACATTCACGCCAATCATCAAAGCTTTGCTTGTGTGTACCCCACCACCTTGCGGGCGTAGCGCGTAGTGCCCAGTCCAATGCCTGGAAGGGCTTCTTTTATGGTACCTCCCTCTCAAATGGATGCAGAAAGATATCTACATCATTAAGTCCATCATAAGTAGACAGATTCATTACCTCTGATGACTCACAATGCAGTGACTGGGTCATCATGTTGCAGCTCAGTGTAGTCACCTCATGTAGCTAATTCTGCCAGCACTCTAGTTCTTCATCAGAGTCTGAGGTGCATGAACTCTCGTGATCCCATGTAATTCATCCATTTTTTGTTATATTCACCCAATCTTGGTTTGATGCTATTATATTATAGATACAGTCCATGTTGTCGTCACTCTGATATTCGTGGACTGGTTTAGTATAGCGCAATCCCTCAGCAGGATATAGGGGTACTATTATGCGTAGCGATTTCTTCTCAAATATCATATTTCACTTCTTTAGATTGATTACTTCGTTCATATCAATAGCCCAATCAATTCCAAAGAGTGCAAAGTAGGGGTTGCTTTCATCCACAATTTCTACCACTTCGAAATCAGCTAGTGCACTCGCACCTTCAATATCTATAGTCACCCTCTGCAGCCACCCCATGGGGATGATCTTCTTCTGATTCGCCATCCTTAGCTAAACTGGAGACCATTGTAGCACAATTCTCCCCATTCGCTCCCACATCTATTTAGGTAGGACGTTTTCATCTGACCCTAGGTCCAAGATAACCTAATCCATCTCATACTCTCTTATCTGCGCAGTTAGTCTCATCTCTCGTCCCATCCTTGTTTTATGCTTACCTATCTTTTGAACGACATGCTACTCACTCGGGGTGCTTTCAGCGCATCTATTTATAAGCTCTTGTAACCCCTTCATAACCTTACTATTGCGTAGTAACTTCATACAGGTCTCCAGGAAAGTTGTAAGCATAGAAGGGTCCATCTCCTGACCAGGCTTATCCTTGCTTCCTGAGGTGGAGGCTTCAGTGAAGCTCTTCTTAGCTTCCATGAATGTTTCACGTGCATGCTCCAAATTGAACTCAGCCTCCTGTACCAGAGCTTTATGAACCCATGTACTATCTTCTGGCTATTTCCCCTTGTCATTTCCTATTGCGATTCCACTTCAGAGCACTATATTCATGTTTGGATCCTCTTCACGCAGATCAGGCCTCATCATATGCAGGTTCTAAGTTGGTGGAGGTGGTAGCACCCCTTTGTCATGTATCCTAGCTATCAGCGTAGGACAATCTTCCATTTCATGATAAAACAGAGTGCAATACTTGCATTACGAACGTGTTGGGTTAGTTCAATCGTGGGCATAATGTCCTAGTCCTTCGCAATTGTTGGAAATCAACTGTCCCTGACCGCTGCCAGGTCCTCCTCTGCCTCGACCTCGTCTGTGACCCTGAAATCCTATCTGCGCCATCCCCATGCTCTGGTTAGGCAGCTGTGTTTCTTCCTGTACCCTATAGGCGGGTGTTCTATCCATCATCAACTCATAGCTTCTGGAGTTGCGTTCATCATGCCCTACCGATCTACAAAATTTACATAGCAATTGTTGCCATGTCTGTACAAACTTTTGCAACAAGTGACAATTATTTGTGGTATGCTTTCCTGCTACCTGACATATAACGCACTACAATGTAGGCCCCGTGCTTGGTCCTGCTTAAGCTTCGAGCCTTAAAGGAATTGGCCCTCCTCCTGCCAGGTAGTTTGCAAAAACCGGGCAATGGTATTTTTCATGCCTCTGACCCTTGCATTTTAGACACCACACCTCTTCACACACCTTTGGTTGAACTATTCTTTCCTGCTTCAAGCTTTGCATCTCAAGGCAAGGATTTTTCAACTGCACATGGATCTACTGAACCCATAGATTTGGCTCTTACATCGAGGTCTCATGTAGTCTCATTGCAATCTCCAAGGCCTCCACCTGAGTCGTTATCTTCTGTTGTGACAGCGCAACCCTTAAGTGTGGTAGGAGTGAAGCCACAAACCACTCGCGATGATGTCCATTTGTTAAGTTCATGTTAGCTTCACAGATTGTACACTTCAACCTCTGATCAAGTTCCCAAGGTGTCTCATCTGTTTGCATCGCGATTTCTTTGAACCCCACAATAGACTGTGCTTTAGATTTAGGCCTACTCAATTATTTATTCTGTGCTCTTTGGATATCTTCTACTCCAACATTGTTATCGGGAAAACTAGTGTCCATTCAGAGCTGCTGGTCCCACTAAGACGGGTAGCTATCTTAGAAAAAAACAATTTAAAGTTACTTATGTTTTCCTTTATGAGAGATAGATGAGAGAGAAGCAGAGAGTACCAACCTCAGTCTCTCGCTTGGCTCCTTGCTTGTTTCCTCTCTCCCTCGATAGAGCTTTCGCCACTCCTTTCTCACTTGTCCCGCTTCAAAGAACACCTGTAGAGTCAAAGCAACAAAATACCATCAAATCATAGAGATCTATAACCATAAAAAATATAGGATCATATGTATATTAACCATACAAATGCATACCAAAATACAAGATTCAAAGATATACAAGCATATGGAGGAAAACTCAAATAGCTTTATTGATAGAAGTAGTAGAAGAGAGGATTACAACCAAACTGTCTGATCCAACGCCATCCTCACAGCATGAAAGCCCTCTTCACCTCATGAAAAGCTAGATCACCCAACAATACAATGTCTCAAAGAGAAACCAACAACACTTCCTTACAAATTACAAGATTCTAGCCTTTGGATCTCTAGGATGAGGGATCCATATATAGATATTTGCAGGGGGGTGAGTCAGCTTCTGGGATTTTGATTAGTGTCATTTCTCTGATAGTTCTTGGTTCTACTTGGAGATTTCATGATGTCTTACTCATCCCTGGGTGAGTTCAGAGAGGCAAGTGTCATATGAGCAGTTTCTAGAAGATTGTCTGAGTTTCCACCTAGAAAACTGCCTCTGCCATTTTTCTGCTCTCATTCATCGCACCCTACAGGAGGGATTTTCAGTATGCATCACACCCCTCGTGTGTAATAGGTGAGATGCATCACACCCTTAGCACTGAGCAGTCTGTATGGTCCAGTTTTGACCAGTTCTGAGTAGTTTTTCAGGGAGAACTTCTGGGAAATGATGTAATCAGTTGACCTTGATCCTTTAAGGTTTGAAACAACACTTTTAGGGGTTTATAAGCCCTTCTTTTATGTACATATTTGATTGGGGTTGCAATGCCCAAATATGTCTATAAGAGTTTCCCCCTAAAGCATGAGGTCATAAATCTTCTGATGTCGGGTGAAATGCTTTATAATGAGGATCCGAGCTTTTTCAAACTAGAAGGTGACCTGTAATAAGATACAATACAATACATTATCTTCATAATATTTTCATGATCTAGCTGAGGTGGGCATTTCCATGCTCAGCTTTTATAAATTCATTTTCATGTACATAGGACAGACAATCATCTATTGTGGCAGACTGATGATTTTGGTAGAGCCATCATCCCTTAGCTTGGATGATTATCTGTGCAGCTATGGAGTACATTTGATGTCTTTATTTTCCTGAATATATCATAGCCTAGATGGATGAAACTAGATCTAGGGTCTTCAAACTCATTCAATATTCACCCGAAGTACAAGTCGATCCATGTGAAAATATGTTCTGATGTCGAACATGGAAATACATCACCTGATTACCAGCCAATGATGTAAGCTATTAACAGGCACGAGAGGAATCACCAATAATGATAATGACCCCCAATGTACTGCAGTACACTTCACGTGGCGTGAATACATGAGTCAATGTTGAACACCACGTAAAATCTTTCGATCGAAGGCCATTGATGTAAACCTCTCGCCAGAAGTAAGAAACTTGCCATTGAGGCATGCAAGCTTCAAAGTACTGAAAGGGTTGTTCCTAAGTTGACTTCTTGGATAATGAGCTGATGTCGACAAGAAGTGACCCATCATAGGAGGGCCTTAATGAATCCCACATCTACAACATAGAACAGAGCAAATGATTTTGTGGAGGTGAAAACAATCTGATGATCCAAGGTTCAGGGTGGTGGTCATGAAAAAATGAAGCGTGAAGGTATTGCAGTGGATGAGGCATTAGCTAGGTTGGTGAATTCTCTCAGCGACTTCTCTTGAACATATCAGTGACACTGAAATGGATTGGTAGCGTTAACCCCAAAAATGGATGGTATGAAGGACCAATGGTGATATGACCGGTGAACGAAATAACCCAACCCGACTCAATCATGGTGATGGAGTGAAAGTGTCATGTTCAAGAGTGACCTGCTACCAATGAAGTTATTCAAGTTTTCTTCCCTTTTTCCCCAATCATTGTTGACCAGTACCTCTTTATTTTTTTCAAGCTTGAGGAGGATAACATATTCTTGTTCTATAATTTTCCCTTCGGGCAAACCTGTCGCTATGTTTTAGCAAGCCTAGCAACAGTGAAACTCACTCTTGTTTGCATGGACAAGTTTTTCACTATTGTTTTAACGAGTTTCATGACAAAGATAACTCGGTCCTTTTCAATTTTAGAGATTCTGAAAAGAGACAAAAAGGAAACTCTAGTATTCCTTTTTCATAGTATAATCCCTTAAGTCTGAAAAAAGTATAAAATAATACGAAAGGGATGACTTTTCCAATCACTTTAGCAAGCCAAAAAATACAAGCGCTCGATCTTTTTGTGTAATGATCCCTCAGGTCCAAAAATATTAAAATATAGAGGAGGGACGGCACTTCCAATCACTTTAACGAGATGGAGAGGCCAATTGCTCGACAATCTTTTTATATTTTACGAGACTATAAAGAGCTGAAAAGAGACTCGTTTTTGAGGAACGAGTGATATTTTCAGGTAGCAGCTGGTTCCAGGTAAGTTTGGAACTTTTCACTCATAGCAATGTAAAGAAGGTGGCTAACATAATCACTCATCGTAGCTGTTCCTCAAAAGGGTAAACAATCAAGTGGAGGCATATGATCAGCTAAAAAGTGGAGGTGATGGTAAGAACACGACCAAGGCTCAAAAGATGATAGCAATGCGATCACAAAGGTTATTTATGAAAGGTGGGTTCATTTTTTAATGAGCTTGAACTCTGGGGAAGCATATTTTCATTGCTAGGTTTATTTTTTAATGAGCTTGAGCTTTGTGTAAGCTTTCTTGTGCTAGTCGTATAATAAGGATGTCTCTCATTAGTAGGTTCATCTTTTAGGGAGCTTGCCCCATGCGAAACATTGCTCCAGAGCCTTTTGTATGCAAGATAGGAACAACCAACTACTGTCCTAGGGGTTAAAGAAATACTAAGGTTAGGTAGGATAGCTCCTCGGTGGGAAACATCTCCTTTACTTTGTCATTTCCGTTGGTCCCGACAAAGGTGAATGGTTGACCAGACCAATCACCTAACTTAAGCAATTGAAGTTAGTAAAACTACGGGGTTAGAGTTACGCTGGTCTTTTTTCACTTGCATACAAAAAGGTTTGCATGCCCCCAGGTATAAAGAACAGTAAAGTTTCTAGGTTACCATATGGAAGTTCTTGCATTAGCAAGATTGTTCCATCCGTGTAGTAGACAAAACACTTCCTTGGCTTTGTCCATCGAAATGGACAAAGGTGAATGATGTCAGTTCCAATCACATAACCTTCGACGAGGAAATGATA
Organism: Pinus tabuliformis; assembly: GCA_031772625.1. Taxonomy (NCBI): domain Eukaryota; kingdom Viridiplantae; phylum Streptophyta; class Pinopsida; order Pinales; family Pinaceae; genus Pinus; species Pinus tabuliformis. The sequence continues at coordinate 240,215,390 of CM062809.1, forward strand.
TTTCCATACTGATCCCATTTTCCTAAACAGACGGGTGTGTCGAATTGGTCATATATCCTACGAGGAAACACATCTTATATCTGGCGTTTTCCTGTCGAATCAGACCAGGGTGCATGCCTCCTAGGTTTAGTCACATTCACTGAATCACTCGTGATCATCAGGTGGATGAACTAGACATTAATGAGACATTCCTTGTGCAAAAAGACCAGTTAGGGATGGCACTTGACTAGTAGTTGTGTTTGAATAGGGGAATGAAAGTTGGTCTATGAGCTAGACCATTTTGTATTTATATGGAAAACACATCACTCGAAAGAGTGAGGAAACAATAGCTCCCATGCTATAAATGTAGTCATGCCAAAGGAGTAGATTGTAATCTAATGGCCCTTGGACTACCATCACGTTCAGATAAATGGTTTTCCTTCTCAAAGTTATAGGAAAATTTGGAAGGATCCCTAATGGTCGATTGGTTCCTTTGTTGAAGCCTAACATATTTCGAATCTTAGGCAGAAGCGATGGCGAACCAAGCACTTTCTAAGCAGTTGAGGAAAGGATACTCACAGAAGCCCCTTCATCTATGATAGTGCCCGCCATGATCATTGTGTAAGCTTGTACTATGATCTGGAATGGTACATTAGATGGTAAGCGAGGTCTCGCTAGTAGATTCCAATTGAAGGAAACGACTAGATTGCTTGGAGGAGGGACCAAATAAATGGCCAGATGAATCTCTGATGAACTTCCTTCCTGTGGTAAAGGAACGGGTAGATTTCGCCCATGTTTATCTGACTCTACGTTAACAAAAAGAATTTGAACAGTGTCGTTCTCATTCTCTTTGGAGAATGTATCATCTGAAGATGGACCTTCTAAAGACAAGACTGGGTCGACTACCGTCTCGACCTATTGACTTTGATCCAGTGTGGAATTAGAGGGTTTATCTTCAATGATAGATGCTTCAACCAAGAATAGAGGTGTGTCAGTCAGATTTTCAACTAGTGATGGATTTGGCAAGAGTTTCTTGTATCCAGGAGGAAGTCACTACGGTGACATAGGATGGTTATCCAAGGCTCTTTTAGCTTCGTCTAGGATAGGACAACAGTGGAGGGCATGATCGCCTTCACACAATCTACAAGGAAATATAGATTTTCCTTTCTGTCCATTGACTTCATTTTCACTAGTTGACGGTGTACTCTCAACATGATCATCAGAGGTTGAAGACACTGGATTGTGCAAGTGGGGAGACTAGTTCCTTAGGATCCATAGGATGCAAGGACAATCTCGATGAATGTGGTCTCCTTTGCAAATGACAAATGGAGATTTGGGTTTGGATGGTGCATTGTGTGGATTTTCACCAGACGATGCACGGTTGCCCCCTTTTGTCGTTGGCTTCTTCTTCTTCTTCTTCTTCTTCTTCTTCTTCTCCCTCCCTTTCTTCTTCTTCTTCTCAGTTACTTGGTTCTTAGTTTTACTAGCTTCACCAAGCGAAGAGGAAGAAGGAGAAGGAGAAACAGACGAAGTAGAAGGTTGGGGGGTAACTCTAGTATCATCTGGTTACTGATTTGATTACTGAGGAATTACGGTGTTTTTAACGACAGAGGTCGAGAAAAGCCATACTAGCAGGCCAATTGTGAGTCCTAGAAGGGACAATGTAGCCATGTGTGGAGCATCAACATCTCCCCAAGAAGAGAAAGGACTAGGACTCCCCCCAAGGGGAAATACTTGATTGGTGGACTCCATTTTCTCAACCTAAGACCAACAAGGGAACAATGATGTTATTCCGATTAAAATAAATTTTATGACGCTTTGACACAACTTGCTTTTTCAATTTTTAAGAGTTGAGAAAAATCTAAAGGTGACTCTAGTTGCCTTCGATTTTTAATGAGCTTGAAGTGACAAGTGCTCAGATGGACCTTTTCTTTTAAAAATTATAAAAAGGAATGAAAGTGACTACTCTAGAAATCTAGACATATGGATTACCAAACTAATCGCAAAACTGCAGAATACTTTTTACGTACGGCAGTCATTCTTCCTGAATGTTGGGTTCAGTGCATTGCGATCGATAGGGCAGTAGACATAGCTTCCTAAGGATAAAGGATATAGCCTATTGTGGTCTCCCAATATATACTTGATGATACGTGGGAGCACAAGTTTGTACTGGCACTTGTCATATCAAAGAGGAGGAATCACCCAACCTATGATGAAAACGATAGTTACCAGGCTTTACGACACCAGAATACGTCTCTAGCCTAGACTTCTAGATGTTGTGCGTTAGGTTCCAAAGTGTTTTTATGTTCATTGTTTTACAGTTGATCATTCTTAAGAAGTTTTCCTTTAAGGTTCACCGCTTGATGTAGATATACCATGCCTAAATATGCAATCTAAGATGATAAATAGTCATTTACTTTCTTTTAGCAATGAAAATCCTAGCTACTAAGGAAAGAGAAGTAAAATTCTTTCAACATAGAGCAAAGAGCACACACTAAATGCACTTTCCTAAATCAATTTCTGCACACAGTCTAAATGCAAATGCAAATGCATGTATTTTTTTCAGTTTCCTTAATGTGTGAATGACAAAAAGAAAACTATGTACATATTTGAACTATCTTTCCTCAAAGTGACACTTTAGCAATTTCTTTTCAAAAAACGAAAGGAAGACTAAGACGACACTTTCAATTTTGACTCAAAAAAATTCTTTCGACACTTCAAAGAATTGATGATTCGAATCAAATACAATGGCAAAAGTGTAATTGACTATCTGAAAGAGGAAGACTTTACAACACTCTTTTCTTTGACTAAAAACGACACTTGCAACACTTTCAAATCAAAAGATGATAGTTCGATTAAGCTACTATTTGCAAAGGAGAACTGTAAATGATGAAAAACACATAAAAAACATTCACAATTATTTATCAATGGAGGCTAAATAAAGCAAAGGAAGGGAGTTTCAACAGTGATATACTGATCATAGACAGCAAAACTACTGAATAAAGCTGAAGACAATGAAGAAAAAGCCAAAATCTGGAGGCAGAAATAGTCTCACTCAATCATCGCACCTGTAACACAGGGAAACAGGGATGCATCTCACCTACAACACATGGGAAGTGCGATGCATCCAGGTTTCTAATGAGAGACAGTGCGATGGTCCAGGGATGAGACTGAGCTTGGTTTTTTCTCACAGTTTGCAGCTAAGTTCAGGGGTTTAGGCTGAGCTAATGATAGGAAGTAAACACAAAGTATAGGGGCTGATCTAATGAGGTTATTTGAGCTACCACCAGGCCACTTAGGATGTTTGCAATTCAGTTGTTCAGTTCATAAACAAACCCAGAGATGGACTGAAGTAGCTTTGATCTACTTTGTAGTTGCATAGCAAAAGCAGTTTGAAGGCTAGCTGGCTTAAGTTCAGGCTTCGTCTGTAGTTTATAAAGCAAACAAATAGAGACAAATAAACAAACTATTCTCTCCCCAATGGAGTTTCCATTTTGTTATCGGGAAAACTAGTGTCCATTGAGAGTTGCTAGTCCCACTAAGACAGGTAGCTATCTTAGAAACAAACAATTTAAAGTCACTTGTGTTTTCCTTTATGAGAGATAGGTGAGAGAGAAGCAGAAAGTACCAACCTCAGTCTTTCGCTTGCCACCTTTCTTGTTTCTTTTCTCCCTTGATAGAGCTTTCGCCATTCCTTTCTCACTTGTCCCGCTTCAAAGAACACCTATAGAGTCACAGCAGAAAAATACCATCAAAGCATAGAGATCTATAACCATAAACAATATAGGATCAGATGTATATTAATCATACAAATGCATACACAAATACAATATTCAGAGATATACACACATATGGAGAAAAAATCAAATAGCTTTATTGATAGAAGTAGTAGAGGAGAGGATTACAACCAAATTGTCTGATCCAGTGCCATCCTCCCAGCATGAAAGCCCTCTTCACCCCATGAAAAGCTAGATCACCCAACAATACAATGTCTCCAAGAGAAACCAACAGCACTTCCTTACAAATTACAAAATTCCAGCCTTTGGATCTCTAGGATGAGGGATCCATATATAGATATTTGCAGGGGGGTGAGTCAGCTTCTGGTATTTTGATTAGTGTCATTTCTCTGATAGTTCTTGGTTCCACTTGGAGATTTCATGATCTCTTACTCATCCCTGGGCTAATTCAGAGAGGCAAGTGTCATATGAGCAGTTTCTAGAAGATTCTTTGAGTTTCCACCTAGAAAATTGCCTCTGCCATTTGTCTGCTCTTGCTCATCACACGCTACAGAAGGAATTTTCAATATGCATTGCACCCCCCATGTGTAATAGATGAGATGCATCGCACCCTTAGCACTGAGCAGTCTGTATGGTCAAGTTTTGACCAGTTCTGAGTAGTTTTTCAGGGAGAACTTCTGGGAAATGATGTAATCAGTTGACCTTGATCCTTTAAGGTTTGAAATAACACTTTTAGGTGTTTAGAAGCCCTTGGTTTATGGACATATGTGATTGGGGTTGCAGTGCCCAAATATGTCTATAACAAGCATTTAGGTTATCATTAGCGTACTTGATATACTAGGTTAGTGCGCGATCCTGTAGAGCACTAACCAATGTCGTGTTCTTCATGTTGTCATCTGTAACGCCCTGAGCTTCCCATACAGCTTTTACAATGAACCAAAATTGGTCTAGGTCATTATTTCCCTAGCCTTTGAATAAAGGAAGCTGCACTGAATTTTCCATACTGAATTATAGTGGAGGCGGAGGTGGTACGGGTGAGGTCGCAAATGATGGTGGTGAAGTTGGAGATGGTGTGGGCAGAGGTGGTATTCAAGAGAATCCTTAACTTATTAACTGAATATCACTTCGCGGAGAAACCCGCGCTAACCCTTCTTCATCACCTCACGAAGGTGAAATCAACGGACTATATTCAGGACCCTTTTTTCCTTCTATTCTATAATTTTTTCTGCTTTGCATAGCTTCGAACATCAAGGTAGCTGCATAACCCGTTATCGCACAATAGCATTTTAATCTAGGTATTCAAAGATTTCACATACTTACATCGTGGTCCTTTGAAAAAGTGCCCCTCCACCTCATTGTATCTCACTGAGGTGTTGACTACAAATTTAGTTACAAATCCTCCTATGAGGCGATCGAGCCAATGATCGACAGTGCAGGCGATCTTATCCTCTGATGCTTCCAACCTTCACACTAGCTCTGGGGTCCACACAATAGGACCATCAATTTTCCACCTTCCCTGGCCATCTACTAGCTTCATGATCCACTCATATAGCTTAACTAGAAAGGAGAAGAAAAAGATATCATGTATCTCTGTATACAAGTACCTGTCCAACCACTGTTCCTTTGTCAATCATGGGTTTCTGTTCTCATGCGTCGTGAATTTGTGGATCTTGCTATCCAACCACTCTCCAATCTTTTTCTTAGTCAGATTCCAGTGATACAACATCACACATCTCTTATGTAGATTCTGGTCCCAGCAACAGAACCATTTGTTGGCTTGAGGGGGCCTGATCCAAGTTCAGTGTTAATTAGCCAAACAAATACCTACACTACTAGCCCTTTCGACATCAGCCCATTGAGCGTGGACCGAAGTCTCACCTGAAGTAGTATGAGGGGATACTAGAACCAAGTTTCTGCACCCTAAGATGGTCGTGATGTCAATTTATTCTGCTTGTTCCTGCCTTTGCACAGGTCACTTTGCCCTAGGGCTTGCCAGATGAGCCATCTATTCCACCCTTCAATACCTTTGTGAAAGGGTACGATTTCCCCTTGCGCAACCCTAACCTGTGGCTTAAGTACTTCCATGCTGCTATGGCAGTGTACCGTGCAGATTCCTAAACTAGTCTAAGTGTCTTACTTATCTCATTAAGTAATCACAGTTAGTACTATGTAAACAAATATCCTTAATTACATTCAGTTATCTAATGTAATTTCATTCATTCACGCATCATGTAAGCATTAAAAGGGTAATTCATACATAAACTGACAAGATTCATTAATCGGAAACAAAGACACAAAATTGCAGAATACTCTTCTTTACTGATATTTCCAAGTAATTATAGACTCTATCTGCCCTGCGCACACAGCTGTAGGGGTCCGTGCACTCAGATGCAGACTTCTACCCTAGACCTCTTCACACTCAGTTGCAGATCCTCTACCTATGCTACAACCCGAAACTTAGACTTCTTCCTTCAGAGCTATGACTCTCTTACATTGTGTGTCTCTAAAACTACTTCAAGCTTAGCTCTTTTTATACAATCCCATGGTCCACAGACCATGGGTAGATCTCTTACATCTGACTTTACTTTAAGAAAATAAGGATAGAAAACACTTTATGACTTATGACACCTTCGCGCTCTGCAAGCACAAAATGTGGAGTGTTTACAAGTTTATTACCAAATTTGACTCAAAAATGGGCTTTTAGCCCTAAAACTGCCCTTTGGGGGATCCCATTCCCTACACAAGACCACCATGTAGTAGAAGAAGGAAGAAGCCAAGATGAAGATGGAGTAGTTGGCCGTGAAAAGGAGAAAGGAGGCTGATGCTAATGTTAAGCTAGAGTGCATTTCCATGAAGGAGACAGGCAGACAGGTAGTAGGAGAGGAGTGTGGCTCTGATAGAGAGAAATCATCTTCACCAGAGATAGAGGAAGAAGAGGATGAATAGACAGAACATGGAGGAGTGGACCCAGAGATGACTTTTTTTGATATCAAATGCACCAGGGGTACAAAAAAGATAGGGCCATGGAAGAAGTCCAAAGTGAGAAAGACATCTTTGGATCCAATCACCCTGACAGACAGGGATCTCAGTGATATAGGGGATATGGTGTGGGCTACCACCGAAGAACTACTGTAGCAGTTCGAGCAGCAGCAACAACAACAGGCACTAGGCGCTATTCAGATGGGTTTACGTGACCTGTAGATCCACACCTCACACATGCAGACCATCATGGCACCCACCAGTGTGGCCATTAGCACCTCAGAGGTCATAGAGATGTTGCGCGCTAGGGATGCCTAATCCATAGTGCTGCCAGATGGAGCATTGACGATGGCGACTAACGCTCATAGACCCACTGTCAGCACCCTCAAGGGCATGAGATTTAATCTGGCAGTGCTTCCTAGTGAAGTGCTCTACCTTTTGCAGGATGGTGTGATCACCAAACTTCGGGCCCACGATCACTACGCTTTGCAGGTGATTAGTGAGAAAAAGGTCAACAATTCTCAGATGATTGTACAACGAGACTCCGCCATCAAACTTGTGACTAAACTCACAAATAATAATCAGTGCCTCACTGAGGTTGTGGATGAAGCATTCCATATTGTCCCAGAGCTGGACATCCTTGAGGCTAAGCCCATCGATGTGCGGGTTCGAAAACTCACTGCGGGAGTGCGCGATGCACACACAGAGTTGGCCAAGGTTCAGTTGGAGCTGAATCTAAAGATCGCAAAGTTGCAATTGAAGGCCTAGGCTTTGACTCCACTGGAATTCAGGGAGTAGCATGCGACTGCTGTGGCAGATGTGGTAGCAATGATAGCAAGCGCAGTGACAAATAGCACGACACTTTTTGAGCAGTCGCTCGAGGTCCTCACCAGCCTACAAGAGGACCCCAATGTATAGAGGCTAGAGAAAGAAGCATGGGAACTATAGCAGTGCTATGACATGGTTAAGGCAACAACGCGAACTGTTTCCATCACACAGAAGCTCACGAAGATGCAGGAGGATAAGCCACTGAAGGAATAGGTAGATGTAGCTCAGCGTAAAGAGACAGTATTGAAGCCCATATTAGGGCCTTGGCTAGAGGAAGCATATGCAATCACTACCTCAATTGAAGGGAAATTGGTTAGTTTGCAGGCGACACAATAGAAAATACAAGCTGATAGTGCAGGGCCAGTGACAGAATAGTTGGTTGAGGAGCTAAAGCAGGTGGCAATGAAGTGCTCTACCTAGGTAGCAGTTGTCCGAGTCGAGCTGGGAGGTCTTCACAACAAGATCTTTTGTCCAGCTGAGTGACTTGAGGGTGAGTCACCATGTTTGTGTTGGGGGCCTGTTGGGAATGGGTCCCCTGGGGGTCAATTTTGGGGTTAAAAACCCATGTTTTGGGGCATAAGGCCCAAATTTTGTGTAAAGAAATCTAAAGTCTCCGCATTTTGTGGTCACAGAGCACGAATATGTCTAAATTTAAAATGGTTTTCCACCCTTAGTCTAGATCAGTTGTGTCAGTTTTGGAGATCTACCCATGGTCCGTGGACCATGGGATTGTATAAAAAGGGAAGTCTTAGAAGATATAAGGAGAGAGAGAAGTACAGTAAGTAAGTTAGAATTCATGAGTCACTATTAAGATTGGGTGAGATAAGAGTGAGAGTCTTAGTGTAGGAAGAGGCTTTGAAGCTTAGTGCACAGAGGCCTAGGGTGGAAGTTTGTAGTTGAGTGCGCACACCCCTGCAGCTGTGTGCGCAGGGCACATAGAGTCTATACTAAGAACTTGAATCATAGATAAAGAGAAGTATTCTAGAATCACTTTGTTTTTCGTCTCTGATTATTGCATCCGATTATGATATGTTAATTTATGTGCTTACATTATAATGTTAAATTGATACGCGAATGTATCTGTTTCTATCTGTTATTTAAATGCAAGTAATAATATATTTTAATGTGAGGATAATCTTAATTGCATGATAAATTTGGATAACCACTAAGACAATTAAGGAAACGAGGCAGTAACCTAGTTACAGAAGCGTGTAAGTGCTTGAATCATTGTTTAGGTTTGCGCAAAGGACAGATGGATACCTTCGTGGAGGTCCTAAAAGATGGAGGAGGAAATACATAGATAAGACCTAAAGGCTTATCGATCTGTGCGAAGGCATGGATTAAGGTAGAAAACTAGCATCACAACCATCTTAGGGTGCGGAAACTTGGTTCCTACATCCCCCCATACTATTTCAGGTGAGACTTCAGCCCGCGCTCTGCGGACTGATGTCGAAAGGGTCAACAGTTTAGGGATTTTCTTGCCTTCCTAACGTTGAACCTGGGTCAAGGTCCCTCAAGGAAACAACATCCTTCTCACACTCGCTATATTGTACTGTGCATCTTGGATACCATCATCCTTATCGGTGGTCATCATCGTGTTTGTTAACAATTTTCATCACTAACTAGTAATCAGATGATTTCTCACATGTTTGACTTCAACTCCTTTATTCACATGTGAAGAAATATGTTGTTTAGATAAGTGGCAACCAAGACCTTAGGTAGAGGCCTACATCACTCAGCCCTGTTTCCTCTCCCAAGCTGCATATATTCTTTTTGGAGACAACTTGTTAGATTGATCATATTATGACACAATTTACACATTGTGCTTATCGGTGGACATGAAAGTCATACCTCTTTTTGAGAAATCACTCTGACACAACTACTGAGTATGGGAATGTTCGACCTCGCACATGTCTTATATTTTTGACATATGTGCCTTTTTTTAGGTCTCTCGGTCCCGAAGCTCTAATCCTCTCTCTCTTCTCCTACATTTATAAAGTATTTTAGTCATCGTCTTCATCTTTGACCTCATACTTTAGGGGGAATCTCTTATACATAAAAATTACCTCGTCATCAACTTAGAGGAGAAAGATAGATTGATTGGAAGAAGGACCTAATTTAGAGGCTTATTTTCCGGGGTAATTGTTATAGACATTTTTGTGCCTTACAGCTCTAAGCATGAAGTGTCCATAAACCAAGGGATCCTAAGTCCCTAAAAGTGTTGTTCCTACCCCTAGAGGAACAAGGTCAACCAATTACAGCTTCTCCCAGAAGTTCTCCACCAGAAACTGCTCAGAATCAGTCAAATCAGGATCATTTCAGCTGCTCCACTAGCTAGCTGCGTTGCATAGCACCCCAGTACACTAGCTAGGTGCGTTGCAACGCACCTAAATGCACTACCAGGGTGCGCTGAGTGGGAAATGACAAATGGCAGTGTCATTCCGTGAGGTGGACAGAAAATGGAAGCTTCCAGAATCTTCCCCAATGACACTTGCCTCACTGAGTTCGACCAAGGATGAGTAAGAGGCTCTCAGTCTCCAAGTGGAAGCAAGAATTGACAGAGAGAAGCCACTAGTCAAATCATAAGCTGACTCATCCTCTTTTCATACATCTATATATGGATCCCTCATCCCAGAGATCCAGAGGCTAGAATTTTGTACATTGCAGAGAATTTTTGTTGGTTTTGAGATAGAGATCAGTGTATTGGGTGATTTATGCTTTGTTGGAGGTGAAGAGGGGATTCCTTTGCTGGGGGGTTGATGCTAGATCAGGAATCATTGATTGTAACTCCTCCTAGACCTTCTTGTTATATCAATAAAACTATTTGAGTTTCTCCTACATGCTTGTGTATCAGTGATGTTTTGTTATATTTGCATGTTTAGCTTAAATCTGATCCTAAGCTATTTATGAATATAAACCCATGTCTTTGTGTAGTTTTCCTCTTCTGTGATCTTGCAGGAACTTGGTGAAGCTGGGCAAGTAAGGGAGTAGGTAGCTGGAAGCTGTCAAAGAGGAGAGAGATTGGATCAAAGGACTAGCGCAAGACACAGGTTGGTTCATCCTATTCCTCTTTGTTTATAGTTCATAAAGAAGAATACGAAAGTCATTTTCCTTGTTTGTTTCTAAGGTACTGTCACACCTTAGTGGGATAGGGGCGTTCTGAGTAGACACTTTTCCCGTTAACAAAATGGTGACTCCGCTGGGGATCGTGTCTAGTTAGTTTGTTTGTGTTTCTCTTGTTGTTTGTTTCATAAACACAGAAGTAGCAATCGAACTGCATTTGCCATTATCGAATGCAAAGTAGACACCTGCTATTTCAATCCTTTCACTGGATTTGTTTATGATTTGAACAGCTGATTCACAAATGATCTGATTACCCTTTGTGATAGCTCTTAGACCTCGTTTAAATCCACCCTCTGATTGTGCATTACTGATTGCTTTTACTCGGCCAAAATCCATAGATTAAACTACAAACCGTGACCCAGAACCCGGATAGAAGTCTCGTTTCTGCCCCAGCGCAGGCACTGTGAAGAGAATCTGCATTTCAACGCAGTTCCCGAGAGGGCTACCTGCGCTGCAATTCAGTTTATCTGTGTAATAGGTGCGCTGATCAGCCTAGCCCTGTGCAGCTGAGGTTCTTTGCTTCATTTTTTCAGTTTTATCTCTGATTTTGCAGCGTGTGATTAGTGTGTGTCTGTTTAAAAACCCCTTTTCTTTGCCTTAATTCTGCCTCCTTTGTACAAAAAGACTGTAGATGTTCTTTGTGTGTTTGTTACATCATTTACAGTTTTCTATTGAAAGAGTAGAATAGTCATACTGTCGTCCTTGGATTTAGATCTATCGTAAGTGTCGATTTTGATCTTAGGAGAAATTTTATTTGCTGTTGACAGTCGATTATGCTTTTACTTTTACCTTTGGTTTGAATTTGTCGCTTTCTAGTGTCGAAACGAGTGTTTATTTCAAAATCATAAAGTGTCGTAATCTTCTCTACCTTTTGATTTCAAAAAAAAAGCTTGTTTGTGTTTTTCACTTGAAAGCAAATTCAGATTTGTACATCAACTTTCTTTTTAGGCATCAATATTAAGAAAGTGAAAAAAAATACATGCATATGTGCATTTGCATATTGATAGTCTGTTTGGCTTGATTTAGGAAAAGTGCATTTAGAGTGTGCTCTTTGCTCTTTGAGAAAAGATTGTGTCTTTCTTTTCCCCTTGTAGCTAGGATTCGCATTGCTGAAAAGAGATAAAAGCTTGCTTATCATCTTTAGATTGCATTTTAGGAATTACATCTACATCTCGTGGTGATCCCAAAAGACAAACTTCTAAGAAAGATCAACTTAAAATAAATTGAATGAATCTAACAACGCTTTGGAACTTAACGCACAACATTTAGAGGTCTAGGCTAGAGACGTATTCCGGCGTCGTAAAGCCTGGTAACTGTTGTCCTCACTGATGGTTGGGTGATTCCTCCACTTTGAGACGATAAGTGCCAGTACGGATTTGTGCTCCCACGTACCGTTGAGTATATATTGGGAGACCCCTATAGGCTTAAAACTTTTTATCCATAGGAAGCCATGTCGGCCGCCCTACTGATCGCAATGCACCAAACACAGCATTCAGGAAGATTGACTGCCGTACCGTAAAAAGTATTCTGCAGTTTTGCGATTGGTTTGGTACTCCCTCTACCTAGATCTCCAGAGCAGTCCCTTTCGTTCCTTTTCAGACTCCTTAACAGAAAAGGTCCATCTGAGCACTTGTCACTTCAGGCTCATTAAAAATCGAAGGATACTAGAGTCATCTTTTGTTTTTTCTCGACTCTTTAAAATTGAAAAAACAAGTTGTGTCAAAGCGTCTTAAAATTTATTTTAAACGGAATATTCATACCCTTTTCCTACGTTGATCTTAGGTTGAGAAAATGGAGTCTACCAAGCAAGGAATTCCCCTTGGTGGAAATCCTAATCCCTTCTCCTCTTGGGGAGATGTTGGTGCACCCCATATGGCCACATTGTCGCTTCCAGGACTGAAAATTGGCTTTCCAGTCTGGCTCTTCTCAACCAATGTCGTTCAGAACACCACTATTCCTGAACAATCAAATCAGCAATTAGACGAGTCCAGAGTTGCCCACCAACCTTCTACTTCCCCCATTCTTCCTCTCCTACTTCCTCTTCGCTTGATGGGGCCGGCGGAGCCAAAAGTCAAGTTCCTAAAGAAAATAAGGAGAAGAAGAAGAAAGAGAAGAAGAAAAAGGAGCCAAAGGCGAATGGGGGAAAACGAGTGTCGTCTAACGAAAATCTACACACTGCACCGACCAGGCCTAAATTGCCATGTGTCATTTGCAAAGGAGATCACTTTCACAGAGATTTTCCTTGCATCCCTCGGATACTAAGGGACTGGTCTCCTTGTTTGCACAATCCGGTGTCATCAACCTCTGGTGATCATGTTGAAAGCACACCGTCAACTAGCGAAAGTGAAGCCTCAGGACAAAGAGGGAAAGCTAGATTTCCCTGTAAACTGTGCGAAGGCAATCATGCCGTCCACCACTGTCCCTTCTTAGACGAAGCGAAAAGAGTTTTGGATGATCGTCCGGTTTCACCATTATGACTTCCTCCTGGATATAAAAAACTCTTGCCGAGTCCGTCGCTAGTTGAGAATCTAGCTAGCCCGCTCAAGTGGTCGGCTGAAGCGCCTATCATCGAAGATAAACCACCTGAATCCATACCAGATGAAAGTCAAAAGGTCGAGGCGGAAGTTGACCCGGTCTTGCCTTCAGAGGTTTTATCTTCGGATGATACAGTTACTAAAGAGAACAAGGATGACACCGTCCAAATTCTCTTCATCAACACAGACTCCGAGGAACATGGGGGCAATCTACCCATTCCCTTACCGCAGGAGGGAAGTTCGTCAGAGCCATCCCCGGCAGTCTACTCGGTCCCACCTCCAAGCAACCTAGTTGTCTCCTTCGACTGGAATCAACTAGGCAGACCCCGTTTACCAGCAAGCATACCATTCTGAATTATTGTTCAAATATATAGAATGGTCATGGCTAGTACCATCATAGATGAAGGGGCTTCTGTGAGTATCCTTTCCTCTACTACTTGGAAAGCGCTTGGTTCGCCATCGCTGTTGCCTGAGATGAGAAATCTGACAGATTTTGATAAAGGAACCAGTCGACCTTTAGGGATCCTTCCCAATGTGCCCATAACATTGAGAGGGAAGACAGTTCAAATGAACGTAATGGTAGTTCAAGGACCCTTGGATTATAACCTACTCCTTGGACGAGACTATATTTATTGCATGGGAGCCATCGTCTCCTCACTCTTTAGAGTAATGTGCTTTCTGCACGAAGGAAGTGTGGTCAAGCTCGTGGACCAGCTTTCATTTCCTGGATCACGCATCCCAAATAGTCATATACCATCCCTAAATGGTCTATTCATGCAAGAAATGTCTCAATCCCCAGTCCGTCCTCCCGATGAGCACGAGTAATTCGGAGGGATATGACTGAAACCAAGGGGGCATGCGTCCTGTTCTGCTTCGGCAGGAAAACTTCGGGTATAGGGTAGATTTCCGCGGGAGAATATTACTAGTCTGTACCCTGTCCGTGATTGGAAGAGGGGTTATTTTAGAACAAGATTCTCTTGTCAAAGTTATGTGAGTTGACAGAGCTGAGTCACTCGCCTTTGTTTATCTCGGTAGACATCGCCGAAGAAGTGTTTTATTTGCACCGCGAATCGAATAGTCTTTGGGTGACCTGTAAGAGGTAGGCCTCTCCCGGTAAAACAAATGTTTTATTGGACTAAAGAAGGGGTAACCTTGAAACCATAATTTATACCTGGGGGCATGCAAACCTTTTGGAGTGCAAGCGAGGGGCGGCTATTTATTTTTTTAAATTTTTAGGACCTCTAACCCTTTAAACTCGTAGGTTTAGACGTCACCTAACTTGCATAAAGAAAGGATGTGGGGCAAAAATCTAAAAGCTGTCGTTTTATATGAGACATTCTTATCATATGACTGGATTAATCGAGCAGTTTTAGCGCATAGTTCAAGCTCGTTAAAAAATAAACATAAGACATGAGCAAATGTTTCCACCCACGTTTAAGCTCATTAAAAAATGAACTATTCCCCGGTAAATAACCACAGTGAATGAAGATTTCAGTAATTAAAGCCTTGGTCGTGTTTGCACCGTCACCTCCACTTTTCCATTAGCTGATCATTCACCTCCATTTGATTGTTTACCCATTTTGAGGAACAACTGCGAAGAGTGATTTCACTAGCCATCCTTGTGACACTGCCGCGATTGGAAAATTCCAACCATTACCTGGAATCAGCTGCTACCTATTTTATCACTCGTTCCTCAAAAGACGAGTCTTCTTTAAGCTCTTTTCAACTGACTCGTAAAATATGAAAAGATTGTCGAGTTTTGGCCTTCCAGCTCGTTAAAGCGACCGGAAGTGCTATCCCTCCTCTAGATTTTAATCTTTTTGGACCTGAGGGATTATTGCACAAAAAGATCGAGCGCTTGTTTTGTTCGGCTCGTTAAAACTATCGAAAATTAATCCCTTCTGTATTATTTTATACTTTTTCGGACTTAAGGGATTAGATGATGAAAAAGGAATTTCAGAGTTACCTTTACGTACCTTTTCAGACTCTCTAAAAATGAAAAGGACTGAGTTATCTTTGTCGTTAAACTCGTTAAAAATATTAATAGCGACAAACTTGTCTTTAGACGAGAACGAGTTTCACTATCGCTAGGCTCGTTAAAACATAGCGATGGGTTTGCCCGAAGGGCAAATTATAGAACAAGCATATGTTATCCTCCTCAAGCTTGACAAAAATAAAGAGGTACTGGTCAGCAATGACTGGGGAAAAATTGGGAAGAAACTCAAAGAATCTTTATTGGTAGCAAGTCGCTCTTGAACATGACACTTCCACTCCGTGCCTGAGTCGGGTTGGGTTGTTTCATTCGCCGGTCACATCACCATGGTCACACCATACCATCCACATTTGGGGTAAATGCTACCAATCCATCACATAAGTGTCGCCGACATGTTCAAGAGAAGTCATCCAGAGAAGTCACCCGTGTCCCATCCACTACCATACATTATACTTCATTCCTTCATGACCACCATCCTGAACCATATATCATCAGATCGTTTTCACCTCCATCAAAATCATTTTCTCCGTTCCATGTCATTGATGTGGGATCCATCAAGGCCCTCCTTTGACAGATCGCTTCTTGTCGACATCAGCTCATTATCCAAGAAGTTGATCTAGGAACACCCCATTCAGTGCTTTGAAGCTTACATGCCTCAATGGCAAGTTTCTCACTTCCGGCGACAGGTATACATCAATGACCTTCGACCGAAAGATTTTGCGTGGTGTTCGATGCCAAGTCCTTTATTCACACCATGTGAATTGTACTGCAGTACCTTGAGGGTCATCATCATTATCGGTGATTCCTCTCGCGCTTGTTAACAGTTTACATCATCGACTGGTAATCAAGCAATGTCTTTCCATGTTCGACTTCAAAACATTTCTCACATGGATCGACTTGTACTTCGAGTGAAGATCGGACGAGATTGAAGACCCCGGATCTAGTTTCATCCATCCATGTTGTGATATATATTCAAGAAAAATAAAAACATTGACATGTACAACATTTCAGCACAGATAATCATCCTACCAAAAGGATGATGACTTCATCAGAATCATCAGTCTACCATCAGACGATTGTCTATCCTGTGTACATAAAAATGAATTTATAAAGCTGAGCATGGGAATGCCCGCCTCAGCTAGATCATGAAAACAATATGAAGATAATGTATTGTATTGTATCTTATTACAGGTCTCCTCCCAGCATTGAAAGAACTTCGGATCCTCCTAATAAATCATTTCACCCGATAAATGGCCTCATACTTTAGGGGGCAACTGTTATAGACATTTTTGTGCCTTACCGCTCTAAGCATGAAATGTCCATAAACCAAGGGATCCTAAGTCCCTAAAAGTGTTTTTCCTACCCCTAGAGGAACAAGGTCAACCAATTACAGCTTCTCCCAGAAGTTCTCCACCAGAAACTGCTCAGAATCAGTCAAATCAGGATCATTTCAGCTCCTCCACTAGCTAGCTGCATTGCATAGCACCCCAGTACACTAGCTAGGTGCGTTGCAACGCACCTAAATGCACTACCAGGGTGCGCTGAGCGGGAAATGACAAATGGCAGTGTCATTCCGCGAGGTGGACAGACAATGGAAGCTTCTAGAATCTTCCCCAATGACACTTGCCTCACTGAGTTCGACCAAGGATGAGTAAGAGGCTCTCAGTCTCCAAGTGGAAGCAAGAACTGACAGAGAGAAGCCACTAGTCAAATCATAAGCTGAATCATCCTCTTTGCATACATCTATATATGGATCCCTCATCCCAGAGATCTAGAGGCTGGAATTTTGTACATTGCAGAGAATTGCTATTGGTTTTGAGATAGAGATCAGTGTATTGGGTGATTTATGCTTTGTTGGAGGTGAAGAGGGGATTCCTTTGCTGGGGGGTTGATGCTAGATTAGGAATCATCGGTTGTAACTCCTCCTGGACCTTCTTGTTATATCAATAAAACTATTTGAGTTTCTCCTACATGCTTGTGTATCAGTGATGTTTTGTTATATTTGCATGTTTAGCTTAAATCTGATCCTAAGCTATTTATGAATATAAACCCATGTCTTTGTGTAGTTTTCCTCTTCTATGATCTTGCAGGAACTTGGTGAAGCTGGGCAAGTAAGGGAGCAGGTAGCTGGAAGCTGTCAAAGAGGAGAGAGATTGGATCAAAGGACTAGCGCAAGACACAGGTTGGTTCATCCTATTCCTCTTCGTTTATAGTTCATAAAGAAGAATATGAAAGTAGTTTTCCTTGTTTGTTTCTAAGGTACTGTCACACCTTAGTGGGATAGGGGCATTCTGAGTAGACACTTTTCCCGTTAACAGTAATGCACCCCAAAAGCAGACAGGAGGAGTTACAACGCTTTCCAACTCTCATGAAAGAGAGTTAATCCCTATGTTAAAGCTATGTTTTTCCCAAAGGGCAACGTTACTACATATTTATGAGATTATAGATGTCAAAGCACGATTTGACTGATAGAAACTCCAATTTTCACCCAAATGTCAGCTCGAAAAGCAGGAAATATCCACCTTATGCCTAAATAAGGACATTTATATTCCTAACAAAACTTCACTAGAAGGGAAATAGTAATAAAACAAGGCATAATCCAATATTTTTCCTCATTGGAACTCATGAAAGAATTAGCAAGCATGAGCCTTTCTCCATCTATAAATTGGAGGCTCGGTCATTGTAAAAGAGGTCAAATGGTTTTTGAAATTTTGAAGAGATTAAGTATTGTTATGCTGCGAAGAAGTTGAGAGAGATAGAGAGAGAGTGGAGCTAAAGGACTAGATGAGGCTTGACTATCCAAGATGGTTTTAATCATCCTTCTTCTATCTAATAATATAGATTTTTTTATGTTTTGTCTACTTGACGGTGTCAATATTGTATTTCTTTACATGTTGGTTCGATGGAATGATTGATAAGTATCTTAGATGCATGCTAGTTTATATTCACTTATATGTTAATGCTTTGATTATTAAGGTTCTTATGATGTGGAGATTATGCTTTGTCTTGCTTATGTGCAAGTTCTAATCTAGGAGCTAGCAAAGAGGTCTTCCACTTTGCCACACTAGGATTTATAGCAAAACTACACGAAGGATTGAGGTAATTCATCTCCTTTTGCTTTTTAAATCATGGATTAACATGAATATATGTGTGCTTCTATATGACAATTGTAGTTAATCTCAAAATGTCTGCCTTGGGTCCCGAAAAGGCGTAAGACAGTATTTCATCCACATCTATCTATGCAATAATCCCTATATAAAGGGTTCCATAAATCGGACTAGAATATGCTCCTTTATGCTACCTTGTGGGCATACCGAACCTCTGTTATGACTGCTACTAGATTTATGGAGTTTCAATTGGTTTATGGTCTAAACATTATCCTCCCAATTGAATGTGAGATTTTGTCACCAAAACTAGCTATAGAACTTCTTCCTGCTACTTCAGTAGAAGAAGAATGTCTCTTACATCTGATGTGCTTAGATGAGACTTGACGAGATGCCACTATGGCTATTGATGCTTGTAAGAAACGTGTCAAGGTACAATATGAAAAAAATTTCAATCCTTGTGTCTTCTCAAAAGGAGATCTTGTCCTTCTATACGACCAAGAATGGCATAAATTCAAATCAGGAAAGTTCCAACCCATGTGGCTAGGTCCATATATTGTCAAGTGTGTTCTTGCTAAAGGGGCATGTGAGCTAGTTGATTTTGATGGAATTCCACTAGCACAACCTAGAAATGGGATGTACCTTAAAAAATACTATGCTTGATTTTTTTCATAGTGCACTGTGTACATATTGTACATAGGTGTGTTTGTAAAGTGTCTCTTCACAGTTTCCTATGATTTTTGTTGATCCCATTTATGTTTGGTTTTTAGATGTTTGCATCCTCCGAAACATATGTTGGTTATGCTAATGGCACTAGTCGTAGTACTTGGAACCCATCTTTCGCAACATTGGCTATATTTCATCCAAATGGTGAGTTAGTGATTCTATGAGGGATCTGTATCGGTCACTCCAACAATAACATTGTTGAGTATAGCAGAGTGCTCGAGATTCCTTCTAATGTTATTTCACACGGTACCTATCGTTTAGTTATCATACTTGACTCACAACATGTTGTAGTAATACAATTGACTAATGTCTATTCGGTTAGAAGTCCAACTATTATTTTCATGTTCTTAAGGGTTCACCTTCTAGAAAGACACTTTGATTGCATCCTATGTCAGCACATTTATAGAAATCTAAACAAATTGATGAATACACAGGCTAATCATGTGTTAGATAGACATTTGCAACATATGTAAATAGATTTCAATACATATCACATCCGTTGAAAGTAGGGAAAATTTTAAGAACCCCCCCTAAATTTATAAATATAATAAATGGGCGAATCTCCATGGTATATAGGAAAAATGGAAGGCGATTTTATCAATAATATAATATGTATATATAATTTTTTGGCGAATCTCTCACCAGGCATGGCGAATATTTTACTCAATTATAAAATCTTGTAAGATCTTGGCGAGTCTTTCACTAAATAATAAAACTTTGTAAAGTTCTAGTGAATCTTAGCATAGGCTACATGTTGGTTTAATTCCCCCATTTAAATAGGCTACATTCCAGGTGAATACCATGGGTCAATACCATGTGCCATTTTGGTGAATACCATGGGTCAATACCATGTGCCATTTTTATTTTTATTAATTCTAATATTAGGGTTAATAATGGTTTTTTTGCATGGTATTAATAACAATCTAGTCCACGGTATTTGTCCCATAGTATTTTGGCCATAGGTTTCACCTAAATATAACCCATTTTTTGAGTGTTCGTAAATATAAGGTGACTTATGGAGTAAATATAAAAAAATGTTTTATTTGTTTACCATACCTCTCATTTATTTATATTTTTATTAATTTACCATACCTCTTTTACAAATATGGTATTTGGCCCATAGGATTCACTTAAATAAAACCTCTTTCTTGAGCCTTCATAAATAGAACGAGGGTTATGGACTAAATATAAAAAGAGGTTTTATTTATTTACGATACGTCTAGTTTATTTATATTTATATTTATTTACCATACCGTTTGAGTAAGTATAAAAAGACGTTTTATTTATTTACCATACCTCCACTTTACTTATATTTTTATTTGTTTACAACGTTACATGTATATAAGGTTACTTATGGAGTAAATATAAAAAATGTTTTATTTATTTACCATACCTCTCATTTATTTATATTTTTATTAATTTACCATACCTCTTTTATAAATATGGTATTTGGCCCATAGGATTCACTTAAATAAAACATATTCTTGAAAATGGGCGAATGGATTCACTTAAATAAAACCTATTCTTGAAAATGGGTGAATGGAAGGTTGTAAGTCCTAATTTCAAGGGCTAAATTTACCTTTTTTACCCTCTCCCTTAAAATAAGGTGGGCTATTTGAGGTGATTTGTAAAAATGTACTATGATACAAAATATTCGCCCACTAAAAATTTAAAACCCCTTAATTTCGCCAAAGGGCGAACATTCGCCCCTAAAATTATCCTTGGTTGAAAGTAATAATAGGAACATAGGGAACACTGAACATAGTTATATATATAAAGGTTTTTTTTAATAAAATTTGTGCCCAAGTCACATATGGCCACATATCCTATCATATCAAAAACTACATGCAAATATGTCTACCAGTGTTCTAGTAGAATAATCAAAGTGCTCATGATAACATGCCATTGCATGAGCTATATTGCCCAGTAGTCGATCAATATGGATTTTCACTTCAATAATGTGTTTTTGAAGTCGCATAGGATGTTGGTCGACCGTGGTGTCATCTATCCCATGTGTCAGCCCCTCCATGTGGGGCTCCACCTCTACCATGGTCTCAGCTACATTGAGATCTTGTAGTACGTCTCGTCCTACTGTAGCAACCTCTACTGGTGCTACTGCCTGCTATGGGTCTCCAATATAATCAAGATATGAAGAACCTATAGGTAGAAAGAACCCAATATATGCATAAAAAAATCAATAGTTTAGTATTGGATACATTTAAAAACAAAAAAAAAATTGTAAAACTTAAAATAAAAAATGGTTGAAATTGCATACTTATAGCATCCCACTTCTCACGCTCATGAAGCACGAGCTCAGGGTCTCCACAAAAATCCATCCATGCAAATGGATAATCATCTATCATAACTAATTTCCTATGTATCCATCCGAATAAGCCTAGTGGGAAACTAATCGACAACAAGCCTGCATGTCGGGACGTAATATCTATCCACGTCCTCATCTGTGGAACTCTTGGATCAATGGGCTCGAGTGTGATATGTTGAGGTTGTAATGATGGAATACATTCTAAATCAAATGAGATCAATATTGAACCATATCCAAAAAAATCCAATTGTCCACTTCTTGGTTTAGTCATTTGTTCTTTCATGTTGACCAACACTCCCTCGCTCGAGTTGAAAATTGTTGGCTCGATACATTCTAGGGCATCCTACATGTATGACCTATTGGCTACATGAAGTGTAGAGATACTAGTCAATATGGAAACGATCAATAAGATCATTATTAAAGGAAATGAGGTCACATGTTTTATGTTTATTTTCCCATCCTTAGTTGGCTCGACTCGAGGTCTATAATGAGTGGCAATGTAATCCTTAACTATCTCTCCACCTCTTCTCCCACTTAAAAAGGAGATGGGGGCACCTCTCATAGATAAACCAGTCAAGAAATATATGTCTCTACCTTTATCTCGAGCAAATGTGCTCCTAACCTGAATTCTTGAGCTTTAACATCCAATGAATGAATAAGATATCCTAGCAACTCCATCTGTTGGCTTGTGTTAGGAAACCAAAATAATTTCAGTAATCCACATTTTTTTAGTGTCTGGATGGTAGTAGGGACATTTGTTACATTCATATCATGTTCTTCATGTTCTCCTTCCCTCCATTTTGACTCATTTCATTCCATGCAAAAAACTTGATAAATTTTGAAGGGAATTAGCATAAAACACTACATAACTGTGCCTAATGCACCCCCCTTAAAGGGAGACATTGTGTTGCAACGCTACCTCCAATGCATTATGACCAAAATCAATGCTCCTTTTAACATTAGGAGGATGTGTTGATCCAGGGGTGAACTATTTGAGCCCTAGGACCCTCAAAAACCCACAAAACATGCATGAAAGTTACAAAATGCTACCATGAAATGAGAGGGAAAGTTTTTTTCTCTTCCCTGGAAGTGACGACACTTGAAATGATCCACCGAATTTATCACAATCGGCTACACAAGATCGAGGGTACAAAGTACTCAGAACTCTAACATCATAAGTTAAATATTAAATGGTAAAGATGAATTGTCATTTTGGTTACTTATGGTCATTTCTTCCATTATTTTATTCATATTTAATGATTTGACCTAGTCATAATTTATTTTTATCATGAAAAAGGGTATTTTTAATCCTTTGTTAGTGTTTTGAGAAGGTCGACATCTGTTTCACGGATTTTGTCATGTTATGAACAAGTCATTTTGACCGAGGAGCATAGTTTTATCACTTTTTAAGGCTTTATAAACTCATGAAAAAGGAACCCCTTAGAGTCCTCTCTCAACTCTTTTCAAGCTCCCAAAATATGAAATGATTGTCAAGCACTTGTCATTTTGAACTCATTAATTGAAATGAAATATACTTCTATTTAGTATCATTTTAACCCTTTTCCGGACTGAGATAGACTACTTACGAAAAAGGAATACCTTAGTCGACCATGGCTAAGAGGTTCTCTTGGGTATTGTTTTCTTCCTTTCCAGAATCAAAGGATTATCTATAAAAAGGGACATTTGGAGCTTTCTTTTTCACCTCTTTTTCAAACTCTCTAAATATGAAAAAGATGTCGAGTTAGACCTTCACTAGACTTATCAAACATGACAAGACTGAACCACTCATTCTTAGGGTTCATTAAACATACTCGGAAGGATTCATCTAAAGGATGAACTTACAAATCAAGCATATGTTATCCTCCTCAAGATTGTTAAAAAAATAAAGAGGTATTGACTAGTAATGGTTGTGGAAATTGGGAAAAAATGTACTCCACTTATTAATGGCAGTGAGTCACTCTTGAACAAGAAAATATCCCACTTCATCTCAGTGGTTGTTGGGTTGGGAAATTGATCCAGGTGGATATTGGTGGCCACTTTCCAAGTCCACTTGGACCCCCACCATTGTTTCTCTCAGCATTTTTAGTTTCCTTAATTGTAGCACAACATACTATTTTTAGCAATTTTTCGGGTCCTGAACTTCTGGAGCCGTTTTGAGGCCCTAAACGACGTATTTTGGGAAATCTGGGGCAACATGGGTCCATGGACGGATGTTGCCTCCCAAAGTGTTAGTGCTCGGATAGATCTTTCTAATGAGCTATTGTACGCGTCAAACGTAGATCGTATGCCAAAGTTACGACCACGGGAAGTTGGTGTACCAATTTACCCAAACGGGGCCCACAGTTTGGCGTTTCATCTTCTAGGGTTATGTTTTGGAATGTTAAGGGTTTTCCATTGTTTCTCAACAATAAATAGGCCTTCGAGCCTCATTGTAACATAGTTCAGAGGCATGTAGCCACCACATCTCTTCTGAGAGATAAGCTACCATCGCCCTAGCTAGTTTATTTCCATTATTGTTTGTAAGAATATTTCAGTATTTTACATTAATGAAATGAAGTATTATTTCCATTGCATATCTGTTTTTATGGTTATCTCTATAATTTGTTGCGTTCCTGTTTAATTCCGGATCAGTGGTATCAGAGCGGTCTGTTTTTTCTTTGTTTTTCTTTGCATGTCCCCAACAAGGTTGGGATATAAGGAGTTAGGGCTTGAACTGGTCAAACCTTTGCAAGACTAGCCTCGCAAATCCTGACGGTCTCCAATGGCAGATGAGAAGAAATACGAGGGGGCAGGAGATCCTATCAAAATATTGCTCGAAGAAGCCCTCGAGCAACAACGGAACGCGATGATGGACAGCTTTGCCCAGATCCTTCAGCGGCTGCCCGGAAGCGACGCATCGGCTTCCAACAGCTACTCTGGAAACGCAACGTCCTTTAAGGTACAAGTTAATTTTGAAATCCCCATATTCGAGGGTCAAACAGATGCAGATGCGATAGATAAATGGTTAAATTTGCTAGAGGGTTATTTTTCTGTTCATGAATTTTCGAGTCGGGAAAAGATTGTTTTCGCTCTTCTCAAAGCAGCCCCCCACGTCAAGGACCCGTGGGAAACCTATTGCAAGCAGAAGGATGAAAGTATTGGCTCACAATTTTCAGCCGCACCCACCTGGAATTCATTCCGGGATGCCATTAAGGAGCAGTACTACCCTGTTAGAAGCTATGAGGATGAATACATAAAGTGGACAACGCTGCGGCAGGGAAGGGACCAAGACGTGTCGAAGTTCACCAATCTTTTCCATACCCTTCACACAAAGTTCGGTATCAAGGATTCAGAGCGGCATTTGATACTCAAATACCGTGGCTGCCTGCATAAGTACATCCGAGAAGAAATACAATTCTTGAACATCTCCTCGCTCGGCACAGCATACCGATATGCCGTCAAGGTCGAGCAGAAGATTAAACAAAAGAAGCGAGAGTTTGGATCTGCGAATCCCAAGCAAGGGAAAGGTGCCCCTAAACCATAGAACAAAGGACAAAGCCAAGGCGGGGCAGCCCAAGACAACTCATCAAAGCTGCAAGCAAAGAACAACATCGCGAAGCCGAAAAAGGAGATGGGAAAATGGTGTGAGTTCCATAAGAGCTCCACTCACAACACAAGTGAGTGTCGGGCTAAGCAGTCACTGGTGCCTGAGCTAAAGGTTTCAGAATCAGATGCATGTTCCGACTCTGAGTCAGAACCTGACAAGGGGAATGACAAAGGGAAGCAAATCATTGATGTGGATCCCAATGCCACTGTTGCTACCACCAAGATCCAAAAAAATGAACCCGAAGATCCAGAGGAGGAGGAGTGTCTCTTCCACTCCCAGATGTGGGTAAAGGGCTCTGCGTTGTAGTTCATTGTTGATAGCGGGAGCCAAAAGAACCTCATTTCGGCAGAGGTCATGAAGCGGTTGGGCTTACTGACCACAGCACATCCAAAACCGTACACCATCGGGTGGCTTCACCAAGGACGAGATCTTCGCGTAAGCCAGCAGTGTCGCCTTCCATACAACATCAAGCCCTTCACGGATGAGGTATTGTGTGACATTGCTCCCCTTGAAGTTTGTGATGTATTATTAGGACAACCATACTTGTGGAAGCGACATGCTGTGTATGAATCAAGGCCCCGCGTTGTTATTATTACATTGGGAAATAAGTTGTACAGGATACCAGAGGTAGCACCACCTACCGCCATCTCTTTGATTATTGCGAAACAATGCAGTAAGCTCATTTCCAAATCTGGAAAATTTGTTTTCCTGATGATACGCCCTCAAGGAAAGAAGAAGACGGTGGTCGCGGCCTCCAGACAGGGCCCCTCCACACGACAACTACAGGTGGACAAGGTCGTGGAGGAGTACGAGGACATCTTCACCTCTCCCGCAGGGGTTCCTCTGCACTATCAAGTCAATAACTCCATCGATCTAACTCGAGGTGCGCTGCTACCCAATGGACCAATTTATCGGCGCTCCATTTTGGAGAACGATGAAATCAAGAGGCAAATTCAGGAGCTCCTTCAAAAAGGTCACATCCATCCGAGTTCATCACCTTGTGGGAGCCCGATCGTGTTGGTACAGAAAAAGGATGGGACATGGAGACTCTGTATTGACTATCAGGCACTGAACAAGATCATTGTCCGTAATAGGTACCCGATCCCGTAGATTGATGACCTCCTGGGCCAACTAAGGGGGGCGAAATATTTCAGCAAGATCGATCTGAAGTCAGGATATCAACAGGTACCAATCGAACCCTCTGATGTGTGGAAGACTGCCTTCAAATCCAAGGAGGGCCTTTTCGAATGGTTGGTTATGCCTTTCGGATTGACGAATGCTCCTGCAACCTTCATGAGGCTAATGGATGACATCTTTCGGCCATTCACCAACTCATTTGTAGTAGTATACTTGGACGACATTCTGATCTTCAGCCAGAGTTGGGAAGAGCACCTCCAGCACATCCGACAGGTTCTCCAAACACTGTGGCAACACAAGCTATGTGCCAATTTGGAGAAATGCAGTTTTGGTATGACCCAGGTTCAGTATCTGGGATACATCATTGATGAACAGGGGGTGCATGTGGATCCAGCCAAGATCCAAGTCATTCAGGATTGGCCATCTCCAACCACTCTAACAGAGCTCCGTAAATTTCTAGGTCTTGCCAACTTCTACCGCAGGTTCGTGTTGGGGTTTTCTCATATTACTTGGCCCTTGAGTCAAGTCACCAAGGGAGGAGTGAAACCAAAATTCTTTTGGTCTGAATCTCAACAAAAGGCATTAATAGAGTTGAAGGATCGCCTCTGCATGGCACCAGTGCTCGCGTTACTAGATTTACAACAACCATTTGAGGTCAAGACATATGCCTCTGACTATGCGATTGGGGCAGTCCTTACTCAACATGGACACCCAATGGCATATCACAGTGAAACACTTTCATACACAGTCCAAAATTACCCCACTTATGATAAAGAGATGTATTCCATTGTGCAGGCCTGCCGATAATGGAAGCATTACATTTTGGGGAAGGAAATGGTCATCCACACAGACCACCAACCCTTGCAGTTCATACAGACCCAAGGGAAATTGCAAAATTATCACCATCAGAAGTGGTCTACATACCTGCAACAGTTCCACTTGAAGATCAAGTATAAGAAGGGTAACAGTAATAATGTTGCAAATTGCCTCAGTCGACCACCGATCATGGCGTTAACCACCGTGATCAACTCTTGTGGGCACGAGACTTCTGATTGGCCACTTCTCTACAAAAGCGACCCAGAATTCAGCCACACATACCAGACACTCTTGGAGGGTCGGCATGTTCCAGATTTTCACCTCCAGGATGCCCTATTATGCCACCCGGGTCACCTTTGTGTTCCTTCAAGCGAGCGTGCCAAGATTATTTGGGAAGCACACTATAGTCGGGCTATTGGGCATTTCGGGGTCGAGAAAACAGTGGCAGTACTGCAAAATTATTTCTATTGGCCGAATCTTCGATAGGATGTTGGGAAGTACATCAGATCATGTACTTCCTGTGCCATCGCCAAACCGACCATCAAGAAGCACAACCTCTATACCCAGTTTCCTACCCCTAGTCGACCTTGGGAATCCATCTCCATGGATTACATGTCAGGCCTTTCTTCCACTAAGCATGGAAATGACTGTGTTTTTGTGGTCGTCGACAGGTTCTCCAAGATGGCCATTATGGCGGCCTACAAGAAGAGTATCACAATAGAAGCCATTGCTAAACTCTTCTTTGAATGAGTGTGGGTGCACTTTGGGATCGCGCAGTCTATCATCTCAAGTCGGGATAGTCAGTTCCTCAGCACATTTTGGTCCATTCTCTAGTCAATGCTGGACACCAAACTCACGAAGTCCACAGCCTTCCATCCTCAAACTGATGGCCAGACAGAGGTTGTCAATAGGATGATTGTGCACATTCTGCACATGTATAACTCAAAGCATCCACGCACATGGGATGAGAGCCTCCCCTATGTTCATCACAGCTACAACCGAGCTGTTCACAGCTCTACTGGCCATAGCCCTTTTCAGGTGGGTTTGGGATTCCAGGCACTATGCCCCATTGATGTGGCCATGCCACTTACAGCTACTCGCATAAATTCAGCTCATGTCCAGTCTGAAATAGATAAAGCCACTAGCTTCATTGAGCGCATCCAACATATTTGCCAGTAGGTCCATGAAATTTTGGAGAAATCAAATGCCAAGTACAAGCAGCGACATGATCAACATTAGGTGCCACACAAGTTTCAGATGGGCAACAAAGTCTAGTTGCATTTGCAAAAGGAACACCTTACTGGAGACTATAGGAAACTAAGACCACTTTGATATTGTCCTTACACGATTACTAAGGCTATGGGAGACAATTCATTTGAGCTCAGCATTTCCCCATTCCTTGGCCTGCACCCAGTGTTCAATGTCGACCGCCTTCGGCCATACTTTCCACCATTGCTAGACACATCTGACATTGCAGAACAACTCAAACCCACAGAATTAAATCCAGATTGCATGGAACAAGCTGCAACTGATAGAATCATGGACACACAGATCAAGAACACTCACCAATAGAATATCCAACTGTATTGAGTTGTCAAACCAGGCCAACTCCTTCACAAGGGCAAGTGGCACACCAGGGAACAAGTTCAGCAAAAGTTTCCTCATCTCATGGAGGAACTCAATGCAATGGGGACCACTGCTTCCTAAGGGGGGAGGAATGATCCAGGTGGATATTGGTGGCCACCTGCCAAGTCCACCTAGACCCCCACCATTATTTCTCTCAGCATTTTCAGTTTCCTTAATTGTAGCACAACTTACTATTTTTAGCAGTTTTTCGGGTCCTAAACTTTCGGAGCCGTTTCGAGGCCCTAAATGACGTTTTTTGGGAAATCTGGGGCAACATGGGTCCATGGACCGATGTTGCCTCCCAAAGTGGTAGTTCTCGAATAGATCTTTCTAACGAGCTATTATACACATCAAACAAAGATCGTATGCCAAAGTTACGACCTCGAGAAGTTGGTGTACCAATTTACCCAAATAGGGCCCACAGTTTGGCGTTTCATCTTCTAGGGTTAGGTTTTGGAATGTTAAGGGTTTTCCATTGTTTCTCAACAATAAATAGGCCTTTGTGCCTCATTGTAACACAGTTCAGAGGCATGTAGCCACCACATCTCTTCTCAGAGATAAGCTACCATCACCCTAGCTAGTTTATTTCCATTATTGTTTGTAAGCATATTTCAGTATTTTACATTAATGAAATGAAGTATTATTTCCGCTGCATATCTGTGTTTATGGTTATCTCTGTAATTTGTTGCATTCCTGTTTAAGTCCGGATCATAAATCTACTTTTATTTTGGTTCATCATACCTTTTCAAAACCTCCATTTTTGGTTTTAGGTCAATTGTTCCATCTCTATTCAGTGTCGTTGGTGTGTTCAAGAGAAGTAAATTAGTTGATATCTACTACAATACTCTTAAGCCTTCATTCCATGTCTTTTGTTCTTGATCTAGTTTCATATCATCATCATTCTATCTCAAATCATGATACACATTTCATGTCATTGATGGGAGATACATCAAGGCTCTCCTACGACGAGTCACTTCCTATCCACATAAAGTCATTATCTAGGAATTTGAATTAGAAACTCACTCTTCAATACCTTGGTGCTTGCATACATCAATGGACATTTTCCTCTCTCTCGGTGACAAGTTTACATCATTGCCCTTAGACCAACATATTTAGTGTGTTGCTCAACTTCAACTCATTAATTCACACCATACGAACTATATAGCAGTACATTTAGAGCCATTAACATCATCAGTGCTTTCACTTGCATTTGTTAACAACTTATATCATTGGCCAGTAATCAGATGATGTCTACCATGTTCGACTCCACTTCATTGATTCACATGGTTAGAATCGTACATTGGATGACCATATGAATGATATATAAGACCCAAGATCTAGTTTCATCCATCTGGGTTGCGATTTCCGGATTAATACAAGATCACAATGTATGATGGCCATGATCATACAAACAATAATCCAGTCATGGTTCCACCATTTTTCATCAGTGGACATGTCTATTTGATCATTGTACATGTAATGTTAGATTTTGTGCTCAGATGGGTATCCCTCCCTCAACAAAGAGTGATCATGATGTAAATGTATTCTAACATATAATGATCTATCTAGTTGTTATTGATCTCGACTTGTCAAAAGGTAGAGAACTTAAGTCATCAGTTTCTATTTCTGAGTTTTCACTTTAGGGGGCAATCTGTTATAGCCCACTTTGTCACATCTAGTCAATAGGCTTGTAAAATAGATCAAACAACATCCTTTTAACCCTTGTCATCACCCTTGCACAAAGACCTAAGAATGAATCTGCCTAATCCCTGAATTTATGCCTTTAACTGCTTCATTTTAGTTATTTTAAGGCCCAATGAAACTTATCCCTTAACGAGACTGTGTTCATTGGCAGGTTGACCTCTATACCTATTTTGATCACCAACAGGTTTCCCCTTGCTGGGGGTGCACTAATTCTAGAAATTTCTTGAAAAATAAAAAGAATCATGAAGCTTCCTCTTCCATAAGCCTCTGGGAGTTGTTATAACCATTCATCTTGGACAAAATTCTTGAATCCTATCCTATCCTACCTTGTATATTTCACCCCTTATCCCTTGAGCTCATCCTCCCATCAAGAGTGGATCTCAATCTGAAATTTGTAAATAGATAATAATTCCTAACCTAACATCCTCTTCTATATATTTACTACCATCCACAAGGTAAGGGTGCGATTTTGGAGATGGATTTTACCCCCATGCTGTTGTTGTGAGAGTCATTATTCCATGCATTATGATGACATAGAAATACGGTTTGTGAAAAGGAAGGACAAGTCAACTTGGAGGAACTATTCTACAAGATCAACTCTATATTTGGTTGTAATTCCCTCCATTTCTATTAATACAAAGAGTTCATTTTTTTCTTAGATGTGATGTTATGATTTCATGTATTTCAAAATCATGTTGATCTATTGAACAATGTAAATGGATGATGCTACATAGATGTTGCAGATCTTTGACTTGTTTTGTATGATTGTCTAAGTTCTAATTATAGCGATCGAAGCTAGGATTGGAGCATACAAGCTAAGAGAGGAATGAGGCTTACGACAGATTCCAGGTAGGTTTCATCCCATTTTCCATTTACTTTAAGGAAAACATTGGTTTTTTTTCTTTCTGTTGTTCTAAACTAGGCCACCCAGTCTAGTGAAGATACTTTTGTTCATATTCATAGATTCTAAATAATAGCGGGAGTTACAACAAAACAACCAAGGCTTGATTAGGCTTTACCGCAATCCCTCCAAGGGATTCCTAAGCCCAAGAAAGAAACATACACTACCAGGCTTTACAACAATCCCACCATATACCAGTCCAAGTATCACTAGGCCTGTACAAGCATAGATGCCTCCAAATCTCTCCACCCAAACCATGAGTAATTTGTTTGTCTTCACCTCTCGTATTTATCGTATATCCGACCATTACTAGTCCAGGGATTCCTAGGCCCAACGAGACTCCACCCTCTAGGATTTACTGTAAATCACACCATTCATTGATCAAGGATTCCTAGTCCCGACAAGAGTATACACAATAAGGATTTACCGCAATCCCACCTTCACTAGTATAGGGATTCCTAGGCATTTTATTTCTCCCCTGAGACCACCCCATTGAGTTTCCAAACCATCCAGAAATCTAGATCAACTGAATAAGAAAAACCCCATCACTCCATGGATATCTAGAAGTGGTAAGGAAAGGCTAAAAACCACTGTCACAAAGCCTATGTTGATGACATCAAGAGAACCAAAAACGCACATGCATGTAACATGCATGCCAAAACTAGAAAGGAAATCAGACATGGAACTCGATACGTGCAAGTAATCCAACTGTAGCAGCCTGATCCAACTCTTCCTTGCTTGATCCTTGCTTCCCTTTTCCTTCTTGTCCAATCCAAGTGAATGCTAGAGTGCTCCAAGCATACTCCAAGAATACTCTAAGTGTGCAAGAGTATGAGAGAGAGAATAGAGAGAAAGATAGCTCCACCATAGAACTGAAAAAAGACATGAACTGATCCTCAAAAGCCATTTTATCATTGAGGCCTATAATTTCTTCAATTTCCTCCTCACATGCAACATGTGACCTTTCACCTTTCTTTTCTCCTATTTCATTTATGTTCATAAATAAAATGCCAATTAATGCCTCCTTGCATTTTCAATGCCTTGCCAATTTCCTTAGCCATAATAAACCAAATGAACACCTGCTAGGATGTTTTTCCCAACATTCAACTTGAAATATGTGTCCCATGACCTTGGTCTCATTTTCCCTTTATTAACTTTATTACATGGATTTTTAGCTCGAGGATGTTACAGTAGTCATGGCAATGCCATTAGCGTTGGATAAAGAGGATTTCAATTATCATCTAGATTGTCTCAAAGCTACAACAGAACACATTTTGTCACTATTGAATATGCAAGGGGATATCCAAGATGGGAAGGTAAAGGTACAGTTAAATCTACTGAATCAGAGGATCGGTCTACTCCATACCAAAATAGAAAGGCTTTAGTCGAACATTCAACTGTTAGATCTCTAGCTTGCAAGGTTATAATCTATGGGAGGAAAATGACTCAAGGAGCTGAAATCGGGTGAGCAAGGAAAAGAAGTGATTAAGGCACACCATTAGAAAAACCAGAGCAACTCGAACAGGAAGATATGTTGGTGGACACCTCCTAGGTCCTAGCTCTCGGTTAGTCTAGGTAAGCGGATGTTGGAATCATTGAATTCAAATTGGAAGTCGAAGAGGTCAATGTAGAATAATTTTAGGAGTTTTTTGGAATATATATAGAAGATATCAATTTAGAATCTATGTATGTGGGAAGAGAATTCTTTTTGGACATCTCTGAGGCAAGTAGATGAACATCCAATTGCGGATATAAAAGGTTATGGCCTTGAAACCATATTCAAATTAATATAAAAACTAGGTTTTTTTTTTTTTAAGAAAGTTTGTATAGCCCATGCAGTGCAGAATAGACGGTGATGGGGTGTACTATTAAGTCACTCTGTGATGTGAAGGTCACTCATTCAAAACTCCATAGGAAAAAAACCATTCATGTTAAGGACTGGTGTGGCCCAGTCCAGGTGTGATCTTTGGGTGATTTTGACGGCTTAGATGCCCCTAGGTCATGGTTTCTCAAGCCATAAGTGAATCCTGATGTAATCTCTAGAGAACTTAGACAACTTGACCAAAACTAAAATATATTGTATTATATAGATGATTACACAAAACTATCATTAAAAATGAAAAAATCAACAAGACTATAACCAAGTATATACTATAAGTTTAATAAAATTGATTATAAGCTATGTTTGTATAGAAATTTAGTTTTAAATGTTTAAACACAATAATGTGTTAAAGAATTTTTTTGTAATGGTGTGCTCAATAATATAGAGTATGTATGTATTTATCTATTACTATGGTGAATCAATAACTAGTTGAAGTAATTTGCATGATACCCAACATCAAACTTGCCACTATAACATTAAGAGTATATCCAACAACTTGTAAGCTAGATATACCAAGAATTTATGACTTACAAATATCTGAACCTCCACCACAATGGGGGAGACTACTAAATTTTAACAGCTGAATTGTTGAGTGGTAGAGGGTCTTTGTCCTTTAAACAAGTGGTTCTCATACATCAATCTGGTGTTTGGCTTGTAAGTGACCTTAAAATTATATTACTATTATTATTAGTATAAGTTTAAGAAAAAACAAATACCATTGATGCCACATTAAATTTGGGGTTGCATATGGCTTACTTAGGAAAGAGAGAAATTTAAAAGATTTTATTTCTTAAAAGCTAAATTTGTTATTTTTAATTGATTTTATTGTGATGTTGTTATTAGTAAATTGCTTACATCAAATTGTTGGTTTCTTATCATTGAAAAAAATTTACCACCTAATATTATTCAAAGATGTTAGAACCATATATCTACATGATTTCTTAGAGATTTCTTATATTTATTTAATTTTTTAAAGTAAATTGTATATAATGTATTTTATGGACCCATTATGATCTCAATGGGTATAAATCATTCCATTCAAAAAATGAAATTGACCTATTTAGAAAAAGAAAAGAAATTGTTCAAGAGGAGATCATCTATAGACCTATTTAAATATATATATTCCAGAAGAGATCATATATAGTTAAGGAACTAAACATTTTTTTGGAATGTTATTGGGCCAACGTCCATAATAACTACATCACCACATCTTATCAAACCAATGAAAATGGAATCCCTTTGTGTGTGGTTTCCATGCGCCACCTACATGCTTGTCATGCAAAATTATTGGTATGCATAACATCATTTCATGTTTATTCTTGCTAACTCTCAACATAATATCTCTACTAAAACATCTTTTTTTCTTGTTTATGTGTGTAACATGACTATTCATAAGAAGGTTCTCCCTTTATAAGTGAGAATAAGTGCTTCTTAAATGTAATGGAAAGTTTGAATAATGGAGAATATTAATTGCTACCTATCTCAATGTAAATCCCTAGTTTATGATGTAATATTTGTTTCTATGTCTCCCCAGTATTACAATCCTAGTATCCTCATCTTCTTGAGGTGTGTTACCAGTTATTTCTTTCAGTGGTCACTATTGAAAAGGCTTTGATGATGTAAGTGCTAATAATGGATAGATAGATAATAAATTCCTGGAGATGACTAGAAAACTTGGATTAAAAGGAACAAAATGGTAGGATTAATTCATTAGCATAGCCAAAATGTGGTAGAAAAGTACACCTCTATTTACAAAAAAAGGCATCTATGAAAATAAATTTATAAGGATGGAGAAGTTAGGCACTAATTTTCATCAAGTTATTATAATATAATGCCATTCCAATGTCCTCAACTACCCTCCACCTTTTCGCCAATGATAATGCATGTGTCATCAAATTTTTTATGATTCATTATGGTAAATTCACCCTCTGTGACTTTCAATTCAAACACTAATTCTCCTACATAACGGCCACTAAGGAGAATCATGGAGGATAATGATGTTGTAGCTTATGATAATACCACCAATGTTAATGAGAGGACCTGATAAAAAAAATTCTTGACTAAAATTTCAAGTGGTGGATTATTTAGGCCACTTCCATATTTAAAAGAAAAGGAAGGTAGTGGTGATTATGGCTCTAATAATAGAGGATACAACCCTATAATTCATCTAGGCCTCCTCTAGGAAAGCATATAATATATTTCAAGGAAGTACACAAGTACAATAGAATGAAATTTCTTTTGTTCTTTAGTGGGATGGTCCTAGAATACCTATTCTTTTGGAGGGTATTCTCTTCGTTTCATTAGGTTAGCCTCTATCCAAATGTTTCTTTCATTATACTATGAGTCTTTATTAATTGAAAAATAAGATTAAAAAATGAGAATACATTCTACTAAATTAGTATAACTCTAAGCATATATAAATTGAGATATTTAAATTTTATGAAATAGAAAACTTGAATAGGATTTCTGGGATGTCATTAAGAATAGAGCCTATAATATCCTCTTTAGTGTTTATTATAAACCTTTTGAGTAATACTTTTAATAGCCTAAAAATGTTTGGCCTATGAATTATTGTACTTACCTGTAAGGATATTGTATAAAGAGATGCTACAATGTCACAAATTATCAAACCATGCAAAGAAGAGGAGGTGTTAAAGTCAAAGTAAAGACCCCAACCAAGAAAGATTCCAAGGCAAATTTTTGATAAAACTAATTTGAATTCCACTTCCAAGCCATGTTTGTAATAGTAAATTTTAGATCGCATATTTCTTTTTATATATTTTCTTTTTGTTTTTATTTTATTTTCCTTAGCTCTATACATGTTATTTGTCAAAATTCCATATGGATTCCAAATCATTTGGTAAAATCTCAATTTGTAAAACATATTCATTTTCTCTATGGCCTAAAAAAAGAATTATTTTGTCAAAATTTCATATGGATTCCAAATCATTTGGTAAAATTTCAATTTGTAAAACATATTCATTTTCTCTGTGGCTTAAAAAGAAATTCTTAAGATTTCAAGTTCTAAAACATACTTAATTTCTTCTTTTATTTTGTCCTTATTCCTCTTACTGCATATCTATTGTTCTTCATTTTAACATGTCGTAGTGATGGAGATTATGAGGATATCCCTGTTTCTATGCCAACTATGCATAAACATGTCACTAGAAAATCCAAGTTCTTTAGCTCCCTAGTTTATGTGCCCTATAATCCCAATAATGTGAATTGCTTAGATTCCTAATATGAGAACTATTCCTCACGGTTATTTTTGACATGGTTATCAAATGAGAATAATTATTTCCTTTTCAAGAGAAAAAAATGGAAGGAAAATGCTTTTTTTCTTACAACATACCAAGTTGTTACCACCACAACACAATTGTGCCAAGCCCAACAACAACTTCCTATTTTGAAGGTACATTATATTTAATATATTTGTTTAATTTTTCAGATAATGAATATGAACTTAAACACATATGAGTGAAATAGAATATGAAATTAATTAGGTTTTTAGAATTATGTATTTAGTAAATTAATTTTAAATTTTGACCAACCAAAAAAATAAAATGATATATATTCGATCAAATTAAATCCCATTAAAATGGATCATTAAAAATTTTAATGTGAGAATATATATATATATATATATATATATATATATATATATATATATATATATATATATATATATATATATATAATGAAAAATAATTAAAAAATTAATAATTAAAAATTCAAAATAGGGTAATATTTTACTATTATCCATTATTCCTAACAAATACTAATAAAAAGAAAGATTCATAGAGCATAAATCTCAGATAAAAAATAGCTTAAACCTGCTCTAAACATCAAATACTTAAACTAGTATTTTTTTACAATCCTTTGATAGTTCTTACCCAAGAGAAAACTCAAGACAAGAGGTATAGTTTCATAGTAGTATAGTCCCTGACTACTTTAGAAGTTATTGATATGTTGGCGTGATTAAGGTAGTGTGGGGTTTGTGTCTTTTCATTACTCAAATGAAATCTGCTATGATGGATATTGACTATGGTGCCCTCTACATATCCTTGATTTGTTTAGAACCAATAATTTTTACACAATGCCTTTAATAAGCCAAAACGCCTAATTAACTAATTAATATGTAGTGTTCTATGGGATGGAGGTGTGGAAGAAGTGAGTAGTGAGGTAATGTGCATAGTGGTGTAGAGTGGGGATGTGTGTGGAAAATTGTGGAAGAAATGTTTTGTTCCTTACTCCACACACTTTTTCTCCCACGCAACACTTCTTGTGCACACACATTAAAAAGACACTTCTCGCAGAAGGAAGTTAGTGTTCCTTACTCTTATTTCCCAACACCATGTAGGTCCATCTGAGCTTGGCATGATCTCACTTCAAAACCTCATAGTTCTTACAATTTCAGAGCTCAATTTCAAACATGAGATCAATTTCCAACAAAGGGGATCCAATTATGTCTATGAATTGTCATTTGAAATCCCCATAGAGAAGTGTATGGAAGGGGGAATGTGCATGGAGGTGTGGAAGTGGGGATGAGTGCAAAAGGAGGAACTTGTGGAAGAGACATTCATTTTTCCACACCTTCTACACCACCCACAACACACTTCTTAACAATCAATTTCACTTGAAGGATATGTAGATTTGGTGGAAGATATTTTGAAATTTTGTGGGGTTTTCCTCTTTGCCTACAATTTTTGGAGGAGTAGCTATTTGGAAAGCTTGGAAAAACATATTGGGAGTGACAAATGACAATATCATACTTTCAAGGAGTGAGTATGGTTGAAGTAGGAGATGTAATTAATAAATTAAAATGGAGTTACAAAGATATAGAGGTCGAAAAACAAAATATATTTTTGAACATGACTTATTTCTTGGTGGGAGAAGAGATGGAACTAGTTGTTCAAGTGTTTGAAGGATTATATTATACCAAAGACATTCACAACTCCCTATAAAGTCTTATTCAAAAATTCCTTCTAAGTTTCAATAATTCTTAGTTTTCATGCGCTATTATTTTTGTGAAGTTTTATTTGTGAAATTTGCAGTGTGATTTATTTATTATTTATCATAGAAAATAAACTTTTAAATTAATTAACAATTAGAAGAATAATTTTCAGTTGTTGTAATAATATTTCAGTGGTGAAATTTTCACATGGTATTAGAGTGTGATTGATCACACGGGGAAGCTCAGAAGTGAATATAGAATAATTTGTTGCTCAAAGGGAGTAACAAAACAATTTTTCTAGGGGTTGTGCATAAACTTAGCGAGTAAGTTTGAATTTCTTAGGGAAGTTCGATAGATTCCACAGGTAGAGGGAGTAACAATAGCTCATTATTTTCCGCTAAGCAGATTCCTTGTTTGGGTGTAGAGGTTTTTGTAGCAGTTTGCTAGATCAAAATTTGTGTTGGGTGGAAGAGAAAGGAACAAACAGAGGGAAATTTATCTAAGAGGGTTTCTAGCCTAGAAATCCAAATTTTTAGCTATAATTGGCAATAGCTACAGGCATATTTTCTCACTCCAGAAGGGAGTGTTAATAGAAGATTTAGAAGCTGAGTAGGAAA
The DNA here is from genome assembly GCA_031772625.1 of Pinus tabuliformis. NCBI lineage: Eukaryota > Viridiplantae > Streptophyta > Pinopsida > Pinales > Pinaceae > Pinus > Pinus tabuliformis. The sequence goes on from CM062809.1 coordinate 240,253,939, forward strand.
TGGAGGAAATTTTGTTCATATTCTCCACATATTTGAGTTTCCTAGATTTTGCATCTTTCCAAAGATGGACATGTGAGATTTCCAGAGAAATACATGTGAGTTATCCAGAATACAGATCTAGGTAGCAGATAAACTTCTATTTGTCAAAGATAGGTTTCACAGGAAGAATAAGTTATCGAGTGCAATTTTCTAATCGAAGAAGTGTCCCGGCCAGGGACTAGGCTCAAAGGAGGTAACAGGGCACCAAATCCAAGAGGAGGAGGAGTATCAGACTCCATTGTTCCAAAATGGGAAGGGTCCAACACAATTACAACAAGGAGATAAATCCCATCAATTCTATATTGTTGCAGTAGGACCGTCACCTTTGCTATGGGGGACCATAATATGCTAGTAGTAGGTTCAGTGTCAGGAGATGCAACCATACATTCAAATGAAAATTAAAAATCTAGTTGTGGTCAATACACGTGAGATAGTTGCGGAGCTAGATGCAGTGACACAAGCAATATGAACATAGTTATAGTTCTAGCCAGTAGAGATTCCCAATGTAAAGCTACGTAGTCTAGTTTCTAATGTAGGAGGATAATGTGACTTTCCATGAAGGAGCAGAGAGATTTCCCATAGGGAGATTGATACTCAAAAGGAGTCTAGTTTTAGAGGGAGCATCCCTATGGAAGCTAGTAATTCTGGATTTGGGGAGATCATATTCATTATTGCATTAGTTGCAACAATAGTACAAAACCATCAGTAGAGAAGTAGCAATAGTAGCATGAGTAGATCATATTTTGCCATGTTTCCAACTATATCTCCAGGAGATAGGTGGGGCGATTTGGAGCTGTAGTCGCAAAGCAACGTAGACTTGGGCAGGGTCCATTAAGTTATCTTCCTCATGGATCATTACCTTTCTACATGGGACCACAATATTTAGTAGCAGGATGGATCAATGTTAGTTTATGTAGTCAAATTCCAAAGTGACAGTAGTAGACTAGGAGCAGTCAGATACTGAGTAGTGCAGCGCACTGTTGGTAGCAGTGTGGAGTGGCACAATGTAGAGTCAGAGGCATCATAGATTCTTAAGTGGACAATGTAGTAGCTAGTAGCAGTCAGGACTCGAGAGACAAATGCATCATACTGAATAGAGTTGATTTAGTATTTAGGATGCTTCTCAATTGCAATATTTGCAGTTCCAACAACAATAGTTTAAAGGGATTTGCAGTGCAAATGTAGGGTTGGCAACAATATGGAAGTGTCAACAGCAACAAAATATAGCATCATAGTTGTGGAGTGGTTAGTGAGTAGCAGCCAAACATCATCAGCGTGACAAAGGGTGGTACATAGACAAAGTGTTGTGGAAAAGTGTGCAACACTAGAGAGAACACCTTCCTCACTAAGAGGGAGTGTTAGTTTTTGTAGCATTAGAGGTATTATAATCTCAAAACTTTGTGGAGAGGCTAAAATGCATCATTTATTCATAACCTATAAATAGTTTTTGGAAATTCCACCTAGAAGTGTCTTAAGTAGATTAATGGCCTATTTTTAAAATATTTCCTAAGTCTAAACTTAGGAAAAGGGGTTATTTAATCATAAATAATTGATATAAGGTGTGAATCATCTAGAACCTCACACAGATCAATAGGGAATTAATCTGGGCCCCTGATTAAGTTTTAATCTTAGTCGTTGGAGGTCTAATAGAGGATTATAATAAGAATTTGATGGGTAGATGGAGAACAAATTTGTGGAGTTCAATTTCTTTGGGGAGTTCAATTTTTCCACAGAGCTAGTAGTTGCTGGAAGGATTCGACCTTCAGAAGGAAGCAGAGACAGTGAGGGGAAGGGACAAAGAGACGAATGAATATTTCCATATTTGGTGAGTGCATTTGAGAGAGAGGCCAAAATTTCTCCAGGAAGCTACGTAGAGGCAATGCAGAGGCTTCAAATGACAATTTGATTAGTTAAGGAAGGAAGACATTTTCAGTTCCAGAGGTTGGGCAGAGATTTGAGAGGGTCAGAGAAGTGTTTTCCCAGCCAGTGGCAAGCAATATAACTAGAATGGTAGCTAATTTAAGTATCACATCTAGCAGGAAATATCAGGTTGACGTAGAGCCTACACAAGGCAAGTTGGACAGCTAGCCTTTGAGAGCTCAAACAGTGTCGGGATTGCTCAGAGTGAGGGTAATTTCCCTCAAATTACATTTTCCTGTATTTTCTCTACAGGATAGCTAGCATTTGGCATCCAGATTGTACTAATAATTTCTCACTACTGCATAATAATAAAAACCCTGAACTATTGCACTAGTTTTCCCAAGTTGTGTCTTTCTAGGGACATTTGTCTAAAAATAACTGTGTTAATTTTTTGTGTGTGTGTGCTAGCATATTTCTCAGTTTTACAATGCTATTATCTTTTAACTATTTTATTTGTGAATGTTTTAGTGTGAGTTATTCATTATTTTCCATGGCAAATAAATTTTTAAATTAATTAACAATTAGAAGAATAATTGCAAATTGTTGCAATATCAATGGTGAAATTTTCATAGGAAGTTCTATCCCTTACACTTCTTTCCCAACACCAATTATGCCCATCTAATGTTGGGATGATCTCACTTCAAAACCTTGTATTTATTACACTTTCAGAGCTCAATTTCAAACCTGGGTATGTGTCAATGTCCAACAAATGGAGTCGAGTTAAGTCTAGGCATTATCATTTGAAATCCCCATAGAGAAGTGTACGGAGGGGGGAATGTGTGTGGAGGTGTGGAAGTAGTGATGTGTACAAAAGGAGGAACATGTGGAAGAGACATTCATTTTTCCGCACCTCCTGCAAAAAACTTCTTAACAATAAATTTCACCTAAAGGATGTGTAGATTTGGTAGAGGATATTTTGAAATTGTATGGGGTTTTTCCTCTCTACTTACAACTTTTGGAGGAGGAGCTATATGGAAATCCTGGAAAAATGTATTGGGGTTGGCAATTGACATCATACTTTCAAAGAGTAAGTATGGTTGAATTAGGAGATGTAATTAATAAATTAAAATGGAGTTTCAAAGATATCGAGGTCAAAAAGCAAAAGATATTTTTGGATGTGACTTATTTCTGGGTGGGACAAGAGATGGAACTAGTTGTTCAATTGTTAGAAGGATTATATTATACTAAAGATGTTCACAACTCCCTAGAAAGTCTACTTTGAAAATTCCTTATAATTTTCAAGAATGGCGTGGACTATCATTATGAAATTGGTAATTGGCATTTAGAAATGTGGAAGGAAGAGAAATTTTGGTGTAATATACCCCATATACATATAAAATCTCTAATAATATTTATTTTTTTATTTATTTAATTTTTTATATACGGGAATATTTCATTAAAGAAGCATTGTATTTATTCTCTAACAATCTCCTCTTTTTATTTCCTCTGCAATTGTTTCGAAACTTCTTGTTTATTTTCCCTTCTGACATTAAACTACATGGACCTTGGGAATCTTATGAGATTTGTTTAAAAGTTGATTAAGGTATTGGAAATGTACCCAAGTGAAGGTATGAACACATATTTGTAACCTTTACAAGTATTAATCCTTAGTCATTTTGTTGATAATGCACGTGAGCACCATTTAGCTAAGAAAAATTGATTGTTGTTTTGCGCATATTATTTCTATACCTTAACTTGTTGTGCCATCCTTTTCACCTATTATTTTGATGGTTTTATCATGGGATCAATGTGGTACATGGATACCCTATAGGGATCCATCACACCTCAACCATGTGATTGTTGTGACGAGAATGATCAGGATTTATTGGGGCAATCAGATGGTGGCCATAGATTGTTTTTTGTGGTTAGGGTAACCATCTCACTGCCTCCACCATTTTGACTACCATTTGCATTTTTGATTTTTTGTTGTCGAGGCTCTACAATTCTAAAGTGTTGAGGGCTTTTATCCCATGCGTTAGTTAGGTGTTTCCAACCATTAGTTGTGGAAAACTTGCCAGGTTTTGACCCTTAACGCTTTTTTATTTTCCCTGGCATTTAACGGATTATTTGATGAGTAAACATAGTTTTTATTTTGTTAACATATCGACATTTTGTCCCTTATGCACCACTGACTTTTTCTTTAATTTCCTAAATTTCCACAAGCGAAAGTTGCAACAAGGGAGTTATGATCTTTTTCTTGAGCTGAGACTTTGTCTACCTAACCGTTATTGAAGAATGGGGAAACCCCTATTTCTTATTTTTTCTCCCATCATTTCTACGGTCAAAATTTCAAGGTTAGAAGCTACGACTACAGGGTTTTCATGGATATTACTGCAAAATCTAGGTATTGTGTATTCTATCACAATTCTTTTTAGTCTACCTCAACATTGGTAATTTGAAGTTCTCAGTATGTCTAGAATCATAATATCCTTATCGAGGGTTGTGTTTCCATATTCTTTATCGATAATATTTCCTCTCGTTGTATCATCGGGTGGAAATAATAAATTATGTGTATATTCTTAGGCTTCTTGTAAAGAAATTCCTCTTCTTTCTATTTATTGGTGGATTCACAATTTTTTGGGTGTGTTATGCAAGGGTTTGATTTCAGGTCCTCGATTCAATCCATTGGGATATATCTTAGCACAAATAAATTAGTAGGTTTACATTTTTCTTTGACTTCACTCCTAATTATTTTCTCCTCTTTATTCCCTCAAGGTTCAATATGCCACTCCTTGTGATTGAAAGTCAATATCATGGAATTAAGCCTTTAGGGTTTACATCTTAAAGAAAAAATCCAGCTAACTGAGACTTAGTTCTTTCTTATTTTCTTGTCTATTTGTTATAAGTTTCTCACAATATCGAGGAATTGCACTAGCCCTGGACAAACCTTCTATGTTACTAGTTTGGCATAGGACAATGGTTTGGGTAGTCTATACACCAGTCTTAGGCTTTGGTTCTGAATTTACTTGAATCAAATTATAATAAAGATTTGCATGTTTATTGTCTTGGTGTAAGATTACCATTATTTGTAATTAATTAAGCCTATTAAAGGCTAGACATAAAGTGAATTACGTATTTACATATATATAAATGTATATTTGTTCCAATAGAGAAATTTTGAGGTCTAAAATGTGCCTCCTAAGAAATATTATAAAATAATAGTGGAAATAATAAAATAAGATTAGATTATCTCATCAAGTTTTGGAGGGAAAAAAAGGAAAACTACTTTTCCAACTCATGTTTTCAACTATTTCCCTACGATTTTACTCAAAACTTGAGTGGGAGCAGTAGTTGGATGTGGAATTTAATTTTCCATCCAAGGAGTACCCATATTGCATACTTTCAATGGACCCTACTACATGAAAAATGTGAAATACATGAAATAGCATGATTGCAATCACATTCTTTCATGTATTTCACATTTTTCATGCAATAGGGTGCATCAAAAGTATGCAACATGGGTACTCCTTGAATGCAAAATTAAATTCCACATATAATGAGTTCTCCCACTCGAAATTTGAGTAAAATCATGGGGGGTACATTGAAAATACACATTGAAAAAGTAGTTTTTATATTTATTTATTTATTATCTTTTACCTTTTTACTCTAAAAATGGTGAATAATCCCCCATGGTTGACATCATCATATTGAATCGTATTGGCTCTTATTAGGTTTATCTTTTCTTTACATTTTTGTTTTGAGGTCGAATTTTGACCTCAAAATTTATCTAATGATGCCTTTATTTTCAACTAAAGTTATAGGGTTCTTTCAGGTATTCTTATAAGTAACTGAATTTGTGAATTTTATTTATTTCCTATAGAATTATCATATTTTATTAGCGCAATGTGTTTTATTGAATCAAGTAGTATTTATTTGTTTAAATATGTTGTACATTTACTAGTATGTCATGTTTCAAACATTTTCTTTTCTTTGTTGGTTATATATATTGCTATTAGGGTTATCACCCTAGTACTCTTGCTTCCATATATGGTTACATGTGTGTGTGTGTATACATATATATAAGTAAATTTACATATAGTTTATTTATAATTCTAATGTATAGAAAAGAAGAGTCCCAGACTCATGGTTTCTACGTTTTTGGACTTCCAAGTTTTTTCTGAAGCATTTGACTATTGGCAAGGATTGTATGTTGGTTGAGGGATAACCTGGGAATTTTATTATACTATTGTTGGGTGTAGGAATTGCAATTCAACAAAATCCTTTCAACACTTAATTTGTCAACTCAGGGTTTCATACGCTTCAAGGCATAGCATGGGAAATGCAAAGAAATGATATGAGCTTTCTCGAATTGTATTCCTACTTCTTTGATTACAAATTGCATAATCAAAAGGAAAGATCAAACGGCAATGAATACCAAGAAAACTTTGGTGCTCAATTAAAAGAATGTGCTTTGCAAAAAAACAAATAAAGGAAACTCTCAATTCATCATGAACAATCTAAATCGATAAGATAACTATTTGAGATTCTCTTTAGTATGGTTGTAAGACAGAATAATGATCCAACTAATGAGGATGTCTGTCTTCCTTAAGATTTTCCTTCCTATACCAACTTGTCATTCCTGTACCACAACAAGGTTCTTGTACTAGAACATTGTTCCTGTACTAGAGCGAAGCTTCTATAGTAGAAGTATGTATATTGGACCCTTACTGAAGATCTTGACCTGCATGCAAGAGCTGTGACCCTTTGTACTAGAGCATTATGTTCCTGTACTCGAAATATCAATTCTTGTACTTAGAACATAGGTTCCTGTACTAGGAAACCAGAGTTCTTGTACTTGGCTTCCAAATCGATTGCAAGAAATAAAAGCATGTTAACTAAGAAAATAAATGCATGGTGAAAACAGAACTGTAGAGTGAACCTCTATAAGAAAAATGAATCATTAACTAATCACACGCTCAGAAATGAAAAGTGTTTTCACAGCCAAAGGGAATTTCTGTTGAAATAAGAAACCATTTTACTTACAAACTACTTTGACTCAAACATCAACAAGCTCATTCTTGAAATGACTGTTCATCGAGTGAATTAGATATCCACTTTTATACAAATAATCATTTTAATTCAGGGAATCCTTCTGATAAACTCAGTATTAAGTCCAACAAGTGTAGGTACAAACCCAGATAATGAAACAACGTTTTAGTGAAAGATTATTAACATTAATCAAATCTAAATCTAAACTTGAATGTTAAAATATGCTTCACTAAAAAGCAAAACAATATTTGCAGAAGAATAATAGACTTGCAAGAATAAGAGTGAATCGCTGCAATGACTAAGGGAAACTTTCAACTTGCTAAAATGAAAACACATCGGTGTAGGAAGTTAGATATATGTTTTCTTTATAAAGAAAAAGGAAGCACACATTTGTAGGAAAGTATGGAAGGAAATAAAAGTAAATGCAAATGAACCACACACACACATGGATCCAGATCACACAACTTACAAGAAATTAAAGTTCATCAACTATAAAATAATCCAAACATGATCTTCTTCACTAACCTTGCATAAAAATAAATCTAACACACCTTTAATGAAGGGAGAATGAGCTGGGTTGGCTGGGCCCTAGCCAACTAGCTTGTTTCCCTATAACGAAATGGGAAAATTCAATTTCTCAAATGGATAATCACAATGATATTGAGACAAAAAATTTCAAAACTCACATGTTCCTTTGTATTAAGTTTCAAAAAGTGAAAATAGACATCGTGGATCCTCGATCGAGCCCAGAAATGGTGATACTCAGAAATTAGAAATGGTAGAAAAAGTTTAACACAACATCGCTCCCTAACATCTATAGAGAAACCCTATTAAATACATGCTTCAGCTCTTGGCCGCAACAAAAATATAACAACATGATATATTAAGCCTTTCGGTTGTTCACAAAAAGTCTAAACAAGGGTTTTTCAACCGAAGTCCATCCTTCATATCCTGCCTTCTTCTCTAAATGTCGAGCCCAGCAAGGAAACTGATCTCTTAGACAATAAATTCGCGCGGTCTATTGAGTTGTCTTGTCCATAAGTGGTGAGTCAAACAAAAATTGACAGTTGCCTTGAAAGTGTAGGAACACTGACTGGTACAAGCACGATTCCTGAACCAACCTAATATTTCACATAGATTAACACTTTGGTTCCATCGAATTACTTAGGAAAGGAATGTATTAGTTGCAAAGACAATTTAAGATATAAAACCTGTAAATTTAATGATTAAGTACATATATAACCTTCCAATATGAAAAACATAAGAGGAGTGCAAGAATGTGTGTAATTGGGAAAAAGTACAAGAATAGATAGGCCTTTAGGGTTAAAATAGGGGATAAGGTGGTGTGTTTGGGATATGATAGAGACAAAAAAGTAGGACAATTCTAGCCACCAACATCCTCCCATCCCTATCCTGTTGTGTGTCGTCATGCAACCTTACCCTAACCTCTGCAAAGCAACTCATGGATTCCTTCATTCAATCATGTATTTGTATGCTAATTCATGTCTTCATCATCCTTTGCTTCTTAGTTCGAGCCTTCTTGACCTGTTTGACCAATTTCCTGAGTCGACCATAGCATTTCGAAGCTTGGAACTTCCACACTCTTTCTTGTCATTTTCATTCTTGCACTTCCCCTTCCAATTCAGCATTCTTATTCTACAACACTACACCCTGTTCTTTCATGGCCCAATTTAGAGATTCGAGCCTATAAATGCGTTGCTTAAGCTCCTAGATATGACTATTCAAATTGAGAATGGAATCCTCCTTAACGAATTCCTCCCGCGTTAGAATCTTCTCAACAGTTGACTTGAAGCATGTGTTGGTGTCGTTAAGACCAATATCATCCTTTATATCAATATCTAGCATTTCGACATCATGGGGTGTCTCATCACCCTTCATTTCATCATCACATTGTGCTTCATCATCTTGCACTTCAGCATTACATTACGCTTCATTACCTTGACCCTTTGTCGAACCCTTCTCTGCACTGACATCTAGTGTCTTAGAGGTCTTCTTCTTCATTCTTCCAACTAACACTGACAAAGGAGTAACATCTTCCTCTTCAAGGTATCCTACACTAAACACTATGTGAACCGCAACATATGCAAGGAGCGAGAGATTGTTCTCATTCAACGAACTAGGCTGAGAATCATTTACATTTATCAGAGACTTTGACTGAGTATGGCCTTCTCTCAAGGAGGCAAACATCTTCTTCACAAAACTTCTAGTTATTCTCTTCAAAGGGCGAGGGGTTTTGGTTACGGGTGCCTTTTTCTCTTCCTGCACTCATTCCTTAGGCAGGGTCTTTTTCTTCTTACTAGTTTGCAGGGTGAGGGCTTTATCTATCTATTTAGATTCTTCCTTCCTACTCTTACCCTTCTTCCTGGGTGACTCCACTATGTTTCCTCTTTATAATTCATTCAAGAACCCTTCCCAATTCACAAATTTACTCTCCAATTCCTTCCCAACTAGAATTGAGATCAACCCGTAATGATATAGCTTGAACCCAACCTCACTCTCTTGAGTTTTTTGAACACCCTTCAACATTTTTTCTAAACTTTTAAGAAAGAAGTAAGGAAAATTAATCAACTTACCTGACTCAAAGTGTAACAGCAAGCAGATGTGATATAGGAAGGCTATGGAATATCATCCTTCACAGGTGAGGAACTTCTGCAGAATGTACAACAGGTGTCTCCATTTCTCGATCATAGCAGTTTGTTGCAGCCCTTGTTTCTAGTCCACTTTCTTCTTTTTATTGACTACAAATCTACTCCAAGTCCCTTTTTCAAGCTCTCCTTTCTTGAATGACTGTTTTCCTGTGGCCTCTAGCCATGTAGCCTGCGAAATAGTCTTCCCTGTCACTTCAAACTCCAGAGGCCACACCTTGGCCTTGCATCCATCAAAGGTTCGGGAAAATTCTAATGCCATGACCAAATCAAAACCATCAAAATTTAGCAAGAACAGGAGAAATCTTGCTTCCTGCATTATGGATAGACTAATCTTGTACTCCACGCCATTGCTTGTTCGGATTCGCTCAACTACTCATAATTTGGGAGAGTTAACTAGCAGGGGGGTTCAAGGCTGACAAATTTGAAATTGCGGAATGAACTCGACATTGCTATAATAATTTTTTTCTTTAACAACCACACTCATGAAAATCTTAGTTCTTGGGAAAGGATATGATACAGCCTGATCTAATCGTGCATGCAGTAATAATGATTGGTGGTGGGAGGCGGTAATGGAGGAAGTTATGTGAGAAAATGTGAGGTGTTATATATGAGCAGGTCATCATTTAATTATCAACATGATTTTAAAAAATGAACGTTGGATTCTAGGAGATTTTCGCACACATCCTTTGATCAACTCATGATTTCATATAAGGCACACATGTTAACTTACATAGAGATAGGTTTTCATAATTAAATGTCCATGTACTTACAAAAATATTTCCTAATTAGTAATGATGAACAAAGTCTAATCATCTATGAAAGAAAACCATTGCATGCCATCATTTTAAAGTAGTGCAGTCAGTTGTGTTTGAGCACGATTTTTGTACCAAACATAAAAATAAATCCCCTTTTTATTCTTGGACTAAAGTTTGGCCTTAAGCGTGCTTCCTGCACCGAACATTCCTGTACCATAACATACATTCTTGCACTAAGGAAGTGTTGGTTCCTGCACTTGAGATTTAATGTTCTTTCACCGGAACATATATTATTGTACCAAGGGACATCACTATTCCTACACTAATTGATGTTGTAGAATATCTAAAAATGGTTTCTAAAAAAAATACAATATACGGGTTGAATCTTGAAAGATTTGTGAAATTTTCAAAGGATTTTTTATTCGCCAGTTTCTTGGTAGTGAGACATGCCTTCCAATCTAATCCATGAATTTTGATAAGATCTTGCAATACATTCCATGAGGGAGGAAGAAGCGGGAAAGGAGAAAATTTCTGAATGGGAAGGAAATTCAACGGGGAACTCTAGTGTGTAACCACCAAGAGGACGTATGGGAAAAGGGAAAGGGAAACTAAATCCAGGGGAAAAGAAGGAAAAACGAAATTGGATAGGGGAAATTTATTTAGAATAAAGGGAAGGTTCATTTCCATAGGACGAAGAATAAAAAAATAGAAGGGAATTTATGAAAGTGAAATAGAACAAGGGCAAAATTTCACCTCAAAAATCTTCCTGAATAGTGACGAACCAAAAGTAAATGCAGTGGGAATTAAGTGTTGCTTGCATAAAAAAAAATCATGTCAACTATCCCAAAATTCGATAAGGGCTTGGTTCCTACACTTAAAAACTTGCTTCTTCTTGGTGACAGTTAGCACATATAAATATCAAGCGACATTCCCATCTTATTAGAATTTTGGTCTTCCTACCAACATGTTGGTTTTTAGGCCGATCCTTCTGTGACCATGTCAGTAAACTAATTTTCACAATCATAGGAAAAGTTTTTTTTGTTTTATTTTTAGTTTTTGTCATTTTTTTAATTATTTTTTTGTTTTCTTTATTTTTTGAAAGAAAGTATCATATCTGTAATAGGTTGGCATAGCCACCTACCATCTCTAGCTTAAATTGTTGTTGCACTTGATGCATGAAGTCTTCCTTTGTGAGGGGTTGAAAATATACCTTGAGTCTATGCCCATTCACAAGGAATACTTGTTGAAAATACAACGAGATGATGGAGGTTAGTGGAAAGGAGTCGCCTTCACTAAGTGGGCCCGCAGGCTATTTTTGGCGCAAATTCTATTTTTAGACTATGATCATGGTCTATGAGTTGTAGGATGCTATTTGTGGATGATTGGTCATGTTGGTAAAAATAGATGGACTTCTATTTTTAGAAATATGGGCAGAGTCTATTTTTAGACTGCCAGGCTAAAAATAGAACAGTCGAATATTATTAGCTCTTAATAATATTTGGACTATAAACATTATCTTATCCTCTTGGAGCACTTCAGTTCGAGCTACGGATGTGGCACATGCATCTGCCAGAAGGAAATACGATTTTCTTATGGGTTAGTTGAGCTATTCCATGATGGACTTCAGTTAGAACTCAAGTGATTGAGTTTGGTGGAGTTGATTGAGGAGTTGATGGAGTTGTGTTCAGTTTGACTTGGTTGAACTAGTTGTATTTAGTCTAACTGCAGAATACACTAGTGATGAGTGATGTGAATTAATTGTTAATTAATTCACTAATTATTAACTCATAAAGAAACTAAATAATACATCAGTTAACTCGGTGCATGGACAGTTCAGTGGAGACAAGTGTTAGAGGTGAGTGAAAGGGCAAGACAGCTGTCAGTTGTGACTATAGTTGTGCATGAGATTTGCACAATCAATGGATTGAGTATTGCCAATGAGGATTGCGTGGTTCAGCCAAGGGAAATACGAGTTTGGATCAGCCATTCTCATCCATTCTCATGCAGGATTGTGCAGTGGAGGCAGGCAAGTAGCGAAGGAGATTTGAACCTGTGATTGATTCAGATCTGAGCTAGTTTGTGTGTAACAGGTGGAGATAGTACTAAGTACTTGAGAGGAGTATTGTACTATGTATTGTTACATGTTCTCAATCAATATAATATACAGATAGTTGGGGGTTTTCAGCTGTATGCTTTCCCCGTGATATACTGTGTTGATATGTGTGATTGATGCTTCAATGTGCGCATGTGATTGTTTCTGAATTTTGCAAAATTGATGATCAACGTAGAGGAGGTTATGTATTATGCATGCATTCCGAAAATAGTGTATAATCGGGATAATCTCTGTGAATAATTGTTATATTATTCAAAATTTCTACATGGTATCGGAGCAGAGTTGATCATCAGAACTATTATTCAGAAAGTGATTACATTTTATTTCTTCAGGCAAAGTCTGTAATCAGGCCAGGTAGCCTTTGGATTCATCCTTATTTTGGAAGGTGAGATATCTGGTAAAAGCCCATACAGTCAATCTCTATACGAGAAATACTTTGTTCTCACAAATTTTATATCAGAAGCAGTTGAGTTTTGAGCTGGTGGAATTCGAATTTGCAGCAGTGTTTTCTTGGTGTCAAGGTTGAAATGTCTTGCAACGGATTGCGATTGGAGTATGCTCTTGAAGGCAGCTTGAATTATATTGCATGGAAAGACAGGATGAAGGCAGTGTTAGATGACAATGGGTTGAAGGATTCATAGAGGTTGAGGTTCCAAAGCCTACTGATGCTGCTCACGTTGAGGTTTGGCAAAAGAAGACAGCAAAGTGTCGAAGGATTTTGTTGGAGGGCGTGAAGGATCACATTGTATCCAGCCTGCATGGGAAGGCTTCTCCATACTTGATGTGGAAAGCAATGACAGATTTATTCGAAAGCAAGAGTGACCAGAGGAAGTTGGCGCTCAAGGATAAACTCAGAAACATTAAGTGTGAGAATGGAGACAGTATGCCCAAGTATCTCACGAAGTTCACCCAATACCGGGATGAGCTGGGAAGTGTGGGGGTGACTGTCGATGATGAGGACTTGGTGAGCTTGGCTCTTCTTGGTATTCTGAAGAGTTGGCATTCCTATCAGGACTCTTTCAATGGTCGGGAGAATTTTCCAGGATGGGAGAGACTTTGGTCGGATCTTGTGCAAGAGGAGATCAGGTGGAATACCAGGGACAGATCTTCATCAAAGGCATCTGATGAAGAAAATTGTGCTTTGGCTACAAAGCAAAGAAGGGAAAGGAGAAGGGTTCTCTTTCCGAATCCAGTTCTTCCAATGATGGGAATAAGGTTGAAAAATTGAAAGTGCGATGATTTCGTAGTCATGAGGTTGGCTATTATGCTTCAAATTGTCCATGGAGGAAATCCGAGAAGGGATCCGGGGAAGGATCTGAAGGTGAGGCACTTGCTTCACAGTTTGAGTTGGATTTCACACTCTTCGTATGCATGGTTTCATCCATGGTGGGAATTGGTTGGTTTCTTGACAGTGGAGCTTCTTTCCACATGACCGGTGACAAGAGTTTGTTTAGTACTTTGGAGGAGAAAGATCTCCAGATACTCATAGCGATGGGTAATGATCAGAAGTATAGTGTCTCAGGTGTAGGCATGGTTATTTTTCAGAGGGAGCATGGAGCTTGCCTTACCTTGACCGATGTCAAGTATGTACCAGGACTGAAGAGAAACTTGGTGTCGATCGTGATGCTGGAAAATGGAGGCTATGATGTAGTCTTCAGTAAGGGAAAGGTTTTCCTTAGACACATCATCACTAGACAAGTGAAGCAAATTGGTTCACGGGTCAAGAACCTGTATGCTCTTAAGGTTCAAGATGCATGTAAAGCCTTGAGCAGCGAGGAAATTTATGGAGACTTGGTGGTTGAGAGGGAGTGTATATTTCCTCGCAACATGTAGAGCTAGAAGAAGTCTCAGACGATTGTGGAGGAGCCACGATTGGTGCAGCAGCTTCAGGAGGTTGTGGAGTAGCCACAACAAGGGAAGTTGAGAGGAGATCGAGTAGAGACATCTACTCATGCAGAGACCTCCAGTAGGGGGAAACGTCGAGCCAGGTGGGCTGAGGGATCGCATGCAGCCATACCTCTAGGTAGGAGGTGGGGTGATGTGGATTGATTGTCCCAAGGAGGAGGGGCAAGATCCTTGAGGTACCCAACCTCTTGGATGAGACCTTGCTACGGGAACCCCGATGTGGAGTAGTAGGAACTAACTGATTACGTAGAGACAAATGCAGATGGAGTGGCAGAGAGACCGATAGTGCAGGGAATCCTTGGACGGCGCATAGCTAGAAGGCTACAGCAATGCGAGAGGCACAAGTGTTTTGCACAATGCTAGGTGGCACAGAGAGGTGTGAAATGGTACGATATGCATGGAGATGTTGCAGTAGCGCAGATGTCAGAGAGGGAGCACTTGTTAGCAGCAGGTAGAGCTTCAGCATCAGAGTATGTTCCTAGCCCAACAGAGTGGTCAGTTGGGAGTGTTTTTGTTCCAAGTGTTGTTGGAGCAAGTGGACTGGGTAAATGTGTTGCATGCAGAACATTCCAGAGTTGTAGGATAGGGGTTGCAAATAATCCATATCTTGTTGAGAGGGAGTGTTGAAAATGCAACAAGATGATGGAGCTTAGTGGAAAGGAGTCACCTTCACTAAGTGGGTCCGCAGGCTATTTTTGGCGCAAAGTCTATTCTTAGACTATGTCTATTTTTAGACATATGGATCATGGTCTATGAGTTGCAGGATGCTATTTGTGGATAATTGGTCATGTTGGTAAAAATAGATGGACTTCTATTTTTAGACATATGGGCAGAGTCTATTTTTAGACTACCAGGCTAAAAATAGAACAGTCGAATATTATTAGCTCTTAATAATATTTGGACTATAAACATTATCTTATCCTCTTGGAGCACTTCAGTTCGAGCTATGGATGTGGCACATGCATCTGCCAGAAATAAATATGCTTTTCTTATGGGTTAGTTGAGCTATTGCATGATGGACTTCAGTTAGAACTCAAGTGATTGAGTTTGGTGGAGTTGATTGAGGAGTTGATGGAGTTGTGTTCAGATTGACTTGGTTGAACTAGTTGTATTTAGTCTAACTGTAGAATACTCTAGTGATGAGTGATGTGAATTAATTGTTAATTAATTCACTAATTATTAACTCATAAAGCAACTAAGGAATACATTAGTTAACTCAGTATATGGATAGTGTTGGCATTATGATTCTGGTATGGCTCTATGTTACAAGTGTTGTACTTGATGGCAACTCTCTTAAAGTGGCAATGCTCTGAAAATGTTGGAAAATAAGAGGTACGTAGGTACACCGTACAAAAGTTGTGGACCCGCAGGAATATCATAGATAAAGTGCATACATACCCGCAGGTTACCCGTTCATAAGGTGCGGACCCCCAGTTCACTCACTTCAAGGTAGAGAAGCGCGCTCACGTGGGGTTTCTTATGTTTGGCTCGTGGTATTTAGCCCGTCGTTCTTGATTCTATGGTTTTGGCCCGTGGTATAGGATCTAATTTAGCCCCGGTTTGGATCCCTTGTATTGGTTATTGATGGTTTTGTCCCATGGTGTGAATAAGGGCTTGACTATAAATAGGGAAGGAGATCACTTGGCTAACGTATCTTTTGCAAATTGAATATCTTAAGATCTGAAATATTGGGTTATCGGTTTAAAAGCTTGATCTATATCAAATTGAATATCTTAAGATCTGAAATATTGGGTTATCGGTTTAAAAGCTTGATCTATATAAAAGTGAAGTTGAAAGTGAATCTATGAAGTGTGATCTCTCGGGCGCATGATCAGATCTGGGCATCTGACTATCTGTGGCACACTGGTGGACTGTCAATTTGGCCCTAATCAGAGGTCCGTAGGTAATTAACGGTGCAAGTGCGATGGTACGCATAGCAGAAGAAGGCGCAGTGCGTGGGTACGCACAACAGAAGAAGGCGCAGTGCGTGGGTACGCAGCGCGATAGAGGTTCAGGTGCGGAGGCACAGTGAAAGTATGCGGCGCTACAGAAGCCGCAGGTACATAGGTACGTAGCGCGATAGCATCTGAAGGTGCGTGGCCACAGTAGTAGTACGTGGCGCGATAGAAGCAGTGGGTGTGGGGGTATAGTGAAGGTACGCGGCACATTTAAAGGAACAATGCGTGGATACGCAGTGCAGTTCAAGGCTCTCTGCGGGGATACGCAGAGGTGCAGAAGGTGAAGTGCGTAGCAACGCATGCCAGATAAAGGAAAACTGCGGATCTGTATTAAGGCATTTATTTGACTGACTTTTCTCTGTTGATAAGGTGTTCTAGGTTTAGTTTACTGTTACTATTGATCTGGTTACCGCAGTTGACTGGGTGTTTTACTTGTACTTGATGATATCTTGATGTTTATGGATCCAGTTTGAAAATTTATGAAAAGTGGTCCTTGAAAGAAAAGAAGTAGGGGGTTGTAGCTCCCTTCCAGGAGAGACTAGAAAACGAGAGAGAGTTGTAGCTCTCTGCAGGTTGCAGCCTGCATACTGGTAAAGGATTGCACCAGTACAAAACCATTGTAAAAGGAGTTTCTAATTTGAAAGAAGATAGAGACATATTGCAGCAGGTGGTTTTCACCCACATTGGGTTTCCACCTTATATCTGGTGTTCTTTGGTGTGACTATCTGTTTTTCTTGTTCATGCTCATTATTTTATGGTACTGACATGAAAAAATAATTCAAAGTATAAATAAGGAAGATTTATTAAAATAACTTGATAATACTGATTCAACCCCCCCCCGCTTCTCAGTATTATTTCCAACAGACAGTTCAGTGGAGACAAGTGTTAGAGGTGAGTGAAAGGGAAAGACAGCTGTCAATTGTGACTATAGTTGTGCATGAGATTTGCACAATCAATGGATTGAGTATTGCCAATGAGGATTTTGTGGTTCAGCCAAGGGAAATACGAGTTTGGAATAGCCATTCTCATCCATTCTCATGCAGGATTGCACAGTGGTGGCAGGCAAGCAGCGGAGGAGATTTGAACCTATGATTGATTCAGATCTGAGCTAGTTTGTGTGTAACAAGAGGAGATAGTACTGAGTACTTGAGAGGAGTATTGTACTATGTATTGTTACATGTTCTCAATCAATATAATATACAGGTAGTTGGGGGTTTTCAACTGTATGCTTTCCCCATGATATACTATGTTGATATGTGTGATTGATGCTTCAATGTGTGCATGTGATTGTTTCTGAATTCTACAAAATTGATGATCAACGTAGAGGAGGTTATGTATTATGCATGCATTCTGAAAATAGTGTATAATTGGGATAATCTTTGTGAATAAGTGTTATATTATTCAAAATTTCTACAATACTAAATCTTGCACATCAATAGTTTTGATCTCTACAGCCCCATTCTTGAAAATTTTGACTATTTCATACGGTCCCATCCAGCATGTATGGAATTTTCCTCTGAAATGTTTAAATCTAGAGTCATAAAGAAGTACCCAATCACCTGGTTCGAATTTATTCTTCCTGATACAATTTTCATGCCACTTTTTGCGTTGTTGTTGTACTAACACATTCTGTTGAAAAGCATCTCTTCGAAATTCATCTAACACATTTAGCTATAATAGACATTGTTATTGTGCTTCTGAGAGATCTAATGCCAACTAAACTATTGTTCAAAAAGTTTTTATCTGGAATTATATCGGCAAAAGAAATTGTTTCCCGTATACTAGCTCATATGGTGTATGTCTTGTGTTGTTTCGCCAAGTGGTTCGGTAAGACCATAAGGCTTCAGGTAAATAGTTGGCCCAATCCTTCCTATGTATATTTACTGTTTTGGTGAGGATGGATTCTATCACCTTCTTGGTAGACTCCACCTGGTCATTTTCTTGCAAGTGATATGGAGTAGACTTCCTATGCCGAATTTTATATTGATCCATGGCGTCTTGTAGAAGATTAGAAATAAACTTTCGCCCATAGTTAGTAACAATCTCTTTAGGAACACCAAATCTAGTAAAAATTTCACTAAACAAAAATTCAACAACAACTTTTTCTGTAGTAGAAGAAACAACTTTAGCCTTTACCCATTTTGTAACAAAATCAATGTAAACCAATATATGCTTTTTATTCATAGATGTTGGATTTATTGGTCCTACGAAGTCGATAACCCATTTTTCAAATGGATCAATCATAATTTGAGGACATAAAGGCATTTCGTTGGCTTGAATAGGTTGACCCATTCGTTGACAGTTATCGCATCAGTTGACATACTATTTGGCATCCTTAAACAAAGAAGGACAAAAGTATCCAGTGCGTAAGATTTTATATGCAGTTCTCTTCTCATTGAAGTTACCACCACAAGGTTCATCATGGGCAGATTTCATTATATCAAACACTTCTTCCTTTCTTACACATCTACAAATGATAAGGTCTAGTTTAGTGTAAAAGAGGTCTCCTTGGATCGAATAATATGCAACACTTTTTAATATGATATTCTACTTTTCACGAGCGGATAAGTGAGCTGGTGTTTTTACGGTGACTAAATAGTTGGCTATGTTAGCAAACCATGGATGTTTTGTTGACATAGCAAAAAGATGTTCATTAGGGAAATCATCTTCAACAGGAATTACTTCACCAGGATTATTCAGTCTAGAAATATAATCAGCTACAACATTATATTTTCCTAGTCTATCAACAATAGTAACATTAAATTCCCGCAACAATAGTAACCACCTAGCCACTCTACCGCTAGTAAATGGTTTATTCATTAAATATTTTGTTGCAGAATGATTAGTATGCACAAATACTTCATATGCTGTGATGTAGTGTCTGAATTTATTGATAACAAAAGTTATGGCTAAACTCTTTCTCAGTCACTGTATAGTTCAATTCAATAGGTGACAAATTTTTAATAATGAAGTAAATGGCATAGGATTGTTTGTTCTCTTCCTATCCTAAAGTTGTGTCAATGGTAGTATTTAAGGCATCAAAGGAAATTTGGAATGGAAGGGACCAGTTGGGACCTCTCAAAATTGGAGCCTGCACTAATTTTTTCTTTAATGTGTCAAAAGATTGTTGGCAAGTTGTGGACCAAAAACACTCACTATCCTTGGCTAACAATAAAAAAAGGGGAGTATCTATCCTAGAAAAGTTCTCAATGAACCTATTGTAATAGCCTGCATGTACCAGGAAGCCTATTACCTCCCTTTGTGTTTTGGGTGCAGGAAGATGCAAGATAAATTCTATTTTGGCTGGGTCTACCTGGATACCTTTGTCAAAAACCAAATGTCCAAGGAATACTCCCGCATTGGACATTAATATACACTTTTTATCACTCAAAGAAAGGGGAGCCTCTTGGCAACGTAAGAGAACTTTTTCTAAAGTTTTGAGGGCTTCTTGGAATGAGTTACCAAACACTGAAAAATAATCCATATAAATCTCAACGCACTCGAGATCAACAAAAATAACAAGCACAACCCTTTGAAAGATGGTTGGGGCATTACATAGTCTAAAGGGAAGCACTCAATAAGCAAATGTACCCCATGGACATGTAAAGGTGATCTTATCTTAATCTACGGGTGCGATCTGAATTTGGTTGTACCCACTGAAGCCATCTAAAAATGAAAAGTGCTTTTTACCAGCAAGGGTGTCTAGCACCTGATCCATAAAAGGAAGGGGAAAGTAATCCTTGAGAGTGGATTTATTAAGTTCTCAATATTCAATACAGATGCACCATCTCCCATCCTTTTTCAGGACTATTACCAACGGGGAGACCCACTAGCTATCAGATATAGGATATATAGAATTAGTGTCCAAGATTTTTTGTAATTCTTCTTTCAAAATATCTCTTAGCGTAGGGTTCCTACACCTTTGGGGTTGATGAATAGGTTGGGCTCCCTCATGAATATAAATATGGTGAGTAAAGGTTTCAGGAGGTATGCCTCTTATGTCCTTGTAAATCCATGCAAAGGCATTAAGGTGATCATGCAACAAATCAACAAGATTCTCTCTTTGAGATGAGTCCGGGTCTGAACTGATATGTAAGGATTTACCTAGAATAATTTCAACAAGAGTAGTCTCAGGCTCAAGAGTGTAGGAAGATGCTACTAAGACCGGTGATGAGGAGGGTTGAGAATCCAAATTTCCTTGAAAATCTGGGCTAAAGATTTGACGAACCATGTCAAAATTATGCATTATGTCAAGGTTATTCAAGGAATCTCGTTATTCACCCTCCTGGGTAGACTCAGTATGATGGTGGATCAAAGAAATAGGTTGAGTCTCCTCATCATTACTATCGTAATCTAACCAAAAAGTGTCAGTGAGCTGCTGAATAGATCTAACAAGTAGGTATAAGGTGACTTTCTTCCTAAAGTCTCCATGTGAAATATATATATCTATATATCTATATATATATATATATATATATATATATCACCAGAGCGACATCCAATGTAAGCATCGGCTGTGGCAAGCCATTGTTGTCCTAGAATCAAGGGACATCCACCCACAGGATTGTTTGGCTGAAGCACAATAAAGTCAACGGTTATTCCCAAGAGTATATAGAGACAACCACATCATCCAACACACCTTTAAGCTTGATTTTTGTTCTCTCTGCAAGTTCAAGCAAAATAGGGGTAGGACGAATATGGACCAACTATTACACATCGTTTTGTCATTGTCCCTATACTCCTGGTATACGATCCTAGAGGACCTCTACAGTGTACCCGACATTCTTTCCCATCATGAAGGAACTCCCAATATGTCCCTCTTCATGAGCAAAATATTTCCCCTTTACATCATTTCCCAAGAATCTTCCTTCTATCCCAGTTTATAAGACCGACGCTACTAACAAGTTTTCTCCTCGTGCTGATTTACAGAGGTTAAAACTAACCCTCACGCCAATCAGAGTGACTGAGCCCTTTTCCATTAGTGTCGATCCTCTTTTAGAAGGTTTTTTTAAATAAGGAGTTGAAGCTTCCATGTCTAGAAGCCTCGTAATAGAAGTCTGGTAGATAGTTGGGCCAGATAGAGCCGAGGAAATTAATTTGGGCTCCTTTCCCCTATTAGGATGGAAAAACCCCAAGCGATAAGACCTTCTCCCATGATGAGAGGAACCATCTCCCATCCATCCAAGCTATATAGGCCTCTCTTTTTCCGAAGCAAAAGCTAGTTGGAGTTTTCGAGCAAGTGTTAATAACAAGCAAGTCATTTATAGCTTATAGCTTTCTAGTGTGTGTTTGAGGGAGAATAGTGTGATTTTGGTTTGGTTTGAGACTAGAGGGAAAGAGGCCTTAAACTTCCATATTTTGGGGCTATCCATGAAGTGCTAGCAGAAGTGTGGCAACCAGGATATGTCGGAGGATACCAACAATGTCAAGGAACCGATTGTAATCACTTTCTGATTTATATTAATGCAACTATCGATTGATCTCCTACATGAAGTGTCATTTTACACCTTTATGGCTTAATGTTCCTTGACCTATTAAGTAGGATGAATACAATATTGCATGTTATCATGTTTATTGTTATTGTTGTTTTCCTGTTTCAGGTATTCGAAAGAAGAAAACGAAAGATAGCTAGAGTGAGGAAGCAGGATCATCACCAAGCAGAATAACATTCTAAGAGGTAGGCACTCTTGATCGATTCTAGCTTAAGAAGTTTTTCCATAGATTGTTTGTTTGTGGCTAGACCCGCTCTCTCGGGCTAGAGGAATTGTTTGTGTCCACACAAAGAATTTACCTACACCACAAATTGGTGACTCCACTGGGGAACCAATCCTTATGTTTGCTTGATTTTCATTTTATGGTTTTGTGTGAACTTTTATAGTATCACCATTTCCCTTTAGTGTTCTCTTATTTTCCTGGTTTATTGCTCTGAGCCTGAAATTTACAGTGGAAAGTCTGGTCTTAGCCTTTGAAATTTTTTATTTTTTTCCTTGAATCCTCGATCAGCGCATTTATTTTTTTGATAGTCACGTCGATCAACACGAGTTTCTAAAAAAAAATCATGCCGACCCCCTTTTGGTGCAAGTTGTAAATTAGGCAGTCGCGCCAATTCCTGTAGGTGAAGGTCAGGATTACCCTAGATCATAGCCAGTGTGTCTTGCCCTTCTCATTTATATCTCAGCTCGTTTTCACTGTGTTCTCCGTGGCTGGAAAGCTCTTTTAGCTTGGTTTGTATGAATGGTTAATTTTCATTTCCTTCACTTGGTTTCTTGAGTTCTTGGATGGTGTATAACCCTGGGGCATCTAGGTCATCACCCATTCACTTATTTTCCTGCTCAGAAAGTCAAGTCCATACTCAAATTTTCTCCTTGCATTTCATTTGATTAGTACTTTCATTGCTTCGATTTCCATTTAACAAGTTTGAAAAGCTTCGTTTAGTGCTGAGCATCTCTTTTTAGGCACAGATCACATTGCCCATCTTTTCTTTGGTTTGATTCTTGCCTCATTAGTTGTGAAAGGAATTCTCTTTTATGCTCACTTGTGATTGATTTTATTAAGAATGTCTTATTGAAGTGTGAAGTGTTTGTGAAAGATTAATTCCATTGTTTCATTGAAAAATACATAACTCTAGTTTGTTGCATCAATATGTTATGTTAGTTAGCATCATTGAAGGCTAGAGTTGCATCGTTGCTTGCATTGAAAAAGAAATTAATTATCTTTATTAGTGAAAGGGCTACTTTGAAGTGCATTTGATAGGGAAGTTACGAATCGGAAAGAGTTTTTCATCATTTTTGTTTTCGAAATACGAAATAGGGAAAAACCATTTTGCTTTCAATTGCTTGTTTTGTTGCATTTGAGCATGATTTCTACTCTCATTAGTGTAGACAATTCATCGAATTGGAAGGGTCCTATCTCATTTAGCTGCATATAGGTGTTTTTGAGTCACATTGATAAGGCCTACAAATTGAAACATAATTTCAAGATAAACTCTAAAATGTACTCAATTAACCTAAGGCGCATTTGAAATCTAATGATCACATCTTAGAAGGTCTAGGCTAGAGACATGTTCCGATGACTTAAAACCTAGCAGTTGTCATTCACTTCGGCACTAGACAATGCTAGTATGGACTTGTGCTCCCCATACTGTCGAGTATATAAAGGGAGACCCCACTAGGTTGCAATCCTGTATCCATAGGAAGCTAAGTTTGCTGCCTTGTAAACGTGATACACCAAACACACCATTCGAGGAGATTTCCTGCCCATACTTCTCGCTTCACCGGGAGGTATTCTGCAGTTCACAGTTACCTGGTAATCCTTTTTACCTAGATCATCCTAAGTAGTCATTTTGATCTTTTTTACTCCCTAAATATAAATATCACCTAAGCGCTTGTCCTTTCAAGCTTGTTTCAAACCGAAAGTCATAGAGTCACCTTTGCTTCTTTCTCGACTCTTAAAACATGAAAGAGCACCAGTTTGTTTTTGTGTCTTAAAAAATTGTTTCCCATGATATTATAATAATGCCTATTAGTCATTTTTAGACCACGTCATGAGTATACCTTTAAATACATTTTAAATCCCTTGAAATCAATCTCTCTTTTGGTGATTTGAGACAAGATCATTGTGACTGAACCAACTGGTTTGTCTAGTTCCTCTTGCTCTCCTCCCTCTGAAAGATTGTCGGAGGAGCCTTTTCCTAAATTGCCATAGTTGCTTGAGGACCAAGGTGTTGAGCTTGGAATTGTTATGATTATTCAACCTTTGTCATCTCGTCCTCCCCCTTTAGATACTTGGTCACTTTCTGACGTTGGTCTGGAATCTCCAGATAACCCTATGCAAACTCTTGAGAGTCTGTTAACCTCTGAAGGTCAACTTTGATTAATTTTTTATCCTTTGAATCTTTTGTTCGATCGTGTTGTGATTTCATCGAAGTGTCCATATAGTCTGTATGATCATCCACATATTCCTTTGGAATTATCCCCTCGAACATCTTTGGTAGTCCGTCGTCATCTGTTTTCACCCATGGAATCAGAAGGAAAAAAATCCCAGTCTCCTCTCTGGGTCACTCGGAGGTTTCCTCTCCACACATAGTCAAGGAGTAGGAATATCATTTCCCTCTTAAAGGTTTCCCTTACATAGGAAGCATTCCTACTAGTGTTCATCCTGAGTTACCACATAATTTTGTGACTTTAGCTAAGTTGGTTTCAGGCACCCCTACTATCTCATCATTGTTTCACAACCCTATTTGGGCATCTAGCACTATGCCTACCTTAGGTCCGTTCATTCAGAACCCAACCACCCAAAAAATGGTGATGTCTACAGTCACTTCAGTCCTGGTGCAACCCACAATTCCCAATCCTTTTGTTTCATCGGTCCAGGTGACCCATCCAGTTCAACCGATGATCTCAAGTCATGTCGTTGTCAGTTCTTCAATCCCTCTAGTAAGTGGATGGGCTCTTCCACTGCCTAGGGGGTAGAGTCCAAATGTTTCTATGATGTTTGGCACAATCAATGTGAGTGGCTCACAACCTCACATGGTTGGGATGAACCAACCCTCTTCGAGTGCCATTTCAAATCTTTTTGGTCCTGCTGGATCAGGTAATGTCCAGTACCAACATCCTAGTGTTGGTCCATTTGGGTTAAGTCATGTCCAATACCAATAACCCAATGTTGGTCTGTTCGGGTCACGTCTAGTACCAACAGCCCAATATGGCTCAAGGTTAGTACCAACCTCCTTATGTTCCATATGATTCACAAGCAATGCTTAACCCATCATACATCCCTTAGCTTAGAACCTATGTCTAGCTTGGTCCTTCTGTCGCACTTGGTGGGTATGGCTAGATATAGTTCAAGAACTTTCAAGTTGTCATCTCGGGAATGGTTCAAGTACCTTCGTAGCAGCAATGACAACTCCTGCAGCAATAAGGGCAACCTTCATTGTAGTAGGGGCCATTGATGCAGTAGCAAGGCCAGATCATTCCATAGTAAGGAAAATTGCAACAACTGCAGGGAAACCCTTGCAACAGTTGTAGAAAACCATGCAGCCGCAGATGCAGTATGCACTACAATCCTCCCAGCCTATGCCTTTTCAAGGAAAACCTCTGCATTCATAGGGACAACCTTTACATCCGCAAGGTCAACCCTTATAGCCACAATGTCAACTTGGGCAGGAGCAACCCTTATCCTCATAAAAACAGGGTCAACTCTTTTAAGGGTAGGGCCAGGGTCAAGTCCTGCAGTAGCAGGCATAGAATCCTTATGTCCAAGGGCAACAGGTTCAGCCTCCTTTTGTACAAGGAAAACAAGTCCAAAATCCTTATGTCCAAGGACAATAAGCACAAAATCCTTACATCCAAGGGCAGCAGGTCCAAAACCCTTATGCTCAGGGACATCAGGTGTAAAATCCATATGTCGAAGGCCAGCAGGCTCAACATCTTTTTAACCAGTATGTTTCTTATTAGTAGCCTCTGGCTAGATAGTTTCAAGGCTTTCAAGGTCAGAATCCTCCCTACAGGAAAGGTAACCTACAGTGGGGGAAAAATCAAATGCCTTATGGACAAAACCCTCCACTTTGGGGACAAAATCCTTACCAGTAGGGATGGGTCCCACTAGTTGGACACCCGTATCAACCTCAAATTCCTTTCAATACCCAATTGCCATTCCTGGCTACACTGGAATTACCAGATGTGTCTAGACTCACAAATGATACGATTCTTCATTCGCCATACTAGGCTCTGGTTCAGTGCAAGATTCTGAGAGATTTTCTGAAGTTTGAAGGAAAAGAGAAATAGGACCCTCAAGCCCACATGATGACATATCACCTCTAGTGCTCCTCGAATTTCTACATTGATGATTCCATTCTTCTTCATATTTTCCAACAAACGATTACAAGAGCTATAGCCAAGTGGTATATCGAGCTCCCCCAGAATACATATCATGACTTTAACACTCTCGTCATGGCCTTAATCACACAATTCTAGTTGTCGGTTCGCTATGAAATTGGCACCCATTTATTAACATCACTCAAGCAAGACACAACGAATCACATCTTCGATCACATCCATGAATGGAGATGTAGGTGTCATCTGATTAAGTTTGAAATTGTTAATCAGTTGTTGACCAAGTGGTCCACCAAATCATTTTTCAGCAAAATTGTTGAGGACATTGCTATGGGTGGAAGTGTCACTGAGGAATAAGCCATTGCATGTGCCCAGTATCTAGACCTTGTCTATTCACAGTACAACACATTATATGATGAGTTACTCGATGCGCCCAGACCATCGTTTGATCTAATGACATCTAAGTCCCCCACTACCCCTCTTATTGATGGAGTAATTGGTTTAGTGACCCAAACCCCTACAAAATCTTCTTCCAAACAAAAGTTGGTCTCCAACACTACTCCCAATGACTCCTCACACAATGCGTCCGGCCCTGGTAAAACCTCAGAGGTTCACACTATCCAGTCTATCACAATGAATAATCCTCTAAAGGTAAGAAGAAAGGAAAAGGCAATGATAAAGATGATGCCCCATAATAGGGTCCTCCTAAGCCATCTGTTGGTGATGCTTCCCAACGGAAACCTAAGTATCCATGCCTAAATTTGTGAGGAGGATCACTATACTAAGGATTGTCCCAGACATTCCAAAGTTAGTTGTTTGCTCAAAGGGACCCCAAATATCCTCAAAGATCCCTTTCCATCCCAGCAAACTCAAATTTTAGACCAGCCCCAGTCATCTTCTTCCTCACACTCATAAGTGTTCATGATGAGTACCCCAATCAACGTGGCTACCAGGTCAAAAGGTTATCAAGCTCCTGCCTCATCAATAGGGAAAGAGAAATAAGGTACCCCTTCTTCTTCTTCCACCCTATCTGGTTCTGGTACTCTTCATATATGGCGACCTAATCCTGATTCCACCATTCGACCACCTTCTTGAGGTGTGCTTCGAAATTCCTCATACAATCCCAATGCTCGAGCTGCTCAACATTATAACATTGTTGAGGATTTGGCTCAAGCACCATTGGCTATGTCTTCTCTCGAGTTCCTTCAAAGCTATCCTTCTCAGCGGAAATTGTTACTATCAACTATTGGGGGTATTTATCTAGTTGACTCTAATCTCCTCTACTTTGACCTAGAAAACCACATTCCATGTTTACCTCATCAAATTTCCTTTCTCATTCAGGTAATCATAAATGAGAAAACCATTCATAGGACTATCATTGATGAAGGTGCTTCTACCTACATCATGTATGTCGCTTATTGGAAGGAAATTGGTTCTCCTACTCTAAACCAGTCCCCTAACACTCTGGAAGCTTTTGACGGGCACGATTCGTGACCATTTGGTATCCTTCCCAACCTTGCCATTACATTGGAGGGAAATACGGTACATGTCAAGGTAGAGATCGTTGACGCTAATGTTAACTACAATCTTCTACTCGGATGGAGCTGGACCCATGCCATGCATGCTGTAGCCTCCTCCCTCTTCCGTGTGATTCATTTTCCCCATCAAGGGAAGATAGTCACAGTTGACCAATTGTCCTTATTTGTCTCTTCCTCCTCAGATGGCAATGTTCTGTACGTCAAGAACACCGGTGCTCCTTATGAGAGTGTGGGTGCAGGAATTTTTATAGATCCTACCTTGATCAGAATTTTTCCACTCATACCTCCTCATGTTGCCTCTGTCAACATGATTTCGGTCTAGTCTAATCCTTGGGTCATTCCTTTGCCGAATCTTGTTGATACTTGGGGCGAGGTTATATCGTTAAGTCCCACCAAAATTGATTACGTGGAAATTGTTTCAGCCTCACCTTCGATATCCTCTAATCATCCTACTTCAAGAACACCTCTCAATGCATATTCTCAATCCCCGTGGCTTGGTTCTTCGAAATTCCCCACTCCCTTAGCCGATACTTTTCTTTTTGATGAAAGTATTATGGAAGTAATGTCTCTAGAGGAAGTACCTTGGAATGACACTCATCATCATCCCTCGTTCTTACCTAGCCTGATGGTCATGTCTATTTGCCTCGAGGAGTTCTCTCCTCAGTTCCCATCCCTACTACTTCTGATGCTGATCCCGACTCATGAAGTTTGGTTGGAAGGGAACATGGGTAACATTACCCAAATGATTCAAAATTATATTTCTGTCAAACCTGGTGTCATTGAAAATGTCCATATCGGGGTAACTTGTTCTCCAGAAGAGATCAAGATCTATACTCGTCTGTTCCATGAGTTCCAGGATGTTTTCATGTGGTCATAAGAAGAAATTCCTAGCATTGACCCAAGTATACGTGTGCAGGAGATCCCAACTTATCCTCATGCGAAACCCGCTCACCAACGGCTTCGTCTAGTGCACCCTAGAAAAGCGATCGCCATTAAGGGTGAATTTCAAAAACTTCTGAAAGTTGGATTTATTTATCTGATCCCTTTTATAGATTGGGTGTCAAATACTGTACCACTGACAAAGAAGCAAGGCACTATTTGCGTTTGCATCTATTACCATGATCTCAATTGTGCATGTCCTAAAGATAACTACCCCACTCCCTTCATTGACCAGATCATTGATGAATGTGTTGGGAGTGAATTCTTTTCTTTTATGGATGGTTTTTCTAGCTACAACCAGATAAACATTATGCCAACTGATCAAGGTAAGACAACCTTCATCTATTTGTGGGGGAATTTTGTGTACAAAAAGCTCCCTTTTGGCCTTAAGAATACTGGGGCCACATTGTAGAGAGCGATGTCTTATGCATTCCACATCGTTCAACCTTACTTGGATGATCTACCTGCCCATTCTCGTAACCACCATGATCACCCTGATCATCTCTGGAAAAATTTTCTTCGTTGTAGGCACTACAACATCTGGTTGAATCTACATAAATATGTCTTCTGCGTCGAATCCGAATGACTCATTGGCTTTATCATTTCAAAGGAAGGCATTCGCCTTGATCCTCTTAAAGTCGAGGCCATAGTTAATTTACCCCCTCCATATTCATTGCATCAACTACAGAGTCTGTATGGAAAATCAAATTTCCTCTGTCATTTTGTACCAAACTATGCTGAGCTAGCTTCAAGGTTCACCCAGTCTCTCAAGCAAGGAACCCTATTTGTCTGGGATGAGGTTGCTCAAAAGTATTTCGATGACCTAACGATTTTGCTCATCAATGCTCCTTTGCTACATCCCCCAAACTATCATTGTGATTACTTCCTTTATCTAGCTGCAGCCTCTAGTATTATCGCCATGGTGCTGGTACAAGATTGTGACGAAGGAAATGAACATGTTATTTACTACCACAGTCAGAATCTCCTCAACACTGAGATGCATTATGCTCATGTCGATAAGTTGGCTTTGGCTATTGTACAGGTTGTTAAACACTTTTGGAATTACATTCTCCTCTGCACTACCATTGTGATTTCGAAATGCAACCCTATGACCTAAATCATGACTCCTTAGTTGCTGGGGGAAAATATTCAAAATGGATTGTTATCCTCCAAGAATTTGATTTGGTTTTTACTACTTCCAAATCTAATAAATTGCTGGTCTTTTATGAGTTGATTTTCTCTCTTCCCTCCACTTCTCTCCCTGCTGATGCTGATGAGCAGCTCCCAGACGAGACTCTTTTCTTAGTTAGCACTCTCGACCCCTGGTACGAGGATATCATCATATATCTATAGAAATCCACCTTCAAGTCTGTGATAACCAAGGATGATCTCCGACGCATTCGACATCAGTCTCAACCTTACCATATCATTGGAGATACCTTATACTGCATCAGTATCGATTCAATTTTTCGTCGATGTCTCAGTCTCGAGGAGGCTGAGAGAGTCTTGAATTACTGCCATTCTGGTGCATGTGGCGGTCACCTGTCTGGATCTTCTACTACTCAAAAAATCCTTCGCTGGTTATTTTTGGCCCTCTATCTTCAAGGATTGCATCCTCGCCATTCGCAAGTGCCATGAGTGCCAAATCTATCAGTGGAAGATGAGCGCCCAACCTGCTCACCTACAACTCATTATTACCATCGGTCCTTTTGCCAAATGGGGCATCAACTATATGACCTATAACCTTCATTTGGCCGGGGGGCACGGGTATATTATCGTTGTTGTGGACTATTTCACCAAAAGGGTCGAGGCGATGCCTACATACACCTCGGACGATAAAACGACAACACAATTTCTATTCAATCACGTTATTTCCAGGTTTGGAGTGCCTCAGGCCATTGTCACTAACCATGGCTCCCATTTTGAGATTACATGATGGCTGAGATGACCTCTACATTGGGCTTGCACCATGATGGCTCAACCCCATACTACCCTCAGGAAAATGGCCAAGTTGAAGATGTGAACAAAGTCCTAGTCACGATGCTTCAATGCACCATTGGGATGCTCAAGTCAAATTGGCATCTCATGCTCTTTTCAGCTATGTGGGCTTACCAAACCTTGACCAAGGACGCAACTGGATTCACACCATTCTAGCTAGTCTATGGTCTAGAAGCAACTTTATCGATTAAGTGAAAAATTCCATCCATCAAGATGGTTGTCAAACTTCTTCCCGAGACCTCACCCTAGGAAGAGCATCTCTTGTACCTAGAACGATTTGATGAGACTCACCATCTTGTTTCTCTGATTATCGAAGCATAGAAAAATTGGGTCTAATACCACTTTGATCAGTCTGTCTTTCCTCGAGCCTTTTCTGATGGCAATTTGGTTCTTTTGTATGATCAAGCTAATGATAAGCTGGGGGAAGGCAAGTTCAAACCCACGTGGCATGGGCCCTACATTGTTAAGCATGTATTAAAGAAAGGGGCTTATGAGCTCATTGACTATGAGGGAAATCCCTTAGACAAGCCCCGCAACGGGCTTTATCTCAAAAAGTACTATGCTTAGGGCATCTTGAATGGTTACTTTTGTACGATAATGTGTCATTCATTTTTGTACAGTGTGGTTTGGTATGCTATTTTGTAAGTAGCTTCTCTGCTTATTATGTTTTTTCCTTCTTTGTAGATGTCAGTGTCCACTCACGTTCGTTTCGCTGATGGTGCTTGTTGTAGTACCCGAAATATATCATCTTCGGCATGGGACATTTATGACACCATGGTGAGTTGATTGATCTTCAAGGTATATGTCTAGGTTGAACAACTAATAACATTATTGAGTATAGTGCGGTTATCGAATTATTGTTAGAAGCTATCACTCTTGGTATCCAGGAATTGGTTGTCAACCTTGATTCAAAGCTTTTTGTTCTTCAACTTAACGAGAAATATTCCATCAGAAACCCTCATATATTGAGAATGTATCTATGTATTCATATGCTAGAGAGAAATTTTGATTACATTACATATCATCATATTCCTCAACACATGAACACATTAATAGATGCATTAGCTAATTATGTGTTGGATAGACATTTGTGAAACATGTAAAAACTCAAAAGCAAAAACATTTGTACCATAGTAAGAAATGAAGTACAACATATATCTATATATATCTATCTATATATATATATATATATATATATATATATATATATATATATATATTTGTGTGTGTGTGTGTGAGTGTTGGTGATGTTTGTCATACATCAAAACCTAAAAAAATAATATGTGTGTTCGAAATACATATGTGGCTCGCAAGCCTCAAAAATATGGAATGCTAGACCTATGCACTAAACAACATGATGCTCATGATAGCATGTAATTGCTCGGCCTACGTGAGTTATCTGTCGGCGAATCTAATCTGACACCCCCACCATATGCCTATGTTACTGGCATGGGACATCACCCATCCGAGCATACTCTGGGATCCCATGGGTCAAACCCTCAATATTCCGTGCAATCTCCTCCTCGTTGTCGCTTCCCTCTTGATAAGGAGTGACATCAAACTACTGACTGACGTGCGTAGTGATCAGGGACATCTCGGCAGGGCATTCTAGTCCAACATCTGCAATCATAAAATCAAAGTGTCATGAACACATATATTTCAAAAATAGTAAAAAACATGAAAAAACTAAAAATTTGTTTTTTTTTTTACCTCCATCATTAAAATCCTCCCCTTCTAGGAGTGGCATATCCGAGTCTCTGCAGAAGTCAATACCACTATAAGGCCAATCCTCCTCTATGATCAGATGTCATTGTAGCCAGGAGAAAATGGCGGGTTTGTAGGACATTTGCTGGCCCCTTGTTACCTTGGGCATTAACTCGCTCCAACAGACCATCGGTGGGTCTCGTGGCATCAGCGGACCTACCTTAGTCAACTGGTATTGGAATAGCAGCACCCGTTCGAAGAAGAAGGTCACTAGCATAGATCCAAAGAAAAACTGCTTTAGGTGTCCCACCTTAGCTTTTGATAGTTGACACTTCATGTTGATTTTCATCACTTCCTCCCAGTTAAAGATGGTGGGCGTTGTGTAGTCAACAGCATACTGAAACTTCAACTTGTTGGTCTCATGCAGTGCTTGGGACCCAGCCACTCTGTTGATGGTTAATAGTAGCACTCTCAACACAATATCCCGAATAGTCATAATCTCGATCTTATTGCTTTTCGATTTGAGAGCCTCTGGGAAATGTTTGGCAAGTAGCATAGTCACACTTGCCCCAATTGGCCTCGACCCATATAGGTTGACTGGTTCCCCTCTCTGGGATAGTCCTATGATGAAATAAATGTTTGAAGTCTCCAACTCCAGCTCTTGGTCACGGATGATGAAAATTTCCTAATTTATGCCCCATAGACTAATAAGGTACTGTAGCAACTCAGGTTGCGCCCATATACCTGGTGTAAGAAAGAATATGAGGAGCCCACAGTTCCTCAAAGCCTCCATGAAATTTGGACCAACTATTGTTTGAGTATCAATATCTTCATGCTCACGTTCTTTCCAATCTACCATTTTTCACATTTTCTTCCTGTAAAAACCATGTAATCAAGTCAATGATCATCCTTGGTTGGAAAAATTTGGGTTCAAATGGCTGAATTGAGTAAGGAACATGTAAATTTTTTGTTCATGGTGCCGGTGTGACTTTTCTAAAAACAGTGGCATTGACGACACGGTTGGTAGTTTTACCAACCCCTGATTGGCGCTACTCCGTGCCCGGAAATCGCGCCAATTGAGGGAGAAATTTTTTTGCCAAAAGCTCCCCATGAAACCCAAAAAATGGATAAAAATAGGAAAAATTAGTATGAAATGGAGCTTAAGGTCTCAGCTCTTACCCGCAACTGTCAGCTTGATGAATGACCTCCGGGATCTCCTGCAATCTTCTCCAGAAAAAATAGGGCACAAGTGTGTAAGAATCTCTTCACACAAAGGTAAAATGGTAAATGGTAAAAAATAATTGCTTTTGCCCCATTTTATTCATTTTTTAATGAAATATTAGGGTTTTGAGTATTTTCGACCTATTTTTCCTCAAAAACTAGATAATTCCTTTACCTTTCTTGTGCAACGATAGGTGATGGATTGTCGATGATGGTACTGGAGTCAT
The DNA here is from genome assembly GCA_031772625.1 of Pinus tabuliformis. Classification (NCBI taxonomy): domain Eukaryota; kingdom Viridiplantae; phylum Streptophyta; class Pinopsida; order Pinales; family Pinaceae; genus Pinus; species Pinus tabuliformis. The sequence continues at coordinate 240,287,747 of CM062809.1, forward strand.
GTTTTAGCTCTTTTCTCAATTTGCGAATCTAAAATGAAAAGATCACTGAGTATTTTTCCCTTTTTGACTCATAAAAGAGAATAAAATGGGGGGTTTGCTTTCAACCTATTTTCCGACTCTTTAAACATGAAATGATTGCCAATCTCTTATCATTTTGAACTCGTTAAAGGTTGCGAAATTTCATACGCCCAATATACATTTACGCCTTTTTGGACTCGGATGCACTATTTACAAAAAAGGTACTCCTTGACTGAAATGGTCAAGCGGTTCTCTCGAGCATGGTTTTCTACCTTTTTGAGCTCGAAAGACACAAATGTACGAAAAGGGACCATGTGGAGTTTTCTTTTCCATGTCTTTTCAAACTCTCTAAACATGAAAAAGATACCGAGTTATACCATTATCGAACTCGTTAAAATATTAAACGAAATTCGATTCGTTGCCATGACGAACATGAGCTTCTCCTTCCTAGGGCTCATTAAACTTACTAGGTCGGATTCATTTGAAGGATGAACTTACAATGCAAGCATATGCTATCCCCTTCAAGCTTGCAATAAAAAATAATTGGGGTACCTGCTAGAAATGGTAAGGGAAAAATTTGGAAATTCTATCATTTGTGTCGGCAGCTCACTCTTGAACATGACACTTTCTGCTTCGTGTCGGGATGGGATATCCTCCTCTTAATTTGACCTTCCTGGGTTGGGCCGCTCATTTTTTCCTTCCATTTGATCTTTTCCACGTCATCTGACCACCGATCTTATGGATCCAACAGCTCCCTAACTCTGAAATCGTGTCATCGATATGTTCAAGAGTTAGTCCTTCTACATTTACACTTACTCCTGATTCTCTGTATCATCTAAAATCATTTGCCTCCCTTTATCTCTTGTTGATGATGTGGGATACATCATGACCCTCCTTCGACACGGTCGTTTCCGGTCAACTTCAGCTCATTATCCAGGAAGCTCACTGATAGACTCCCTTCCAGTACCTTAGAGCTTGCATGCCCTAATGGCAAGTTCTTTGCACTCGACAATAAGTTCACAACATTTTCGTTTGATCGGGTGATTTCATGGGTGTTCAGCATCAGTTTCTTTATTCACATTCCGTGAACTATGTTACCAATACCTTGAGAGCCATTGTCATTATTTGTGGTCTCTCTCATGCTTGTTAATGGTTCACATCATTGGTCGGTAATCAAGTGACTTCCGAGCATGTTCGACTTCAACACATTCATTCACATGTTAGGATTTGTACTTTGATTGGGTTGTTTCCAATGAAAGACCCTGGGCTACGATTACACAAGTCCAGGCTGTGAGGCGACATGACATGGTCATGTTGATATACATGTCTCTTTTAGATGGATGGCTGCAACCATACCATGAGTAGCTATATGTGATGCTTCTTAGTATGGGGTGGTTGCAACCATACCTTGGTTTCATTATGATCCTTTCTGGTGGATGACTACACCCATACCTTGGATCCATTTACATGATCATTCTATGGATTCCTGCATCCATACCATGATTCATGTATCATTATACATAGTTTTCAGTGATGTATATGTATCTATTCTTGCTTTTATGTTTTCTAATGATGGATTCTGCTTCCCTGCTTCCAGTTATAAAGCATTTCACCCCTCACTCTAGTTCGACCTTCACACTTTAGGGGGCATCTGTTACACAACATTTTATCACTATCCCTGTACTCCCCGTCTATGATCTTGGAGGACATTTACAGTGTACCCGACATGATTTCCCATCATGAAGAAACTCCCAGTATGTCCCTCTTGATGAGAAAAATATTTCCCCTTTACATCATTTCCCAAGAATCTTCCTTCTATCCTAGTTTACAAGACCGACGCTGCTAACCAATTTTTTCCTCGTGCTGATTTGCAGAGGTTAAAACTAACACTCACACTGATTGTATCGACTGAGCCCTTTTCCAGTCGCGTTGATCCTCTTTTGGAAGGTTTTTTTAAATAAGGAGCTGAAGATTCCATGTCTGTAAGCTTCGTAACGTAAGTCTGGTAGATGGTTGGGCTAGATAGAGCTGAGGAAATCAGTTTGGGATCCTTTCCCCTATTAGGATAGAACAATATGAAGAGATCGGGATTTCTCCCATGATGAAAGGAACCATCTCCCATCCCTCCAAGCTATATAAGCCTCTCTTTTTCCCAAGCAAAAGCTAGTTGGAGTTTTCAAGCAAGTGTGAATAACCACCAAGTCATTTATAGCAATTTCTAGTGTGTGTTTGAGGGAGAATAATGTGATTTTGGTTTGGTTTGAGACTAGAGGGAAAGAGGCCTTAAAATTCCATTTTTGGGGCTATCCATGAAGTGCTAGCAGAAGTGTAGGAACTCGGATACATCAGAGGAGACCAACAACGTCAAGGCACCGGTTGTATTCTCTTTCTGATTTATATTAATGCAACTATCGATTGATTTCCTACATGAAGTGTCATTTTAAATATTTATGGCTTAATTTTCCTTGACCTATTAAGTAGGCTGAATACAATATTGCATGTTGTCACATTTGTTGTTGTTGTTGTTTCCCTATTTCAGGTATTCAAAGGAAGGAAATGAAAGATAGCTGGAGTGAGGAACCAAGATCATCACCAAGAAGAATAGCATTCTAAGAGGTAGAACCTCTTAATTGATTATAGCTTAAGGAGATTTTCCATATATTGTTTCTTTGTGGCTAGACCCGCTCTCTCGTGCTAGAGGAATTGTTTGTGTCCGAATTTAGAATTTACCTGCACCACACCAACCCAAGCTGATCCATGGTCTGCCTAGTCATGACATTGATGGCTGCACCCATGTCCATTAATGCATTTGGGACAAGGATATTGCCTATATGAATAGAAACAACTGGGTTTCTAGGATTGGTGTACTTTTCCATTTGTGCACATCCTATCATTAACTTAGCTACTTGGCTAACAAATTGAATGGTCTGAGGTTCTACTCTCTTCCTCCCTAGATTTTTGAGACAGAGTTCCCTAATGATTTTCATGTAGATGGGGATCTCTCTAATAGCCTAAAGCAAAGGGACCTTTATGCAAAGATTCCTCAGCTCAGAAGCCAGACTAGACTCAAGGTCACTCCTCTCCATAACTAGCCTCTCTGGATAGGGAGGCTAGTTTGAAGAAGATGGTAACTCTGATGGTGCGGGAATGGGTTGAATGGTGACATTATTTTTCGAATGACTAGGAGTTTCCTCCTCATTTTTCTCCTCAATGATCACCATGGGTTGTTTTTGTTTTTCTAGTTTGACTACCCTTCCTGATCTCAATTGAAGCTCATGTATCCCAACCGACAAGGTTTGGTAAATAGGAGAAGGGGGTGGTTCAATAGAATGGATCGATTGCACCGCCTTATTATTAGGATTTGGTACGAGTTGAGAAGGTAGTTGGGGTGCTCGAGAAGGTTTTTGTAAATGAAATGGTGGCATTGGTGGACTTTGTTGAGGTATGGGAGGAAAGGATGGTTGTGACATATAGTGAGGTGCATATGTAGGAGGATATGACATCATCTGTGTAGGATAGGGCTGATGTGAATGGTTTGAGCCTCTACGTACTTCTTGCCAAGATTGAGGGGGTTTCCCATACTGATAATGGTTCCCGTGCTGCCAAGGTTGAGAGTGATGAGTGTTATAATAGGAATATGGATGTGAATTATGACCAAAAAAATGCGGTGAAGATTCAAGAACCATACATGCACTTACCTGAGGCCAATTTCTCCATACTCCCATAGCATGTAATGGTTCAAGTTTGGAATTCTCTCCTTCAAGTAAAAATTTTAATCCTGGTATGGAAGGGCACTTCTCGATTACATGGTTTTCTTCACAAATCACACATTTTAAATCAACAGTACATTATCTTAAAAGATGCATTTTCCTACATTTAGGACAAAAAATGGACAAAGACTCTTGTTCATCTACCAATTTCTACTAAATTTTTAAAGAGTCTATTTTCTTTCTAACAGTATTCATTATTTCAATTTTCATATTGTCCATTTTATTCTCCAAACCAATAATCATAGCATCTGTAGATCCAAGTTTACTAGTTCTATTTCGATTTCCTCTACTGGATCTAGATTGATTCCTTGAAAATTTCCTGCACAAGTCACAAATTTGATCAAAAGCTTTCTGAGCAATATCCCCTTGTCCTAATAAATTCAAATTATGCCTAGAATCTTCAGTAAGTCCATGTAAGAACAAGGTCCTGATAGTACTTATGTCAAATTTATGTTTTGACCTCTAGAGGATGTATAAAAATCTCTCTAGGTAATCCTCCAAGGTCTCATCATCACCTTGCAAAATGGTAAAGATCTCATCCTGCAGTTCTTGAGTTTTGCAATATTCATGGTATTTAGTCAAAAACAATCTCTTCATTTGGTCCCAAGAAGTTATAGTTCTCCCTCTGAATCCCATCAACCAGCACAAGGCTAAGTCCTTGAGAGTTGCAGAGAATAACTTTAATTTATGGGCATTTGAAGAGTAATCATATCTTCTACATAAGATATCAAACTCAAAAAGAAAATAATCAAGATATTCATGCACCTTACCATAGAAATGAGGGAGAGCCGAATGTTCTTCATTTGAGTAATTGTTTCAGGATCTACTATTGGAAATCCAATGGTGGATTGTTCCTCAATTACCTGATTCTCACCAGTACCCTCATCACAATCCTCATGCTTTGTCATTTTTTTTCCCCTGATCAAACCACTCTCGCTAAAGTGAGAAGGATTACTATGGCTCAAATTGGTCTTTGGAGCACCACTAGTTTCCTTCTTCCCCTTCTTGCGTTGTGTCACACCTGAACTGTTGTCTACAAAATCCAAGTGGACAGTTCTTGTGTGATGCGTTTATGTCTGTTTGGACTTTTTGGCTACAAAATTATGTCCAATATAAGAAAAGGTTTCATATTTATCAATGTTCCCTTGGACCTTATTGGGCTTTGTACCTTTACCCCTTTTAGGCGTTCATCCTAAAATAAAATCCAAAAAAATGACAAAGCTTTTTAAATTTACAAAAAAAGAATTTAAATCAAATGCTGCAAATGAATAAAGAAATCAACATTACGAAATCCTTCAACAATAGAAGCACACTATAGAAAAAATAAAAGCAGACTTACCTCTGCTGCAAAGGAAAGAAAAAAAGAAAGTTCTTACCAATCTTTAGAAATGCCTCCCTGATAACAGCACCAAAATGTTGGGTGCAAGAATTGCAGTTCAACAAACTCCTTTCAACACTTAATTTGTCAACTCAAGGTTTTGTACACTTCGAGGTGTAGAACATGAAATCCCAAGAAATGATATGAACCTTCTCTAATTGTGTTCCTACTTCTTTAATTACAAATTGCAAAATCAAAAGGAAAGATCACAAGGCAATGAATACCAAGAAAACTCTGGTGCTCAATGAAAGGAATGTGCTTTGCAGAAATACAAATAAAGGAAAATCTCAATTCTTCATGAAAATAATGAATAGATAAGATAACTATTTAATATTCTCTTTAGTATGGGTGTAAGACAGAAGAATGATCCAACTAATCAAGATTTTTGTCTTCCTCAAGATTTTCCTTCTTGTGCCAAGCTGTCGTTCCTGTACCGCAACAAGGTTCCTGTACTAGATCGATGCTTCTATACTAGAAGTATGTATATTGGGCCCTTAAGAGATGTCTTGACCTGCATGCAAGAGTTCTAAGCCTTTGTACTAGAGAACTTTATTCTTGTTCTCGGAATGTAAATTCTTGTACTTAGAACAAAGGTACATGTACTAGGAAACTAGAGTTCCTATACTTGGTTTCCAAATCGGTTGCAAGAAATAAAAGTGTGTTAACTAAGAAAATAAATGAAAGGTCAAAATAGAATTTTAGAGTGAAATTATATAAGAAAAATGAATCATTAACTAATCACATTCTCTGAAATGAAAAGTTCTTTTGCAACCAAAGGGAATTTCTATTGAAATAAGAAACTGTTTTACTTAGAAACTAATTTGACTCAAACATTAGCAAGCTCTTTCCTGAAATGATTGTTCATCGTGTGAGTTAGATCTGCACTCTTATACAAATAATCATTTTAGCTCGATGAATCCTTATGATAAATTTAGTATTAAGTCCAACAACGAGTGCAGGTACAAACCCAAATAATGCAACAATGTTTTATTGAAAGCTTATTAACATTAATAAAATCTAAATGTGAACTTGAATATTAAAATATACTTCACTAAAAAGCAAAACACTATTTACAAAAGAATAATAGACTTGCAAGAATAAGAATGACTGACTGCAATGACTAAGGGAAACTTTGAATTTGCTGAAACGAAAACACACCGGTGTAGGAAGATAGATGTACATTTTCTTTATAAAGAAAGAGGTAGCACACATTTACAGGACAATATGGAAGGAAATAAAAGTAAATGCAAATGAACCACACACACAGCTAGATCCATATCACACAACTTGCAAGAAATTAAAGTTCATCAGCTATAAAAGAATCCAAACATGAACTGCTTCACTAACCTTGCATAAAAATAAATCTAACACACCCTTAATGAAGGGAGAATGAGTTGGGTTGGATGGGCCCTAGCCAACCAACTTGTTTCACTGGAAAAAAAATACGAAATTTCAAATGCTCAAATGGAGCATCACAACAATATTGAGACAAAGAACTTCACAACTGGCATGTTCCTTTGTATTAATTTTCAAAAAGAGCAAATACACATCGTGGATCCCCGATCCAGCCCAGAAATGGAGATAGTCCGAAATTACAAATGCTAGCAAAATTTTAACACAACATCGCTCCTTAACATCTACAGAGAAACCCTATTAAATACATGCTTTGGATCTTGGCTACAACAAAAATATAACATCATGATATATTAAGCCTTTCAGTTGTTCGCAAAAGGTCTAAACAAGGGTTTTGCAGCTAAAGTCCAACCTTCATATCCCACATTCTTCTCTAAACATCAAGCCTAGCAAGGAAACTGATCTCTTACACAAGAAATCCATGTAGTCTACTGAGTTGTCCCATCCATAAGCGGTGAGTCAAACAAAAATTGACAGCTACCTCGAAAGTGCAGGAACGCTGACCGGTACAAGCACGATTCCTGCACCAACCCAATCTTTCACATAGATTAACACTTTGGTTCCATCGAATTACTTAGGAAAGGAATATATTAGTTGCAAAGACATTTTAAGATATAAAACTTGTAAATTTAATGATTAAGTACATATATAACCTTTGAATATGAAAAACATAAGAGGAGTGCAGGAATGTGTGTAATTGGGAAAAAGTACAGGAATAGATAGGCCTTCAGGGTTAAAACAAGGGTTAAGGTGGTGTGCTTAGGTTATGATAGAGACCAAAAAGTAGGACAATTCTAGCCACCAACAACTATATATATATATATATATATATATATATATATATATATAGGTTATTTATATGCACATATATTTTTATACCAACTTTCATGAATACTCACTAGAACCAAACACCTGATTATTCACAATTTTTCACATAGATTTTCCCTCACAAAACTAATTATCACAAAATTAACCATTTCCTATTACCACTAGAGACTTAAATTTAGCAACATTTATAACCACTCCAAACCCCTATTTAGGATCAAAAGAAAACAATTCTTATCATACATAGTCTCAACACAATGTAACTAATAACCAACACTTATATAAATTTGTAAAAATACAATAGGAGTTACCACATTCCTCCCAGCCTATGAATCATTGTCTCAGTAGTTCCCCTTAAGCTCTTGAGTCCTTTCCTTCCTGGAAACCAATTAGTAATTTTCAAAGAGTCACCTCCTCGACCCCTTAGTAGCGTCTTGTTAGCATTATGATGAATACTTATTCACATAGGTCTAGTATTTATCTCCCAATGAAACATTGATTTCCTTTCTCTTTGACAATCTTGTGTATGAGAAAATATTCCATTCATGAAATCTCTCTTTGGTAATGATCATTCTCTCCCTTGGGAAAAATCATCCCTCAGGTTAGATGAGTCTTTTCTTTTTTTTGTGTCTCAGTCCTTTCTTGGACCATAATTGATTTTAACTATTTCTTTATAGTTGGGAGCCTTACTACTGATGTACTAGGTCCTCTTGTTGGTTTGATTTGGTTTGAACCAGGTTCAATCTATACTGCAGACCAAAAAAACCCTTAATCATAGGCCATTTTGGCAACAACCTGTAGGCAAATCGTAGTCTCACCCGAAGTGACTATGGGAGGTTGTAGAACCAGGTTTCTACAACCTTGAGCGATTATGCGATGTGGTATTATTATGTTATTTATGCTAAACATTCATAAACTACTTCACCGCATTCATCTAATCACTTAACATATCATATAAAGACATAAATTATCATTGTACTGTAATAAAATGAAAATGTAATAAACTGCTACTCTACAATAGATAATAAGAAAATATACACATGAAGATACCAATTTTACTGTGGTTCATTGCAATGTGGGGCTACATCCACAATAACAGTTGCTTATAATAATAATTCTTGTACAACCAATACTTCTTGACATGCGCACTAAGCTGCAGGTCGCTTGCGCACTCAGCTGTAAATTCAAGCCTCTGCGCACTTAGCTGCAAAGCCTTTCCTTCTTTTCCAAACCACAAATCACAAGAATACAACTATTCAATTCAAGATGTGATGTCTGTCTTCTTTATTATTGATCCCTATATATATCTATACATCAAGGGATATATCAACCAAATACCACAGTCCATATACCATGGACTCCCTAAAATAATCTACGATGGTTCAAAAACCATTCATATTTTACAACATTACATGCTTTTAAAAAAAGGAGGGGCTTCGAATTACTCTGACACCCTTATACCGCACAATGTATTCCAACTGCTTCGCTCCACAGTCCACTTCACACTTTGCTGAATTATTCACTGTGCACTCCTCTCCTCAAAATCCAGAGTCTTTACCAAACTTTAGGCCAAGTTGGGTAGAGCTGAAAAGGCCCCAAACACTCACATGTGACTCGTCCCAACTCACTCAGCTGCTTTGCCTTTGATTTTTGCTACAATGTTGTTGTAGGCCTCGTTGAACTTTTGCAAAATCCTTATGACCTAGTTATCTTCGTTGTGTGCTTCCTCCAAAATGGCCTCCATCACATGTCCTATAGCATTCTACACCATCATTGTCTCCATCTGTTGAAGCTGTTGAAGCTTCTCATCTATTTCTTGTGATAGTTGGAGAGCTTCATCCTCCCATGGTTGAGTCTTCTTTCTTAAAACATGTTCTTCCTTCTTTAGTTCCTTAATTTTTTTTCTAGAGGGCCTTTCCCTCATTGATTTTGGTGAGCTTCAATGATATTAGTAAGGCCTTCGAAGATGTCTGAATCTCTTCCAAATTTTACTGCTTCTGTTGAATCTCTTCCTGCATTTTCTGCACATTTGGATCTTCCTACAGTGAATTTCAAATCTATAACCTTGCATCCAACAAATTTCCATAGTCTGCCACTTCTGTGGAGATGTTGGCCATTACATTCTTTAGGTAAGTCTCCCTTTTCTCTCTTACTACCTGCAGCGTAAATTGTTCCAATTTCATTTTCACCTCATTGATCTGCATTTCATATTTAAACTGCACATATACAATTTTCTACTTGTATCCTTTCATTGGAAGGTGAAGCTTCACAACCTTGTCCTCCAATGATTTTTATTCCTGGACATCAAGTTCTAGAATCTATTTACATGTTTCTTCAACCATGTCCTTGATCTTTTGTTGCTGCTAAACTTCTTGATCCCTATCCTAGATGATCTGGTTGAGCTTCTGCTGTAGCAAAGCCTGTTCTTTTTCTACCTAAATATCTAGCTACGAGGTGTGTTGTCCACGCCACTTCAGCTCCTCAATTATCTCCATGTGAAACTTGTGTAGTCTTGGCAATGGTACAAATGTGATGTTCATATTGACATCCTTCCACCCTCTTACATGTTGTTGTACTTCGACAAAGTCAAACTTTTGTGCTCTGGCTAATATTGGTGCTAATCACGCTGCAAGTGTAGGCTCTATTTTCCATTCTTCTCTAATCCTCTCCATTATCTGTGTGGGTTGTCTAACTGTTTGTGCCAAAATTTTAAGTTCTACAATCCACTCCTACACACCTATGAGAAGTGCATCATACCGATCTTCCCACTTATTCCATGACTCTATTATCACCTCTCGAATACTATCCCCAATATTCTCTCATTCCCCATCAGTAAGAACTGCTAGTGTGATATCCTTTGTCTTATCTACCCTCTCCTTCTTCTTGATCTTCATGGTAGCTTTTCCCTATTCCTTCCTCTTTTCTATGAAAATTGATTTGTTTTTGTCTTTTCATCCTCCTTGTTATGATTATTTCCTTCAGGAGGGCCTTGGAGACCCTCATCATGTTTCTCCTCTTCCTCTGATTCTCGCTCATCCTTATCTTTCTCATTTCCACTCGCTTCACCATGTTGCAAGGTGTCTTCTTCCATTGCACTATCTTCTGCCTCTACCTCTACCTCTAGCACAATCATCCATTATGTTGGAAATTATTGTACTAGTACAAGGAGATCATATTTTGTTACCAAATATGGCAGGGGATGTCATTTCTTCTTTGCATCTTTGAGAGGTTATATAGAGACTTTATGGAAATCAGCGTTAAACTTTGCAACAACGCTATATTGTTAATATAGGCTCAACAATAGGAGAGGGTGCTAGTTCACCAGAAAATGAAAATCCATGTGATATAACATGAAAAACATTATATTCTCCATAGCTCATGACAATTGAGTGGTATACCATAGTGAGGCATACCGCACGGCTTCACATACATATGAAGATACCAAAGGGAACTGTGAATCCTTCATCTCTCTTCATGCCATCATTGCAATAATTAAAATTAATCTTGCATAATGAAATGTTGTACCTTTCTCCTTGACCTCACGGTAGTCCTATAGAAATTATTTGCAAAGGTATTCGACCCAGTTGTATTGAACCCCATTGGCGCACTATGCTGATAATGAAACCACTGTTGCAGGGACTTCATTATCCTGACACATTCTCATGATCTTCCCAACCAATATGTGTGTCATGAAGCAAATTTCCTAGTCATTGATTGATTTTATATCATATACCCTCTTTCCTTTTTTCAGATTGAACTTTTTCTTCATCCTCTCGGTTATGGCACAGTCTTGATCTTTTCCAATGAATTCATCTGCGGGGTTTCTCCTTGATATGCTAGTTTGGTGATTCTCCATATCAAAATTGGATCTATAGGGATCTTATTTCCCATCCACAATAATCCATCATGGACCATCACAAGAAACTATCGCACACAATTCATGCTCCCCTAACTTTTGTCGAAGTGCGACACATTTAACATATTCATTAATCCCGACTATGCCAATCCATTTTCCCATTTATGTGGCTCTAACCTTGTCACTCCTCTTTTTGGGTAGCTTACTTGTTTCAAATAGAGGTCCAGTGAAAATTGTGGGTATTTCTTTCTATCATTGAAGTCATAGTTTGTGAACATCAAATTTGGTATTTTCCCAAGTAATTCCCTTGTAAATGGTACTTCCTGAAGTAGGGGTGTGAAGGTGCCAAAATTCACATCCTTTGAGTCTTTCATTGGTTTATCATTGGGTTTTCTTGGTGGAATGAATGGTGGTAGAGGGGATGGAAATGTTGCGCCATATTTTTCCATATGCTCTGCGTGCTCTACTTCTTCCTCACTATCTCTGACTTGCTCGGGTTGTTGTTAAGGTTCAATAGTTTTCTTATCTTATTTCCTCTTTGTCCTCTCTTCCTTGGCTGGTTTCTTCCTTGGAAATCTATCGTTGTTTTTGTTATGATTATGCTGCAGGCATACCAGCTTCCATGATTCTAGATAATCCCTTCTCACAAAAATTACGAACAATTTATTCCAAAGAATGCTTAGATGACATACGACAGTGATAATTTCTGCAACTTCTTCGCACTATCAACACTCAAGCTCTCAATTTAGCAAAGTTCCAAATGTAGGCAAGATGCGACCTTTTATAGTAATTCTAAATATCTAATCCCATCATTAGCTTAGATTTTATCCAGATTGTGTTCAGAGTGTGTTAATTAATTTCTTATCTATACTTAGATCTTGTAAACCTATCCTCATAAATGCAACTTTTCATGTGGTTTAATGTTAACTTTTCCCTTTTAATGGTCCTATTTTTTTGGAAAACTTTGAAGCATCCCATATTGTAGAGAATAACCCTTCTTACATCATAGCTCCTATGTACTTCGACATAATCCATACTATAGCAAAGTAACTCCCTACATTGAAGCTCTCTGCAGTCTAGTTTATAGACCAGTGCCTACTTTCAACTACAGGTGGCACTAAGACTTTTCTCCTTTCTTCTTTAGAGCAAGGTTGTAGGGATACCCCTATCCAACTTCAACCTACAAACATTTACTCTTCCTTGGATCAATTCTCAATTTAACTTCTCTAATTGAAATATGCCTCCATTAGTAATATGCTTGATAATGTAGGGGCCCAACCAACACATCTTGATTTTTCCTGGAAATTTCATAAACTTATTGTCATAGAGGAGAACAAGGTCTCCCACCTAGAACTTCTTCTGCTTAATATTTCTATCATACCAAGCCTTTTCTCTTTATTTTTGTACCTACTGATGGAATCCTGCTATAAATCTATCTTCTTTCAAAGAAATCAACCGTGACATTATTTCCTCCATTATATCAGGCTTTTCCATATCTTTAAAAGTTGCAATCCTCAATCTAGGTACAATTTCTTCCATGGGCATCACAACTTCTTGCCCATAAACTAACCTGAATGGTGTCTAACCTATCAATTTTTTACATGTGGTCCTATGTTGGGAACGGGTCCCCTAGGGTCAACTTGGGGTTAAAAGCCCATGTTTGGGGCTAAAGGCCCAAGTTTTGTGTAAATAATGTAAAGTCTCCGCATTTTGTGGCCACGAAGCGCGAAGATGTAAAGAGTTACTAAGGGTTTTCTACCCTTCTTTTGTATAAATAATGTTGGATTTAGAGATCTACCCACAGTCCACAGACCATGGGATTGTATAAAAAGGGAGTTTCACAAGAGTCTAAGGTAGTTCATTTCAGTTGAGCCTTGTTATGTTTTATGCATGGGTCTATGAGAGCTAAAAGAGAAGAGTCTTAGCATAAAAAGAGGCTTTGTAGCTGATTGCGCAGAGGCCTAGGGTAGAAGTCCACAGCTGAGTGCATGGACCCTTGCAGTTGTGTGCGCTGGGTAGTCGAGTTTGTACTGGAAATCTGGATTATCAATAAACAAAAGTATTCTGGAATGATTTGTGTATGCGTTATTTTACTTTTGTTATGAATTTTTTGATTATGTTATGTAATTAATGCTATATTAATGCGCGAATCTATGTATTTTACTTTGTCATATGAACACAAGTAAGAATATATGTTTATGCAAAGATAACCGTAATGCATGTTAAATTTAACCGATACTTAAGTGAATCTGAGTGAATACAGAAGTAGAGTAATTGCAGAAGTGCGTAAGTGCATGATCTATCTATTTAGGGTCTGCGAAGGATGACCAGATACTTTTGGGGAGGCTTCAAGGATGAATAAGAGATGTACTTTGATAAGCCCTAAAGGGCTTATCAACCTCCGCGAAGGAAGGGTTAGGGAAAATAACCGACATCACAACCATCTTAGGGTGTAGAAAATTGGTTCCTTTATCTCCCAATACTACTTTGGGTGAGACTTCAGTCCGCACTCTGCGGATTGATGCCAAAAGGGCCAGTAGTGTAGGGATTTTCTTGGCTACTTAACGTTGAACCTGAGTCAGGGCCCATCAAGTGAACAAATTGTTCCATTGCTGGGACCGGGATCTACATAATGGGATGTGTGATGTCACATCATTGGAATCCAACTAAGAAGGAGATTGAAGAATGGTTGGATAGAAAGATCCACGAATTCTCAGCGCAAGAAAATAGAAATCCGCGATTGACGAAATAATAGTGGTTGGACAGATATTTGTACACATAGATACACGAAATATTCTTCTGTTCCTTCCCAGTTGAATTATATGAGTGGATCGCGAAAATGGTAGATGGCTAAGGCAGGTGGAGGCTTGACAGTACAATTGTGTGGAGCCCAGAGTTAGTGCAGAATTTGGAAGCCTTTGAAGATAAGATCACATGCGTTGTCGATCATTGGCTCGACCGTATCATAGGAGGTTTTTTGACAGAGTTCGCGGTCGATACTTCAGTTAGTTATAGCGAAGTAGAGCAGCGCTTCTTCAAAGGGTTGCGAGATAAGTACTTGAAATCGCTAAATACTTGGATTAAGATGCTCTTGTGTGAAAAGTGGATTATGCAGTTACCTTGATGTTTGAGGCTACGCAAAGTGGAAGAACTTTCAAGGACGGAGGAATAAAGGGACATGAATATATCCCATTGATTAAGCCTCCTCTCAGTGATGACGAAGGGGCAACACAGGCTTCTCTGTTGAGCGCTATTTAGTTGATAAGATAGGGATTCCCCCAAATACCTACACCGCCTCCATCCTCACCTCATCCACCCACACCGCCTCCATCCTCATCTCCACCACTTACCCTCTCACCCACACTGCCACCACCTCCACAACCATTCAACATGGTGAACTCCGTAAAGCTACCTATGTTCAAGGGTGTAGGAAATGAAGATCCAGACCAATTTTAGTTCGTCGCAAAGGCTATATGGGACTCTTACTGATCCAGGCCAGGGTGTGAAGAAGGACCTTACCAAGACCTTTTACTTTCGTGATGTGTTAAAATTTCATTTTAAAATAACATTAACAAATATAGCTATCGACTGTAAAGAAGAGGAACATAACAATCATCAGCACATGAGAACAAAAGCCATTGATAACGGAGTTCATCCAGGAGGTACTACATCTCTGGGCCCCACGTCAAGGTGGTGTAGGCCACTAAATTAGGTGTTGTCAAGACAAGTGATGTACACAGAGATGATGTCTTGATCATACAAGGAAGAATGCCCTCATGCAGGAGTGGCTCTAAGAGATATTCCACAACTAGAACTCTCAATCAAAACTCCTATCAATATGACACAAAACATGCATGGTGCACATCCTACCGACATCGCACAAAAGGGATGTCAAAGAAAAACACATGAATGACGACATGTAATAAAAAAGAGTATCCCAGCAACATACAAAAAGGGATCTCAAAGCATAACATGAAGAGTTATGATAATAAGTACATCATATGAAAGATTCCACATAACATGAAGCAAGGAATCATGACAACAAGAAATAAAGAAGATCCTGCATCAATATCAATCAAGGATCTGCAACATAATGTAAAAGAAGAAATATATGAATAAATCATATACCTCACACCACCACTGGCCATCTAAAGATGTGAATGAAGAAGTGGATAAAATAATCCATGGTGAACATCTGTTCACATTATCAATGCGCAGGCATAGTCGAAACATCAATCTCGAAGCATCTATTTGCAAGAAGAATAAGCAATCGAAGAAGAATCGATTAAAGAAGCATTAATCAACAGATGAAATGCTAAGAAGAAGAATCGATCAAAGAAGAAGAATCGATCTCGAAGAGAATAATCGATCAACAGGAATAGAACCGATCATAAAGAGAATAATCACTCGGGTCTTCTCGTTCTATAGCTCTATGGCTATCTGGCACTATAGTACTTGGGTTTATCATCGCAGCCCTGTGAATTTGCCAAAATTTCAAGTGCTGCGACTCCCTGTGGTGTATCGGTGCTCTGGATTGATCAAGCTCTATAGCTATCTCTGTCTTCGCCTAGACCTTTTGTTTTGCGGCTCTCCATCAGGCGTAGCCTCCTAATTGAGGTCTCTGGCACTCAGACTTCTGTAGCACTCCCTAGCATAGGCTCTCGGGCTCTCTGGCACTGTCTCTGTAGCCTTTTTCCTTTAGCACGCCCACCCGCATCTCTGTCACCCATCGTCTTTTATAACATGTTTTTAGGACAAGGGAGTGCATAAAAATCGAAGGTCTATTTCTTATAATACAATCCGTTTGCATATAAGCATCGGTGGGCAAAACAACCATTAAAAATAACCTTTTTATCGTTTTAAAACAATTAGGCAAAATCTGAAAAACACTGAAAAACAATGAAAAATCCGAAAGTTCAGATTTCAAAATTCATGAAATCAAACTTATAAATTTATTGGGTCCAGGATATATCACAAGCTGGGATCGTAGGTCGCCGATCGCCGATCGCCGATATCGGAGATCACTAATTGTAGGGGTCTCGGTCGTCGGCCTTTGGGTTTTGATGACGCTGATCGCTAATGTAGATCCTCCATCGCCGATTCGCAAGCCTGTATAGCACTAATATCACAACTATCTTGCCCTCGACTCTGATATCGGAGATCACTGATCGGGGGTTCTAAAGGCCCACCTTAAGTTTTCCCTTAGCACAATTCTCGATGCAATTTTGCCCTTCAGGCCAAAAACCCTTTTTTATGACAAAATGTCTCATTTTCTTAAGGAACAGAGCCACCTTCTTTTTGCAATATCTTCATCATCAGGATTCATATTGATGAACCATTCACAACTCCATGATCAGGAATATGAGCTCTTTGATCTAGTCCTAGTTTGACATCATTCTGATCACTTTGATTTTTGAGCATTCACGCCATGGTGTCTAAAGATCCACCTGGATCAATCCTCCCCACTGAGGAGCTTTTGGTCCTCCAAAAGCATAAAAATTAATCTGCTTCTTTCTTTGTACCCTGTCTGCATCACAAATGTCCTGAAAAGGTATCGCTTCCATCTCCTTCACCTTTGTTCTTCGAAGCCTTAAGCGACGAGCCGACACTTGCTACTTCTGCAACCTGTAGTACATTGTTTGCAAATTACATGCTTAATTGAAATGACCAACTAAGACCCAAATGTCCCACACTTGCCATGAGTTTATAACTCACACTCAGTGGTCAAGTTTACAATAAGATGGACGTAATACTCCAGATATGACAACAAGGCCAACTCATCATGGTTGCTTCAAAAAGTGATGGTAAACACATCATCACTGCAATGCATGATTTACATACATAAGGCCAAACATTATTATTTTGACATGTGAGGGAAATATAACATCTCTTTTAGATTTTTAACATGCAACTCAAAATACGACTCAAAACATGACCAAACATCATTGTTACTGACCAAGTGATGGAAACCGCATCATCACGTTTACATTTTAAAATGCAAAAAATGATTTACAAAAGAATGACCATGAAACAGCATGTCTAGAAACCATTTCTCACTGATCAATGTGAATGGGTCACCTCCTTGAGCTGGTTTTGCATTTCGAACAACTGCTTTACCTAGTTCACGCACCGATGCTTTGTGTTTAAGACGCTTCTTTGGATGGAGCTTCTAGCAAGTGGCTCTCTGATGGACATTTCTATCGCAATGACTGCAGTATGTTTTCTTCCTCCATACCTACTTAACATGTTTCTTTTCATGCTGTCGAGAGGGTTTTCACGCCTCATGAGTGCTATTATTCTTTTCCAACACTTGGAAAAGGTATGGTTAGGTAAACCACAAAAAGTGCATGTTTTTTGATGCCTTTGTCTTCGTTCATTATTAACAACATGATGATAATTAAAATTCAAATATTGAAAGTGATTATACCTTCCTTTATTGTTTCTAATATCAATATGGCGATGAGAGCTTGCCCCAGCTCTCTCCCTACAATGGAAACTACCATGGGATGATGGGAATGTTTTCCCATCATTCTCCTTCCTCGACGATGTCAATGATGTCTAGGACGACTCTAACACCTTTGAGCACTCTCCTTTAGTGTATCTCGAAGCTGCAAATTGATGTTCATGCACAACCTCCAAAGGTTGAGTTATGCCTTGGTTATTAACACGAAGTTCTTTTTTCTCCTCGTGCCTCATCCTTGTAAGGAGCCTCATGTTTGTCCCTGTAATCGGGATCTCCAATTCTCCAATAGACATCATACTATGAGAAGATGAAACTGAAAGGAAAATTAACATCTTTTACCTTCTCCTTCAACTTGGAAAGAACTAATGAGGGTTGCTTATCATCCATTGTTGGTGGTTCACTAACTGTCTCAGTGCCTTCCCCAACTTCTTTCCTGACATACCCAAGTCCTTCCTGACTTGGTAATTTCTCTACTTTGATGGGATTGACAATACCTTGGCCATTTATGCCCAAGCATTTTCCTTCATACCCCATTCTTTTCAACAGTTTGGAGCCAATTCTCGTGGTATGATTTTCAAACATAGCGAAATCATCATCAAGAAACATACATGAAGATGGAGAACTACTTTTTACCTCACATGGGTCTCACTGCAACTTTTCCAAGGCCTCGTCCTTTGCTTGCAACTGTTGTAGAAATTTTTGTTTTTCCTCTTTCTCTTCATGTAGATGCATCTTCAATTAGTCATTCTCTGTTTGAAGATTATGTTTGTTTTGCTTCACTTCTTCCATGGCCTGTTCCGTGGCTTGCAATTGAAGCTGCAATCGCTCCTTTTCCTCTAGTTCTTTCTGTAGAGTTTCATACACAATTTCCACTTTCTTAGAGATGTCGAGCATGGTATCACACATGGCTCTTCCATCCTCTATCATTGCACGTTCCATTGTTCACATTGCAATTTACATCAATGTAAAGACCTGCTCTGATACCACTTGATCCAGGTCCAGGTGTGAAGAAGGACCTTACCAAGACCTTTTACTTTCGTGATGTGTTAAAATTGCATTTTAAAAGAACATTAACAAATACATATGCAGACTATAAAGAAGAGGAACATAACAATCATCAACACATGAGAACAAAAGCCATTGATAACAGAGTTCGTCCAGGAGGGACTACGTCTCCGGGCCCCATGTCAAGGTGGTGTAGACCACTACATTAGGTGTTGTCAATAAAAGTGATGTACAAAGAGATGATGTCTCGATCATACAAGGATGAATGCCCTCATGCAGGAGTGGCTCTAAGAGATATTCCACAACTAGAACTCTCAATCAAAACTCCTATCAGAATGACACAAAACATGCATGATGCACATCCCACCAACATGGCACAAAAGGGATGTCAAAGAAAAATGCATGCATGACGACATGTAATAAACAAGAGTATCCTAGCAACATACAATAAGGTATCTCAAAGCATAACATGAAGAGTTATGACAACAAGTACATCATATGAAAGATTCTACATAACATGAAGCAAGGAATCATGACAACAAGAAATAAAAAAGATCCTGCATTAATATCAATCAAGGATCTACAACATAATGTAAAAGAAGAAACATATGAATAAATCATATAACTCACACCACCATGGGCCATTTGAAGATGTGAATGAAGAAGTGAATAAAAAAATCCACGTTGAACATCTGTTCACATCATCAATGCTCAGGCACAGTCAAAACATCGATCTTGAAGCATATATTTGCAAGAAGAATAAGTGATCAAAGAAGAATCGATCAAAGAAGCATTAATCAACATATGAAATTCTAAGAAGAAGAATTGATCTCAAAGAGAATAATCGATCAACAGGAACAGAACCAATCATAAAGACTCGGGTCTTCTCGTTCTGTAGCTCTATGGCTATCTAGCCTTATAGAACTTAGTTTTATCATCGGAACCCTATGAATCTGCCTGAATTTCAAGAGCTGCAACTCCCCGTAGTGTATCGACGCTTTGGATTGATCAAGCTCTGTAGCTATCTCTGTCTTCACCTATCCCTTTCATTCTGCGGCTCTCCATCGGGTGTAGCCTCCTAATTGAGGTCTTTGGCACTCATACTTCTATAGCACTCCCTAGCACAGGCTCTCGGGCTCTGTGGCACTATCTCTCCGTCCTTTTTCCTTTGGCATGCCACGCTCGCATCTCTATTACCCATCGTGTTTTATAACACGTTTTTGGGACAAGGCAGTGTATAAAATCAGAGGTATGTTGCTTGTAATAGAGGTCGTTTGCATATAAGCATCGACGGGTGCAACAACTATTAAAAATAACCTTTTATCATTTTAAAACGATTAGGAAAAATCCGAAAAACACTGAAAAATAGTGAAAAATATGAAAGTTCAGATTTCAAAATTCATGAAATCCGACTTATGAATTTATCAGGTCTAAGATATATCGCAAGTCAAGATCGCAGGACACCGATCGCTGATATTGGTGATTGCTAATCGTTGGGGTCCCAGTCCTCGACCTTTGGGTTTTGCTGACGTCGATCCTCCATCGCCGATTTGCAAGCCTGTATAGCACCAATATTGCAACTATCATGCCCCCGACTCCGATATCGGAGATCGCTGATCGAGGTTTCCAAAGGCCCGCCTTAAGTCTGCCCTTGGCACGATTCCTGATGCGATTTTGCCCTTAAGGCCAAAAAACCCATTTTTATGAGAAAATGTCTCATTTTCTTAAGGAACAGAGCCACCTTATTTTCGTGATATCTTGATCATATGGATTTGGATTGACAAACTATTCACACCTCCACGATCAGGAAGATGAGCTCTTCGATCTGGTCCTAGTTTGACATCATTATGATCACTTTGATTTTTTAGCGTTCATGGCATGGTGTCTGAAGATCCACTTGGATCACTCAGGGTATCATGGATAACCAGGATCAACTGGCAGCTTTGGATTCAGAAGGACCAGGATCAACTGGCGTCATCTCAACATCATGAGCGCTGTGAGCTTGAGCATCCAGAGCCTACATAGATGCGCTGCCAATCCCCATCTGGAGGTTCGAAGTCTGAGCATTGTCAGAGCCGAGGCCCGCCAGATGAAAGCTTGGCTCCCCCAACTCGACTTCCTCATGGAAGACCACCGTAATGTGAGCGACTATCCTTAGGTGGTTCAGAGAACAGTTGAAGGAGAAAAGCACGGAGCCAATCATGGGAGAAGGCATGGTGGCAGGAGGACGGGGAGCAAGGGAGCCCAAACAGTGGCTGGAATCATGAAAACGCCCTCTCCCACTGCGGGTGCAAGGGTAGTGGCCGGCAAAGAAATCATTGGAGAGGGAGGGCGAATCAGAAGATGGGATAGAAGACGCGCACAAAGGACGGTCCCTGGCGCCGCCCCTATGGCACAACATTCTATGGCGCAGACGAGGCATAGGGGAGACAACAGCAACGGGAGCAAAGCGAGGCCGAGTAGCAGCGATGACAGGGCCAAAGTAATTCATACATAAGCTAAAACAAAGGCCAGAGGCCCGAGTGAAATTCCAGAGGTTCAACAGAGGCAGTTCCGCTAAAAGACCAGAGCGAAGCTTCGAATTAGCCTCCCCATTCAAGCAACGAGAGGCAGCAGGGATGACAGAGCCAACACCATACAATCATAATCCAGAACTGAGGCCAAAGGCCAGATAGAAATTTGAGTGGGTCAACGGAAGCGGCTCTACAGATAGCCCATGGCCTAGCTTCAATTTATCTTCCCCTTTCACGCATCGAGAAGCACCTGCCATTATTGTTGCATTAAAGAGAGACAAAGTCTGAAGCATGCTAGAGCATGCGGAGGCATGAACCAGAGTGGAGGACAGGATACGAGATCCGGAACCACTTAATAAAATGCCATTGAACCCTGCGCTTCTTAAATACGGAGATCTATCGATCAGAAGCTAATTATCCGCCATGTCCTGGGTAGGCAGGTGTCGCCCCACCTCGCCCCACCCCTATCCCATCATATTTAATGCCCGTCTATACACCCACATCTGGGAGAGCTACATCCCTTTGGACCAGTATTTGTCACTCCTGATTTTGATCATGATTCTGAATTATGTCTAGAGCTCTAGTGAGAAGAGTGTGCCCACTTTCCACCCCCAAATTGGCAAGTAGATTAGCGACCTTGTTTCCTTCCTGTTTAACGTGATTGAATATGATGGCACAATTGGTGTGAAGTGATTGTTGTATTGCATCCAATCTGGCTTTGAGTCTCCAACTGTTGGCAATTTTATGCGCATGTGCCCCATTGAGGAGTTGATTGGCTAGGTTGATGAGGATTAGGGAGTCACCTTCAATCTCCAGAGGTTGGAAGCCATGACGCTGGGAAAGGAGTAATCCTTGAGAGACCCTCTAGTTCAGCTGAGTTGTTCGTGTCCTAGCCAATGTTTCTGAAGTAGATTAGGAGAGGCGAACCCTCATGATCTCTAAATATGCCGCCAAATCCTGCTTTGCTAGGATTTCCCTTTGAAGCTCCATCAAAGTCGAGTTTGAAAGTATGCTTTGGAGGGTGGGTCCATAAGTTCTTTCTGATGTTGTTGCCTTCTGAAGGTCTGTGATTGTGAGTACCTTGTGGGAGTTGTATGTTCCAATTTTCCCAGATGGCTTTCTCATTTGCAAGAGTGGGAAAATCTTCCAAATAAAATTTTCCAAGAATTAAATTGAAAGCAAAAAACTCAATTCTATTGATGTCATTGTAATAAAAAATTTCCAAATTTAATGAAATATGTGTTGAATGCCAAGTTTGAAGCACCAAGCTTTCTTTAAGATTGAGACAAAAGTTGCCCCAAATGATTTCTAAAGGAGTGCTTTGATCTTTGAATATGCGCCTGTTTCTTTCTTTCCATATTGTCCAGAGGAGAAGGCCGGGAATCATTCTCCATAATTGGTTGAGTAGTTCACTTTTATATGGGTTCTGGTGCCAATGGCGAATGGAGTTGATGATATCTTCGGACACTCTGCATCTTTTTTGACAATGAAAGCTAGCCTTCTCCCATAGTTGGTTGGCAAGAGTGCAAGAGTATAAGAGGTGTTGGAGAGTTTCCTCCTGAGAATTACAATTGGGACATATGGAGGGCCCATGAAAGTTTCTTTTCCTAAGATCGTCCCAAGTGAGGATTTTCTGGTGCCCAACAAGCCAGAGGAATAGGGAGACTTTGGGCCAAGTACCCGGTGACCAAATTCTGCCCCAGATAGGATCCATGGGCATTAGATCATTGCATAGAATTTTATAGGTCTCTTTGGTTGTGAAGGAACCTTTTGGGGTATATCCCCATCTTAAAATATCCCTGCCTTTGGATGATCTAATGCGTCGATTCTGGAGCTCACTCTCCATGACCTTCTTAGCCTGGTTATCTGCATTCTTGATCAGCCTGTTGATCTACTTCCATTGTCTGTACCCCTGTTCTGTCTCTGGAATCCATTGTTTCTGGATGGATTCCTTTTGTTGCTCCTCCCACTCTTTGCAAGGAGGTGGTCTATAGATGCTGTTGAGATTTGGTAGTTGGTGCTAGGCATCCGTCTAGAACCAAGCAGTGCTGCCATTCCTTATTTCGCAAAAGATGTGTTGTTGGATAAGCAAGAAGTGTTGTCTGGCAGCGTTCCATATTAGTGATCCCTTTTCAGTTGGAGTAAATCTAATTAGCTCTTCCGTTGGTCTGTGATTAGCATATTTGGCTGTCTAGATGGCTTCCCATGGCTTATTGGGAGTAGAGAGCCATTTCCACCATATTTTTGCACCCATGATTACATTGTTGTGATGAGGATCTCACAGACCTATGCCCCCTTTTTCTTTGGGCTTGCATGCTGTTGTCCATTTTGCCAAAGCCCATTTGCGATTTGTGCCAGTTGCACCCCAGAGAAAATTGTGCTGTAGAGCTTTTATTTTTTTAAGGACCCATTTAGGTGCTACCAAGATTGAGAAAAGGTAGAGAGGCATTGCCTGTAGCACAATTTTTATTAGCACTAGTCTGCTAGTTATGTTCATAGTTCTATGAGTCCATAAAGTGAGATGAGATTCAAGTTTCTCAAGGAGCATATGCCAAGAGGCGTGCTTGATGGCAGAGTCTATTAAGGGAGCTCCAAGGTATTTGGAAGGTAAGGAGGCTATGGAGAAGCCCAGAATGTGGGCAATAGCATGTTGAGTAACAGGGGGGGTGTGAAAAAAGAAGATCTGCAATTTAGCCATGTTTATGCTCGTCCCTAAAGCATTAGAGAAATCATTCAGAAGGGATTTGAAAGGGAGGCTCCTTGAACAGAAGGGTGCCAAAACAACATGTTGTCATCAACGAACCATTGATGAGTGATGGCTGGAGAATTGTGTATGGATAGACCTTTGAGTTGCTGGGAAAAGAGGGCATGTTTGATATGGCGACCCAGAACTTCCACCATTAGAACAGAAAGGAATGGGGAAAGTGGATCTCCTTGTCTAATACATCTAGAGGGGCTGAAAGGTCGAGAGGGTATGCCATTTATGAGGATAGAGAAAAATATTGTGGAAATTAAACTCAGAATCCATCGAACCCACATTGGGGAAAAACCAAAGGCTGTTAGCATTTTTTCAATATAGGTCCAACTTAACTTATCAAAAGCTTTAGAGAGGTCAATCTTGAGAATCATACCTGTCTGTTTGGAGTGCTTGAGGGAGTGTACTATTTCATGAGTGAGGATAATGTCGTCCAATATTTGTCTTCCTTTTACGTATCCAGATTGTTCAAGCGATATGAGCAAAGGAAAAAGCGACTTCAACCTGTTAGCAATGACTTTGGATATCACCTTGTAAATAACATTTCATAGTGTGATTAAATGGAATTTGTCCGGAGTACTGGTATTCTCTTCTTTTGGGATGAGGGTGATGAAAGTTGAGTTCAGAGAGGGCAGAAGCCAATGAAGAGTGCGCGATTCCTCCACCACTAGCCACACCTCCTCTTTGATAAGATCCCAGAAAGAGTGGAAGAAGGTAGTAGTGAAGCCATCTGGACCAGGAGCTTTGCCCTCCTTGAGCTGGTTCATAGCCAAATCCACCTCCTGAGGCATTACTGGTCAAAGAAGAAGTTGGTTGTGTTCTTCTGTGATAATTTTCGGCACATTTTGAGTGATCTTTTCTATAGCAGGTCGTCTATCAATTTGGGGTTCTTGATGGACCTCCTGGAAGTGATTGATAAACTCCTATTCGATCTCTGCATGGCTTTCCACTCTTTCCCCTCCTCGCTTTTGTATGAAAGAGATGGTGTTGTGCATTCTTCTCTGTATTGTAGTTCTATGGAAGAATTTGGTGTTCCTTTCTCCTTCTTTTAGCCATCTAATTCTAGATTTTTTCTTCCAGAGAATTTATTCCTACTTTCTTCTCTCCTCCAATTGATTGTGAATGTTCTTTTCCTGTTCCAATGTCCCTTCCTTGTAGCCCTCTGTGATTATCTGTTGCTGGAGTTCTCTCATTTCTTTGTTTAGATCTTGCTGTGCCTGGAAGATGTTGGCAAAAGTCTCTTGATTCCAACGCTTGATTTGGGATTTTAGGAATTTGAGTTTCTATTGAAACTGATACATTTTTTATCCCTCTAGCGAAGGGAAGTTGGTCCAGGTGGATCTGATGAGGTCGTTGAAGGCGGGGTGGGTGAGCCAAAAAGCTTCGAAGCAGAAAGGATGCCTGGTAGAGTTGCCTGGTCTTTGCCATTGGAGAGAGATAGGCCAATGATCTGAGCCTAAAAATGGAAGAATTGATGCCGAGATGTTGCCTCCAAGATGCACTGCATTATCTGAGATGAGGAATCTGTCTAGTTTGGAAGCAATTTGTTGCCACCCAACCCTGCAATTGCTCCAGGTGTGCATTCCATTGCAAAATTGTAGATGAATTATCATATTGTTTTGGATAAAATCTTTAGAGTGGCCATTTTCCTATTCTAGCTTAGCTCAGCCTCCCCGCTTTTTCTCCAGCTTGGTGATCATGTTGAAGTCTCCTCCAATGATCCAAAGAGGATGGAGTCTATTGAAGTTGAGCGCTTCTATTGTATCTAGAAGAGAAATTTTGTTGCCTGCTTCCTGTGGGAAGTAGACATTGGTGAGATGGCCATGAATGTTGGTGCCGATTATATGAAAAGTAGCCTGTATAATGTGATGGGAGGCATGAAAGTCTCATAGCATTATAGTTTGCGTGTTCCAGGCAATTTCCAGTCCCCTGGAGGCACCCGAAGCATCCATTGCAACTGAGTGACATCCTGGCCATGCTCTAGAGAGGATGTTTCCAAGTGTGTTACTATTACATTTCATTTCCTGGATAAAGAAGATCTGGGGTTGCTCCTGCTTTATCATGTTTTTTATCATTCTGAGTTTCCCGGGGCTATTGAGCCCTCTTAGATTCCATGAAGTGAGCTCCATGATTCACTATTAGTGGTGGGCTTGTAGTACTTTGTCAACTTAGCGTATCTGCCTGAGTCTAACAGGATTTTCCCTATTGTAATAGTTCTTTGAAGATCCATCTTTCTTCGATGTTTTTTGGAGTCTTTAGGAAAGAAGCTGCCATCCCATTAACTGCCCAGTTGTATGCCCAGTTGTTGTTGCTGGTAAGTCTTGGAGATGATGACTTCTAGGGTATTGAGTTGATGCTCTTGAATCTTGTCGTAGTCTTTCCTTCTGCATGCCTGTTCAAGCTCGAAAATGTCAAGTCATCCCAAATCAATGCTTTCCGGTTCTTCTTCCATATGTTGCATCTGACTGCTTTCTGTTGAGGTGATTGCTAAGTGCAGGGTCTAGCTGGGGGTACCGTCAACGTCCATTCCATTAGGTTTCCAATCAGGGTCCTTTTGAGCCGCCTCAGGAATCCCAATGTTGTCACTCAGGGGCAAGGGAGTGGGAGAAGAGATAGATATGGGGGGAGAGGTCGTGATGATCAGCGGTGGGATTGGCAAAATTTTCTGAGGTGGGTCTTCTAAAGTTTTAGCAAGAACCTCAAAACTATTTCTTGTGGAGGGAATGGAGGCAGCGTCCTGCAGGGGCTTTTTCCCAGAGGAAGGTCTTCTATGCAATCTTTTTTGATTTGCGACCTTGGTAAAGCCATCATGGGCTAACTTGTCTGAGGGGTCAGAGGATTGGGGTTTAGCATTTAGAGGCCAGTCTCAAAAAACATGCCCATGGGCATGACACTTATGATAGCGAAAGGGTACATGTTCAAAATCTAAAATTTGGATCCATTCAAAGTCATCATGGTAGAGACTTACCGAGTCTGGAAGGGCTTTGTCCAGGAGCATGAAGACACAAATACCGACATAGGAGGTGTATCTGCGCAGCTTCGTTTCTTCAACAATTTTTATAAACTCCCCCAGCCCCTTGCCAATGTCTCTCAGTGATTCTTCATCCCAGTATTCCAACGGGAGTGAGTACATCCAGATCCAAACTGGTGCCTAGCTGAAATCTTCCTTGTCGGGGTTAAATCTCTCTACCCATTCCCTTAAATACAGACTGGCGGAGTTGAAGAAGTAGGGACCTTCATCCATAACCCTATTCCTGTCTTCGATGCAAATGAAATCACAGTGAAAAACCCTTTTGGTCCTAGCTGCAGGGTGACATGTCCCTTGGGTTTCCATTTGGCAGAGATCCATCCTTACAAAGCTTTTTCAGTCGGCCAGTATCCAATAAATTTTCCAATGAGTGCATGGTCCCTCATGTACTGGATTTGACCATTAATTCTATGGTTGGGAAGTTCTATCTTGGGTCATTCAACTGCTATGGGTTTGCATGTCATTGATGTAACCTTGGGCTTTTTCTATTGCCCAATCTCTCCTTCTTGTACTTCACTGCGCTTTTCTGACTGATCAGTGGGAGCGTTTGTCGTATCTTACATTGGGGAATCTCTTGTATCCATGATTACTTGTTCTGGATCGAAAGGCTTTGTCAATTTCTTCGCTTGATTATCTCTCTCGACTAAGGGGGAAGGCTTTCAAGCCCCCCCTTAGGGTCATCCATTGTAGTGCAGTCTATGCCAGCAAGCTACTGTCGCGAGGAGGAAGGTGGACGAAAAATAGAGGCAGGGAGGGTTCAGGCTGCGCTATTGTAGGGGTGAACAGAAAACTCTAGGTTGCAGAGCACACTCAACCCTAAGATTGATATTACAAACCCTATGATTAACATTGTAAATCTTAGGTTTAACATTATAAACTCTAAGATTTATTATAAACTCTAAAATTAATATTATAAATCCTAGGATTATAAACCCTAGGATTAATATTATAAACCATAAAGTTAATATTATAAACCCTTGCATTATATTAAATCCTATGATTAATATTATAAACCTTAGATTAATATTATAAACCATAAGGTTAATATTATAAACCCTGCCATTATATGAAACCCTAGGATTAACATTATAAACCCAAATATTAATATTATAAACCTTATGATTAATACTATAAACCATATGATTAATGTTACAAACTCTAATATTGATGTTATAAACCCTAATATTAATATTAAACCCTAGGATTGATATTATAAACCCTAGGATTAATATTATAAACCCTAAAATAAATATTGTAAACCTTATGATTAATATTATAAATCCTCGGATTATAAACTCTAGGATTAATATAATAAATCCAAGGATTATAAACCCTAACATTAATATTATAAACCCTATGATTATTATAAATCCTAAGATTAATATATTAATATTATAAAACCCTAACATTATAAAACCTAATATTATAAACCTCGGGATTATAAACCCTAACATAAATATATTAAACCGTAGGAATATAAACCCTCATATTATTATTATAAACCCTGGGATTATGGTTTTCTATATTGATAATGGAATGCTATGGTTGACCATACTTTACAATGGTGACCTACGTTAACCATATTTGGCTATATTAACAATAGTTGGCCATGTTGAGGATAGGTTGATCATGGTTTGAAAAGGTTCATTATGGTGACTAAGGTTTACCAAATATGACAATGATTGACCATGGTTGACATAAGTTTCTCAGGGTTAAGCATGACTAACCATATCTTACAAAGGTCAACCATACTAAATAGAGTCCATTATGGTTGACCATGGTGACAAAAACCATAAGATTAATATTACAAACCCTAGTATTAATATTATAAACCCTAGGATTATTGTTGTCTATATTGATAATGGAATGCTACAGTTGACCATGCTTTACAGTGGTGACCTACATTGACCATGGTTTTTAAAGGTTGATTATGGTGACCATGGTTGACCAAATATGAACAATATTAACCATCGTTAACCTAGGTTTCCCTTGATTGAACATGACTAACCATAGTTGGTGAAGGTCAACCATGCTAAATAGAGTCAAGTATGGTTGACTATGGTTTGGTGACATAGTTTCTCTATTTTTGAGCATAGTTTTCTATGATAGATTATGACTGCATATGTTATCACCAAAATAGGACCCTGATAGGCTGTTGATCAAACTATAACAGTGTAACTATTTCAAACCAATCTTTTGGCTGAGGCTTAGCCTCCTCAGCCTGAGAGGAGGGTTAATTATATTGATTAATGATAATATAGATGGCTAACTCTATCTTGGTTTTGTGTGTTTGTAGGTTGAAAAGATGAAGGCTTGCTACCATTGGGCTATGGAGTCAACAAGTCAATAAATTTAGTGGTAAGGTTTCTTGACATGAAAGCTAAGACAAATAAGGTTCTTAAAAAAAGACAATTCACTCAATAACATAGGTCAAAAGAGTCATTCCATTACTAAAGGAAGTCAGAGCATAGGGTTATGAATTTTGAGTAATAGTAATGAAATCTACTCCTGATGGTTCAAAGGTGTGGTTCCTCACAAGATTCTGAAAAACATAGTCATCTCATTACTAAAGGAAGTCAGAGCATAAGATTATGAATTCTAAGTAATAGCAATGAGATCTACTACTCAACATAATCATTCCATTACTAAAAGAAAATAGAGCACATGGTTGTGAATTCTAAATAATAGCAATGTAATCTAGTGCTGGTGGTTCAAATATAAAACACAATCATCTTATTGTTAAAGGAAGTTAGAGCATTAGATTATGAATTCTGATTATCAACAATAAGATCTACTGCAAGTAATTAAAATAACATGTAGATCAAGAAAGGATTAACCCCATGAGAACTCAGATCTATTCAAGAAAACCTCTCTGCATTACTGATTATAGTTCATAGCATAAAGCAGCAGCTTGGCCAAAAGTCTTCAACCTTTTTCTCATTCAACCTCTTGCTTCATATATAGCATTTACGATATGGATTCCCTCATCCCTCATCAAGAGAATTCGAATTTTCTATGAGTGACACCTATTCTAACCATAAAACAAACTATTAAATACAAATGACAGCTAACTAGTAGTCTTAGAGTCCTAATACAATTAGGAGTGTAAATCCTCATTATGATTACAACAACCTTATCTAGGAATTAAACATTTTTTTTGACACCTATAACTCCATGAATTCGAATTTGATGGTGCTCTTGATGCCTCATCCTTTTACTGTTCCTAGAAACTAGGAGACTGTTCCATGCTCTGTTCTAGCTGAAAAATAAGTGTTGGGACAGAGCTCGTATCTTCTCATACAAAATGTATTTTGAAAAACTGAAGGAGGCTTTTGTGAACCAATCTGTGCTGAATAAAAACCTCTCTTGGTTGTTTAAACTACATTTCCTACGGCCCAGAATATGTCTTTGAAAAACATGTGTTAAATAGGAAAAGTCTGTTTGTGAAGAACTGCACCTACAGCAGTTTCATAGCGCAAGTTCAACCATAAATTTCTCCCACCTCAGAACGAATTTGAAGAAACTGAAAGAGGTTTTTGTAGTTTGATATGTTAGGAAGAAAAACCTTTTTCAGTTTTCCAAAATCTGCTTTCAGTTGCTCAAGATACCTTTTGGAAATTGACTACTTAAAATAATTTTTCTGCTAAAAAAAGGCTGCTTCAGTGATTTCGTAGCGCAAAACTGGTTTTTTACACTGTTTGCGCTACGAAAACGTGGATTCGTAGCAAGTTTCAATTTTTTTTCAAAATGGCTAAACACATGACTTTCAAAACATGATATGAGATCCATAAAGTGTAAAACAAGGTTGTTGAATTTATTTGATGATGGAAATGAGACTCTAACCCAATGACTTAGACTCTAGAAACCATAAAAGTGACTTAACCACCATGTAACATTATGACCCAGGAACAAATGTAAAATGTAAACCTTAACACAAGCTTGACACATGGAAATAATGTGTGATGTGGGACCAGTGACGGGCAAGAACGGAGTGTTGACCCTATTTGACCATACCAACAAGACTTTTTTCTAGATCTTAGACACTAAAGCAACCATGGAAAGACTAGACCAATACTAACACCAATCCTTTGGAATAGAACTGATGCTCCGAATTTAGAAATCATTTCTTAAGTGATAACAGTATATATTGATAATGAATGGCTTTAATTGACCAAGATTTACCATCATGTCCTATGTTGACCGTGTTGATCATTGTTGACCATCTTTAGCATGGGTTGACCATTGTTTATCATGGTTGATCTTTAAAATTTAAACTTATTAAACTTTAAATATATTAATATTAATTAAACTTATTAATATTAATACTAATGTTATTATTGAAATTTAACCTCCTTCTCAACATCATTATTATTATTATCATTAATCTCTAATATTAACATTATTATTAAACTTATTAAAATTAATGGTAACCTTGATATTAACATTAAAAATATATTAGTTGCTAGTTCAATTCTCTGCCCGATTCGGGTGTTATTCTTAGACAAAACCATGGTGTAGCCTCAATATTGCCAAACTTAAAAAATGAATAATCAATTAATTAACTATCAAACTTATTAATTTAATATTATGTCAATTATTTTGAAATATTTTTGTTGCTATTATTATTATTATAACACTACATCATAATAAAAATACTAATACTAATATTACTATTAACATTAGTATTAATGTTAAGATTAATATTAAGATTAAGATTAATATTATTATGGAAATGATTGAAGCATCAAAATATATAGTATTAAAATACATTAATATTAATATTCATATTAATAATAAAACTACAACCAATGATAGCTTCTCATTGGTAGATTACTTCTCTTTTTAATCGATAAATAATATATAAGATCCTTTTAAGTACCTTGTAATGATAAAAATATGGCCGATGCAATTGCTTGCACATCTCATTAGAAGGTAAACATAAAACACACATCATTCACTAAGAATTTTCTCTTGTGCCTACAACCTCTTTATTTCTATCCCCAAAAAAACTCATAGTCCTCTTTAGGATTGGGAAAAAAATTCTAAACTACTATAAACCCTTCTTTTTATAAACATATCTATATTCTACATCGATATATCATAATTACACTAATTAAACATAATTAATTCCTATATTAAACACATAATAATCTTTTCAAAATTTTAACTTTTGAGAATAAATAAAAATAAAAATTATTCATATAATATCTTAAAATAATAAAATCAAATCAACATTTCCAAACCCTAAGCTCTTAAATTAGATTATAATTCATATACATTATTTAAATAACAAAATTTGAATTTTCAAGAGCCATTCTAAAATAAATTCTAACACATTCATAATTTCAGTTTCCACTCCGCAAAATATAAAAAATAAATAATTATATATTGATTGATTCCAAATCAATAACCTAATATTTGTTCCCGATAAACTTTAAACCATACGAGAAACATAACTGTGGATGAAAAATCTATTAATAATACAAATAACGCAAATAATAACCTACTAAATTTAATTAAAATATTTCACTAACCACACATAATATTATTTATATACCTATCCATTTAATAAAGTGCCCAATTTATGTGTAATTAAAGCATAGCCCATATCTCTTCCATTGTTAATAACACATTGAATAATAAATAATAATAAGTAAACATGGAAACTCAAATATCAATACGGAAGTCAAGGGAAGATTTAGGTTTGAATCCTCTTCCCATCACAATAACGTTTCAAAGTTGAAGGCGTGCTCATATATGCCATCGAATCTTTAGAAATAAAGCTAATTCAAATTCAAATTCATGAAACAAAAAAAATAGAAATTGAGAATATTATAATTTTAAATTATTGAATTTCAATTTATATAATTTAAATGTTTTAAATTTTTGTAAATATTAAATTTATATTTATTATTATTATCTAATTTTAAAGTCAAGGCTAAGATACATATTAAATTAGTGTATGAAATTTTTTTGTTTGTGGGAAAAGGGACCCATTTTCGTACAACTATTTTATTTCTAAATCTATGACTTATTAAGAGGAAACACATAATCTTAACCATAAAACCAACTCAAACTATATGAAAATATTATTTAAATAACAAAATATTATAATTACTTAAAAAAAATTATATTATCCTTAATTTAAATAAAACCAAACTTAAACCAATCCCTTAAAATCACACATTATGTATTACATATAAATCTATATATATCCCCAAACCATAATAGTGCTCCACTAACTTACCAAACACCATTGTGATCATTCGTCCATCAAACCTCCTAAATGGTGATGATGAGGGTTAAGACTCAAGTTATACACAAACCGACAATTCATTATCATTTACAAATTTAATATCACACGTCAACGTTGGCACTCAATGAGCCTCCCTTTCATATCTCACCACCATCCAGGTGTGACTAATGTGAGGTGTATCTTGGTTTAGTTGATTGGAATCTAAATGTTTGTTGCAAGATACATGCATTTTTGAAATGTATCCACAAAATATTTTGGATTGTGCATAAATCAATCTACATTTTCCTCAAAATTTAAATGACTCAAAGCCATACTTGTCCTCTACAATTTTCCAAGGCCCCTTCTCAATACAGATTGTTCAACTTTCACCAACTCACGCATAGCTTTTGTATGTAACTTCTCATGCGTTGTTATGCATAGATTTATATAGGTAATCCTTTAATCAACTCCTATCATATTTTCTCTATTATCCATATTGGATTCCATAGCAGTAGGAGGAATTCTTAGTGAAAGTCGAGCAATCCAATATCTATTATAAATTCCAAAATGAAAAGGGTTCAAAACATATTTGTAAAGACTCGGATCATTCATTGATTAATGGTCTCCTAGAAATTTCTTTAATTTTATCAATCAAACCAAAGAGTTATAAGAGTTATACGGGTTATTGTAAGGTGCTTTTTAGTACAATAATACAGTTTATGCCAAAATAAGTTGAGAATCCATTGAATATGTGGCATAAAGTAATTAGTGAAGCCCAATAAGCTCAAACAAAGAAATAGGATCGTCATCTTAGAGGCTTAACATATCAGTTCGCCTTCAATAATGAACATTTTTAATATTCTATATAGTTGTTTGAATAGTCTATACAGTTGTCCTCTTGAACATACTCTTCTTCATGTTACCGAGATTCATGCTAAGCCTACTTCAAACTGCACAACTCCTCTTGCAACTCCTAAGTTGTCTACACATTTCAATTCAGTATTCTCACTAGAAATTGCACCTTATTAAAAGTAATATATTAGGGTTCCAAATCCAAATCATGATCTGGTAGAATAACACCCTCACCTAGTGAGATCCATGTGATGAAGAAACCAATGTAAGAAAGCTATATCAAGTTATTTAGTCTCCAGTGAGATTTTCAAAGCTCTCAACTTCAGCGTTTGAAGATATTGAAGGTTAAGAGTTTTATTTCTTAAGCCTTCACAACAAAAAGTTTTGATTGATATGTAATACATTTATTTCAAGTCTCCATTCAATAAAGCATCATTTACATCCATTTGATTGACTTTCCATCCATTTTGAGCTTGTAATGAAAATAGGGTTTGAATGGTAGCCCATTTTTCTGTGGGCCAAAAGGTGTCTTCATTATTGGCACATTCTTTCTCTAAAAATATTTGTTCCATGAGCCTTGGTTTGTGCTTGTCAAGTGAGCCATGTGGTTTATGCTTGTTCTTGAAGACCCACTTGTAGACAATTGGTTTGGTTCCAAATGGAAGGTCCACCAAATTCCATATTCCATTCTTTATAAGACCATCACACTCTTGCATTTCTTCTTTCCATTCATCATGAGAAGTAGCTTCTTTGAAGGAATTTGGTTCAAAATTAATAAACAAATTTAATTCACAATCATAAGAAACACCCATATCATCAACTGAATCATTATAATCATCTACATCACCTCCATTTTTTCTCGTGGAAATTCTAGTTCTTGTATTTCCAAGCTGTTCATGATGAACACCTTCAAGTGTTTTAATGAGCTACATTAGAGGATGTTTTTGAGATGGTTCAAGTTGTTATATTGATTGGCATGGTGTTGCACCAATATTTATCCTTTCAATATTCTCAATTGCATCACTCAAAGGGTCTTATTGATCTGAAGAAGTGGATGGAACTTCATGAGGGGGAGTCAACGCTTGAGAAGGACATTATATAGAATGATCCAAGAAAGGGATACCCCCTTCAAAATGTGAAATATCATTATCAAATTCATGATAAATTTTGTGTGATAGAATCTATCCAAGTGATCTAGTTGTCTCTCAATAGTATCGTTAGTCTTGGAACACTCTAAGAAAAATAATATCTATAGACAATATAAACTTATTATTTACCTCATCATAGATATGATATGCTTTGGTGGTATCTTAGTAACCCCAAGAAGATGCAATTTCGACTGCTTCCATCAAACTTGCTTCTTTGTTCCTTAAAAATCAAGGCACAGTAGGTAGGAACCAAAGGTCTTGAGATACCTTACTGAAGGAATGTGGCCATACCACATTTAATATGGAGTCTTCTTCTTGAGAGAATGAGATGGACATTTTTTTTATATATACTACACATAAAACTGAATCAAGCCAAAACATCAACTTTATATTTTTGAAAAACATCATTGAGAAAATCATATTTAAGATAGTCCCATTGTTGGATAAGGTTGTTATTGATGTGAATATGATGTCCAATATTGTTTCTTTCCCTAGATGATGCAAAATCCCTAGATGTTAGCACTACATGATGTCCTAACCTTGTTTAATATACCCATGAATCCCTAGCATGGAAGAAGCCCTAACCAGTGAAGATTACATAGAAGCCCTATCAATGAAACCTTAGGTGTATGAAAGAAAACCCTAGGCATGAGAAGGATTATCTATGATCATAAAGAAACTTGAAGAGATGGTTACTATGAGCAACAATTCTCTGTTAGTATCCAAGTGTGATGCTTATTTTTATTCCTTCAAGGAAGAAACATCGTGCTATTGGAGGCATATTTTTTGATAACTTGGAATATTTTGAGTAGATGGATACTAAAAATAAATTATTGGATTCAAATGGAAAGGTAGTTGATAATCAAGATAAATCTAAAATAAATGGCAGGAACAAAGTATTTGAGTTTATATAGGAGTTAGAATATGGTTTACAACTAGAATTTTGCCCATTTCTAATAAATCAAGGTTCTTGGAATATGGGAAAAGAAAGAAAGATTGGAAACTTCTTCAGCATGGGAGATATTTGGAATTTAATCTGATTTATGATTTTGGCATCAAGTTTGGTCTTGATAGTGGAAGGATGGAATCAATCAAGTTTGGTCTTGATAGTGGAAGGATGGAATCAATTATGGTTTCAGGTACATCATCCAGAATCCTTGAAGATCAAAATTGAGAAAAGATGAATGAGTAAAACAAGGAAAGACAAACAATTAACTTGATTGGTAAAATAGTTAAAGGGAATCTTCATTGAAGAATCATCTATGAACTAACTATATAAAGTTTTTAACAAAAATATGTTATACATCATGACCCAACATGTTGTTAATCATAGTCAATGATTTAACATATGTATTGCTCCCACTTGAAGCAATGTGTGCCATGAAACTAATTTAAATAAATACTAAAAAAAAGATTAGACAAGTTGGTCTATAAGTTAGGCCTCCTTAAGCCAACAGATCTGTCCCTTCGTGATAACCAAATTTCTATAAATATAGCTCATGATCTCTCAAATTAACCACCAAAAAATTTGTTCAAGAATACAGAGAAGCATTTGAAGTAACCACAGTCGTAAGGAGGGCTAACGAAGTAAAGAAGAAGGTATGTTTTGTGTGGTTTCTTCTTGTAATTGTTAGGTCTATTTGGTGAAAGAAGGAAGCAAAGAAGAGTGATAGTTATGGGCATACTTTTGGGTGGTTTTCCTTTATGAATAGGGTTGAAGAAAAACATACTTATTACAAAATCCTTCTCAAACCAGTGGAAGCACACTTCTAAGGAGATTGGAACTATAACCTCTTACCATTATGACCCTTAGATAGGTGTCATCTAAATCAAAGCTCCAATTAGATTCAGAAAATTACAATGGAAAAGACTTCAGATATTTGAGGTAGTGATCCAACTTGATAAGAATGAAGAAAAGGGAGACTTGAATCAAAGAAAAGAAGAAGAATTGAAACCTGTGAGATACTTTGAAATTCAACTATGTATACCTAAAGTATACCTACAACATCAAACCTGTGATAGTGCCTTAGACACGTACAAGTCTGTGAGAGACACTATCTTCGACCTCTGACTATTATTTGGGAAATATTATGAATTTTATGTGCTATATCTCTATGGAGGTTTTGTGAATTTCCTTGACCATATGGAAATAGTTGCAGACCATGTGAAGGAATAAAAGAGGTTGGATATTTTACAAAGTAGCTTAAATTTTCTAGTATTACCTCAATCTTCAAGCCCGTTACAATACTTTAGACTTATGATTGTTGGAGACCCTGCAGAGTAACTTTTGGAGCAAACATAGGACGTTAGGCTTGGATCCTAGACCTCTTGTGTAGAAAATAACACTTGAACATGTCGAAATTTGCTTTGGTTATAGACATTTGAGTGTTGAAGTTTTTGTGACATTTGGACGAAACAATCTTTTGGAGAAGTGAATTGTACAGTGACTCTACAGTGATACTCCTTGGAAGCCTTTGTTGTATAACATGATTAGAAGTCTAAAGAAATGTTTAGCACATTTTTGAAAGCATGTTTTGGAAAAATCTCTTGTAGTATTTTTAGACCTAAAGGTTATCTTTTGAGACACTTTGTGAATACAATCATTGTTGAAGACTTAAGGTAGTAGTTCTTTTTAGATGATTGATGTGGCATGAAAAATATTGGAGACACCTACTGAAGTTTTTGAAAATGACATTTATCCTTGAAGCCGATTTGGAGAAGATGTTGTAGACCCTTTGAAGAAGCCATTGAGGAATTGGAATATTGTTGAAACAGTGTCTAAAGTAGTAACCCATTGAAGACATTTGCAAATATTTTGAAGTTGATATTGTATAGCACTTGAAGACATATTTTGAGCCTTATTAAATAGGATCATTCAAGGCTTAATGCAGAAGATATTGGAAGCATTTAAGAGCTATTGAACCCACCTTGAAGAACAAAAGCAAAGGGTTGTAGCCCTAGAATATTGGACTTCTCAAGAAGACCATGTTAGGTCCTAAGTCAATAGAGGGGATTGGATTCCTCAAGAATACCAAGTTGGTGCTTAGTGAAGTACAGGTTGGAGCCTCATTGATTTGAAGATCAACGTATTCATCTAGGGTTGGAGCCCTAAATAATTATTTTACAAATTGGAATTTGATTATTGTAAAAGAGGATTGGAGTCCTTGTTGTTCTTATTAATAAAGTTGTTCTTTTGTTATACATTTTGTGTTTTAATTATAATTGATCTTAACTGGCATAAAATTAACGATTCTAAAAGAAGTTTTGATTCACTCCCCCTCTTAGTATTTCCAATAGTTGGAATTAGATCCAATACCTTAAGGCATACCCTAACAACTAGAAGGTAAATCCTTAGAACATAAATGGAAAATCCAAGAAATAAAGCCTCCAATCCTTCTAAATATGTTTGTTCTTAGATCATGAAATAATAATAAAAACAAAGACAAATCTCCCTAGTTCAATGGAGCAAGTTATGAGGCATGGAGACATAGAATGGAATTGATTTTGTTGGCTCAAGGATTTGAGATATGGAATTCAGTGACTACTAGAAGCATAGAGGAGTCACAAGATTTTTATACAAAAGTTTTAAAATAAATCTTAAGTGGCCTACAAAATTCTATAGAGGTCAAAATAGAGAAATGTTTCGCAGAAAATAAGCTTTGTGAAAATATTCAAGATCTTCACTCAAAAGGACTATTGGTCATAACCTCAAATCAAGAGGATGGTAGCAAAAAGCTCAAAGATAATCTATAATGAGAGAAGACAACTAAAAACAAATATGAACACACCAATTGCATAAAGGAGGATGATGACGAAGAGAAATTGAAATAGACTACAAGGAAAAGCTTGTAGTTGCCCTACAAGAGATAAGCAATTCAAAAAGTAAAATGAGGAAATCAAAAAGCAAGTGCAAAATGTTGATCGTGGTCATGAAAAAACATATGAAATTGTTCTTTTCAAGCATCAAGTACAAGAAATAGATGAGGATATCAACAATATGAAGCAGGATTTGCATCAAAATGAGAAAATACACAGGGAGGAAGTCATCTCCTTGATAACTCAATTAGAAGAAGCAAATAGAAGGAGATACATTTTGAGAAGTCATCTCAAATAGAGATATGAGAAATTAAGTAAATCAGAAGCATAAATTAGTAAATATAAAGAAGAATTCACCTGCCTAAAAGCTCAACTAGAGGAAGCAAAGAAACAGATACAAGGAGATGAAAATAAGAATTTAAAGAAAGAATTGGGCCTCTTAAAAGGACAAGCTGATGAAGTTGAAAAGGAAAGAAAAACCATGACATGCCAACTAAAAGAAAAATATGAAGAGATTAACAGATTTAAAATACATGTCGTCACTTTTACATTCCAAGCATGTGAAGTAATAGGGATGAAGGAAGAAATGGAGAGTCAACTTGAAAAGAAAGATGAAGACTATGAGAAGATGAATGAAGAGATTATTTCTCTAAGTGAAGAAGGTGATGAGATTAACATGAATCTAAAGAGTTCTCAAGAATTATTTGACATCCTAAGTCATCAAATATTACGATTTGACAAATTTGGTCTTAGATATGCACGTGAACCTTCTAGAAAAAAAGTGATGCAAACCCTAAAGCATCAAGGAATGTGGAGAAGATTGAAAGTTGTGTAAATATCCCTAGATCTAGCAAAAGGAAGAAAAGGAGTCATAATAACGTTGGAAGGACCTATACTCTAAGAAGATATATTGATATTATAGGTAGCAATGAATATCATCAAAAAATATCAAGGCGGAACAACTTTAGAAGTGAACCAAGACAATCTTCATCTTCCATGTATGAAACTATATTATTTGGCTATTGTTACTCTTGTACAAAGGCATATGGAAAATGATTGCACAGAATATAACAAAAAGGACTCCAATTAGTTCATGATTAGTTCATGTTTGCTAAAAACGACAACCTCCCCCTTGCTCCCCCCACCCTTTTTACATTATTATCTTTATAATAATAATGGGGACCCTTCATTTAACTTGGGTGATGTCATTTTAACTGTTCTTTCCTTTTCGTAGAGTTTTTTAAATTTGTTTCATCTTTCACTCCATTGCTTTCATTTCCTTGCTAGCTTTTATGCTTCTTGATCCTTGGCTTAGCATGATGTTTTGGTCTCAAGTGGTTTCACATATCATTTTTTATTGCCTCATCGCCTATGTTTCTTCTACAGTTTCAAAACAATTTCAATACATTGTATAAAAAGTATTAGTTATTTGACATCTTGGGTCAATTTCACAATCTGTGTGACTTGATTTAATGGACTTATCTAATTTTGATTGGACTTGGTTCCTTGGTAGCATTCTCATAATCCAAAGTAACTAGAAAAACATGTAAATGTACATATAGGTAAATAAATGATAACATATGTTAACATTTTATATTAATAAATATTAATATATTATATTATATATGTGCATATAGATTTTATTTGTTTTATACTAGCAATTGTACCAAATGTTGCAAAGTAAAGGTCGTAAGGCAT
Organism: Pinus tabuliformis; assembly: GCA_031772625.1. Classification (NCBI taxonomy): domain Eukaryota; kingdom Viridiplantae; phylum Streptophyta; class Pinopsida; order Pinales; family Pinaceae; genus Pinus; species Pinus tabuliformis. The sequence goes on from CM062809.1 coordinate 240,328,520, forward strand.
AATTCCAGAAGAATCGTCACGTAAGATCATTGAAGATAAGGATTTGTAAACCAAATGTCATTTGAACGTAGAAGATGAATGATTTACATTATGAAAAATCTTTATGTAAATGTTTTTCCCTCTAATATGCTCCTCTTCTTCCTTTCTTGTATCATCTTTTCATAATTCATCAGCTATTTAAAAAAATCATTGTTTGGTCTTCGGTTCATAAGTTGTCAAAATCATGGCATTGACATGAGCATGTGTTATACAGTTTCAGAATCCTAATCCCCGTCCTAATCCCCGGTTCCAAACCCTTAATACAACTAAATGATTATTTGAGTTAATATATGTAGCCACTTACATACACTATTGTGTATGATGTAAGTTCCAAACCCTTAATACAACTAAATGATTATGTGAGTTAATATATGTGGCCACTTACATACACTATTGTGTATGATGTAAATAATTACTAGGCCATGGTGAATTCTCTATGTGAATGCCTTGTCTAGTGGATAACTCCTCTTCAAGGTCTTCTTTTTCTTTGATATAATGGGGATCTTTTCTTCTAAGTATGGTGTAGTGCTTTTCATGCCAAATTCCTCTTAAGAAATACTCAAATAAATGTTATGCCTTGTGTCACTATTAATCTTACAGTTAGGACTGCTCTAACACTATACAATGCTTCTTAATTAAATTAGTACTCCTATCATTGAAGGGGGTATCCAATGAAAAATTAGATTTTGCCTTCAATTCACAAGTGCTCTAGTTGCATTATCATATGCCCAAATTGAACCACAAGGATACATACCCAAATTTTAGTCTTCATGTGTTATGACCAACTCAAGCTAAATCAAATCTTTTATTCTTTCTTCTTATTAACATTTCTCAAATAAATTATCTACTTAGTAGTGTCTAATATATTTTCACAAGATACAAAGGGGCTCGCAGAGATACTATACAAAAAAAATAAAATATATGTTATATAATATCTTGAGCAACCCCAACCTCATATATTGCATTATAAATCTATTATAAGGAAAGGTTCTTTCATCCCATGTGTAAGTTCATATATCCTTTGCAACAACAATATTGTCACATCCATGATTCAATGTTGTGTTGAAGTAAGGATCAAAGGATGTGTCGCTACCTCTACAATAATTCCTTCAAAATGTAAAGAAAAAAAATGTAAAGAAAATATAGGAGAGAAAAAACACCTTCCCTCTATAAAAGCCCCATTAACATTGATATATCTATGTGTAACAACCTTCTATAATGAAATATGAAATATTATATGATTAAATGGCATTTCAACATTATACAATCTTAATGATAATTTAAAACAAAATTCTCCTTTACACATCATAAGCAACAAATATAGAACTTCAATACAAACCTATAATTCACATGATACAAAATAAAATTAAAAAATAATAAAAAAATTAATTTCAAGATTATTGAATTTTTTAAAAGGCAATTTATTCTTTGGTTTAATTTTTATATAATCCCTAATTATTAATTGTTAAAATCCAAATATCTTTTCTAATTTATTTCATTTCATATTTTTCATTTTCCTTTCATAATTTTCTTTTACAATTTCCTCTCCTAAATCTATTACTTAGGTTAGTAATATAATTTTTTCTAAAATTTAGCAATTATTAAAAATTTGTGAATTTGGAAGTTGTATATATCTACTTTCATTAAATTCATCTCAATTACAAATTTATTATGAATTAAAAATATCCAATCACTTAAGAAATAAAGTTATATCCTTAAAAATATAAACATTTTTAATATTACATAAACTGGAAGAAAAATAAATAAATTTTATTTGGTCTATTATACTTTTTTATACCAATATTTCATGAAAATTTGGAATATTTATGATTTTCTATACATTTTTAGAACCTTAACATAATAAAAACACATAAAACGCAGTTAACAAAATAAAAACCTTTATTCTTTCTTCCTATTAGCATTGCTCAAATAAATTATCTACTTCATAGTGTCTAATATATTTGCACAAGCATTTACAAAGGGGTTGGGGGAGATATTATGCAATAAAATATTTTTATATCTTATATAATATCTCCATCCACCCCCAACCTCATATATTGCATTATAAATCTATTATAAAGCAGGGCTTTTTCATTTCATCTGTAAGTTCATATATCCTTTGCAACAATAATATAGTCACATCCACTGATTCAATTTTGTGTTGAAGTCAAGGATCCAAATGATGTGTTGCTCCCTCTACAATAATTGCTCTACAATAATTGCTATAACCTCTACAATACTTGCTCTACAATAACAAAATAGAAATCCTTTATTCTTTCTTCTATTAGAATTGCTCAAATAAATTATCTACTTAGTAGTTTCTACTATATTTTCACAAGCATTTACAAAGGGGTTGGGGGAGATATTATGCAAAAGAAAAATTATATGTTATATCTCCACCCAACCCAACCTCATATATTGTTGCATTATAAATCTACTATAAAGCATGGTTCTTTCATCCCATCTCTAAGTTCATATATCCTTTGAAACAATAATATGATCATATCCACTTATTCAATGTTGTGTTGAAGTAAGGATCCAAAGGATGTGTGGCTACCTCTACAATAACCTCTACAATAGTTGCTCTACAATAACCTTTACAATAACCTCTACAATATTTTGAGAAGAGAACAAGATCCATAAAATATTTGGATGTATAAAAGAATCTATCTTTGAATGCAGTGACGATCTTAGCAATATCACCTTCCCTCTATAGAAGCCTCATTAACCTTGATATATGTCTTTGTAAAAACCTTCTATAGTGCAATATGAAATATTATATGATTAAATGACATTTGAACATTGTACAACCTTAATGGTAAACTAAAAAAAAATTCTCCTCTGGACATCATAAGCAACAAATAGAGAATTTCAATACAAGCCTACAATTCACATAATAGAAAATAAAATAAAATAAAATAAAAAATTATTATTTAAAAATTAATTTCAAGATTATTGAATTTTTTAAAAGGAATTCTATTCTTTGTTTTAATTCTTATATAATCACTAACTACTAATGGTTGAAAATCCAAATATATTTTCTATTTTTTTTTCATTTCATTTTTTTTTTCCATTTTTTTCATAATTTTTTTTTTACCATTTCCTTTCCTAAATCTATTAGTTAAGTTAGTAATATAAATTTATCTAAAATTTAAGTTTAAAAATTATTAAAAAATTTTGAATTTGGAAGTTGTATATATGTACTCATTAAATTCATCTCAATTAAAAATATATTATGAATTAAAAATATCCAATCACTTAAGAAATAATGTTATATCCTTAAAAATAGAAACCTTTTTAATATTACACAAACTAAAAGCAAACAGTAATTTTTATTTGATGAATTATATTTTTTATACCAATACTTGATGAACATGAAACAATGAAAAGTTGAAAGATTTATGATTTTCTATACATTTTTAGAACCTTAATAGAATAAAAGCACATAAAAACCACTTAACATAATAAAAGCACATATTTTAATATTTTCCATACACATTTTTTTTACTAACATTTTATATATACAAATAATGTATGACTTTTTTTATTTCAAATTTCAATAATAAAAATTAAAAAAAAAAAACATAAAACTCACCCGAAAAACTCATATCACTATATCAGAATATTTTTTTATATTAAAGTATAAGGCCAATCTGCATTCCTTACTTTCCTTGTAGTTAGTTATTATTTGCATTTTAATGTTTTCAGTAGACGTTTCCTTTATATATAAAACTTCTATAAGAAATTTCATATATAAAAAGAATGGAATCATATTTTTATTCAAAGTTTCTCATGCAAAAATAAAATTTCAATTTCATATATAAAAAGAATAGAATCATATTCTTAATCAAGTTTTCCTATGCAAAAATAAAATTGGTGTTAAATGTTTATTCAACAAAAAAAAATCGAATATGTGACTTTCTTTTGTGAAAAAGATTTCCAAAAAACTAGAAGAAAAACGAACATACCCAATCAATATAACAAACTATTTCACTGTATCCATTACTGCATTAAGCGAACAAATCTAATCAATATAGCAATCTATTTCATTATATCCATTACTGCATTATAAAAATGACATACACAATTTTTACGAACAGGGCAAAAGGACTAACAATTCCAAATCCCTGCAACAGAATCATGCCACTCTCGAATTGTTATACCCCAACATACTTACCTCCCACGTATTTCAAAGTATTTTGTTTACGATTGACCAATGACCACTGTAAATTAATGAACCCATACTGTTTATGATTGACCAATGACCATGACCACTGCAAATTAATGAACCCATACTGTTTACGATTGACCAATGACCACTGTAAATTAATGAACCATACATACGATCCTGCAATCTCAATTTCAGCCCAGAACAAGGTTGTACCCAATTCGCCATTCTTCTTAATCTCCAGCATCCAAGTTCGATAAATTATTCCCATAGCACTGCCTGATCCAGATTACACAGGCCATTCCGAAGGTTACCAACAATGTATTTTGCATTCCTAGAGAGACACATCAGAGAGGTTCGTATTTCATAGCGAGGTGAAAGAGGGGCAGGGTTTAGTTAGTTAGGTAGGGTTTAGTTAGTTAGTTAGTTAGGTAGCTAGAGAGGGGTAGGTAGTTAGGTCGTTAGATCCAATGCCTTAGTCTGAGTCTCAGATCGAGGGCGGTGGCGCAAGGGAGAGCGAAGGGATGAATAAAATTTTATTTAGTTTTGCGGCGTTGAACTCGTAACGTGGCGATGTCCATTCCGCTTCATTTCGTTTGGGATTTGCATGCCAGAGGCTGCGATTTCCTCATAGGTTTCCTTTCTTTCATAATACCTTAGGCTACATGCAGTCAACAACCATAGTGATGAGAATACAGTTCATCCGGTAGATTAATATCTCTGGTCACACAAACTATCAATCATTTATTTTGTTGTTCACCCATTTCGATATCAGGCTTCATCCGGTAGATTAAGTATCGCTATGCGTTCAAAATCAATGATTCACCTATTTGCCACATGGATGGTTACCCACCACAGATTAATAATGTTTCTTATAAATCTGGAGTGAAAAGGAAAACGAGGAAAAGTCTCCATGTGTATGATATTTATGGCTGAATTAATGATTGGACATAGATTTATTTATGTCATTGATTATACAATTTTATAATCCTCATGTTATTCAAGTGATAAGCCTTATCTTTACACATTCAAAATACAACCCCGCTAAGGACGAGGACCCAGGATGGGACCTTGGTATACTACTTTTGATTGAAAGAGAAGGATAAACAGGCTACAGGTTAGGTTACCAGTGCTCAAGAGCAGAAAAAAAGACGGTGCATCTTAACCAATTCGAGCAGCCTGAGTTCTCTATATGAGATTGACCCTACTTTCCTGTAACTCAACCTCGAATAATCATTTGTCATTGATTCAATTCCAATTCGCTCCATTAGCATTGGTTAAAACTTCGAATATACCATTTCTTTTTACCCTTCCAGATTAAATGGGTTTGTCAAGGAGACGTGTAATTAAATGCAAGTGATAAGCCTGGTTTTTCATATTAGAATATAGAATTGGTTGGTAGCTAACGATAGTATTAATTATAATTTTCTTATTTTGACTGGTTCAATTGAATTCATAACCTTTTTTTATTGGTTATAAAGAAGTTAAAGAATAATGTTTCATTGGTGTACACTGTAAAATAGCAAAATAATATGATAATAAATAGTTAAAATTGATTAGCCATATATATATATATATATATTTCATAACCTTTTTATATACCAATAAAAAAAAGTTATATATTTCATAACCTTTTTATATACCAATAAAAAAATATGAATATATATATATAATGGCTAATCAATTTTAACTATTTTTTATCATATTATTTTGCTATTTTACACCAATGAAACATTATTCTTTAACTTCTTTATAACCAATAAAAAAAAGGTTATGAATTCAATTGAACCTCTATATATATATAACATCAAATAAAAAAAAAGTTATGAATTCAATTGAATCTATATATATATATAACATCAAATAGAATTTTAATTAAAGATTTTACAATAAAAGTGATTTTTTGAAATTGAATGAAAATAGAATTTTAGTTAAAATTTTTACAATAAAAGTGATTTTTTGAAATTGAATGGAAGATTTTACATTTAAAGCGACTTTTTAAATCAAATTCTTATTAACTTGATTTGGCTTATTGAATATTGAGGGATTATTTTTGTCTTTGTAAAGAGAAAAATACCTATATTAAAATTAGAAAATTCATATTATTATTATTTTTTTCCTTCTATGGGAAATGTTTAAATCTTCAATATGCACTTTAGTATGGATATATATCTTCCCTGGGAAATGTTTAAATCTTCAATACCCACTTTAGTAATGTTTAAATCTTCAATATGCACTTTAGTATGGATATATGAAATGTTTAAATCTTCAATACCCACTTTAGTATCGATATATATCTTCCGTGGGAAATGTTTAAATATTCAATACCCACTTTAGTATCGATATATACGAAGATGGCAAACTATAGGATTGAAATTATTATTTTTTAATTGAATGCATGCAATGCATTTAAAAGGATTTGTTTAATTATATAGGTAAAAAATAGAAAAATCAAAGAAGAAAACTACACTAGAAATAAAACAGTAATAAAAAAAAAGTTGTAAGAATTTTTTCTCAATAAAAGATAGATAGAAATGTAAAGATCATGTATACATGGATATAAATAGAATTGTAAAGGTTATGTATACATGAATATAAGATTGTTTATGACTTAAATTAATTAATTTAAATTGATATAAATCAAATTTATGTCAATAGATTTAACTTAAATTCAAAATATTTAAATTAAGTTTATTGAATAGATTTAATTGATTTTAATAGATTTATATGGTATGCATTGAAATTGATTTTAAGATATATATATTGTATGTATTGAAATTGATTTTAAGATATATATATTGTATGTATTGAAATTGATTTCAATGGAATGGATTCATTCAAGAGATTACAAATTTAAATAATTAATTAATAATACATTAATTAATTATTAAAAAATTAATAATCAATTAATTAACAACCACAATAAATAAATTAAATTTATAATTAATTAATTAGGTTTCAATTAATTATTATTTTTATTAATTAATTTTAAAAATAAAATAAAATAAATTATAATTAATGAATACTACTAATTATTAATTCAAATTTAGTTATTAATGATAAATAATAATAATTTATTAATAACTAATCATTAACCATATTTAATAATTAATTATTAATATTGATAAATATTAATTATTAATAATTAATAATATTTAATAATTAATTAATCATTATTATAAATTATTATTATTATTATTAATTAATTAATCAGTTGATTATTGAGTTGTTTTAGTGTGATTTTTTGGAAGCTTTTCCAGTGGATTTTTTCAATCCAAATTCTCTAAAATCCAGGAGGAATTCATTGAACTCACAAGCTTAATGGGTAACCCCTACATAATAGAAGTGTCTTAGAGGTTTTTCAGGGTGTTGAATCCATCTATATAGTCAAAAAACTAGTTTAAATAATGTAAATCAAGATTTCACCTCAAATTTTTCCGCCGGATTCCGACACGGGAAATTCCAAAAAGTCTCACTAAAGATAACTCCATTGATTATTATTATTATTAATTAATAGTAATATTAATAATTAATGGTAGTTATGGTTAACCATGGCCAACCATGGTCTAACATCGCATTGTGACAAAGATTGTCTAAATATGAAAATCAACCATGTTTATTTTAGGGTTTATAATATTTCTCCTAGGATTTATGTGCCTTCGATTTATGATATTAATCCTTTGGGTTTAGTATTATTCCCTTGGTTTTTTAGTATTAATCCATTGGGTTTATTATTCCCTTATAATATCAATCCCTTAGGTTTATTAATCTAAGGGTTCATATTCATAGGGTATAATATTGTTCATATAGTTTATAATATTAATCATTGGGTTTATAATCATGGTCCAACGTCACATTGTGACAAAGATTGTCTCAATATGGAAATCAACCATGGTTGAAACCATTGTCAACCAACGTCAACCATGGTCACTAATGGTCAACCATCGTCCAATGTCACATTGTGACAAAGAATGTCTCAATATGAAAATCAACCATGTTCAACAATGGTCCAATGTTGCATTGTGACAAAGATTGTCTCAATGTGAAAATCAACAATAGTAAATCATGGTCAACCATGTTTATTTTATGGTTTATAATATTTATCTTAGGGTTTATCTATCTTTGGTTTCTAATATTAATCCCTTGGGTTTATAATCCCTTGAGTTTATAGTATTAATTCCCGGGGTTTATTAATTTAAGGGTTCATATTCCTAGGGTATAATATTATTCATAGGTTTTAATCATGGTCAACCATGGTCCAATGTGACATTGTGACAAAGATTTTCTCAATATGAAAATCAACAATGGTCAACTAGGGTGCAACATCGCATTGTGACAAAGATTGTATCGATATCAGAATTAAGCATGGTCCACCATGCTCAACCATGGTCAAATGTCACATTGTGACAAAGATTGTCTCAATATGAAAATCAACCATGGTTAACTGTGGTCAACCATGGTCCAATGTTGCATTGTGACAAATATCGTCTCAATATGAGAATTAATCAGGGTCAAGCATGTTCAACCATGGTCCAACATCACATTGAAAGAAAGATTGTCTTATGAAAATCAACCATGGTCAACCATGTTTATTTTACAATTTATAATATTTATCATAGGGTTTATATACCTTGGTTTAAAATATTTATCTTAGAATTTTTGGTATCTTTTTCTAACTCCTATCACACAAGTGCTTCAAAAGATATAGAAGCCTCCTAGAGACAGCCTCTGGCTTGATAGGAGACCAGTGCCTAGGGCATTCGAGAGGAGTGCTTTTGAAGATTTTTTAAGGTCTTTCTACTACACTGCATATGTCATGTAATTTGTAAAGAGATAATTTAGGGTCTTGCGTCAATAGTCCTTCATCAAGGTAAACTCAAAAAAGCACATAGATCTAAAGAATCAAGGGGGTAAATATGGCTAATATCAAAGAGGAATGTCTTGGTTATGGTGGCTGACACACAACAATAGGCAACTTAACATTATTGTTGTAGTATAGATGAACAAGAGGAAGGAAAGGAGGGGAATTGATGAAGAGGGTTGGAGAGAACAGAGAATTCTAAGCAACAATATCGAGCAGAAATATGAAAGATTGAGGAGATGAAAATGCAGAAAGAGTGGAGCGTGAAGTAAGGTCTCAAACTCTATGCCTAATGAATACATTTTTCACCAACCAACAATAAGTAAATATGTGCACATACAGGTATTGTAGGCTATTGAATAACACAAATAAATATGTAGTTAACGCAGGTACTTTCTACTAATTAGAAACAAACATACAACCGTAAGGAGAATGATACGAGTTGCTTCATTACACTATTTGAGAGGAGGAAAGACATACATGAAGTGATAAACAAAGGGGAAACATACTGTGAATTTCTCGGATTGGAATCAACAAAGCAGATCCATTAATCCTTGAAGATCGACTCCAAATCATGAGTCCATTACATTTAGCAATTGTATCAGCCCAAGGACCTCATGAACAAGAAAATCAAACCCAATTGGAACCATAGAATTCTGGCCTCTTGGGTATAGAATCTTGGAACCTCTGTTAAGTATTTCTTCCCTATTTTTATAAAGAGAATGAGATCTTCAAAAATAGTTACAAAATATCTCTACTGAGCTCCAGTTGTCTGATCAACTAGCTATCTTGGCATGTGAAGGTTCTGCTACCTAAATGATTACAAAGGATTTGATTCCTTTATTTAAAATGTAGAAATTAAAGAATAAAAGAAATAAGGAAAACTAAATGATGGTTGAGTAAAATATATCCTTGCCATCCCTGTGATGGCCTCCGATCAAGGTGTGTCTTTTCCATGATGCTCTTCTTTAGCTACTCGGTTGATTTGCATGTCATTTTCCCTTTAACAACTTGAATTTCCCACTTTCTAGCGTTGGGAGCAATCAGTTGTGGTGTCCTTAATGGTCTCACATAATCATAGTTGTTGAATCATCCATCTCTTTAAACTTCTACATTACACTATCGGAGCACAATATGCCCAGTAACATTGCAATAATGCTATATCGGAGCTTTGACTTATTGGAACTTTTATTCTTAAAGACATTACAAAACAATGAGTTTCAATGTCTTTGGCTTGTTTTTTTTAGCCCATTTCTATTTTCCTCCATGGAATCGAGGGCCATGACTTTTGGCTTAGCATTGAGGTGCTAGAGTGTTTAGACTCCTATTGGGGGTTGTTTTTCCTTTCTTAAGAGCTCTCTACCCATGGTTTTTCGAGTTCTTCTTGACCACACGCTAGTCAAATATTGGATCCCCTTCAATCAGAGGTTTCCAATGAGGATATAGCATGGGAGTTGTGATATTTCACACTTGCAATATTTCACACTACCAATAACTCTTTGTGCTCAACCCAAACCTTTATGCCTTTGGTTCTTTGAGTTCTTCTCAACCACGTGTCAGCCCTAATATCAGAGCCCCCTTATCGACACTTTTTTAACTGCAAACTATTACAAAGTGTCGACATCCTCAACCTTCGATTTGCAATTTTCGATATGAAATCATCATTCCACATGGAACTTCCTTAGTGATGACACGTGTCACCCAGATTTGTCCTCATAGGCCCCTCAAAATGCCAAAACTTCCTGCCACATGTCCTTATCGAAATGAATGTTGCCACATGTCCTGCTAGAGGTGATCGAGGTGGATGTTGGTGGCCACCTGCCTATCCCACTTGGACTCCCATAACTGTCTCTTTCAGTTTTTCAGTTTCCTTAAATGTAGCATAGTTTACTATTTTTAGCATTTTTCGGGCCGGGAACTTCCAGAGCCGTTTTGAGGCCCTAAACGACGTTTTTTGGGAAAACTAGGAGCAACATGGGTCCATGGATTGATGTTTCTAGCTCAAAAGTTGTAGTCCTCAGATAGATCTTTCTAACAAGGTGTTATGCATGTCAAACGAAGATCGTATGCCAAAGTTATGACCTCGGGAAGTTGACGTACCAATTTACCCAAAAGAAGGCCCATAGTTTGGCGCTTCATCTCCTAGGGTTACGCTTTTGGATGTTTAGGGTTTTCCATTGTTTCTCAACAATAAATTCGCCTTCGAGCCTTATTGTAAGATAGTTCAAAGGCATGTAGTTGCCACATCTCTTCTCAAAGATAAGCTACCATTGCCCTAGCTGGTTTGTTTCCATTTCTATTTGTAAGCATATTTCAGTATTTTACATTAATGAAATGAAGTATTATTTCTATTGCATCTCTCTATTTATGGTTATCTCTATAATTTGTTGCATTCTTGTTTAAATCTAGATCAGTGATATCAGAGTGGTCTGCTCTTTCTCTGTTTTTCTTTGAATGTCCCCAACGAGGTTAGGATATAAGGAGTTATGGCTCGAACTAGTCCAACCTTTGCAAGACCAACCTTGCAAATCCAAATGGCCTTCCATGGCGAATGAAAAGAAAGACGAAGGGGTAGGAAATCCTATCAAAATATTTCTCGAAGAAGCCCTCGAGTGGCAAAGGAACGCGATGATGGAATAATTTTCCCAGATCCTTCAGCGGCTACCTAGGGGCGACACATATACTTCTAACAACTACTCTGGAAATACCACACCCTTTATGGTACAAGTTATCTTTGAAATCCCCATATTCGAGGGTCAGATAAATGCATATGCCATAGATAAATGGGTAAATCTACTAGAAGGTTATTTTTTGTTCATGATTTTTCCAGCCGGGAAAAGATCACTTTTGCACTTATCAAAGCAGCCCTCCACATCAAGGACTGGTGGGAAACCTACTGCGAGAAGAAGGATGAAAGTATGGGCTAATTGTTTTGAGCCACACCCACTTGGAATTCATTTCGAGATGCCATCAAGGAGTAGTACTACCCTGTCAAAAGCTATGAGGATAAATACATAAAGTGGACCACGGTACAGCAGTGGAGGGACCAAGATGTGCCGGATTTCACAAATATTTTTCATACCCTTCGCACAAATTTTGGTATCAAGGATTATGAGTTGCATTTGGTACTCAAATACTGCGGCTGTCTACACAGGTACATCCAGGATGAGATGGAGTTCCTGGACATACCCTCGCTCGGTATGTCATACTGATATGTTGTCAAAATTGAGCAAAAGTTTAAACAAAAGAAGTGATACTTTGGATTCGTGAATCCGAAGCAAGGGAAAGACTTCTCCAAACTGCAACACCAAGGACAAAGCCAAGATGATGTGACCCAAGACAACTCGTTGAAGCCATAAGAAAGGAACAACACCATGAAGTCAAAGAAGGACACAGGAAAGTGGTGTGAGTTCCATAAGAGCCCCACTCATAATGCGAGTGTTGGACCAAGCAGTCGATGGTGGCCGAGTTGAAGGCTTCAGAATCATATGCATGTTCCGACCTTGAGTCAGAACCCGACAAGGGGAATGACAAAGGGAAGAAATTCATTGATGCAGAGCCTAGCGCCACTGTTGTCACTGCCAAGGTCCAGAAGAATGAGCCAGAAGATCCAGAGGAGGGGGAGTGTCTTTTCCACTCACAAATGTGGGTCAAGGGTTCACCGCTGCAATTCATTGTAGACAATGGCAGCCAAAAGAACCTCATTTTAGTAGAGGTCATGAAGCAGTTGGGATTACCAACCATACCACACCTGCAATCGTACAACATCGGGTGGCTTCACCAAGGACGAGATCTCTGAGTCCGCCAGCAGCTTCGCCTTCCCTACAGCACCAAGCCCTTCACAAATGAGGTATTGTGTGATGTTGCACTGCTTGCTATTTGTGATGTATTATTAGGCTAACCATACTTGTGGAAGCAACATGTTGCATATGAGTCAAGGCCTCGCGTTGTTATTATTTCTTTGTGTAATACATTATACAGGATACTGAAGGTAGCCCCATCTACTGCCACTTCTTTTATCTCTGCTAAGAAAGGCAGTAAGATCATCTCCAAGACTAGGAAATTTATTTTATGTCTGGTTCTCTCTCAAGGTAAGGGGAAGATCGTAGCCACATCCATGGCCCCTGGGAATGGTTCCTCCATGTAGCAGAAGCAGGTCGATACGGTCATGAAATAAGACATGGACTTCTTCTCCTCACCCATAGGGGTACCGTTGCACTCTCAGGTCAAACATTCATCTGATCTGACTTCTGGAGCACCTCTATGCAATGGGTCGATCTATTGCCACTCCATTCTGGAAAATTTCAAGTACAATCAATGGCATGATCAGCATCAGGTACCACACAAGTTTCAAGTGTGTGTCAAAGTTTGGTTACATTTGCAGAAAGAACGCCTTAAAAGAGCCCATGAGAAGCTCATACCACTCCAATATGGTCCTTACACCATTACCAAAGCTATGGGAAACAATGATTTGGAGCAAAACATTCCCCCATTCCTTTGCTTGCACTGAGTGTTCAATGTAGACTGTCCTCGACCATGCTCCCCACCATTACTGGACACATCAAAGGCTACAGAACAGCTCACTAGGGACCAAGTTCAGTAGAATTTTCCTCATCTCATGGAGGAACTCAACACAGTGGGGACCACTGCTTCCTAATGGGGGAGGAATGATCCAGGTGGATCTTGGTGACCACCCGCCTATCCCACTTGGACCCCCACAACTATCTCTTTCAGTTTTTCAGTTTCCTTAATTGTAGCACATTTTACTATTTTTAGTAGTTTTTCTAGTCTTGAACTTCCGGAGCCGTTTTGAGGCCCTAAACGATGTTTTTTCGGGAAACTGGGGGCAACATGGGTTCTTTGATTGATGCTTCTTGCTCAAAATTTGTAGTCCTCAAGTTGATGTACCAATTTACCCAAAATGGGGCCCATAGTTTGGTGCTTCATCTCCTAGGGTTAGGTTTTTTGATGTTTAGTGTTTTCCATTGTTTCTCAACAATAAATAGGACTTCGAGCCTCATTGTAAGATAGTTCAGAGGCATGTAGCCGCCACATCTCTTCTCAGAGATAAGCTACCATCACCCTAGTTGGTTTATTTCCATTTCTATTTGTAAGCATATTTCAGTATTTTACATTAATGAAATGAAATATTATTTCTGCTGCATCTCTATATTTATGGTTATCTCCATAATTTGTTGTGTTCTTGTTTAAGTCTGGATCAAGAGGAGAGAGAAAAGGGCCTGCCCACCTTTGGTTTTGCAATGAAATCATTTGTTAATCCGTATCAGTGTTCGCCAGAAATTTTTAACACTATCGAAACTTTACCCATATCACGACTTTTTAAAGGTTCACACATTTAGAAGTTCTAATCCTCTGATTGTCAATTTCTTCCAAGCTTCAATGTTGGGACCGCCGATCTACTAGACCTATGACATCCAGACCTCCGATATGTGATCCTCGATATCCTAACCTCTGATACATTCAGACCTTCGATATGCAATTTCCAATATCCCTGGACCTCCAACATGCGATCTTTGATATTTTGTATATTCCTTAATAAGGCTTCAATCCTTGAAACTTCATAATACCATAACTTTTGATCCAAGAGTCCATATTTGGACTTCCACATATCATTGGAAATCTTGTTCAGAGCAATTTCTAATGGGGAGGCTCTCCTTTAGGATTTGATTCATTTTGATGCTTGGAATATGACTCCAAACTTCTCTTCTCATTTACTCTTTGGACAGTTGAAAACACATTTTGTAGTAAGAGATAGCAATGGCTCCAATTGGGGAGAGTGCCTTGTTGGCAAGGTGCTAAGAACCTACAGAATAGTAGCCTTCACCATTGGCCATGGAGTCAAAAAATATATTGAACCTATAAAACCAGAAAATCTCCATGGAACTTTATTTTCTAGGAGTCCTTTCCTCATAAAGTTGAAATGCAAAACTACAATCTCTCAAAACTAGAAATTAAACACTCACATAGTGAGCTTATTTCTATACAACTCCTACTTATGTACAAGTCTAAATTCACCCAAGTGAAATCAACCTTCCAATGATACCATCTGAACATTAGAGTATTGGACCTTATGTCATCGTTCTCTAGAAATTCAAAAATTAAAATAGGCATGTACCACATAATATCTTTGGACAAAAAATTTGATATGTGCCCCCAACTTGATAGTGGATGCTCAACTCTTTTAATCTCCTCCATGAACCTTCTAATTGGGCTTTGCTCTTGAAAATCAGTGATTAAAATAGGCATTCACCCCATAAGAGCTTCAGACCAAAAATTTGACACAAACCTTGGAATTGATATTACTGTTGCGGGCTAAAGAAAGATGACATGTAGTGAGCTAGTGGATCATGGAATGATGAGAAAAAATTATAGTTGACTCCCTTTCATGAACAGTTTCCAGGGAGGAATATTTCTACAACAGGCAACCACAGACATTTTTGGGCTCTTCAACTTTGGGATCCTCTTGAAGGAGTTGTTGTTGGTAATATTCTCCCCAATTGTTTGAAGGAAAATCCCTTCGACAATCTGCAACAATATCATTCTCCTCTGAATCATCTGGATCATAGATTAGAGAATATTTATCGACTTTATTATCATCTTCTTGAACTTGTTCTCCATTTGAAGGATGTGGACCATAAACTAGAGCCTCTTTATTTGCCTCCTGGTGGACCTCCTCTTTTTTAGCATATTCCCATGACTGGGACTATTTTAGTCTTGCATTTCTCAACATCCCATCAGAGTCATTTGAATCATAAGGAGAATCATACAATTCAGCAAAATAAGATCTCTGAGGGTTTGTTTTCAGATTGATGATGTCTCCTTCTCTTTCTTGATCATTGGGTGATGCTTCTTGATGTGAGTAGATGTCTTCTTGGAGTGGAACCCCACAAATATCTTCAGCAATATCATTAAACTTAGAAATATTTTCAACATTAAAATATGCACAACAATCTTCAAACATAGCATCCGATGGATATAATCTTTTGCAAAAATTATTAAATGCTATGTGAAATATCTATAAGGAAGATTTGTTGCCACGATGTATTGTTTTGTACCAAAGTATAGCATCTTCCTCTAAAGAAAACATGAACAATTTCATTTTCACATATTTAAAAAAATTACCAAGTTGTTCCATGCATTCATGAAAATCCTTGAGGTGTTGGTCGAACCTTCTATCTGCATTTCCACTGAATCTAGGCAAATAGGCATACCATTCATGAACTAAAGGGACATGATGGGATAACTAGCAATAGAATAAAAATCTAGTGGGGAAAAATTATTGGCCAAGAATGTAGGAATGTCCATTTTGAAAACCCCTCTAGGTGAGTGATCTCAAGTTCATATGTAGGGGAAGTCTTCTACTATTTAGCATCAGAGCGAATATGAGGCCTCTTGAAAGCCAGGATGACCAAATAAGGATATAGACAATGGAGTCACCAATGTGAGAGATCTTCAATCCACGCTTCCCTTGCTCACCTGATAGAGGGAATGTAAAAATTATCGTACCCTGGGAAAGATATTCAGATTCATTCCCTGACAACGACGCTAGAAAGATGTTGTAGCTTTTCCTATCTCCTGTCACACAAGTGCTTCAGAACATATAGAAGACTCCTAGATACAACCTCTGGATTGATAAGATACTAGTGCCTATCACATCTGAAATGAGTGATTTTGAATATTTTCTAAGGGCTTTTTGTTGCACTCCCTAAGTCACGTAATTTGAAAATATATAATTTAGGACCTTGGTTCAATAGTCCTTCATCAAGGTAAACTCAACAAAACACATAGATCTAAATACTCAAGGTGGTAAATATGGATAATCTCAAAGAGGATTGTCTTGGTTCTCGTGGCTGACATGCAACAATTAGGCATCTTAACATTGTTGTTGTATTATAGATGAACAAGAGGAAGGAAACAAGGGGAAATGATGCAGAGGGTTCTACAGAACACAAAATCCTAAGCAACAATATCCAGTAGAAATATGGAAGAGTGAGGAGATGAAAATGAAAAAATAGTGGAGCATGAATTAAAGTGTCAAACTCTATGCCTAATGAATACATTTGTCACCAAACAAAAATAAGTAAATCTATGCCCATATAGGTACTGTAGGATATTAAATAACACGAGTAAAATTGTAGTTAACATAGGTACCTTTAACTTCTTAGCAGCAAACATACAACCATAAGGAGAGTGATACTAGCAGCTTCATTACACTATTTCAGAGGAGGAAAGACATGGATGAAGTGATTAACAAAGGGGAAATATACTATGAATTGTTATGATTGGAATGAACAAAATAGTTTCATTAATCCTTGAATATCGAGTCCAAATCACTAGTCCATTACATTTAGAAATTGTATCAGCCCGAGGACATCATGAACAAGAAAATTGAACCCAAGTGGATCCATATAATTATGGCTTCTTGGGTGTAGAATTTTGGAACCTCGGTTAAGTCTTTCTTCCCTCTTTTCATAAGGAGAATGAGAGCTTGAAAAATAGTTTCAAAATATCTCTTTCAAGCTCCAATTGTCTAATCGACTAACTATCTCGGTGTGCAAAGGCTTTGTTGTCTAAATGATTACAAAGAATTTGATTCCTTTCTTTAAAATGGATAAATTAAAGAATAAAAGAAATAAGGAAACCTGAATGATGTTTGAGGAAATATCTCCTTGCCATCCTTGTGATGGCATCTGATCAGCCCACATCTTTTCCATGATGCTCCTCTTCAACTCCATGGCCAATTCGCCTATCGCTTTCCCTTTAACAGCTTGAATTTCTCACTTTCTAAAGCTGGGAGCGATCCATTGTGGTGGCCTTAGTGGTGTCGTGGAATTGCAAATGCTAACTCATCAATCTCTTTAAACTTTTGTGTTACACTATCAGAGCCCAATATGACCAGTAACATTGCCATAATGCTATATGGAGCTTTGACTTATTGGAACTTTTATTCTTAAATACATTACAAAAGACCAAGTTCTAATGTCCTTGGCCCATTTTCTTTATCCCCTTTCGATTTTCCTCCATGGGACATAGGGTCGTGACCTGTCGCATAACATCGAGGTGCTAGAGCATTTAGAATCTTGTCAAGGGTTGTTTTTCCTCTGTTAAGACCTCTCTATCCCTAGTTGTTTGAGTTCTTCTAGACCACGCACTAGCCAAATATAGGATCCCCTTCAATCAGAGGTTTCCAAATGAGGAAATAACATGGGAGTTGTGATATTTCGCACTTCCGATACGATAACTCTTTGTGCTCAGCCCCAAACTTTACACCTTTGGTCCTTTGAGCTCTTCTCAACCATGTCATAGCCCTAATATCAGATCCCCCTTATTGACACTTTTTTAATTGCAAACTATTATAAAGTGTCGACATCCTCAACCTCCAATATGCGATTTTCGATATGACATCATCATTCCACATGGAACTTCCTTTTTTTAGTTGTGACACGTGTCACCCAGATTTGTCCTCATAGGCCCCTCAAAATGCCAAAACTTCCTACCAAGTTTCCTTATCGAAACTAGTCATATTCTACCACGTGTCCTGCTAGAGAAGAGAGAAAAGGGCCTTCCCACTTTTGGTTTTGCGATAAAATAATTTGTAATCCTTATCATTTCTCACCGAGGGTTTTTAATGCTACCAGAAAATTTTAAAGGTTCACACGTTCAGAATTTCTGATACTCTGATTGTCCATTTCCTCCAAGCTTTGATGTTGGGACCATCGATCTACTTGACCTATGACATCCAGACATCCGATATGTGATCATTGATATCCTTACCTCCGATAAATTTTGACCTCTGATATACGATTTTCGATATCCCTGGACCTCCAACATGCAACATTTGATATTTCTAATATGCCTTCGCAAGGCTTCAATCCTTAAAACTTCAAAAGACCATAACCTTTGATCCAAGAGTCCATTTTAGGACTTCCACATATCGTTGGAAATCATTTTTAGAGAAATTTCCAAAGGAGAGGTTCTAATTTAGGTTTTGAGTCTGTTTGAAGATTCGAATATGACTGCAAACTTCTTTGTTCATTTACTCTTTGGACAGCTGAAAACACATTTTGTAGTAAGAGACAACCTTGGATCCAATTGGGGGGAGTGCCTTGCTGGCAAGGTGCTGAGAATGTGCAGACTAGTAGCCTTCGCCATTGGGCATGGAGTCAAAAAATATGTTCAACCTATAAAACCAGAAAATCTCCATGGAACATTATTTGCTAGGAGTCCTTTCGTCATAAAGTTGAAATGAAAAACTACAATATCTAAAAAACTGGAAATTAAACACTCACATAGTGAGCTTCTTTATATACAACTCCTATTTATGTATAAGGATCAAATCACCCAAGTGAAGTCGACCTTCCAATGATACCATCTCAACATCAGAGTATTTGACCTTATGCCATCGCTCTATAGAAATTCAACAAATAAAACAGGCATGTACCACATAAAATCTTTGGACAAAAAATTTGACATGTGCACCTAACTTCATAGTTGATGCTAAAATCTTTTAATCTCCTCCATGAACCTTCTAATTGGGTTGTCTTCTTGAAAATCAATGGCTAAAATAGGCATGCACCCCATAAGAACTTCAGATCAAAAATTTCACACAAACCTTGGAATTGATATATATTATTGCAAGCCAAAGAAAGATGCCATGTAATCAAGGACTGGATCATGGAAATGATGAGAAAAAATTGCAGTTGTCTCCCTTTCTTGAATAGTTTCCAGGGAGGAATATTTCTACAACAAGATTTAACCACATACATTGCTGGGCTCTTCAATTTTGGGATCCTCTTGAAGGAGTTTTTATTGGTAATCTTCTCCCCACTTGTTTGTAAGTAGATCCCTTTGATAGTCTGCAATAATCTCGTCCTCCTCTAAATCATCTTAATCATATATCGGAGAATCTTTATTGACTGTAATATCATATTCTTGAACTTGTTCTCCATTTGAAGGATGTGGATCGTAAACTGGAGCCTCCTTATTTACCTTATGGTGGGCCTCTTCTCTTTGAGCATATCCCCATGACTAGGACTATTGTAGTCCTACATTGCTCAATATACCATTGGAGTCATACGAATCATAAGAATGAGAATCATACAATTTGGCATAATAAGATCTCTTAGGGTTCGTTTGCAGCTCGATGATGTCTCCTTCTTCTCTTTCTTGATCATTAGGTGATGCTTCTTGGTGCGAGTATATATCTTAATGGAGTGGAGCCCCACAAATATCTTTAACAGGATCATTAGCCTCAGAAATGCTTTCAACATTAAAATATGCACAACAATCTTCAAACACATCATCAAGTGGATATAATATTTAGCAAAAATGATTAAATGTTATGTGAAAGCTCTTTAAGGAGGATATGTTTCCATGAGGTATTGTTTTGACCAAAGTATAGCATATTCCTCTAAATAAAACATGAAGAATTTTATTTTCACATCTTCAAAAACAATACCCAGTTGTTCCATGCATTCATGAAAATCATTGAGGTTTTGGTCAGACCTTCTATCTATGTTTCCACTAAATCTAGGCAAATAGGTATACCATTCATGAACTAAAGGGGCATGATGGGGATAACTAGAAATAGAAGAAAAATGAAATGGGGCAAATTTTTTGGCCAAGAATGCAGGAATGGCCATTTTGAAAACCCCTCTAGGTGAGAGCTCTCAAGTTCAAATGTAGGGGAAGTTTTCTATTATTTAGCATCAGAGCAAATATGAGGCCTCTTGAAAGCTAGGATGACCAAATAAGGATATAAATAGTGGATTCGCCAGTGTGTTTACAATAATATTCAAACAGTGGAGTTGTAAAGATGTTTGCAATAAGATTCTAACAGTGGGGTCGCCAAGGTGAGAGATATTTAACCCACACCCAACAGAGGGAATGTATAAATTTTCATACCCAAGGAAAAATATTTTGATTCATTCCCCAGCAACAATGCCATAAATATGCATATTTTTCTATCTCCTATCACAAAAGTGCTTCAGAAGATATAGAAGCCTCCTAGAGACGACCTCTGGTTTGATAGGAGGCGAGTGCCTAGGGCATCCAAGAGGAGTGATTTTGAAGATTGTCTAAGGGCTTTCTTCTGCACTCCATAAGTCACATAATTTGAAAATAGATAATTCAAGGGCTTGGTTCAATATTCCTTCATCAAGGTAAACTCAACAAAACACATAGATCTAAATACTAAGGGGGTAAATATGGCTAATATCAAAGAGGAATGTCTTGGTTTTGGTGGCTGACACACAATAATAGGCAGCTTAATATTGTTGTTTTATTATAGATGAACAAGAGGAAGGAAAGGAGGGGAATTGATGTAGAGGGTTGGACAGAACACAAAATCCTAGGCAACAATATCCAATAGACATATAGAAGAATGAGGAGATGAAAATGCAGAAAAAGTGGAGCGTGAATGAAGGTCTCAAACTCTATGCCTCATGAATACTTTTGTCACCAAACAACAATAAGTAAATCTGTGCACATATAGTTATTGTAGGCTATTAAATAACACAACTAACTATGTAGTTAACACATGTACTTTTTACTACTTAGCAGTAAACATACAACAATAAGGATAGTGATACCAACAACTTTATCACACTATTTCAGAGGAGGAAATACATATATGAAGTGATAAACAATGGGGAAACATATTGCACATTTCTATGATTAGAATCAACAAAACAGTTTCATTAATCCTTGAATATCAAGTCTAAATCACCAGTCCAATGCATTTAGCAATTGTATCAGCCCAACCTAATCTTATGAACAAGAAAATTTAACCCAAGTGGAACCACAATATTTTGGCCTCTTGGGTGGAGAATTCTGAAACCTCCATGATTGTCTTTCTTCCCTCTTTTTATAAGGAGAGGGAGAGCTTGAAAAATAGTTACAAAATATCTCTACCAAGCTCCAGTTGTTTGATCAACTAGCTGTCTTGACGCGCAGAGGCTGAATTGTCTAAATGATTAAAAAGGATTTGATTCCTTTCTTTAAAAATCAGAAATCATAGAATAAAATAAATAAGGAAACCTGAATTATGGCTGAGGAAAATATCTCCTTTCCATTCCTATGATGGCCTCTCATTAAGCCATGTCTTTTCCATGATGCTCTTCTTTAGCTACTTGTTCAATTCATCTATCTCTTTCCCTTTAATAGCTTGAATTTCCCACTTTCTAGATATGGGAGTGATCAGTTGTGGTGGCCTTAGTGGTGTCGTAGAATCCCAGCTGCTTACTCATCCATCTATTTAAACTTCTGCATTACACTATCGAAGCCCAATATACCCAGTAACATTGTTGTAATGGTATATTAGATCTTTGACTTATTGTGACTTTTATTCTTAAAGACATTACAAAAAACCAAGCTCTCATGTCCTTGGCCCCTTTTGTTTAGCCCATTTCTATTTTCCTCCATGGAACTGAGGGTCATGCCTATCTCTTAGCATTGAGATGCTAGACCATTTAGACTTCTATCGGGGGTCATTTTTCCTTTGTTAAGAGCTCTCTACCCCTCATTCTTTAAGTTATTCTAGACCATGCACTAGCTAAATATCGGAGCCCCTTGAATTGGGGGTTTCCAATTGGGGAAATAACATGGAAGTTTTGAATATTTCACACTTTTGATATTCTGATAACTCTTTGTGCTCAACCCCAGCCCTTACACCTTTGTTTCTTTGAGTTCTTCTCGACAGCGTGTCAAACCTAATATCGGAGCCCCCTTATCAACACCTTTTTAATTGCAAACTATTATAAAGTGTCGACATCCTCAACCTATGATATGCAATCTCCAATATGACATCATCATTCCACGTGGCACTTACTAAGCAGTGACACGTGTCACCCATATTTTTCCTCATAGGCCCCTCAAAATTCCAAAACTTCATGCCACGTGTCCTTATCAAAACTAGTCATATGCTGCCATGTGTCCCGTTAGAAGAGAGATAAAATGTCTCGCCCACATTTGGTTTTACGATCCCCTACAGTTTTTAATGCTATTGAAACTTTTCCCATATCACAACTTTTAAAGGTTCACGCATTTAGAAGTTTCGATACTCCGATTGTTAATTTCCTCCAAGATTCGATGTTGCAACTATCGATCTGTGGACCTCTGATATGCGATCATCAATATCCAAACCTTTGATACATTCGAACCTCTGATATGCGATTCTCCATACCCCTAGACCTTCGACATGTGATCTCCGATATTTCTTATATGCCTTCACAAGGCTTCAATCCTTGAAACTTCATAAGACCATAAATTTTGATCCAAGAGTCCATTTTTGGACTTCCAGATATTGTTGGAAAGCTTGTTTAGATCACTTTCCAATGGAGAGGGTCTAATTTAGGCTTTGGGTCATTTTGAGGCTTGGAAGATGACTACAAACTTCTCTAATCATTTACACTTTGGACAATTGAAAACACATTTTGTAGTAAGTAACAACAAGGTTTATCATAGGATTTCCCGAATATGAAAATAAATCATGGTCAATGATGGTTAATCATAGTCAATCATGGTCAAAATTGTGACAAATATTGTCTCAATATGAAAATCAACCATGGTCAACAATGTTTTTTAGGTTTTATATACCTTGGGTTTATAATATTAATCACTTGGGTTTAAATATGCAAATCATAGAATTTTCTCAATATGAAAATCAATCATGGCCAACCATGGCCAATAAAGTCCACCATGGTAAACAATGGTAAATCACGGTCAACATTAGTCAAACATGGTTGACTACTATCAATTATGTTCAATCATGTTTAACCATGGTCAATAATGGTCCTACATCACATTGTGACATGGGCGTATATATAATATAAGGGTTCATATTCTTAGGGTATAACATTATTCATGGGATTTAATCACGATCAACCATGGTCAACCATGGTCCAATGTCACATTGTGAAAAATATTCTCAATATGAAAATCAACCATGGTTAACTATGGCCCAATGTCACATTGTGACAAAGACTGTATCAATATGACAATAAACCATGGTCAACCACGTTTATTTTATCATTTATAATATTTATCATAGGGTTTATATATCTTGACTTATAATATTTATTTGAGGGTTTATTAATGTAATGGTTCATATTCCTAGGGTTTAATATTATTCCTTTAGGTTTATTACCAATCATGGTCAACTAAGGTAAACCAAAGTCAACCATGGTTAATCATGGTCAACCATGGTCCAACATCACACTGTGACAAATATTGTCTCAATATGAGAATAAAAAATGGTCAACCATGGTCCAATGTCGCATTGTGGAAAATATTCTCTCAATTTGAAAATCAATCATGGTCAAGCATGGTCCAACATCACGTTGTGACAAGGATTGTCTCAATATGAAAATCAACCATGGTCAACCATGTTTATTTTAGTGTTTATAATATTTACCTTAGGGTTTATATACCTTTCTTATAATATTAGTCCCTTTGGTTTAATATTATTCAACGAAGGTCAACCATGTTTTATAAAATAAATTGTGTTGAACCTTGGTTAATCAGGGTCAACCATTTGCCAACGTCGCATTGTGACAAAGATTGTTTCAATATGAAAATCATTCATTGTCTCAACCATGGTCCAATGTCGCATTATGGAAAATATTGTCTCAATATGATAATCATGGGAATCTATGGTCAATCATGGTCAAGCATGGTCAACCATGTTTTATAAATTCAAACACAGTCATCCATGGTCAATCATGCTCAACCATGGTCAAATGTTACATTGTGACAAAAATTGTGTTGATACGAAAATCAACCATGGTCAACCATGTTTATTTTAGTGTTTACAATATTTATCTTAGGGTTTATATACCTTGGGTTCGTCATATTAGTCCCTTGGGTTTAATAATATTACCTTGGGTTCATAATCCCTTAGAGGTTTAATATTAATCCCTTGGGTTTATTATTACCTTGTGTTTATAATAATATTCCCTCGGGTTTATAATATCAATCATGGTAAACCATGGTCAATCATAGCCAACCATGGTCAATCATGGTCAGCCATGTTTATTTTAGTGTTTACAATATTTATCTTAGGGTTTATATACCTTGGGTTTATAATATTAGTCCCTATGGTCCAACATCACATTATGACAACCATGCTCAACCTTGGTATAACGTCGAATTATCACATAGATTGTATCAATATGAAAAATCAACCATTGTGAACCATAGTCAATCATGGTCAACCATGGTCCATATTCGTAGGGTTTATTGATATAAGGGTTCATATTCCTAGCGCTTAATATTATTCCTTAACGTTTATTATCAATCATGGTAAACTATGGTAAACTATAGTCAACCATGGCTAATCATGGTCATCCATGGCCAACCATGGTCCAACGTCACACTGTGACAAAGATTGTCTCAATATGAGAATCAAACATGGTCAACCATGGTCCAATGTCGCATTGTGGTAAAGATTCTCTCGATTTGAAAATCAATCATGGTCAAGCATGGTCCAATGTCACATTGTGACAAGGATTGTCTCAATATGAAAATAGTGTTTATAATATTTATCTTAGGGTTTATATACCCTGGCTTTATAATATTAGTCCCTTCGGTTTAATATTATTCAACGATAGTCAACCATGTTTTCTAAAATCAATTGTGTTGAACCTTAGTTAATTAGGGTCAACCACTAGCCAACATCGCATTGTGACAAAGATTGCTTTAATATGAAAATAAATCATTGTCCCAACCATGGTCCAATGTCACATTATGACAAATATTGTCTCAATATGATAATCATGGTCATATATGGTTAATAATGGTCAACCTTGGTCAAGCATGTTTTATAAAGTAAAACATGGTCATCCATGGTCAATCATGTTCAACCATGGTTGAATGTTGCATTGTGACAAAAATTGTCTTGATATGAAAATCAACCATGGTTAAGCAAGGTCAACCGTCGTCCAACATCACATTGTAACAAGGATTGTCTCTATATGAAAATAAACCATGGTCAACCATGTTTATTTTAGTGTTTACAATATTTATCTTAGGGTTTATATACCTTGGGTTTATAATATTAGTCCCTTGGGTTTAATAATATTCCCTTGGGTTCATAATCCCTTGAGGTTTTAGTATTATCCCTTGGGTTTATAATAACAATCACTATCAACCATGGTAAATCATGGCCAACCATCATCAATCATGGCCAACCATGTTTAATTTAGTGTTTACAATTTTATCTTAGGGTTTATATACCTTGGGTTTATAATATTAGTCCCTTAGGTTTAATATTATTCGTTTTGGTTCATAATCCTTTGGGGTTTTAATATTAATCCCTTGGGTTTATAATATCAATCCCTTGGGTTTATTATTCCCTTTGGTTTATAATATCTATCAAGGCCAACCATGGTCAAATGTCGCATTTCGACAAAGAGTGTCTCAATATGAGAATTAGTCATGGTCAACCATGGTCAATAACCATGGTCACATTGTGTCAAATATTGTCTCATAGTCCAACATCACAATTAGGGGATTTTTGAGGTCTAAATGGGCCTCCTAAGAAAAAAGTAAAACCAAAATAAAGTTTATAATAACCAATAGGATTCATGATGATGATTTCAACCATGGGGGATGATTCACCATTTTTGGAGTAAAAAAGTAAAAATATTAAAAAATAATAAAATAATAAAAACTACTTTTTCAACTTATCTCCGTAAGTTTTTACTCAAATTTCAAGTGGGAGTACTCATTGGATGAAAAATTTAATTCCTCATCAAAGGAGGACCCATGTTTCATACTTTCAATGGACCCTACTACACGAAAAATGAGAAATACATGAAAAATTGTGATTGCAATCACATTTTTTCATGTATTTCTTATTTTTCGTATAGCAGGGTCCATTGAAAGTATGAAACATGGGTACTCCTTGGATGAGGAATATAATTATGCATCCAACAAGTGTTTCTTCTCAAAATTTGAGTAAACCCATAGGGAGATAAGTTGAAAATATGAGCTAAAAAAATAGCTTTTTCTTTTTTCCCTTTAAAATTTGATGATGTAATCTAATCCTATTTTATTATTCCACTATTATTTATAATTTCCTTAGGAGGCCCATTTTAGACCTCAAAATTCCCCTAATTATTGTGAAAAACATGGTCAACCTTGGTCCAACATCGCATTCTGACACTTATTGTCTCAATATGAAAATCAACCATCATGAACCATCATCAATCATGGTGAACCAGGGTCCAATGTTGCATTGTGAGAAAAAAATCTCTTGATTTGAAAATAAATCATGGTAAAGCATAGTAAACCATGGTACAATGTCGCACTCTGATAAGGATTATCTCAATATGAAAATTAACCATGGTAAACCATGTTTATTTTAGTGTTTATAATATTTATCTTTGGGTTTATATACCTTGGCTTTATAATATTTGTCCCTTTGGTTTAATACTATTCAACAAAGGTCAACCATGTTCTATAAAATCAATTGTGGTCAACCATTGGCCAATGTCACATTGTGACAATGATTGTTTCAATATGAAAATCAATCATTGTCTCAACCATTGTCTGATGTTACATTATGACAAAGATTGCCTCTATAATAATTACGGCCATCAATGTCAATCATGGTCAACCTTGGTCAAGAATGGTCAACCATGTTTTATAAAGTCAAACATGGTCATCCACAGTCAAGTATGCTCAACCATGGTCGAGCGTCGCATTGTGACAAAAATTGTCTTAATATGAAAATGAACCATGGTTAAGCATGGTCAAACATGGTTTAGCATTGCATTGTGACAAGGATTGTCTCTATATGAAAATCAACCATGGTCAACCATGTTTATTTTAGTGTTTACAATATTTATCTTAGGGTTTATATACCTTGGGCTTATAATATTAGTCCCTTGGGTTTAATAATATTCTCTTGGGTTCATAATCCCTTAGGGTTTTAATACTAATCCCTTGGGTTTATAATAATAATCCCTTAGGTTTATAATATCAATGATGGTCAACCATGGTCAAACATAGTCAAACATGGTTAAACATGGCCAACCATGTTTATTTTAGTGTTTACAATATTTATCTTAAGGTTTATATACCTTGGGTTTATAATATTAGTCCATATGGTCCAACGTCACATTGTGACAACAATGGTCAACCTTTTGTCCAACATCATATTCTAACATAGATTGCCTCAATATGAAAATCAACCATCATGAACCATCGTCAATCATGGTCAATCATGGTCAACTAGGGTCCAATGTCACATTGTGATAAAGGTTCTCTCGATTTGAAAATCAATCATGGTCAACCATGGTCCAACATCACATTGTGACAAGGATTGTCTCAATATGAAAATCCACCATGGTCAACCATGTTTATTTTAGTGTTTATAAAATTTATCTTAGGATTTATATACCTTAGCTATATAATATTAGCCCCTTTGGTTTAATATTATTCAATGAAGGTCAACCGTGTTTTATAAAATCAATTATGGTCAACCATTGGCCAAGGTCGCATTATGACAAAGATTGTTTCAATATCAAAATCAATCATTGTCTCAACCATGGTCCAATGTCGCATTATGACAAAGATTGTCTCAATATGATAATCATGGTCAACAATGTCCCATCATGGTCAACCATGTTTTATAAGGTAAAGTATGTCCATTCATGGTCAATTATGATCAACCATGGTCGAACGTGACATTGTGACAAAAATTGTGTTCATATGAAAATCAATCATGGTTAAGCATGGTCAACCGTGGTCCATCGTCACATTGTCACAAGGATTGTCTCTATATGAAAATCAACCATGGTAAACCATGTTTATTTTAGTGTTTACAATATTTATCTTAGGGTTTATTTACCTTGGGTTTATAATACTAATCCCTTGGGTTTAATAATATTCCCTTGGATTCATAATCCCTTGGGGTTTTAGTATTAATTCCTTGGGTTTATTAATCCTCTGGGTTCATAATAATAATCCCTTGGGTTTATAATATCAATCATAGTCAACCATGTTAAATCATAGCCAACTATGGTGCATCATGGTTAACCATGTTTATTTTAGTGTTTACAATATTTATCTTAGGGATTATATAACTTGGGTTTATAATATTATCGCCTTTGGTTTAATATTATTAATTTGGGTTCATAAACCCTATGGAAGCTAATAATTCAATATCTAGGGAGATCAGAATCATCATTGTAGTTGTTGTAGCAACATTGTGGAAGAAGCAGTAGAGCAGTAGAAACAACAATATGAGTAGATCATATTTTTCCATGCATGTATACTTCCTCTAGGTCTGAGGTGGGGTGATGTAGACCCTTAGTCCGAGGTTTGCAAAAATTTGGGCAGGGTCCATTGAGGCATTCTCCTCATGGATCATTACCTTGATATAGGGGCCCAAAGTATTCATGGTAGGAGTATCAATGTCAATAATATACTAAGGAGTGTAGAGGAGTGTTGACAGCAAAGCACAAGGCTCAGTAGTAGAGTCAGCAGCAACACAGATTTCCTAGTAGATTGTTGCAAACACAGTTGATTCAGTTTGTTTTTTTTTTATGCTTCTTAGTTGCAAGTGTTGCAGGAGCAACAATAATAATGAGAGGTGTTTCATGTAGTACATTCCACATGTGCAGGATAGGGTGGTTAATAATCCCTTTCTTGGTGATAGGGAGTGTTGAAAATGCAACAAGAAAGTCCCAATTTTGATTTTTCCTTAATTAAATTGAGGAAAATTGAAATTCCACATCAACAAATAACTTGGAGGAGTTAACTAAGGTGACATGGCTCTTTTCACTCAATTAATAACACTCAATTCGAGTTAATGTGTTGAAGTTCAGTTTGCTTGAGTTGATTCCTAAAAAATGGGAGTCTAGCTCAGTCAATTCAAGTTACGGGCATCAAGTTCAGTTGTGTGCAATGGTTCCTAAATTTTAGGATCCTAGATTGAGTTAATTTCAATTGTAGTAATTTAATTCAGTTAAACTGAGTTATGGTCAGTTAAACTAGTTCTAAATATTGGAGGAACTAGTGGAAGGTCAAGTTGTGGAAATGGAACTTCAACCACTCCCAGTGATCATCTAGTTAATTGATCAATCAACTTAAATTAGCTCATGCATGTAGAGAATTCGATTTACCCAGTTGATATGGAGATTCTAAGGTAGTGTACTATCAGTTGTACACTATTCCAATGTGTACAAGTGTTGCATGCAGTCATATGAAGAGCCTAGAGGAAGTTCACAATCTAATTGAGGTAATTTCCTACTTAATAGGGGCATAATTCCTCAAGGAATAGCGCACGGAAATAAGAGCTTGGAGGTCTTGAAAATTGGCTAAGTTTTGGCCAGAGGTAGTTAGTCAAGTAGAGAGATAGATTGTACATTTTTAGGGTGTGCTCAGGCTTGAGCAAGCATATGTATGCATCTCTATTCTTTGATTAATGCAATACAAATAGGCATTGGGGTTTTTAGCAGTTTGTTTTCCCTAGGAAAAATACTATTTGCATGTGTGATTTATTATCGCACGTCTGATATTCTTGTTTTATTTTGTGAATTAACTTTCACAGAGTAGTAGAGTAGCTTTGTGTCTTGTGATTTTGATTAAGACTTCATGAGTAGGTGAAAATCTACACCATAATTTCTACAGGAAGGCCATCTAAAACATAGTGTTCAGATTCATTCATGTCTGACTATAGTTTAGGACTTTTCTAGTGTGTGTTTTTTGTTCTGAGTCTTATGTTAGTAGTAGGGGTGTCTTACTAACTTAATTGGTTAATAAATTGATATTCACCATTGTTGAACAAGGAAACCATCATTCTCGCAGACTGTTATGCCTTTCTCTTGAAGAGGAGGGTCCACCAACATGCAGAGATAAGTTAACTTCTACATTAGAAGACTCATACCATACTTAGGTTGGGGGTTATAAGTTTTTTCCTAGTGAGGACGATTCTATTAAAATTGACGTAGTCGACAAAAGTCCCATGTTTTAATCCACCTTTGACTTACCCTCTCTACCTAGCTTTAGTGCAATTGATATCTTACAGTAGTGAACCTTATTAGGCACAAGTATCAGTGATGAAAAGAAATCTTGGGGTAAGCCCAAAATCCTCTTTCATGTATAAATTTCGATCCAACGCCTGTGGGTTATGGCCCACAAGTCTCGACGGAAACAACAACGTCTGAGTGCTTTTTAAAACAACCACCTCAATATTATCTCTGCTTAGACACTGACCAGTTGGATTTCCTGGATTTATAATCATCATGGCTCGAACAGTTATTCCTTTCTAACGGGCTTCCAAAACCGATTTTCTTAATTCCCCAATTTGCGCTCTCTTCCAGGTAGTATGGTACAAGAGTGCCGCCAAATAGGAAGATAGCTGCAGAGTAAAGTGGATATTGTGGAACTGGAACTAAAATCCCATCCTTTTCATCACGAATAATAGTGTTAAGAATCTGCATGACTCCTTTGCTAGCACCATCTGTGAGGAAAATAAGATCTGGTTCACTAGGATACCCATCACGCCTTTCAATAAATTCAGCCACTTCCTTTCGGATACTTGGAAGACCCCGTGAATCACTGTACGCACCAAGACCACCTGTTGTCCTTAGCAAGATAATGCTTGGCTCTTGCTATTACATCAGCTGGGAACAAAATGTTCACGTTAGGATCCTCCATTAGCATCGGTGCTTGACACAATGCCATAACCTGACGTGGGAATGTCAAAGGCCTTTGACCCAAAGCTTGTGGGTTACCAACATTGGTAAAAATAATCTTTTTTTCCTTCCTTGTGAAGCTCCGAGGCACGCAGATAGAGCTCCCCTCTGACAGTATAAGCGGCCTTCTTCACATTCTCATTAATATACTCATAATCCAATGGTATGAAATCTCTGATAAAGGGAACTCGTCTTAACTGAGTTGGACTCCATAAATATCGGACTCTGCGGTTCCTCCTTGGCTCAGGCGTTCAGGGATTTCCCGCTTACGATATCATGTAATGGAGAAGCTAACATGTCCCAAATCGCATTACACACACATAGTTACAATCGATCGCCATCGATCCTGTAAATGATCGATGGTCGATCAATAAGTTCACAATACTCAACTACAAAACACACATACGCAGGCGTATACAACAATAAAACAGGTTTTCATATAAATACAGAACAGTTTACATTCCAGGCATTCCAGCCTTAGAGACAAGCTTGCTCGACTACATTTCACTCACTCCCAAATGCCTATCTATTACTATAGATATATATCTCCTTTCGATCTCTGCCTCATTACATATATAAGATTTGAAATAGCATGGATTACAACAGATCCGAAATCTCCTCCTACACGTAATCAACGACTCCAATGAATCCCTAAGACCTCGTAAGGATCTCGATTGATGCTTATCACAATGCAACGATCACATCTTTTCCGCTTTAAATCTGTTTTAAAGAAAATTTTCCGTATTTTTCCCCCTTCGTTCAGCTTTGCTATCCACGTACTCTTAGCTCCGCTTCGCTTGGATTCCATCTTCAACTACGGTGCTGGATGCTCCTGCATCAATCAGTCATGCTGAGTGAAAACAATTCTTCTTCTATAGAGGGGGAAGGCCCCACTTTAGCTTATAAAGTAGCAGCCTCTATTACCATGTCATCATTACCACCACTCAGTGTGGCAGAGTCTATACCTCTCTCTACACCTCTTACATCTGCTTCGGGCATTCCACTAGGTACCTTTGTGACCTCATCAAGTTTTCCACCTTTGTAGGTTCCATTGCCTTTTCCAAATTTTTCATTTGAAGTAGAACTAATCTCTAGTCAACACACTAGAGCTCAGATATTTACTCCTAGTTCATCTCAACCTACAATTCCTAACTTGGGTAAGGGAATACTTATCTTAGGAAACCTAATGGGAGAACCATAGATTACCTCTGGTCAGCTAGGGGAAGCTTTGTTTATGGAAGCACATCTCAACTTGGGTCAAGCTATATATTTGAAGGGACACCATTATTTTTAACTTCCTTCTTCTTTGGAGGGGCTAGTCTACCTAGGGGTACTATCCCCACTAGCAATTATATCCATATGAGTTCTAATGCTTATACTAATTCTTCTGCACAAGGAGGTCCATTACCTAATCTTGGGTAGAACCCTATGGGAAGTCAAGCTTGTGTTGGTCCTTTTTTCTTTGGGGGAACTTTCCCTTGGAGGCATAATCCTTATTCCTTTTCTACTGGCCTAGGATATCCAAATCTTTGGATGAAATATAATCTCGGTCATAATTATATGACGTTCCGGTACAGGATGGGAGGACCTTATTGTTCATATGGGGGTTACAACCCTTATGATTTGTATGGTCAGTTAAACATTCCTTTTCTCACCCCTATGGATTTACTTAATATGGATAAATTAACCAATCACCCCATCTATCTTGATCCTAGTGGCCACTTATGCATGCCAAACTAAAATATAATATTCCTATGTTTGAAGGGAATGCTCATGAGAATCCTTCGACACATATCACCACCTTTCATCTATGGTTTTCATCTGATTTTTTGTTGGATGATTCCATGAAGTTGATACTTTTCCAACATATCCTGACAGGGGATGCCACCAAATGGTACATCAAACTCGATCATGCATCTAATAGAAACTTTTCTTCCTTGGTTAGGACTTTCCTCAATCATCTTCAACTACCTATGTGACAGGATCTTGAGACTAACCTTTTGTCCAACTTTAAACAAGATGATGCCACCCACATTTCTAATCATATCCATGAGTGGCACAGATGCAAGAAGTAGGTATGAACTATACTTCCTGGTGACATTCTTAGAGACTACTTCAGTCAATCCTTTCAACATCATATTGCCCAGGATGCCACTATGATTCGAGAAGTTATAGAGGAGAAGGCAATTTTAAATTATCAACACATTGATTTGATTTATTCTCAAGTGGGAATAATATATAAAATTATCCCTAATGCTCCTTCCCCTTTAATAGACCTACAACAACCCAAATCTAGACCACACTCTCACGGAGTGATTAGTTCTCTTTCTTCTAATACCATGAGCTAGTTATCTGCTCAGCTAGGGAAGACGATTGTAAGTTCTAAAGCCCCAACAAGTGCCCTTGGATATCAACAAGAACCCACTTCTTCTTAGAAATCCATTGACCTTCTTACCATGAATTCCACATCCCCGAAGAATTCTCAGCAACATGGTACAAAAAAGAAGAAAATAATGAGCAAAAGAACAAAATTTTTCAGGAGAATCAACAAAACCAACCTACCTAGGGTGGGGGCATGAATGAAAAATGTCGCAAGGTTAATTTCTCTTACAAGATTTTTCAAGGTGAGCATTTAACTCACAAGTTCCCACATATGGACGATGTCCACCATTTCCTAACATCATCGGTCACTTCCCAGTATCCAGCTATATTAATTCATCCATTCCCAACCTAGGATCTTAAACCTCTACCAAGGTGCAATTGTGGGGGGGAGGGGGGATTTCATCCTACTACTACAAATGCACCAATCCTAATGTGTCAAGAAGAGGTTAACGTGATAATGCAACAAAATCCTATGACGTTTCTGAGTCTAGTTCTACTCCTCAGGAATCAACCATCCCTACTGCTTCTCTTGGACCTCTCATGTTAAATAAGCCTGCAAAACTAGTATATTTCCTACCCAAGGGTGTAGTCCAAACTTCAACACATAACCCTAATGTGCAGGCTACTAAGCACTATAGTATTGTTGAAGATCTTACACAAGCACCTTCTACCATTTTTTCCTTGGAGGTTTGCAGAGCTTCCCTCAATAACATAAAGCCTTGTTGACTACTATCAGAAGGGTGGATCAATCAGAGTCTAGTTGTATTACCTTTTATGTTAATGCTCCTCATGGTAGACTTTCCCATCAGGTTTCCTTTCCAATCGCAGCGTGTGTCTATAATCACGACATATATCACACTTTGGACGATGAAAGGTCTTCCACTTATGTCATGTTAGGATCATGCTGGAAATCTGTTGGGTCTCCAGCACTCATGAATTCTAGTTCTACTCTTCAAGCCTTTGATGGGCATCATTTTGTACCCCAGGGGGTTCTTCCAAATTTTTCCATTGGGCTAGGGGGAAATACTACATACATTGATGTTAAAGTTGTAGGCACTCCCTTAGATTATAATTTTCTCCTTGGTTGTAGTTAGTTTTATGCCATTTGTGTTGTTGTGTATTCAATGTTTTATGTGCTTCACTTTCCCCATGAAGGTAAGATTGTCATGATTGATCAACTAGATTATTGTATACCATTTACCAAACTTAACACTGTAGGTAATTATATACTATTTGTTGGAGATAACCCTAGTAACCATGAGAGTGTTGGCACAAGAATGTTTAAAAATTCATCTCTGATGGTAGATTTTCCTTTACCCTCGCCTGACATTCCATCTTCCTCTATCAGTGCTCCTCTGCACATGGCTTCTTTTGTTGAAATATGTTGTCATTGATGGAAACAAATTCATTGAAATAAAGTGTATTACAGTCAATAGGTGACATAGGTGTCAAAGAAGGTCTCAGGGAGCAGAATTAAGGAGTAGCATGAAAGCATGGAAATAGAATGGTGCAGAGGCTTTGGAACCAGTTTTGATATTGCAGATCATCTCAGGAGTATAAGAATACCACCCAGATCAATATAACTTTCAAAGAGATTTCCAGTTATATGCAGAAGTTCGAGAATGACCTCCTGGTTTGAAAGATAAACATAGTCAAAGATCTATAACCCCAAGTCAAAATTAGTAGATTTAGAAGGAGTGTGGAGGATGCTTGATGCATAGCAAGTTTTGGTACATTTCCAAAGTGTGCAAGAAAATCCCATAGAGCCTCTATGCGAAGCTCCGAGAAGACATGGTAGGAATCACAATAGTGGGAACCATTATTATTGGCCACATATAGGGTAGGATGATGCCATCTTGATGATGGTACCTCGGTAGGTGCACCCCAAAGGTTTCAAATCTGGTGCAAGTGGAAAGCTTCCAGATGCAATGAGTGAGTGGGGCCCACCTAGAAGTGGTATCCTAAAATTATTTTTACAACACACACAGCTAAGTGCTAGGAGGAAAGCATTGGGCTACATTCTTCCTGATCGATGGCACTAGAGACATCCCTTTAGATGGACTTTGTCATCATGACAGGTGGTTTCCCACACAGTTGATCACATATATCAATAGTGGAGATCCACCTGGGGGAACCCCTCTTGAAACCATAATTCACCCAGTAGTGGTGTCATGGAAATGGCTTGAACCCTGTGGTTTTTGGAAAAATAAAATTATAAAGGAGAATGGTCATAAGACAAGGCCTTAGAGGATGTTTCTCTCTCCTCTCTAACGATTATAGGTGGCAGAAATTGATTCGCTTAGATGATGTCAGAGGACAATGTTAGCATGGACACGTGGCAGGCGGATTCAATTTTTTTGGGCTCCCAAATGGCCCTTTTTTGTGTGACATGTGTCACCACTCAAAGGTCAAAATGTGGGAAAAGTGACATCATTTTGACATCATCCCATTTTCAGGAGCCACAAATTTTGTTACTAGTGCGCAAAGTTGTAGCGATGGGCAACGAAAGCCGAGACACATCAACATTTATAGTTTTTCATCTAACAACCAACGACAAATGCGCGGGAGGACCCCATAAGATAGCTCATCCTGTAGGATTTACCCTGGAGAGAATTATAATACCTTTTAGTAGAGGCATCGAGTAGCAGGAACTAGGCCCTAAAGGTAGAGAAACAACCAATCATAATTGCCTTCGAGTGGTCCCCATGGACATGTCAACCTGGAGGTATGACCCCGGCGGGTGAATTATGGTGCACACAAAAAACGTTTCGAGATAGTATGGGCTATAAGCTAAGTGCCCATAAAGGGTCCCATGTAGCAGTTGGAGGAAAGGGGGTGTGGTATATAAAGAGTCGAGGTGGCCCTTGTAGTGGCTAAGTTCCAGCTTCTGGTTGATTCACGTAGAAGTAGGACCAACACAGCGAAGCTGTTAACATATGGAATCGGCTTGCATAGGGCTTGATAAGGCTAAGCACCCAATGGCCTAGAAGATGTTCATGGAGATCGGATCTATGGCATAAAAATAGATAAGGGAGCCAAAACAAAGGAACTAAAGGAAAAAAGGCATGATTATCAGTTTTGACAGTAGTTCTAGTAGTTAAGCCAAATTCAAACTGCAGATAAAAATAGAAGGCACGCTATTAAATCCTATAAAAGCTCCATATCAACTGAAATAAGCATAAAAGCATTAGATTGACTTAGATATTAAGCCTAGAATAGTATATCAAGATTAAACAAGGCCAGGAGACTTGTAGTGGACAGTCAGAGGACTGAATAAACAGGACAAAGGCAAAAAATAAGATGGCATGTAGCAATATAAGAAAAGAAAAGAAGGAAAAAATATCAAACAAAAGCCTATATAAGAAGGCCTGAGCAAGGAGAATAGAGGCAATTTTTTTTGACACAGAGCTTTTGATGCAACAAGGTGTTGGTATGGTGAAGTTGTTTTCTGAAGTGGTGACTGAGATTTAATTATTTTTGAAAGCAGAAAAGGCAGTCATTGATACTAATGTGAAAATGGATGAAAGATGGAACAATGGGTATCTAAAGCAAGTTGTAGCTTGCTGATTAGGGGTTTGTGCTTCTTCTAGTGGGTGATAGAGAATATTTGGGGTTGTAGCTCCATTTAGTTGAAGCTAAAAAATCATGGAGTTTTAGCTTCCTATTAGTTGTATCCAGAATATTGTATTTTCAAGTTGTAGCTTGCCCTATGAATTTATTGAAGAGTGGTTCTAAAAGTTACTTGTTCTTGTGTGTTCCATTGTGATTTTTGACATTAATATTTGTTATGGTTATTTAAGTTATTTATGAAAGTGCTCTTTATTGTCTTATTGTTCTTACATAAAGTGATAAGAAATTTTATATTGGTAAAATTAATATAATATTGATTCACAACCCCTCTCTGTATTTTCCTGGTTTCCAACAATTGGTATGAGAGTGGGTTACTTCTGATCATTCTAACAACTGGAAGAAAGATCAACTGCCATGGAAAATTAGGAAGGAGGTTTTACAAATAAGGAATCTATGTTCAGTGAAACAAACTATGTGTTTTGGAAAGTGGGGATGAAGGCCTACATTCAATCGCTTGGAGCTGATGTATGGGATGTTGTGGAATAAGAATGTTGAAGACTACCAGTTGTGGTTGCCAAAGATAAAAAAAATTGAGTTCACATGTAATGCTAAATGAATGCATGCATTTCTTGTTGGCCTACCTTATTTAGAACATGTGAAGGTTATGGAATGCACATCTACCAAAGAAATCTTGGACAAGATGAGCAACTACTATGAACGAGATAGGAAGGTAAAGAAAGCTAAACTCCTAGGTTTTAGGATCCAATTTGGATCATTGAGCACGCATGATGATGAAGATATTGCAAAGTATTTTCTAAGAGTTGATGAAGTTGTGAACACCATAAGAGGGCTTGATTAGAAGCTATATGAAGATGTGGTAGTTCAAAAAGTGTTGAGATCTCTTCCTGAGAGGTTTAATCCCAAGGTTTTAGCCATTGAATAAATGGCCAATATAGGCACTCTCACTTTAGATCAAATTCTTGGAATACTCGCTCCCTAGTAGATTGGGATTTTGAAAGGCAAGTTTGCAGCCAAAGAAATAACATTTAGAGAAGAAAATAAGTGCAAGGATGAACATGATGACTCATGTTGTGAATCAGATGAAGAAAAAGCTAACTTTATGAGGAAGCTCAAGCGAGGATCAGGAATGTATAAAGGTAAGTTTCCCTTTAAATGTTTTAATTGTGGAAAATTTGTTCATTATGCATCAAAGTTGTTGGCTTGTTGGGGCCTGACCCAGGTTCAAAGGTGATTTAGCCAAACAAATCCCAATACTACTGGCCCTTTCGACAATAATTCGTGGACCGCGGACTAAGGTCTCACCTAAAGTAGTATGGGAGGGTGCTAGAACCAGGTTTCGGCATCCTAGAGATGTCTGATGAGTTCAAGTGGTCCGCGGTTTGACCTTGCATGCATGTCACTATGCACACTTACCCGTACCTTGCAGCCTGTGGTGCTTCTTTCATGCAGCCCTACTTAGGGGTCGAACAATGTTATTACCCAAATACTTACTAGTAACCCGATATTAGTTGATTAAGTTATCTTACTTGCATGTGTAAAGTATACTTAGCAATATAAATCATTCATACAAGTGTGCAGTAAATAAAAAGTACATTAGCAATTGATATCAAACATGTAATAACTCAAGAATAGATACATGGAATTCAAATAAAACTTCTCTTTATTATTCTCTTCCTTCGGTTATAGACTCTATTCCACCTTGCGCACTCAGCTTCAGGGATCCACGCACTCAGCTGTGGACTCTACCAGGCCTCTGTGCACTTAGCTGTAGAGCCTCTTCCTACTTTATGACCCAAGACACACTTCGCACTTAGACTTAATCTCTAAGACCTTTCATTCCTATCCTCTATTCGATCCAATTAGATGTGTTTACAACTTAGAGCCTCGCTCTATTTATACAATACCATGGTCCGTGGACCATGGGTAGGTTGACATTACATTCAAAACTTAGGGTGGACATCCCTATGACTCTAATATACATTTTCACGCCAGCAATTCGCAGAGCTTTACAACAATATCAACTCAAAACTTGGTCTTTGAGCCTCAAAACATGTCGTGGTAGGATTCCATGCCCAACAAGCCCCCAAAACAAACATCATGACTCGCCCTTGAGTCACTCTGTCAGCACAGCGATCTTGGCATGGAGTCCCTCCAACTGTCCTCGAATTGTGTTGATGTCGGCAGTGCACTGAGCTGTTGCTTGCTGAACCTGCTGCATTCGTTCTTCTAAGACCTCTGTGTCTGAATTGTTTCCTTACATATGTACCGACATTTGCTGCCTTTGTCTAGCTCCTCATAGCACGAAGACTGTGCTTCGGCCAGCTGCAAGTGGCTACCATTTACTTTGCCTGGGAAGGGTTCTCCATTTAGTTTGACTAGCTGGACCGTGCCTCCATCTGTGATCTCCTTAACCACGTATGGTCCCAACCAATGCATTCTGAATTTTCCCAAAAAAATTTCAAACTTACTATCATACAGCAGCACTAAGTCATTTACCTTAAAGGTGTGCAAATTTATATGGTGGTCATGCCAGGCTTTTTCACAATACATTTGTACCTGTTGATGAAACCCAGCCAAAAATCGTTCTTCCTCAAGTTCTTCCAATTGCGCGAGCCTTTCCTCCAAAGCTTGGCGGTCCATCATCCCTATGAGCACTGCTATTCATAGACTAGGTACGATATATTCCATCAGCATGACAACTTCCATGCCATAAACTAACCGAAAAGGTGTTTGTCCTGTTAGTTTCTTGCACATTGTCTTGTAAGCCCATAGCATGACAGGTACGCGTAGGTCCCAATCGTTTTGTCGCGTGTTGCACACTTTGGTCACCGCAGTCTCTAGTATTTTATTGAAAGCTTATATAGTCCCATTGGCTTGTGGGTTGTACGGTGTAATTTTTTGATGATACGCCTGGAATTCTTCTATGAGCACGCTGATGGTTTCATTAAAGAAATGTGTTCCACGATCACTCATTAAGATTTTCGGACAACCAAATCAGGTCAACACGCTTTCAAACAAAAACTTCGCAGTCGTAGCAGCCATGCAGTCTTTTACCAGATGCGCCTCCACCCATCATGTTAGGTACTCCCTTACGGTGATGATGTATCACGTGCCCATCTTTCCTTGAGGTTTGATTAGTGCCACAAACTCGATTGCCCATTTTTCAAACGTCTGCAGTGTCATTTGTGGATTTAATGGAATTTCGTCCCTCCACGATGGTTTTCCAGTCCTTTGACATATATCGCAAGCCTTATAGTAGGCTTTTGGATCCTAGTGAAGGGTTGGCCATCATAACCCTGCGCGAAGAATCTTTTACGCAGTCGCGTGTCCTGCATAGTGTCCTCCTGCTGCACCCCCATGTGCTTCCGCGAGGATCTGACTTCGTTCGAATTCAGCTACGTATCTTT
Source organism: Pinus tabuliformis (assembly GCA_031772625.1). Classification (NCBI taxonomy): domain Eukaryota; kingdom Viridiplantae; phylum Streptophyta; class Pinopsida; order Pinales; family Pinaceae; genus Pinus; species Pinus tabuliformis. The sequence continues at coordinate 240,369,692 of CM062809.1, forward strand.
GCAATAACTCATCATTTCCCATTTTTTATAGGTTCCCCATGATGACAAAAAAATCTGCCACGTGCACCAACAATTCCTTCTTTTGTTGGATGGAGTATTCCTTCGGCAAGGTCCCTGTGGTGAGAAAGTGGATTATATCTTCGAAGTGATCATCCGCAAAGTGCACAGGAAAAAGCTTAGCGTCAAGTAGTCCCTCCTCCAAATTATTGGGTTCCTCGCCTGTCTTAATGCGTGAAAAGTGATCTGGTCCTACGTTCAGGCATCCCGGCTTTAATACAACCTCAAAATCATATTCCTAGAACAATAAGAGCCACCTGAATATGCGCCCCCCCAACACAAGCTTATTGACCATGTATTTCAATGCGGAATGGTTGGTATACATCTTGAAATGCCCTTCGAGAAAATGGTGTCAGTATTTTTAGAGTGCGTACACCATTGCCAACCCCTCATGCTTGGTGATGGAATAGTTCTTCTCTACTTTGGACAACCTCTGGCTTGCCAACGTGATAGGGTGATCCAAGCCTTCCTTGCCCTCATGTGTGAGAACTGCTCCCAATGTGCTACACTACACATCAACATGAACATGAAACTCCACATCCCATTTTGGGAAGACCGGGATTGGAGAGGAGGCCAATTTCCCATTTAGGATATCCAAAAATTTTATTCAATCGTCATTCCAGCAAAATGTAACATCCTTTTTCAATAATTTTTCCATCAGTGCGGTGATTTGGGCATAGCTTTTGATAAACTTTCTGTAGTACCCGATGTGTCCCAAGGTAGCACGCAGTTGTTTAACACTTCGCGGTGCTTCCAAATTTAGAATAACATAAATATTCACAGGGTCCACCATCAATCCCTATTTGCAGACCACATGTCCCAATAAGTTTCCAAAGGGAATGAGGAATGTGCACTTCTTAAGGTTCATCGCAATCTGGTGTTGTCAGCAAGTATCCAGCATTAAGCATAAACTTGCTACGTGGTGCTTAACTAATCCAAAGATAGTCCAATTATCCAGATAGATCTCCAAGAACTTGTGGATGTATTCTTTGAACACGACAACAATGATGAACAAAAAGATGGCTGGTGCATTCTTCAATTCAAAAGGCATAACAATGTATTTAAAGCAACCCCATTCCATTGCAAAGGTCATTTTTCTCCTGTCTTCCGCTGTGATATTGATCTATTGGTACCCTGAGAACCCATCCGTGAATGAGTATGCTTCTTGTCTGCCAACATTTCCCAATAATTCATCTATGAACGGTGTCGGGAATGGGTCATGTACACAGACATAGTTTAGCTTCTCGAGGTCCACGCATATTCTTATTTTGTCCTTCTGCTTTTTCTCCTTTACTACCATAGGACTCACCTAGTCAGATTCTTCCACTGCCTCAATAATTCTGGCTGCGAGCATTTTGTCTGATTCTATGTGGACCTTTTCCTTATACTCTCAAGTGGTAAGGCCTCTGCTTGACTGGCTTCACGTCGGGTTTTAGGGTGATCTTCATCATCCCTAAGTTGCCAATGATCCCTTTTAAATCCGTAATTTTGGTTGGGAATAAGCCTTGGTATTCCCAGAGTAACTCAACAACCTTATCCATCGTAGCATCATCCAAATAGTCTCCAAGCGTTGCATACTTTGGTCCCGCCTTTGTTCCAATGTTTAACTACTTCATTTTTAGCGGCACGGTTATGTATAGATCTTCAATAAATGGTCCTCTAACCTCGCAGCAGCCTTCCGTTTCTGGAATGTTAATATTTCATGGGTCCTCATCATCCTCCTCAACATTTACATTGTAACACTCCAACGTGCATCTCAACTGCATCACCCATTCCGGCTGAAGCACTTCCATTGGCTCCTGGGGTATTTTGAAGATAACTGCTTTCACTGCTTGTAGTACGTCATCAACAATATCCCACCAAAGATCTTCAAACATGAAGGTTAGCAAGAATCCTTCGTGCAAGATGTCCCATTCACTCATGCCATGGTGGAGCTTCGTCTCAGTATACCAATTCATGGGTATGACATCGAGAGTATGACAAAACAAATGCACCCATTCAGGTTGTGGCTCTTCCCCGTAGACCTTGGTCCATTTCACAAGGTGTGTACATGGATCATCCCATCCATCATACTTGTCTGCCAGTCACATCTGCGGTCTCCCAAATTATAGGCACATCATCCTTCTGCATCTACACCAGTCCTAAAAAATTCTTTGATGCGTTCCCCACCACCTTCCAAGCGTAGTGTGCAGTACCCATTTGAGAGTGTCAAAACACTGTTGTTCTGGCACTTCTCTATCAAATTTTTTGAGGAATTCATCCACCACTTTCAACTCATCATACATAGGAAGATCCCTTACCTCTATTGTCATGTAGCACATTGATCTTACCATCATGTTGCAATTGAGCGTGGTTACCTCATGTAATCGATTCTTCCATCATTTTGTTTGCTCATCCGAATCTGATGTGTTGGAGCTTTCGCGCTCCCACGAAATCCTACCATATGCTATAGGATTTACCCAATCCTGTTCCCAAGTGGTTATCTTGTAGATACAGTCTAGCTCATTGTCGCTCTTGTCATCACACACTGGCTCTATGTAGCGCAATCCTTCCGCAGGGTCTAAAGGTAATACTACGCGTAGTGCCTTTTTCTCAAAAATCATTTTGTGCTTCTTCAGGTTTATCACTCCATTCATATCAGTGGCCCAATATATTCCTAGTAGCACGGGATAGGGATTGTTATCATCGAAAATCTCTATCACTTCAAAATCTACAAGTACGCTTGCACCTTTGATGTCTACCATTATTCCCTGCAATCTTCCAATCGGTAGGATCTTCTATTGGTTCACCATTCACAATTGAATAGGGGACCATTGCAACATGGGCCTGCCCATGCTCTCCCATGTCCTCTTTGGTAGTACATTTACATTTGATCATAAATCCAGAATCACTTGATCCATTTCATACTCTCTGATTTGCGGAGTCAATCTCATTTCCTTTCCGGTTCGCAATGTGTGCTTCCTGAGCTTCCGGACTACGCGCAGTTGTCCTGACCCCGCACACCTAGTGATGAGTTTCTACAGTCCCTTCATAGCCTTGTTGTTGCACAGCAGCTTCATGCACATCTCCATAAAGGTAGTGAGCATTGAAGGATCCATCTCTAGCTCTAGTTGATCCTTACTACCTAAAGTGGAGGCCTCTGTGGAGCTATTCTTAGCTTCCATGAATGTCTCCTTCACGCACTCCAAATCAAATTCAGGTTCCTTTGTAGGAGCCTTGTGAACCCATGCACTTTCTTCAGGCTACTTACCTTTTTCATCTCCTGTCGTGATACCACTTTGGAGCACGATGCTTACATTCGGGTCCCCTTCACGCGGCTCAGAACTCATCATTTGAAATTTCTGAGTCGGGGGAGGCTGGAGTATCCCTTTATCGCGAAGCCTCACTGTCAGTGTAGGGCAGTCCTCTGCCTCATGATCAAACTAAGTACAATATAAACACGATGCTCTCGTCAGATTTGTACAATCGCAGGCATAATTCCCTGGCCATCCGCAATTATAACAAATCAACTGTTCACAACCCTTCCTGGTCCCATTCCACCTCGATCTCATCCGCGCCCCTAAAATCTAGCGTGCACTATCCCTGCATTTGGATCGACGGCTCACATTTCAGTTTGCACTCTGTAGGCAGGAGTCTGATCCATCATTAGTTCATAACTTCTATAGGTGCGTTCATCGTGGCCTACTGACCTGCAAAAATTATAGAACAACTCTTGGGACGTCTACGTATACTTCTGTAATAGATGACAATTATTCGTAGCATGTTTTCCTCCTATCTAAAAAATCGTGCACCATAATGCAAGTGCCGTGCTCGGTCCTACCTGTGCCTCTGGTCTTAATGGCATCGACCCTCCTACTGCCAAGTAGTTCGCGAAGACTGGACAATGGTCCTTGTCATGTCCCTGTCCCTTGCACTTTATGCACCATACCTCCTCACGCACCTCTGGGCGAGTTTTCCTATCCTATTTCAAGCTCCGCATTTCCATACACAAATTTTGCAATTGCACATGGATTTGTTGGACTCCCATGCTAGGATCTTGTATTGGGGTCTTATGTAGACTAATTGCAATCTCCAAAGCTTCAGCCTGGGTGGATAACTTCTGCTGTGACAGTGCCATCCTTAAATCCGGCATTAGTAACACTACAAACCATGCACATTGTTGTCCATCTATCAAGGTCATGTTGGCTTCGTAAATCATACTCTTCAATCTCTGATCCAGATCCCCTGGGGTCTCGCCTGGAAGCATTGCAATTTCCTTAAACCTGATAATCGATTGTGTCTCCGATTTTGGCCTACTAAATTCCCTGTTCAGCACAGCCTGGATATCTGCGATCCCCATGTTTGGATGGTCATTAGAATGCTTAATGTACCATTTTAGTGCGCGATCCCGCAACGCACTTATCAGCATTCCCTTATTTATATTGTGCTTCCCATACAGTTCTACCACAAACCAGAATTGGTCTGGATCTTCGTTCCCTACTCCTCTGAATACCAGCAATTTTATGGCGCTCACCATATTGAACTGTGGTGGTGATGGAGGTGGTGTGGGGGGAGATGGATGTGAAGATGGTGAGACTGGTGGTGGTGTAGGTGGAGGTGGTATGGTGGAATTCACTGCCTTATCAGATGAATCACACTTCTTGGTGAAACTCTCACGAGCTCTTCCTCACTTTCTTACCGAGGCAAAATCAAGGGGCTAGTTTCTATTTCTAAGCTACCTTTGTTTCTATAGATCCTCCCACTTCGCGTATCCCCAAACATCAATTTATTTGCATAACCTATTATTCACAGAATAGCATTTTAATCCAAGTGTTCAAAGTTTTAATGTACTTACCTCGCGGTCCTTTGAGGAAGCATCATTTTGCCTTGCTGTAGTTGACTATCATGTCTACCGCAAACTCGGTGATAAACCCTCATATAATTTGATCGAGCCAATGGTCCATAGTGCACGTGATTTTATCTTCCGATGATTCTAGTATGCACACCAATTCTGGAGTCCACACAATGGTTTTTTCGAGCCTACACCTTACCCGACTGTCTGCTAGCTTCGCGATCCACTCATACAACTTAGAGGGGAAGGATGCAAAGAAAATTTCATGGATTTCCATATATAAGTAGCGCTCTAACCACTGTTCCTTTGATACTCGCGGATTCCTATTTTCCTATGCCACAAACTCGTGAATCTTTTTGTCCAACCACCCTTCAATTTCTTTCTTCATCAGACTCCAGTGACACGACATCAGACATTGCTTATGCATATCCCGGTCCTAGCAACAAAACCATTTGCTGGTTTGTTGGGGCTTGACCCAGGTTTGGAGGTGATTTAGCCAAACAAATCCCTATTCTACTAGCCCTTTCGGCAATAGTCCATGGAGCATGGACTAAGGTCTCACCCGAAGTAGAATGGGAGGGTACAAGAACCAAGTTTCCATACCCTAGATATGTTTGATGAGTTCAAGTGGTCTACAGTTCGACCCTGTCTGCACATCGCTATGTGCACTTAACCCTACCTCGCAGCCTATGATGCTGCTTTCGCGTAGCCCTACTCAAGGGCCGAACAGTGTTATTACCCAAATCCTTACTAGTAACCTAATATTAGTTGGTTAACTTAGCTTACTTGCATGTCTATAGTATACTTAGCAATATAAATCATTCATACAAGTGCGCACAATAAATAAAAGGTACATTAGAAATTGATATCAAACATGTAGTAACTCAAGAACAGATATGTGGAATTCAGATAAAACTTCTCTTTATTATTCTCTTCCTTCAATTACAGACTCTATTCCACCCTGTGAACTTAGCTGTAGGGGTCTGTGCACTCAGCTACGGACTCTACTAGGCCTCTGCACACTCAGCTGCAAAACCTCTTCCTACTCTACGACCCAAGACACACTTCACACTTTGACTTAATCTCTAAGACATTTCATTTCTATCCTCTATTTGATCCAATTAGATGTGTTTACAACTTTGAGCCTTGCTCTATTTATACAATCCCATGGTCCGTGAACCATGGGTAGGCTGACATTACATTCAAAACTTAGGGTGGATATCCCTATGACTCTAACATACAATTCACGCTCGCAATTCACGGAGCTTTACAATAATTTCAACTCAAAACTTGGTCTTTGAGCCCCAAAACATGTCGTGGGGGGATTCCATGCCCAACAAAAGTGTCTTGAAAAGAATAAAAGGGTTTAAGATCAGAAAGAAAAGTTTAATAAAGTTCATAAGGATAGAAAGAAGGCTAAGAAGAAAGGCTTTTATGTTCAAGAAGAGAGCTCCTCTAAAAGTGAGCCCAGTAAATCCTCAGATGAGGACGGAGATGATGATATATCTAAATAATTCATACTTATGGCCATAGAAAAAATTCATGTCAAGGATATTTCTGATGATGATGAAGGAGAAGTTGATCTTGAAGGTGAACTAGTTAGAGAGGCTAAGAAAGAAAAACAAAACGTAGAAAGAATCTTTGATAAAAGAAAAAGTTGAGGTTGTAGAGCCATTACTCCTACAAATAGAAGAAGGTAAAAAAATACAAGATTCCTTGAATCGGTATTTGAATGAAAAGGCTCAAATATGTGAGAAGATGGATGGAGAAATTGTATTGCTGAAGAAGGAATTACAGAAGGCTAAAACACAATTCAACTTCAATCAAAATTTTGAAAGGGACTAAAGATTTGAATGAGATATTGGAAGAAGAGTGAGCCTCCTCAAATCAAATGGGGCTAGGCTATGAATTTGAGCCCATTATAACAGATGAATTAAAAGGTAAAAAGGAAATTACCTTTGTTCCAACAAAAGAAGAGACTACAAATTCACAAGAGGCAATTTCTCAGCAAAATAAAAATCAATGGTAGCAAAAGAATAATGATGGCCAAGTAAATTGAACTGCCTAAAAATTAGCTCAGTGCAAAAGGAAACCTTCTAGGTATGATGATGTCTTCCTAGGATATTGTTTCACATGCACCAACTATGGCCACAAAGAAGCAAGCTGTAGAGTTAATCTCTCTTATGGACGGCTCAGATCTAAGAGAATATTTCAAGAGAGAAGAAGAAAACCTAGGTATAATAATTATTTTTCTCCCTTGAATTACCAAGTGAAACGTTTTAAATGCCAAAAAAATTGGCACATAGCAGCTAATTGCAGGCTTGAAGAAAATAAGACAGGGCTAGTAATTGAGCAAATTTGATAGAAGCCCAAAGTCTCGAAAGTAAAAGAAAAAATAGAGCAATGTGATATTGCTTTGTATGCTCACAATGGTGGGAGCCATTGGTATGTGGTTAGTGGTTGTGCTAGGCACATCATAGGAGATAGAAGAAAGTTCCTAACTTGGAAGCCAGTTGAAAAAGGTAATGTGAATTTTGGAAACAATGCTCGAGGTAAAATAATTGCAAAAGGAGTTTTCAGTATATCAAATGGCAGAGGCAAGGCCAAGAACGTTTTTTATGTTGATGGGATGAAACATAATATGTTGAGTGTGACTCAGATGTGAGGTCAAGGCTATGATGTGATCTTGAAAGCTAAAAATTATCAAATCAAGTCCACAAGTACAGGAGAAATAGTTGTTGAATCTATAAGAATAGATAAAAATGTCTATGTGATGAGAGAAAATACATAAAAATATTTTTTAACAAATATTGATGAGAGTTGTCTATGGCACAAAAAACTTGGACATTTGAACTTTGACTAGATGTTCAAGCTTAGCAAGAAAAACATAGTCAAGGACTTGCCTAGTATTTCAAAACTAGAGAACATAATCTGTAAATATTTCTAATTGAGAAAGCAAGTTCAAATTCCTTTCAAGGCAAAGGAGAACTCATTAGAAAATTCATTACAAATGGTACACATGGATCTGTTTGGACCATCCAGAATGCAGTCAATCACAGGGAAGTTACTATATTTTATGCTAATAATTGATGACTTCATCAGGATTATGTGGGTTTCCTCTCTCAGAGAGAAATTTAAGGCTTTAAGAAGTTCAAAGCCATGGTTGAAAATGAAGCTAACCGCAAAATCTAAAGCATAAGTTCAGGTAATCAAGGTGTTGTAGTGACTACAACCACCCTCCAAAGTTTTGGCTCGCATGCAAATTTCAGAGCCTACCTCGGATCCTACGATTAACTGTCCTTAATCGCTTATTAGTAAGCTGATGATTTCAACCTCCCCACCCTGATCTTAAGAGTTTTCCGTGTTCTCATCTTCATGTAGCATGTGTCATATTTTGGCATAGGGGTTCTTGTTTGTCATGCAAACAAAATGTTGTCGTTCTACAAGGGAATTGTGTGCATATGAGTGGTTGTCATAACATAGACATGTTTCACACTCACCTCACGCAATCACGTCACGAAGGTTGTTGCATAAGAAAAGTATGTCTTATGTATTCTGTATGGTCTACGTTGTGTCACTACGTGTCCATGTACGATCACAGTCGAGTCCTATAAATGTTTTCATATGTTTCACTGATATCACAATTAGCCATTTTCCCAAGCAACATAGCCTCATCCAACTTCCAGGAACTATGCGCTTTGTTTTTGCAACCATCAAGCTTCCTCCCTTATCTGTTGAAACCCTACACTACACAGAGACACCAACCTCCCTTCCCCCTGAAACCCCACAGCCAACAGACACCCCAGCCAGCACTGCTCTCCAAAAATGCACAAAGAAGTCCAGTTGCACTGCACTCAGAATTGTACGAAGGTTTCCTCCCAAGACCCCTGTCACACAACAGTGCTTTGAGCCTCAAAACTACATAGTGTTGTCCAAGTTTTCTTATTGGTATTGTATGCAGAAATTGCACAGACAGGCCTCCCAGGGCCTCATTCTGATAGCAATCATTGTCCACTGAAGTTGCGCAGATCTACCTCTCAGTGACTACAGGAAAAGGTGACATGTTGAAATCACTTCCAAGGAGTTGAGCAGAAGGACCAAGGAACCGAGTAATGGAAAAGATAAGGAACACATGAAAACTTCGTCGGATGCATGATCATCTTGAGGGTAAGTATGTGTTGAAGCCTCAGATTTTTGTTGCTCCAACATGGGGGATAACCACCCGATTCGAACATTAGAAATCAACTCCTTTTTCGTTTGGTGTGGTCGCTCCAACTGGGGATGATAGGACCAGTTTCCTAGTGTGGGTTGGTAAATGATGATGGGTGGTTTTCAAGTGATTGCAATAAGAAAAATGATAACTAAATGACCTATTCTAACACGCAAATATCTAATTAACTTAATCTAATATAAAACCGAGGTATTATGTGTGATATGAGATCTAAAAAGATATATGTTTGGTATGTGGTAATAAAGATCATTCACATGTTAAACAAAGATGATAACATGTAAAGATAATTTCTTTGACTAAAAAGTCAGTCAAGGAAATGTGAAAATTATATCTCATATATTTAATGATCATATATGAAATTAAATGATTTCAGCTAAGTATTATACAATAATGTAATTAACACATAAAAGAAAGAACATACTCCATACATAATTCATGAAACGGAATGTTATCACTAATTTAATAAAATAGAATTGATCATACAAGATAAAGTACCACATGTGTGAGGTTCTTCTCATTTGACTAGTGACATAGATCAGCTCCTTTGTTCAATCAAATACTTCTCCAAGCATACAGTAGTGCATCAACAATAGAAAGTAGTTTGATATTGAAAAGTAATGAACATGTTCCATAATCTCATCAAGGCATCTACAAACTTACAAAAGTTCATTCTTTGCAAATGTTTCTTGATAAAATTGTGGACCCTTCTCTAAATGCATGAGAAAGGTATAAATACTATCTAACTAAATTTTAGAAATAGATTATACAAAATATCTAAGGAGGTTTAAAACAACCTTCCTCTTAACTAGTAACTAACTCTAAAAATAAAATCAATTTGTTGACTCGAGGTTATGAAAATGTCTTGTTGTCTGCCATCTTTTCCGTGAGGTCGCATATGTCGGACATTGGTTTTACTTGAGGAGGTGCTTCAAATTGAATTTTGACCTATCCTGCAAAGATGACATCTGTAAGAGGTGGAAAAATTCTTTGCGTTGAATTGATGAATAATTCGGTGTCATAATTTGGCTGTGAGGTTTGACAAGAAATTGCCAATATGCCTCCCAGTCGGTCTTTGATAATTTCGTGATTGCCTCTCTTTGGATTTTCATCTTTGCTTTCCAGTTTTTATCCAATTCTTTCAAATATGGAAGTGAATTTTGATTACCTTCTTTTATCAATTTGGTGGTGTGAAAAGTGTAATTGACTGCTTTTATTATATTCTTTGCCACTCCTTCTTCTCTTGCTACTGCCAATTCTACCTGCTTAATCCGTGCATCCAAATTTGTGAATAATATGTCTTTGTGTGTTTCTTCAATCTCTGGCATATTCACGCTTCTTCCTTCTTCATACTCTTTCCATTCAATATAGTCAGAGATCTTATTATTGAAGTCATTAAACTTAATTCTTTGATCAATTTCCTTATCTGCTAATTGATCACTGGTATTCAAATAAGGGGTGATATGGGACATTTTCTGGCATAATAGATATTGTTGTTTTGACAAAATGGAGTTTAGCTCCAATGCCTCTTTGATGAACTCATCAGTAGTGGGGACATCTTTATATTTCTCAATAGTCTCTTGAAACTCTTGGATTTGCATATTCTTTGCTGAGATATCTGCTTCGTGGCTTATCCTAAGTACTTCCATACTTTGCTGAAATTGGACTATTTGTTATGTGGCTTGCTTATTCACATTTGTTATCTCTATTTACAGTTGTTTCTCAAGTTGTTCTATCCTTTCTTCTCTTTCCCTTAACAAAATAGATACTTTAGTGGCCTTATCAATGGTGGCAGTAGCATATGCCCCTGCAAATTGTGACAACCTGGATAAATTTTCAGTTGGATTTGAAGGAATATCCTTCTAGACTATATCCATTGGTTCATTCCCTAGTGGGATTTCAAGTGTTTTCACTCTCCTTCTCTTCCTCTGTATTCTTACTACAACCTTATGCAATGGGCTATAGAATACATCTAAAGGAGGTATTTCAATAACCTTTAGGATAATCTCAGATGTCAGAAATGTAGGTATGATTTTTGCATTTTGTGAACTTTTCCCTTGCTCATTCATTGGCTCAAACGCTAAAACATTCTGAGTTTGTTGTGGAGTATGATGTCCTGTAGTTTTTTAGACATCTGTTGCTTTGTCAGTATCTTGGAGTTTTTTATTAAGCTAGTCCCATTCCTGCTCCATATCGTTGCTTTCGCCTTTGGGACCAGTATCTTGAGTTAGGTCAGTTTTGACCTATTTCTTAGTTAACCATTTTCTAGATTCTGTCGTAGCCTCTCTTTCTTATTCCTTCCCTATGTTCTGGGTTGCATTCACTTGAGATTCTATTTGAGTATTTGGTCCCTCACTGTTAATGGTCACACTGAGCATAGGTTTGTCATTAGTTCTTAACAAATCCAATGGGATTGTTTCAAGCCTCCGATTTCTAAATTCATGAAACCTTTTGAAGTCATCAGGATTCAAATTCACTTTTTCCCAATTGAATGCTTGTTGAAATGACTCGGATGATTGTAATAAATCTTCAAATTCATTATCTTCATGGATAAATGGTTTGACCTTTACTGACATAGTAAAATTTTCTCCTACTTTCTTTGGGTCAAATTTCCTATTTGGCATAGTAGCCAACCTGAGCCTCTCTATGTTCTGTAACTCTTTGTTTGCATGGTTGAAGTTCGCCAATGAAAAAGCACCAAAATGGATGGGAAAGGGTGGCCATAGTGATTTTTCGCTATATTTCAAAGTCTTGGTTAAGTCTTTTCCAATAGTTTGGTGAGCTATTTCTCTGGCTAACAGCTTGTCGGGGACATACAAAGGAAGTACATGTGGTTCTAATGTACTACCTTAAACTTTGATATATGTGAAACATTGCTTAGCAAAGTGCTTTCCTACTACAATAAGGTCTGTAGTAGCTTCCTTAGAAACTTTCGGGGCCTTTTTATCAAAAATCATTTGATGTAATGGTAGGATAACACCATGGCATATCTTGTAAAAATGGGGTATAAAATGGGATCCCAACATTTGTTTGTGGCTGAGATGGATGGGGTATGGGTCTTGCAAGGTCCATTTCCAACCCATAATTGGCAACTTAGTACATAAACACATATAATCCATGATATAAGCACTCATATAAATGGAGGAAAGAATTTTATGGAGGTGGATCTCTTTTGACGATATTCAGAAATAGTCGTAGCTAAGTTGTCGGATAGGGTAGTAGCCGAATTCATTATATGATAATTGATACATGCATCAACTGAAGGGACCCATTCTATAGAGAACTTGGTATTATTAGGCATTCCATACAATCTACATAACATAGAGGCTACATATTTATGGGGATTTACTAAACAAGCTATGTGGTACATACTCATCTTATCATATTTGAATTTTTTTTCTAGGAATCTCCACCCCTAAATCATCTGGAAGGGTTCTTCATTTTGATTCGCGAGCTTGGCCAGGAATTATCTATCATATATATCTTGAGGATCAGGAAGGTGGTACATTTGTTTCAAATCTTTAGCTTTAAATGATCCCATCTGCTCCATCTTTGAAATCTTGAATTGTTTGTCTTCAATATTGACATTCTACACCAACCATCTAACCATATCCATGTATGGTATTGTCTTGGCTCTTTCTCCTATTCTGTGAAGAAAAGAGCAAGCAACGTCTCTGAATTGAATTGCCGAGGGTTGTATTGAATCTATTGTTGCCTTGGTAATAGTAACTTCAAGCCGCTCTTCTTCAAGTCTATTATAGGTAACTTCCCACGTCATTGCTCCTCCATCAACACTACAAATCGTATCAGCAAATATGGGTAGCATCTCTGTAACCTCAGATTCTGAAACACTTTATTTCTTATGTTTTTGCATTACTTTTTGTAAGGACATCTCTTTTGAAGCTTCCCTGAAATGAAAGAGAGATATATCAGTGTAAACAATAGAGGGTAATTAAGGCTGAAGAGCTCTTTGAAATGACTTGAATCATGGGAAGATTTAAATGCAATCTCTATATTAACTAGCCATGACTTGAAAATATTAACTTCTCTCCTCGAGCTGCTAAACAACAATTGCTTTGTTAACCCACTTGATATTTCATTAAAAACTCAATAACTTCCCACATTTTACACCTAATTTTCCGGATTGGAAGCTTCAAATGTTGCAACATAGTGTTGTTCGTAGATAATGCGAAATGAGGACTTTTAGATAGGTAAATTCTAAAGGTTTGATTGTGAAACATCACCATATCATATTTTGAAACTTTTAAGGGATAACATAGTGGCATGCCTTGTCAAATTGTGACTTGTGAAGTGCGATCGCATATTCTTAGAGTGTCGAGATCGGAAAATCATAGTGGAGACTTTATCGCATATCACATTTTGGGATTTTCTTTAGGATATTAATAATTGTCACCTAGAAAACTACGAGATGCGATTTACGATGATATAAGTTTAAGTATGGGTTCCATTCTAAAGGTTTAAGGAAAACTTTTTGAGTTAGCGCTTATTTTCAAAGGCTAAAAATTTTAAAGGGTCCCTATTTATATGTCAAATACTAACTATTAATCCCTATAAACGGGGGTGTTGTTACATAGTACAACAATTGGCAATTCACTTGAGAGAACCAACTATCTCTTATTGGTCTTTTGAAATCTCTAAAAATTTCAAAATTATAAGAGTTATAGGAATAACAATTACATGAGTTACAAACTAAACAGCATTTCCTTGAAATCATAATCGCTCACTTAATTTAATTATTCAACTACTTTACTCTTGTAATGATAAAAATAAAAATGTTTACATGAGTCTATACTAAGATTTAAAGAGACATAGTAGGTGTCTTCTATAGATTAGTTTTTATTGTTTACTCATTTATCATAGATAGAGCCTTTGCTACCAGTAGGCATTCATAGCCTCGACAGGGTTATCATTTACCAACAATGGTTCATTGTCCCATCCGAAGCAATTTTCAGAATTCAAAATGATATTCATTTGCTTTCTTTCTCATTTGGATCTTGTTTTTCCATTTTATGTAATTTTTCTTTTTAAGTTTCTTAAAAGACATTTTCTAGGTTTGGTAACCCTATAATGACAATTCCATTCATTGGTTGTAACTAAACTGAACAAACTGGCTCTTGATGAGACCCCTTATCCATTGATTGGTTAGTTCATTGGCTATTACCTTGTTTTGATATGCATTATTGGTAATATCAATTTAATTATTCCCCTATGATCATCGTAAAAAAACTCGTAATGAGACTTATTATCTTTTAAGTTTTGCATATTTTTGAATTACACTCTGAAAAAAATTTTATCAGAAAAAAGAAAATTTTATCAGATGGGGTGAATCATTGGTTCTTTTCAATAGTTTTTGGATGATAATAATAGAGTTTTGAGATACTCATCTATAGACAATCCTTACTAGGTTAAATATTCTTTTATTTACTAATAACAAAACATCTATACTTTATAAAGATAAGAGCTTGTTCATAGAATAAGTGATTTTAGCAAGGTCAAGTTTTTCCAAAGAAATAGGGTTTATTTTGATACTCAAATTCTCTAATTATTTATTTAATTTTTCCTATTTATAGAGGTGAAAAATCGAAGTATCCTTAGAGAATTTATTTTGAGAAGCCAAAAGTAAATACTCTTTAACTTTTATTTTCCTAAGAATCTTAAAGACAATATGATACAATTAGAAGAGGGTCTTTTCTAGGAAAAGTATTTTTTCAAAATTTCCCCATTAACGGGAAAAGAGTCTTTTCTACTTGACAAGTCTTGTAAAATAAATGATGATGGACCAATTTTCTCAATGATTTGGAAAGGTCTAAGCCACAGTCTTTGGAATTTGGTGTGTTTTCCCTTTTCCTCTTGTGTTTTGTCCCATTTCAAAACCAGATCACCTACTTCGAAGGTTTTATGACTGGCAAAGGTTGTATCAAAAGAGGCTTTGAATAACTGTTGATGACGGGAATGGGTGGCTTTAGCTTTTTCTCTTTCTTCTTCAAGCTTAAGGATCTTAAATTATCTTGCTTGAAGAAAAGAGGAAGGATTTTCATTAATAAATTTCACTAGAGCGAGAGATGGGATTGCTATATTTGTGGGGAGCACTGGTTCTTTTCATAAACTAAAGCAAAAGGATAAGAACCGATTGAGGCCTTCTGTGTTATTATTTCTACCCAAAGAGAAAATGTCAATGCCTTGTGCAAATTCCTATGGTTTTGGTCTATAGTTCACTTGATGATTTTGATAAGTTTTTTGTTTGTTGATTCGGCTAATCCATTACCTTGTGGATAATAGTTGGCTGAATACTTCAATTGGAAACCTCTTTTTAAGGAAAATCCTACCATAGTATTTCCAAAAAAATAAGATGCATTATAAACCATTAGAGTTGTAGGTAAGCCAAACCTAGTGATTATGTACTGATCAATAAAGTCTGTAATACTTTATGTGTTAGCTACCTTTAGTGGGATAGCTTCTACCCATTTCATGAAATAATCAGTAGTTGTAAGGATGTATTTGTGCTGCTTGGAAGAGTTAGGAACAATATCACCAATTATAACTAATCCCCATTGTTCAAATGGTTGTTGGATATTCACTAGCTATAATGGGAATGCTGGTTTCTTTTCTCTTGCATGTAACTCCTGCATAACCTTTTCAACTTCAAGTTTTTCTAGGCATCTTAATAATACTAAATCATAATTTTTTCTAAATATTACATCATCAATTAATTCATACTGATTTGATTTCATCCTTAAAGCATGTTGTGTTTTGTAATTGAGATGGATAGGAGCATATCCATTCTTTAAATAAAACTTCAAATCAACATACTATGATTGTGCATCATTGAGGCTTACCTCTAATATTTGCACTTCATTACCTTGGTATTCTTCTATTGATAAATGGGAAGCTCCAGTTAGCATTCTGCAAAAACCTTGGCCCCTAACAATTTTAGCTGGTCGGATTTCCACATCGTACTCTTGAAGTGTAGTGACCCAATTTTCTATCTTCTCCCACACTTCTCTTTCAATCAATAATTTCCTCACGAAAGGGTAAGGTACTACTATTTTTGTATGAGTTTTGCGGAGAAAAGGTCTGAAATTTTTAAGGTTTTAAACAAAACGAAAGCTTGTTTCTCAATAGCTGAGTAGTTTAGCTCGGCACCCTCTACATTGGAACTGAAAAAAGAGATAGGTTCCTCTATATTTTCATCATTTAGCTATTTTAAACAAGTGCATATGATGTATCACATGAAAATGTAAACAATACAAAAGTTTTAAGAAAGTCTGGAGTTGTTAAATAAGGAGCATTGATAATAGCTTTTTTTATTAACTCAGATAACTCTCTTTCACTTTTACCCCATTTGAAGACTACATTCAGTTAGGTCTTATAATTTATAGGATCTCAAGGTGATTGAGTATTTCACAGTTTGCAGATTTCATATTGTTCATAGATTTCAATATTCATTTGATTTCACAAAAAAAAAAAATGAAAAATGAAAAGAAAAGAAAAGAGGGTATAAAAAAAAGAAGAGAAAAATAACAAAAGAAAAAAATGAAAAGAAAAGAAAACCCCAAATGTTGTTCAATTCATACAGTCTAAGCATGATTGGACAAATTTCAATTTATGTTGATATAGTAGAAAATAAAGATCTTCCAAGTAGTTTAAGCTTGGCAAATCAGTAGCTAGGTAGAAATGAAATTGGTTCAACTGTTCAATCTAGACCAATGGCAGAGATAAGTGATAGAGTAGTTTAGAAATTAAAAAAAAAAAAAAAAGTGAAGAAAGGGTCTACAAATCCAAATGCACCCTATAAATGTAGAAAAAGGAAAAAATGTTAGATTAGAAAGAGAAAGGGTAGGTAGGTTGAAAAGAATTACAAAGGAAAAAGACATGAAAAACTATTTAAAGTTTTATGATACAGATCATGTTTTTTTCTAATGTTGGAAAAAGAAATTAAAAAGGGAAAGGGGTCTCATATCATTATTCCTAACTTTATCCTATACTCCTATATTCCACTCCCCTATTAATTTTCCTACCCCACCATTCATCTACCCGTCACATCAAATGTTACTCACCCCTCACCTCTCGTCCAATCTCCGCACCCTTCATACTATCCAACGGCCCATATGATTCCACCCCCCCTCACCCTCTGAGGGTTAATTCTGGGGGGGTCTGAAATCAGTGGTTTTAGACCACTTACGTGTCACACTCTTAGTATTTCGTGCCCCCCCTTGCTCATTCCACTTACTACTCCAAGGGTCCCTCGAAAAATGGTTTCCGCATTTCATAAAACCACCTTCCTCCGTTATGACCGTTCACCAAGCCCGCCACCCCGCGATGCCACTCTGTCCCATCCGCCTATCACCTCCATTCCCACGCTATGTTGTTGCACATTCAGTTGGCTGGACTGTTAGCCAACAGGCCCATGCCACTTCAGGCCAATTCAACGGAAATTCTCCTAAAGCTACAAATGCACCATTTCCCCACCCATTTACAAATTTTAACGTGACCTCTCTACAGATAGAAACCAATGAGCACACTAAAAAACCAACACAATTGTAGAAGAATCCATTTTTCTACATTGATCAAACATTCCCCTTCTTGAATCCCACTTCATGTTAATTCCCTTTACTTTTCCCTCTATGAGATCCTGTTTCTTCTCATCCCTTTTTGTTGCAATTCAACTAAAAATTCAAAAAAATTCAGGTTTAAAATTTACAGAAGACAAACATGCCACCAAAGAAGAAAGAACAGGAGATATTCAATCCAATGGTGCACCCACCACTGAACTTGGACCACATTCCACTTGTTGGCTTGAGGGGGCCTGACCCAGGTTCAAAAGTGTTTTAGCCAAACAAATCCTAAAACTATCGACCCTTTCGACAACAGTCCGCAGAGCGCAGACTAAGGTCTCACCTGAGGTAGTATGGGAGGGTGTTGGAACCAGTCTTTCGCACCCCAGGGATGTCTTGATGAGGTCTGAAGAGTTTGCAAACTGATCTTTCACACTTGTACTGTTTCGCGCAGCTATCCGCCCTTCATGTAGCCCTTGTACTAAGCGCGAGGAGGCACTGTCTAGATTCCTTACCCTTAGTAATTTTTATTATATATTTGACTTAATTCAGTAGTGCTTATTCAATATTCATAACAAGGGCATGCAAACATAAACCTTAAAGAGATGCATAAAACCCTAACAAAAGCATAAACATACAGATATGCAATTAGACGCACAATATTTCAGAATCAACTTATCTCTTATTAAGCTTTTGTTCTAGTAAAATCCAATTCCACCCTACGCACTCAGCTGCAGGGGTCCGCGCACATAGCTGCAGACTCTACCAAGCCTCTGCGCACACAACTGCAAAGCCTCTTATACTACTACAACCCATGACTCGGACTTATAACTCAGAGCGAATATCGCATTCAATAACTCATAACCCTTAAGATAAAGACTAACCAAAAACTCCCAAAACTTCCTTCTTCACTTAGAGCCTCGCTCTATTTATACATTCCCATGGTCTGTAGACCATGGGTAGGCCAACCCACTCTATATTAAATTCCAATATTTGAGGGTGGACAACCCTTTGAGTTGACTTATTACAATTCACGCTCTGCGCACTAGGCGAAGCCTTTACAATACCATTACCCAAAATTGTGGGCTTTAAGCCCCAAAACCGTTACGCAGGGGATCCGCTACCCAACAGGCCCCCAACACAATCATCGTGATGCGTCCCGAGTCACTCAACTGGTGCGGTGATCTTCACGTGAAGTTCATCCAGCAATCTCTGTGCTTTGCTTATAGCTGCAGCACATTCTTCCACTATCTATTGTACCCGTTGTGCACGTATCTCCGATGTTTCACTGTCAAGTGCAATTCCTTGCCTGAGTGCATATACGCCCTGCATCTTTGCCATATTTCCCTCGATCTTGGCAGTGACTGTGAATGCTTCCTCGAGCCAAGGCTGGATGCATTCATTAAGCACTGCTTCTTTCTGATGCGTGGCATCCACATGGGCCTCCGTCATCTTGGATAGCCGCTGAGTAAGGGCAACGATCTGCGTGGTCCTCTAAACATTGTCGTAAGCCTGTTGTAACTCTCACGCTTCTGTCTCCAACCGTTGTAGCATTGGGTCTTCCTGCAGTGAAGTGAGGGTGACGAGTGACTGATCTAGAAAGCCAGTGCAATCTTGTATGGCGCTCTCTATTTCTTCCAATCCTGCTTGAATGGCATGGTGCTACTGCTCTCTGACCGGTAGTGGTGTAGAGGGTTGTGCCTTCATCCTTAGCTCCGGGATCTGCAAGTTGAGGTCCAACTGGATCCTCATTGCTTCCTCCTTCGCCTTGTGAATCTACTGGCCAATTTGTGGATCTGTATGCCTATTGGTAAGTCTATTGTAATCTCGAGTTTGGGGACGCGGTGACATGCTTCCTTGACGAGTTGCTACAACTGCTTAGTCTGTGTTATGGCTTCATCGCATTGGACGCTCAACTGCTCGATGTTGATTCATTGTTTAATGAGCATCTATACTATGCGTCCTTCCCTAGCGTGAAGCTCTGTCATTGCTCCATCCTATAGCTGGTATAATCTTTCTCGTGGAAGCATAACCAAGTTTAATCCTAGTCCCTTGAGTTGTCCTACTGCGACTCTATCCTCCGTGTTGTCTGCTGTCAGTGCTCCTTCTGACAGTGTGACGATATTAAACATTCTAGCCCTCAGCAACTACTCGGTTACAAATGTACCCAGAGCCCCATAGGCGGCTACCATTCCCTACTGTGGGGGCCACGCCTGAAGTTCCTGAAGTTACATCCTGAGTGCCCCCAACAGATTCTATCGCTCCATCATTACCTCTTGGAGCGCCTCCCTGGTGACTTCATGAACTGTATCGTCGATGTCATAGGTCACCCTAGGTCAGTATAATAGGCTCCCCATCTAGCTTGGAAGTGTTGTCCTTCTTTCGTGGCCCAGTTCGTTATGTCACGCATGGCCGTTTCAATTGTGTAGATGTGGTACTTGGGTCTGCACCTTCTGTCGTATCATCTGCCCCATGCCTTGTGGTCATGTTCAGGCCTCCTTCTTCCAGTGTCGTAGCGGTCCCAACTACTGCTATTTTTTCTGCGGCGGCCTTTGTTGCCTCCCAGGACACCCGTACTTCTACATCTAGCTATTCGTTCCACTTTTGTTGTGCTAGAAACTTGGTGGGAACCTTCTAACTTTGAATCTCCATCTCATCGCGCAACCCCAAATCTAGTGCGCGCCATTCCAGTGGCCATGTGTCTAGTACCGCAAACACAGTGTCATCTATCATGATGAAGGGGAGTGTGGTCCACCTCTGTTCTGGATCCTTCCGCGCCCTGATATACACATTATGCATATCGGCTTTGAAGTCTGCAAAGATCTTCAGATTGTCGTATACAGAGGCAGATAGGGGTGACCATTTGTTGATCCATAGCCATATGCTTGCCTCCATCAGTACCTAGAAGATCTTGGTTTCTCGGATTCACGTGGCATCCTTCATCGCCCATAGGGACTCATATTTTGCTGCTTTTGGCCAATCCTAGTCAACAGGAGGAAACTAACTATCCTCAGTCAATTCTGCTGTAACCAACAGGATGGATAAGAGAAACCACACGTAGTGGAATGTCTTACCCTCCTCTTGGGCCTCCCTGCAGTTCGTCAGGAACTCGTCGCAGAGGAACTGCTCCCAGTTGAATTGTACTCCTTCATTTCCACAACATTTTCTCATCACATTTCCTGTCAACAACTGGATAGTGACACGGACCCCTTTGTTTTGAATACTAGTAATAATGTAACCCCTCTTCTTTTTCTCCAACTTATACTTCTTTTTCATGGCCTCCGCAATCGTCATGTCTCCACTTGTGCCAGTTATCTCCGCGAGGTCCCTTCCCATACAGGGAAACCAAGTGATCCTATGAATGAGCTCCATCGTGATGGGAATGGGCTTCTCCAGCCACAAGTACCCATCATTTACTAGGAAAATCAATTGCCTGATAACAAATATTGTGACTGGGGCCCGATGGAAGTGTGGAATCAATAGGAGGTGGAGTATCCTGGCCTCCTCCACCCCATGCAGCCATGCCCATGGCTACAGTGTTGCAACTACCCCCTCCGTGATCTATTCCATCAGCTGGCTAGTCTCCAAATGAGGGAATTTCTTGCTATCCACAAGGTCCCAGTCTTCAAACTTCATAGTGGGTATGCGGCCCACAGCCGACCCTTCAAATAGAACTCCCTCGGGAAGGAATGGGGTGTTTTGTGTGTTTTTAACAACATCCAAATCTTTAGGTCCCTTTACCCTACCTTTCCACAGAGGGACATACTTGGGCAGCTTTACTTTGGTGCATACTGACTAGATTTTTTCTTCCATCTCTTCCTCTAGGTCCATTTCTTTGACAAAGGTCGGAGGATCCTCTTCCTCATCATCGCTCTCAATATTAATTGTTTTGCCTTTTTCTTCCATCAACAGTTTGTCGAACTGCAGATTTCTCGGAGACATATGGAACAATCCTGCTACTTGTGGGTCCTTCTTGGGCCTCAGCGTCCAGGGAAATTTAGAGATTTCTGGTGCATCCCCTACTGGTGGCATAGAACTCTACGCAGCTCCCTTGGTTGTTGACATGATTCTAATCAGGGACTCCTCTGTATCCTTCAGCAACGCTTCAAACCATGGACTTGCTCTTACGACCTCCTCATTCATCAAGTTCATGCCCGCTTGATAATGCAACAACTCTATTCAAAAAATGCCAAGGGTTGTTCGGTGGAGGGCCACCTACAATTTATGGGCCCATTGAAATTCAAATTCGATTGTCCCCCCATTTTCTGGCTCATTAATGCTATATTGGTGGCAGATCATTTCAAATCTAGTTCTAACTTCATGTCTTAAATGCCCACCGCCCACTCCTTTTCACCTTAACTCAGACATCTTGTCATGAACAATGACGCCAACGGTCACTTCCTTGTTTATCCTTGCAGTAGTGTAGCCCTTACTGCGTGACCGCAACTCTTGTGACATACCGACCCTGCGCGCACCCCTATTGTCGCGTAGCTCCTTAATAGATTGTCTTATAGTCCCACGATCTCTTACAATTGTCTAGAGCGCTGAGAATATCCCCTCTTCGGCTAGTGAGGTGGTCGCACCCCCTTGGTGCACTGCTATCATGTCTTGGCAAACAACCCGCGACACGGTCTCTATTGTTGCCACTACACTTGCCACTGGATGCAGCGCACTGTCCTTATTTCCCTCGAGAGTGAGGCGCAACCTTAACCACGACATTTGACCAATTACCTTGTGGTCATACTCCACCAATTCATCCTTAGGTTTTCACGTATCTGGGTGAAACTTTCCAGGTTTTTCGTTCAGAAAGTCCTCCTTCAGTTCCTTTTCTAGCTATTTAATCTCCACGTCCAACATCATATTCTTTGTTCTGAGTAGTACCCTATTTCTTTCTAGTTCACGAAGTTGTGCATTCCCTTGCCAAATGGCTTCCTGGATCCCTTCATACTCTTCTTCGCACGGTCTTATGAGTTCTTCAATCCGGATTTCGTGCGTTATTTTCTTCACCAACATTGCTACATCCACGGCCTTATGTGAAGGTTCTTCAGGGACCTTAGTTCTTATACCATTCTGCAGCCTCAGACTCAACTTCGCAGCCAGGTTCTTACATAGCACCATATATGCCCATTTGACCACTGGGACGCGTAGGTCCCCTCTTTTACATTGTATTCACTAACCCCTATTCATGACTTCGCGTTTCTTGGCGAATGCTTCCCCCCTCGCACTTGGTAGTGCGATCCTTTTCTTCCGCTAATGCATCATGATTGGGCCTGCTATTGTAATACTGTTGCGCGCTGGAACAATTTGTTCTGTATACGTCTGTACCCATCGGCAAAGGTGTGCTTGCAAGTTGTTCTACCCTTTTCCACCAATCTGTGTTAGTTGGGATCTTCCAGATTGTAAGCACATTCATCTTCTACATTCGTGCTAATTTCCAATATTCTTCTAACATATATGCCCCCATCATGCGGGTGTCGCACACAACACCCATTCAAGCGAATTGCACTGCTGTTGTTTTTGTATGGTACTTTCAACTTTGGCTAAGGATTCATCCATTCTTGTTACCCCATCATCTATGGGTATTTCCCTTGTTTCAGTCGTCACGCATCGTAGTGATTGAATCATCATGTTGAAATTCAACATTGTTACTTCATGCAACTGGTTCTACCAGCGTTCTATTTCTTCATCTAACCCTGAAGTAGAGGAATTGTCATGCTCCCATGAGATTCTCCCATCTTCAATCAGGTTCACCTAATCCTGGTCTTGCGTCGTTATCTAGTAAATGTAATCCAGCTCATCATCGCTTTCATCATCACGCACAGGTTCAGTGTAGCACACTCCTTTGGCTCGATCTAGTGGAACTACTATGCGTAGGGAATTTTTCTCAAAAATCATCTTTTGCTTCTTTAGGTTGATGAACCCATTCATATCCGTGGCCCAATATATTCCTAGCAACGCGGGGTAACGGTTACTGTCATCCACAATCTCTATTACTTCAAAGTCCATCTGCGTGTTCACACCTTCGATATCCACTTTTACCCCTTGTAATCTTCTCATGGGCAAGATCTTTTGTTGGTTCACCATCTGTAATTGAATAGGAGACCATTGTAACGTAGGCCTACCCATGCGTTCCCATGACTGCTTTGGTAACACATTCACATCCAAACCAAAGTCTAAGATTACCTTATCCATTTCATACTCGTCAATCTGTGTCGTCAATCTCATTTCCCTCCTAGTGCGCAGTGCATGCCTTCCTAGTTTTCGGACTATGCACAGTTCGCCTGACCCTGTGCACCTAGCGATCAGCTCTTGTAGTCCTTTAACTGCCTTATTGTCGCACAATAGTTTCATGCATGTCTCTAACAAGGTATTTAGCATAGAAGGATCCATTCCTGTCTCTGGTTGATCCTTACTACCTGAAGTAGAGGCCTCCGTGAAGCTCTTCTTAGCTTCCATAAACGTCTCCTTCACACGTTCTAAGTCAAACTCAGGTTCCTTTCTAGGAGCCTTGCGAACCCATGTATCTTCCTCAGGCTACCTTCCCTTATCTTCCCCTGTGGTCATGCCACTTTTAAGCATCATGTTCACGTCGGGGTCTTCTTCACGTAGTTCGGACCTGATCCTTACTACCTGAAGTAGAGGCCTCCGTGAAGCTCTTCTTAGCTTCCATAAACGTCTCCTTCACACGTTCTAAGTCAAACTCAGGTTCCTTTCTAGGAGCCTTGCGAACCCGTGTATCTTCCTCAGGTTACTTCCCCTTATCTTCCCCTGTGGTCGTGCCACTTTTGAGCATCATGTTCACGTCGGGGTCTTCTTCACATAGTTTGGACCTCATCATTTGGATATTTTGAGTCAGAGTAGGCTGTAGTACCCCTTTCTTGTGCATTTGTGTGATCAACGTCGGACAATCAACCATTTCATGATCAAACTGCTCACAGTATGGATAAGATATTCTTGTTGGGTTGGTACAATCACGAGCATAGTGCCCTAGTCCTCCGCAATTGTAACAGATTAGCTTTCTGCAGCCACTTCTGGGCCCCATTCCTCCTTGTCCTTAACCTCGCCCTTGAAATCCCCCACGCGCTATTATTGCGGATGGATCGAGGCCTCGCGTTTCTATCTGCATTCAATAAGCTGGGGTCCTATTCATCATTAGCTCATAGCTCCAACATGTCCACTCATCATCGCCCATTGATCTACATAAATTACAAAACAACTACTATGGAGTCTGTGTATACTTCTGCAATAGGTGATAGTTGTCCGTTGTGTGCTTTCCTCCCACCTGACAGATCGCACACCAAAGTGCAAGTGTCGCACTTGGCCCTGCCTATGCCTCTGTTCTCAATGACATTGGTCCCCCTCCTACCAATTAGTTTGTGAATACCGGACAGTGATCCTTATTGTGGCCCTAGCCCTTACATTTTATGCACCACACTTCTTCGCGCACTTCCGACTGGGGTGCCCTATCTTGCTTCAAACTCTGCATCTGCAAGCATAGGTTCTATAGCTGCACATGGCTTTGTTGGACTCCCAACCTTGGATCTTGTATCGGTGTTTCATGAAACCTCATCACCATTTCCAATGCTTCAGCCTAGGTTGAGAGCTTTTGTTGTGACAACGCCACCCTCAAGTGTGGTGTCAAGGACACAACAAACCATGCATGGTGTTGTGCATCTTTCAGTGTCATATTAGTCTTGTGGATCGTACTTTTTAGCCTCTGATCTGGATCCCAGGGGGTTTCACTTGGAAGCATCGCGATCTCTTTAAACCCAATGATTCATCGTGTCTCTAACTTTGGCCGACTAAACTCTCTGTTCAACACATTTTGAATCTCCGTTATTCCTGCATTTGGGTGATCATTCGAGTTCTTAATATACCATGTCAGCATGTGATTTTGTAGCGCGCTTACCAATGTGGCCTTCTTAATGTTGTCATCTGTAACCCTGTGTGCTTCCCACACTGCTCTTACTACGAACCAAAACTGATCTAGATCTTCATTCCCTACTCCTCTAAATAGAGGTAGCTTGATCACGCTTGCCATGCTGAATTGTGGATTTGTTGGAGGTGGGGTGGATGAATATGGAGGCGAAGTAGGTGAATTAGGTGATGGCATAAGTGGATGTGATAGCTGCGGAATGTGATACCTTATCAAATTGACCACACTCCTTGGAGAAACCCAAGCGCATTCTTCCTCACTCACTCATGGAGGTGAAATTAAAGGACTGCTTCCTAGCCCTTCGATACCTTTGTAGACCTTTCCACTCCACGTTGTTCCAATCATTAATGTAATCACCCTTCAATTTCCTTCTTCATAGGGTTCCAGTGTTCAGACATCAGACATCCCTTAGGCAGATCCCAGTCCTGACAACTGAAGCATTTGTTGGCTTGAGGGGGCCTGATCCAAGTTCAGAAGTGTTTTAGCCAAACAAATCCTGAAACTACCAGCCCTTTTGGCAACAGTCCGTGCAGCGTGGACTGAGGTCTCACCTGAGGTAGTATGGGAGGGTGCTGGAACCAGGTTTCCACACCCTAGGGATGTCTTGATTAGGTCTGGAGAGTTCGCGAACCAATCTTTCGCACTTGTACTGTTTCGCACAACTATCCGCCCTTTGCATAGCCCTTGTGCCGAGTGCGAGGAGGCACTGTCTAGATTCCTTACCCTTAGTAAGTTTTATTATAGATATGACTTAATTTAGTAGTCTTTATTCAATATTTGTAACAAGAGCGCGTAAACATAAACCTTAAAGAGATGCATAAAACCCTAACAGAAGCATAAACATACAGATCTGCAATTAGATGCACAATATTTCAGAATCAACTTATCTCTTATTAATCTTCTATTCCAGTACAATCCAATTCCACCCTGCGCACTCAGTTGCAAGGGTCCACGCACACAGCTGTGGACTCTACCAGGCCTCTACACACACAACTGCAGAACCTCTTCTACTACTACGACCAACGACTCGGACTTACAACTCAGAGTGAATATCGCATTCAATAACTCATAACCCTTAATATCAATACTAACCAAAAACGCCCAAAACCGCCTTCTTCACTTAGAGCCTCACTCTATTTATACATTCCCATGGTCTGTGGACCATGGGTAGGCTGACCCACTCTATATTAAATTACAATATTTGAGGGCGGACAACCCTTTGACTTGACTTATTACAATTCGCACTCTACACACTACGTGGAGCCTTTATAATACCATCACCAAAAATTGTGGGCTTTAAGCCCAAAAATTGTTACACGGGGGATCCGCTGCCCAACACCACTGGTAGACAGAGACTTCAAAATACATGAGACACTCTCATAATTTGATCTATTTGACATCTACTACTAGTGGGAGGATAAATTTGTTGATGAAGTAGATGACATAGGGCTCTGGGACACCAATTTGCCTTTCTATATTTTTCCCAAAACCCATAGCTTCCCAGAACTAATTAGAAAATGCCACTCATGTTATAATCCACAGAAAAGGGCAGTGATAGCCCCAAGAGGAGACATATTTTTTACCATTGATGCCAAATCTATAATGCAGATGATGCAAGCTCCTATCATTGAAGGAACCACTCCATTTTCCCATGAGATCCTCAGTGAAATGTATCAGAGATTAGACTTCACCAAAAGAGCTAAAACCTTAGAACTCTTCATGGCTAAACAGACAGACCCCACTACCTAGCAATAATCCTCCTTATTCCTCCTCTTCTTTCACTGATAGAACCAAGCATATAGTCACTGTAATTTCATATTTGTTGGGATATTATTTAGATCAGTGGCTTGATGAGGCTATTATAGGTTTCCTGTCCATCTTATCAGCAGAATCAAAGCCCTCTATCCTATTCAATTTCAGTGAATTCCTAGTAGATTGCATCCATGCGCAATTTGTAAATTTCATCATAGAGGAAGTGTTTCATTACTCTTCAATACTTGTATACATGTTTGCTTATTTTCAGGCAGACAGATTTCAGTTTACAATGACCAAGTTAAATGAAGAAGTTGAACCCAAATCTATTATTTTTTGGACCACCTTAGTGATTAAGGATAAAAATCACTTCACCTAAAAGACATTTATATAAATGTTTGTTCATCCAGCTATGAGCCTCCTCAATGGAACTACAGAACTGAGATTTAGTGAAGAAATTAAGAGGATTATGCAGTTGACAGACCAAGCAAGCATATGAGATTGGTACTTGCACCAAAATTACATAGAATTAAGAGTATATGGATGTGAGTTAGCTCCTTACAATTTGCCAAAGTTCCTCCCCATGAGGATCTTTTCACTTGAATATATCAAGTAGATGATCAATGCAGATGAAATACATTTTGTAGCAGCAAAGAAAAAGTCACAATTTAGGATCAAATCCCAGATTGATCCTTTCATTTACAACAGCAGAGCAGTAGGTGAAGAGGCAGATAAGAAATTGAAGGAAATGAACTTCACTCACAGTTTTACATGGCCATATGAACCATGGGGCATCATCTCCAAGAAAAGGGTAGAGAACAAACCAACACCCTACATTCACACTCGAAGGCCTGAAATAGAGAAATTCATGAACCAAATTAAGTGGATGCCTAACACACTGCAAGAGCCAGAGGAACAAGTAATTTATTCTTCAAGTGCACAGACTCCTAGGCAGTAGGAAAGTCAGAGTACAAAAGACACATCAGACAAGGGTAAGGAACAAGAAAAGGGAGCAACTAGGAAAAGGCCAAGAGAATATCAGTCACTAGGGACTGATACTTCTATGAAAGAATTCAAATTGAAATTTAGAAAAAGAGCCAGGAAGCACATGGACATAGGCAAGGAATCACCATAGTAAATAGTCATTAATCTCAGTGATATTCCTGATTCATCCCCAACTAGAGGTCAATCTCTTCCTGCCACTCTAATCTCAGAAAGGCAATAGTCTCTTCAAGTTTCCACATCTACCAATGTAAGTAGAGAAAAGGAGGAGACCATATTTGACACTTTCAGGGAAATTAAGATCATAAATGAGAAGTTGAAAAAGAGTACTTATGCTCAATTCTGGAAGCAAAGTGCAACCTCTCAAGGCAGACTCCTCTCAATGTTTTATTCATAAAAAGCAAAGATGCATATGGCATTCTTAGAAGCATAGATAACAAAGCCTAAAACTCTAGTTGATTACAAACAAACCTCTTTTGAGTTTGATGCCAAGAATGTTCATCCTATTGATTAGCTAAAAATGCACAAGAAAACAAGTCAAATGATCTCCTCTACTCTAACCAGTACCTCCATGCATTTGTTTAAAATGTAGGTGGCCTTGTAAAATTCCTAATCTTAGCTAAAGATGGAAAACATTTCATCCCAATCAAAGGACAATAGAATTAAGTCTCTGGAAGACTTAGTAGTGACAATTGGATATGATCCCTCAGATGTAAAAGTAGCAGAAGAAATAATTAAGAAGAAGGAGATGGATATAGCAGCTTTGAAGAAGTAGCTCAAAATGCCCGCAACACATGATCCCTTGAGCAAAGATATAGAGGAAATAGAGAATCATAAGGTCGAAATGATGAAATTAATAATGGAGAAGTCTCTCGAAATAAAACAAATGGAAGCAGAAATGGAGAATATGGTACAAGAGAAAGAAAAGGTAGCACAGTGGGCCAACACCACTATAGATGCTATTCCTCTTACAACTATTCCTACACCCACTCCAGCAACAACTGCTACAGGGACAAGAAGTAGTACATAACAACTAGCTAAGTCCATGGAAAGCATGAATATTCAGACTGAGGAAATCAAGAGACTAGAAACCCAAGTCAATTTTTTGTAGGACCAAAACAAAAGAGCTAAAAGTACACACTCAGTAGAGAGGAAAATGGCACAGACCTTAATTGGAAGGTTGCTAAAATATGAGAAGGAATCATCCATTGGTAACACTCTAGGAAGGGTGAAAGAGATCATCTGGCACAACATCATCAATGGCATGTATGAAATCTGACCCAACATCCAAATTATATTTGAACAGAAGGAGTTAGTGGAAAAAGATAAAGAAGTTATTTCATCTACTAATCTAGAGTTGGGAGACATGCTAGCAATAGCCAATAGAATTATTAAACTTCTCAATTCAAGGAATAGGTATGATCTATAAGAGCTAGGAGAAGTAGACAGGACATAAACTATTCTACAGGTGAAAAAGGTATTGACCAAGAAGAACCTAAATGTACAAATTGAGGAAAAATGCCAAAATTTGGAGCTTACAGTGAACATGTTTGTCAAAACAATTGAACCTTTAACACAAAAAGGTCTCTCTTCTCTATTTGTCATTAATGACAAACTCATGGACATAGAAGATTATGTCAAGAGGCTCCAAGGTATAGCCCTGGATGTTTTGAATCTCTCCAACATTAATAGTAGCATAACATGAAAAGCATTGTTGGAAGCTATCAAAAATCCAATCTATATCAAGCATGAACTGAAGCACATTTTTACAGTCAAACTCACTTTTGCACGGTACACTGAAGCTGATGAAATATATCGCAGGTTAATCAAGGTCAAGATTCCATATGAAGAAGCATGGAGTGACTTGTGTGATTACCAAGAGGAACAGGGCAAGGATGATTGAAGAAACAACACAGAGATGATTCAACACCCAGCCAAGTCAGCAAAACCACTACAATTTTTTTTTTTTACTCAGAAACAACATCCCAAAAAAAGGGGACCAGATGTCCAAGTTATCTCATTTTGGCCACTTCATGGTTACACTAGTCAAATTTTATTTCATTGTAATTAATAACAAATTTCCAAGTGTACACAACAATCATTGTAGGTTTTTGTTAAATACTTCATGCTTTGGAAGTATTAGAGTTTGGACCCGAGTTATTGAACAATATTTATTTTGGAACACTGTAATTTTGGACCTGGAGCATCAATAATAAAAGATGGTTTACAAGATAGTTGAGTTGTTTTTACCTAGTGATGTCTTCTTTCTATGTTAATATATTCCTGTTTTATCCATTATGCATCATTAAATCTTATTTTAAGATATAAATTCTAGATTAATATATTTTGTTGGAGAACCTTATTTCTATATGTGTTTACAATCTATATTTTTTCCTCTGATGTATGTTTAAGAAATACTTAATTGATTTTTAATCATTACTGATTTCATTGTTCTGTCATCTCATTTTTAATTTTACTTTAGATCTAGTAAATATAGTTAGCTTGCCTTGCAAATGCCCTGGAAAAGTTGATGTTACCACCCATCCTTTGACTCCATAGCCCAATGGAAAATATCTAAATCTGACTTTCCCCAACCAAACAACCAAACAATCAAGCAATCAAGAAATAAAACCCTTCCACCATTATAGCTAGTCTAATACATTGAAACACTGGAAATAAAAATAAATATGAAAATATACAGAGAGAACCCTCTTTGAGTCCGGTAGGGCTAGATCCTAGACTCCTAAGTGGTTTTATGTATCCTTTATGATTTTGTCTTTCCAATCTTAAAAATCATAGAGTAATAACATAGTGGTGACCATATTGGGGACTATTGAAAATTTTTCATTTCATCCTAATTTAGAGTACCCAATTAAAAGATTTGTATGATAAGATTATTCCTAAGATTGGTTTCTTTTCTCTTCTTGTCTATATTCAGTTTGTCTGTGTTTTAGATTTGAATAATGGCTCCCAAAAGAATATCTACTAGATCCCACCAAAATCCAAATCCTCCTACCATAGTGGATAATCTTGAAGATATCTTAAGTAAAAATCCTAGAACTGAGAGTAAGACAAGCAACATATTTCTTCATAGAGCTAACTTGCTCCCTGAAAACTTTGTTACCTTTCAGGATATCCAATTTGATTTACACTTTGAACAAGGCTTATTCAGGACTAAATCATAGAATTGGAAATATCATATTATCTTTGGTCCATCGATCTTACCAAAGAGCCCAGTGAGAGAACTTTCTACAAAAACTGAATCAGACCTTAAGCTCTTACAACATTTTGATACCTTAAAATATCTAGTGACAGATCTCACCTCTGAAATCGATGATGCTTACCTTCAACATTCAGTAGAATTTACTACTTTGAACATAGCATCTTCTTCCCTCACATCTCAACCTACACATATTTAGTCACCAAGTCCTACTACCTCCATAATTCCTACCCCTTCTTTCATCCTTCAACATAAGGTTACTCAAATTCCTTTACTCTCATTTCCACCTAGTACTAGTCCAACCTCATCCACTATTCAACTTCCTTCAAGTGGTCCTCCACCACCACCAATCATGGCTATTAGGTATGCTCCTTTGGTGTTTCCAACACCATTGACTAATATGCCACAAGACTATCAATCTAAAATCACACTATTTGATGGGACAGGTCCTTTAACAACCCAACAACATGTGGATAAAATGAATGATTGTTTTGACCTGCAAGAGGTAGATGACGAAAGTGTTAAGCTCAGAATGTTTGCTCAAAATTTAGGAGGAGAAGTTCAGAAATGGTTTAAATCTTTACCTACAAATAGCATAAATGATCTCCCTGCGTTCCACCTATGATGCAGGTAAATCCAAAGTGCAGACACAAACAATTCCTCTACCCTGAGAGAGTGGGTCTAGTCACAAATAGACAATCTATGGAAGATTTCCTTAAGCTAGAATGGGCCTACCTCTTAGAACACTATTCTGCTTGGTGATGATCCTGCTTCCTCGCTCCAGCTATCTTTCATTTCCTTCTTTCGAACACCTGAAACAAGAAAGCAACAGAAAACAACAAACATAATAGCATATAATATTATATTCAGCCTACTTAATAGGTCAAGGAACATTAAGCCATAAAGATGTAAAATGACACTTCATGTAGGAAATCAATCGATAGTTTCACATATATAAATAAAAAGGAGATTACAATCAGTGCCTTGACATTGTTGGTCTCCTCTGACGTATTCGAGTTCCCACAATTCTATTAGCACTTCATGGACAACCCCAACAATAGTGGTTTTAAGGCCTCTTTCCCTCTAGTCTCAAATCACACCAAAGCACACTATTCTACCTCAAACATACACTAGAAAACTTCAGACTACAGATGTCGTGTTGATTATTCTAACTCCAAACTAAAACTACCTTCTACTTGGGAAAAAGAGAGGTTTATATAGCTTGGATGGATGCAAGATGGTTCCTCTTCTCATGAGAGAAGGCCTTATCTCTTCAATTAGTTCCATCCTAATAGGGAAAAGGAGCCCAAATGGACCTCCTTGACTCCATCCGGCATAACCATTTACCAGACTTCTGTTACGAATCTTTTACAGCTGGAAGCTTTAGCTCCACATTTAAAAAACTTTCCAAAAGAGGATCGGCGTGACTGAGAAAGGGCTCAGTCGATCCGATCGGTGCTAGGGACAGTTTTAATCCCTAAATATCGGCATGAGGAGGACACAGGTCATTAGCGTCGGTCTTGTAAATTGGGGTAAGCAGAAGATTTTTGGGAAATGATGCAAAAGGGAATTGTTTTGCTCATGAAGAGGGACACAATGGGAGTTTCTTCATGACGGCAAAGCATGTAGGTTTCACTATAGAGGTCCTCTAGGATCATGGAACGGGGAGTACAGGACAGTGACAAAATTTTGTGTAACAGATTCCCCCTAAAGAATGAAGGCCGAACTAGAGTGAGGAGTGAAATGCTTTATAGGTGTGTGCGGGGAATTGGAGTCTATCGTCGGAGAACCTTCAAGCAAGCATATATACATATACATCAATGAAAACTCTGAATAATAATACATGAATCATGGGATGGACACAGCCATCCAGAGAATGATCATGTAAATGGATCCAAGGCATGGGTGCAGCCATCCAGTAGAAAGGATCATGACAAAACCAAGGTATGGTCATAACCATCCAATAATGAGAAGGAT
Source organism: Pinus tabuliformis (assembly GCA_031772625.1). NCBI lineage: Eukaryota > Viridiplantae > Streptophyta > Pinopsida > Pinales > Pinaceae > Pinus > Pinus tabuliformis. The sequence continues at coordinate 240,403,271 of CM062809.1, forward strand.
CACATATAACAACTAATGGTATGGTCACAACCATCCATATAAAAGAGACATGTATATCAATATGACCATGTCACATCGCCTCACAACCTAGACTTGTGTAATCTTAGCCCAAGATATTGCGCTCCAAATGACCCGATCAAAGTACAAATCCTAACATGCGAATGAATGTGTTGAAGTCAAACATGCTAAGAAGTCACTTGATTACCAGACAATGATGTGAAATGTTAACAAGCGTGAGAGAAACCACCAATAATGACAGTGACTCTCAAGGTACTGGCATCATATGTCACAGAATGTGAATAAAGGAACTGATGTCAAACACCTGTGGAATCATCCGATCAAAAGCCAATGATGTGAACTTGTCATCGAGTGTGAAGAACTTTCCATTAGGGCATGCAAGCTCTAAGGTACTGGAAGGGAGTCTCTCAGTCCCCTTCCTGGATAATTGAGCTGAAGTTGACAGGAAGTGATTGTGTCAAAGGAGGGCCATGATGTATCCCACACCATTGACATGAGACAAAGGGATGCAAATGATTTCAGACGGTACAGATAATCAGGAGTAAGTGTAAATATAGAGGGACTAACTCTTGAACATATCGATGACACAATTCCAGAGTTTAGCAACTTACGGATCCATGGGATTGGTGGTCATGATGACATGGCAAAGGTCAAAAGGAAGGTCAAGTGAATGGCCCAACCCAGGAATGTCAATGATGAAGGGAGGATATCCCAACCTGACACAAAACAGAGAGTGCCATGTTAAAGAGTGAGTTGCCGACACGACTAATAGGATTTCCAATTTTCCCCCACCATTTTTGGCAAATACCCCAATTATTGTTTATCACAAGCTTGTAGGGGATGGCGTGTTCTTGCACTGTAATTTCATCCTTCGGACGAATCCGACCTATTAAGTTTAATGAGCCGTAGGAAGGATAAGCTCATGTTTGTCATGGTGATGAATTCGATGTCGTTGAATGATTTAACAAGTCTGACAAAGGTGTAACTCGATATATTTTTCATGTTTAGAGAGTTTGAAAAAGACACGGAAAAGAAAACTCCACATGGTCCCTTTTCGTACATTTGTGTCTCTCAAGCCCGAAAAGGTAGAAAATGATACTTGAGATAACCGCTTCACCATTTCAGTGGAGTACCTTTTTTGTAAATAGTTTATCCCAAACCGAAAAGGGGTAAATGTATACTGGGTAAGCACTGTTTTGCATCCTTTAACAAGTTCAAAACGGAAAGAGCTCGAAAAAACATTTTCGTGTTTAAAAGGTCAAAAAAGAGTTGAAATCAGACCCCCCATTTTATTTTCTTTAACGAGTCAAAAGGGAAAAATAATCGGCGACCTTTTCATTTGAGTTTTAAGTGCCAAAAAAAGAGCTTAAACAGTACTCAAGTATCATCGTCAACAATCTATCACCTGTTGCTGCACAAGAAAGGTAAATGAATTATGCAGTTCTGGTGAAAAATAGGCCAAAAAACTTTTAAAAACCTAATATGTTCATGAAAAATGAATAAAAAGGGGAAACAGTAATTATTTTTTACCATTTACCATTTTACCTTTGTGTGAAGAGCCTTTTACCCTTTTGTGCCCTAATTTTTCTGGAGAAGATTGTGGGAGATCTTAGAGTTCATTTTCCGATACATCAACTATAGGTAAGAGCCAAGACCTTAAGCTCCATTTTCATACCGTTTTTACTTTTTTTTATGCAATTTTTGGATTTCATGGGAAGGATGTGGCAAAAACAATCTGCCCTTGGTCGGCGCAACTTCTGGGCATGGATTTGCGCAAACTGGGGTTTAATAAAACTGCCAATCGCGTTGTCAGTGCCACTATCTTTATGTATAGGTCGCAGGTCCTAAAGGTACTCAACATAGAAGAAAACATTGATACAGTGAACTTGAATGATGACCAGCCTGAACTTTTGCTTGGACCAGAAGTTGATGGAAAACCTCAAGAAGGAGGTGTTCCTCCATTTTATGTCAGCCTTAATATTCATGACAAAATCCTCCATAATGCCATGTTGGATTCAGGTGCATCACATAATCTCATGCCAAAGACTGTTATGGAAAAACTTGGACTTGAAATCACTAGACCATACAAAGATCTATACTCATTTGACTCCAATAAGGTTAGGTGTCTAGGTCTTATCAAGGACCTCTATGTCACATTAGCCCAGATACTAGCAAAAAGTTTAGTCATGGACATAGTAGTAGCAGACATTCCACCTAAGTATGGTATGCTATTGTCACATTCTTGGGCAGCTAAGTTACAAGGAACACTTCAAATGGATATGACGTATGCCACAATACCAGTATTTGGCCAACCAAGGAGACTGTATAGAGAAACCTTAATGAAATATATGGTGAGTAGCCAAGAAAGGCCAGACAACTATCCCCTCTACTCTGTCCATACTGATCTTGATTCCTTCATACTGTACAATGATGGAGACATAGATACACAAGTCACTCAGGCAGAAAATGATCTTAGTAAAGGACATGACACCCAAATACCCATTATCCAATAGGACCCTGAAACAGAACCTCTCTGGAATATGACTTTTGATGGCTCATGTGGTAAAATAGGGTTAGGAGCAGGAGTCTGGTTGTACAATTCAAAAACTAATTAGGTTGAAGGTCATTCTTACAAATTGAATTTTTTGTGTATAAACAACATAGAAAAATATGAGGCATTACTGTTAGGCTTTAAATTTCTTAAAAAGGTAGGTTCTAAAATAATTTATGTCCAAGGAGATTCAGAACTGATCATAAAACAAATTAAAGGACAGTACTCTGCAAAACATCCTAGATTGAGAGAATACCGAAATGTTGTGATTGATTTTCTTAAAAAAATTGAAGAATGTGACCTTGCTATTATCCCTAGGCTCCAGAGTGCCCTTACTAATGGTTTGACTTTTTCGTCCAACACTTGCAAATTACCTCATCCAAATAAACAATACACAATTGAAGTGAAACACCATCCTGCAGTGCCTGATAAAATGAGACACTGGCAAGTTTTTGGAAGTGACAAACAAATTGAGAGTTTTCTACAATCAAAAGACGAATTTGAGGATAGAAACATAGATTTGGAAGATGAAATATAAAATCAAACGTATGTACATATTAGTATATAAGAACCTATTGTTTTTTATGGAAAATTTTCTGTAAATAAAACTGTTCATAAAACTGAAATACATAAAGACCCAGAAAAAATAGGAATTCAAAGTAATTCAACTTAAAGACAATGTTTTGCCCAGAGGGCTTTCCCCTTTGGAAGAGTTGTTTGACTTTAATGATGTTGCTAGAAAGCCAAAAATGGAACCAACAGGAACAAACATTGAGGAGTGCAACATAGGCACCAAGCAAAATCCCAAAATCATTAAACTGTCAAAATCACTACCTATCATGGCTAAACAAAGGTATATAGCTCTATTTAAAGAATTCATAGATGTATTTGCTTGGAGCTATGAGGATTTGAAAGCTTATGATACTAGCATTATACAACATAAAATTCCAATCAGAGAAGACCAAAAACCATTTAAGCAGAAGCTGTGTAGGATAAATCCTGTCCTAATGCCCTTGGTTGAAAAGGAAATCAAGAAAATGTATGATGCTAAGATCATAGTCCCAATTTGATATTCTAAATGGGTATCCAATATTGTGCCTACAAGGAAGAAAACTGGTGAAATAAGATTGTGCATTGACTTTAGGAATCTAAACAAGGTTTCCCTTAAGGACAACTACCCCTTACCAAAAATGGATCACATACTGCAAAGGGTAGTGGGTTCTAGTAGGATCTCCTTGTTAGATGGTTTTTCAGGGTATAATCAAGTTTTGGTGCATCTGGATGATCAAGATAAAACAAATTTTACTACTCCTTGGGGAACTTTCATGTATGTGAAAATAATTAATGAATGTAGGTGCTACTTTCTAGAGAGAAATGGACATTGCTTTTTCAGATGAAATTGGCCATTTCATTGTGATTTATCTTGATGACATCATTGTTTTTTCAAAGACTGATGAAGAACACCTAGCACATCTAAGAAGAGTATTTGAAAAATGCATAAAGTTTGGTATCTCACTAAATCCCAAGAAAACATTGTTTGGGCTTGAAGAAGGAAAAATTTTAGGCCACATCATCTCCAAAGTTAGAATCAGAATTGATCCCAGTAGGATTGAAGGTATCCTTAAAATCAGTCATCCAAGAAACATAAAAGAACTTCAATATTTTATTGGAAAAATCAATTTCTTGAGAAGATTCATACCAAATCTTGTTGAACTACTCAGAAATATAACAAACATGCTCAAGAAAGACACATAAATTAAATGGAATATTGAGGCCAAACAATCTTTTGATCTAGTCAAACATGCATTAACACAAGCTCCAGTTTTGATCAGCCCAGATTTCACTAAAGATTTCATTATATTTTCTTTTGCATCTGAACATACTATTGTTGTTGTGCTATTACAAAAAAATAATGAAGGATATGAACAACCAATAGCATTCTTTAGCAAAGCTTTGAGAGATGCTTCTTTGAAGTACAATATCATGGAGAAACAAGCATTTTCTCTAGTCAAAGCAATAAAAGATTTCAGAGTTTACATTTTACATTCCCATATCATTACTTATCTACCTAATATAGTTGTCAAAGATATTCTCGCACAAAATGGGCCTAATGGCAAGAGAGGAAAATGGATAATTGTCATTCTAGAATATGACATTGAAATCAAGCCCAAGAAGTAGATTAAAGGACAAGGATTAGCCAAATTGATGGCTGAATAAAATTTCAATGCATTAGATATCAACATGGTATTTGCTTTGGATGATATTGAGGAACTAGTGACTCCACCAATAGATGAAGCGTATCTAAACTCCCCCTGGTATGTAGATCTTTTGTATTTTCTATTTAATTTGAATGTTTCTCCTATATTATCCAAAGCAAAGGCTAGAATTATAAAATTAAAAGAAGCCATGTTTTGCATTATTGATAGTACATTATATTAGAAATATGGTGGAGGTTTCTTACTCAAATTTTTGTTAAAGGATGATGCTGACAAAGTTATGCTGGAATTCCATGAAGGTGACTGTGGGGGCCATCTTTATTGGAAAACAACGGCTAATAAAATCCTTAGAGATGGTTTCTATTGGCCTACACTTTTCCCAGACATCCACAAGATGGTAATTGCTTGCCATAAATTCCAAATATTTGAAGGGAAGAGAAAATTATTACCCTTTCACCTTACACCCATGTCTGCTGAAAGTCCTTTCCAACCATGGGGATTGGATTTCATTGGTGAAATTCATCCTCCATCCTCTGCCCAACACAAATGGATCCTGACTGCGATAGACAACTTTACCAAATGGATAGAATCCATCCCTTCTAGAGCTGCTACTGATTATGTCATCATAAAATTCCTTGAAACCAATATCCTCTACAGATTTGGTTGTCCTAAGACGTTGATCATTGACAATGATACAGCCTTCAAATCAAAGAAGATGGTGGATTTTTTCCACAAATAAAATATCTCTTTGGGTCATTCAACAGCTTATTACCCTCAAGGTAATGGGTTGGTTGAATCCTCAAACAAAATTTTGTTAAACATTATTAAGAAGATACTAGAGGACAATAAGAAGTCATGGCATAACAAATTTATCTATGCATTATGGGCTGACAGATTGACTGCAAAGAAATCCATTGGCATGTCCCCATTTCAACTGGTTTATGGAGATGCAGTTTTCCCTTGTTCCATGGGAGTGTCAGTAATGAAGTGTAGGTTTTAACCCTATACATAAATTACCTGCATACAAATTCTAAAACATAGAAAATAAACAATGCGAGAGTATAACACATAAAACACATATACACAAAGATTTTCCCCTGGATCCCAAAACTGGGACTACCAGCTTGATTTTTCATTATATTCCTTTCAATGTTACAATACATATGTATACATGCAGAAGCATCCAATACCATGGACCGAAAACCATCATGTCCAAAATCATGGACCGAAAACCATCGTGTCCAAAACCATGTGCGAAAACCATCCACAAAACCATAGGTAGGTCCTCCCAACCTAATATAGGGTCCAAAAAAAATTTCCCAGGGCGCTCCCCCGGACCTCGTAGAGGGGGGCCACCCACCCCCGTCAAACCCCCTGCTATGCAATCAGCGCAACGAAGGGGGGGCTCCGCCCCCCTCTAAACCCCTGGTTAACTACGTCAGCGAGTCGTGTAAAGAATATAACACAACCCAACAACAAAACAACGGCTAATAAAATCCTTAGAGATGGTTTCTATTGGCCTACACCTTTCCCAGACATCCATAATATGGTAGTTGCTTGCCATAAATTCCAAATATTTGAAGGGAAGAGAAAATTATTACCCTTTCACCTTACACCCATGTCTGTTGAAAGTCCTTTCCAACCATGGGGATTGGATTTCATTGGTGAAATTCATCCTCCATCCTCTGCCCAACACAAATGGATCCTGACTGCGATAGACAACTTTACCAAATGGATAGAATCCATCCCTTCTAGAGCTACTACTGATTATGTCATCATAAAATTCCTTGAAACCAATATCCTCTCCATATTTAGCTGTCCTAGGAAGCTGATCACTGACAATGCTGCAGCATTCAAATCAAAGAAGATGGTAGAGTTTTTCCACAAATAACATATCTCTTTGGGTCATTCAACATCTTATTACCCTCAAGGTAATGGGTTGTCTAAATCCTCAAACAAAAGTTTGTTAAACATTATTAAGAAGATACTTGAGGAAAATAAGAAGTCATGGCATAAAAAATTGATTTATGCGTTATGGGTTGACAAATTGACTACAAAGAAATCCATTGGCATGTCCCCATTTCAACTGGTTTATGGAATAGATGCAGTTTTCCCTTCTTCCATGGGAGTGCCAGTCATGAATATCATTCAAGAGATACAAACTGAACCAAATGATATACAAAGAAGGATAAATCAGACAATTCAATTGCAGCAGTCCAAAGAAGAGGTATATAATAGAACTCAGGTTGTCCAGGAAAACATAAAGAAAATTTTTGACAAGAGAACCAAAGTTGATGATTTCAACCTAGGAGACAAAGTGCTAAAATGGGATTCAAGAAGAGAAGATAAAGGAAAGCATGGAAATTTGAAAATATTTGGAAGGGTCCATATATTATTTATGCTCTCAGAGGAAATAATGCATTTTTCCTCACTAAGTTGGATGGAACAGAACTGCCAGGAGGTCCTGTCAATGGCAGGATGCTAAAGCATTACTTTTCATGAACACAAAAATTTCCTCACTCCATTATATATATCACAGTATCTTAGGTTTTTAGTTGAATAATTCATTTGGAAAATAGAAATCAGGTTGAAGATAATGCAGATATGGAGGACTCAAGGCTACTTGTCATGTGCTATTGACACTTCAAATTGAGAAGTTCCATCCCCAGCTGGAGCCACTGTTAGGTTCCTATAATCTATAGGATCTCAAGGTGATTGAGTATTTCATAGTTTGTAGATTTCATATTGTTCATAGATTTCAATATTCAATTAATTTCACAAAAAAAGTAAATATGAAAAGAAAGGAAAAGAGGGTATAACAAAAACGGAAAAAGAACAAAAGAGAAAAAATGAGAAGAAAAGAAAACCCCAAATGTTTTTCAATTCATACAGTCTAAGCATGAATGAACAAATTTCAATTTCTATTAATAGAGTAGAAAATAAAGATCTGCCAAACATTTTAATCTTGGCAATTCAGTAGTTAGGTAGAAATGAAATTGGTTCAACTATTCAATCTGGACCAATGGGAGAGATAAGTGATAGATTAGGTAAGAGATAAAATAAAAAAAAGTGAAGAAAGGGTTTGCAAATCCAAATGCACCCTACAAATGCAAAAAAAGGAAAAAATGTTAGATTAGAAAGATAAAGGGTAGGTAGGTTGAAAAAAATTACAAAGGAAAAAGACATGAAAAGCTCTTTAAAGTTTCTTGATATAGCTCATGTTTTTTCCTAATGTTGGAGAAAGAAATTAAAAAGGGAAAGGGCCTCATATCATTATTCCTAACTTTATCCTATACCCCGCTCCCCTATTAATTTTCCTACCCCACCACTCACCTACCTGTCACATCAAATGTTATTCACCCCTCACCTCTCATCTAAACTCCGCACCTGTCATACGATCCAAAGGCCCATGTGATTTTTCGCCCCCCCCCCACCCTTTGAAGGTTAATGCCGCGGGGGGAGGCATCTGAAATCAGTGGTTTTAGACCACTTACATGTCACACTATCGGGATTTCACACCCCAACTCGCTCATTCCGCTTACCACTCCAAGGGCCCCCCAAAAAGTGGTTTCTACATTTCATCAAACCACCTTCCTCCATTATTACCATTCACCAAGCCTACCACCCCACGACGCCACTCTATCCCATCCGCCTATCACCTCCGTTTCTGTGCTATGCTATTGCACATTCAATTGGTTGGACCGTTAGCCAAAGGACCCACGCCACTTCAGGCCAATTCAATAGAAATGATCCTAAATCTACAAATGCACCATTTCCCAACCATTTACAAATTTTAACGTGCTCTCTCTACTTACAGGTGCAAGTCAAGATTCATTCAGGCATACATAGAGAAAGCATCAAGCACACTAAAAAAACAACACAGTTGCAAAAGGCTCCATTTTTCTGCATTGATCAAACATTCCCCTTCTTGAATCCCACTTCCTGTTCATTCCCTTTCTTTTTCCCTCTCTGAGTTCCCATTTCTTCTCATCCCTTTCTGTTGCAGTTCAACTACAAATTCAACACAATTCACGTTTAAAATTTGCAGAAGATAGTCGTGCCATCAAAGAAGAAAGAACAGGATATCTTCAATCCAATGGTGTAGCCACCACAGGACATGGACCACATTCCACTTGCAGAAAGAGACTTCAAAATACATTAGACACTCTTAGAATTTGATCTGTTTGACTTCTATTGTTGGTGGGAGGATAAATGTGTTGATGAAGTAGATGACATAGGCCTCTGCGACACCAATTTGTATTTCTATATTTTTCCCAAAACCCATAGCTACCCAGAACTAATTATAAAATGCCACTCATGTTATAATCCACAGCAAAGGGCAGTGATAGCCCCAGCGGGGGACATATTGTTTACCATTGATGCCAAATCTATAACGCAGATGATGCAAGCTCCTATAATTGAAGGAACCACTCCCTTTTCCCATGATATCCTGAGTGAAATGTATTAGAGGCTAGACTTCACCAAAAGAGATAAAACCTTAGAACTCTCCATGACTGAACAGACCCCACTGCCTATCAAGAATCCTCCTTATTCCTCCTCTACTTTCCCTGATAGAACCAAGAATATACTCACTGTACTTTCATATTTGCTGTGGTATTATTTAGATCAGTGGATTGATGAGGCTATTATATATTTCTTATCCATCTTATCAGCAGAATGAAAGTCGTTTGTCCTATTCAATTTCAATGAATTCCTAGTAGATGCCATCCATGCGCAATTTGTAAATTTCATTACAAAGGAAGTGTTTCATTACTCTTTAGTACTTGTATATATGTTTGTCTATTCTTAGACAGATAGATTTTAGTTTACAATGACCAATTTAAATGAAGAAGGTGAACCCCAACCTGTTATTTTCTGGACCACCTTAGTGATGAAGGATCAAAAGCACTTCACCAACAAGACATTTATAGAAATTTTTGTTCATCCAGCTATGAGCCTCCTTAGTGGAACTGCATAACCCAGAGTTAGTGAAGAAATTAAGAGGATTATGTAGTTTACAAACCAAGAAAGAACAGGAGATTGGTACTTGTACCAAAATTACACAGAATTAAGAGTATATGGATGTGAGTTGGCTCCTTACAAGCTTTCAAAGTTCCTCCCCATGAGGATATTTTCACTTGAATATATCATGTAGATGATTAATGAATATGAAATACATTTTGTAGCAGCAAAGAAAAAGTTACAATTTAGGATCAAATCCTAGATTGGTCCTTTCATTTGCAACAACAAGGCAATAGGTGAAGAGGCAAACAAGAAATTGAAGGAAATGAACTTCACTCATAGTTTTACATGGTCCTATGACCCATGGGGCATCATCTCCAAGAAAAGGGTAGAGAACAAATCAACACCCTACATTCACACTCAAAGGCCTAAAATAGAGAAATTCATGAACTAGATTGACTGGATGCCTGACACACTTCAAGAGCCAGAGGAACAAGTAATTTCTTCTTCAAGTGCACAAACTCCTAGGCAGAAGGAAAGACAGAGTACATAAGACACATTAGACAAGGGTAAGGAAGAAGAAAAGGGAGCAACTGGGAAAAGGCCAGAGGAAGATCAGTCACTAGGGACTGATACTTCTATGAAATAATTCAAATTGAAATTTAAAAAAAGAGCCAAGAAGCACATGGACATAAACAAGTAATAATTGTAGCAAACATTCATTAAGCTCAGTGATATTCCTGATTCATACCCAACTGGATCTCTTCCTGCCACTCCAATCTTAGAAAGGTGAAAGACTCTTCAAGTTTCCACATCTACCAATGTAACTGGAGAAAAGGAGGAGACAATATTTGACACTTTCAGGGAAATTAAGATAAAAATTGAGATGTTGAAAAATAGTACTTATGCTCAATTCTGGAAGAAAAGTGAAACTTCTCAAGGTAGACTCCTCTCAGCATTTGACTCAGAAAAAGGCAAGATGCATATGGCATTCTTGGAAGCACAGATAGCAGAGCCTAAAACTGAAGCTGATTACAAACAGACCTCTTTTGACTTTGATGCCAAGAACATTCATCCTATTGATTAGCTGGAAATTCACAAGAAAATAGGTGAAATGATCTCCTCTACTCTAACCAGTACCTCCATGAATTTTCTTAAAATATAGGTGGCCTTGTCAAATGCCCAATCTCAGCTAAAGATGGAAAATATTTCATCCCAATCAAAGGACAACATAATTAAGTCTCTGGAACACTTAGTAGTGAGAATTGGATATGATCCCTCAAATGTTAAAGTAGCAGAAGAAATAATTAAGAAAAAGGAGATGGATATAGCATCTTTGAAGAAGAAGCTCAAAATTCCTGTAACACATGATACCTTGACCAAAGAGATAGAGGAAACAGAGAGTCAGAAGGTCAAAATGATGAAATTAATAATGGAGCAGTCTCTCAAAATAAAACAAATGGAAGAAGAAATGGAAAATATTGTACAAGAGAAAGAAAAGGCGGCACAGTGGGACAACACCACTACAGAGGTTCTTCCTCTTACAACTATTCCTACAGCCACTCCAGCAACAGCTACTACAGGGACATGAAGCATTACAAAATAGCTAGCTAAGTCCATGGAAAGTGTGAATCTTCAGACTGAGGAGATAAAGAGACTAGAAACCCAAGTCAATGTTCTAAAGGACAAATCAAAAGAGCTAAAAGTACACACTTAGTAGAGATGCAGAGGGAACGGACCTTAATTGAAAGGTTACAAAAATATGAGAAGGAATCATCCATTGGTAATGGTATCACTTTGATAATTCCTTTGAATTAATAAGAAGGAAAAACGAAAGGTAACCACTATCCACTTTTGGAGATTAGGACCTGGCCTTCTTGATGCTCAGAGAGGGCTCTCTCTTTAAGATTTAACTTTGTTTTAGTTAAGATGTTTTAGGCTAGCTATGATTGTTCAAGGGGTTTTGATTTTGTCAAAATTGGGTGGTGGGATCTCTTAAACAGATGGATAAATTGATGTCTTTCAGACCATTGGGCTATGTAGTCAACTGATAAGGAAGCAAGGTTGGATAAACTCACTAAAGGGAATGTTCCAAGGGCAAGATAGCAGAGTGTATTTCAGATATTTAAGACAGAGGGGTGAAAGGGTTTCACTTGGGGTGAGAGAGCAGTTAAAGGTTCTCAGACCCAGATAATGAAGGAGGAAGGAAGGGATAATCAAAATCAAAGGGAAATTAAGAATCCTTTAACCTGGATTATTTATGAAATCAATTTAAACCAAAGAGAAATTAAGAATTGTTTAATTTAAATATCAAAAGAAAACATTCAAATGCTTAACTGTTAGAATAGAGTGTGATTTAAAAAAGTTCTGAAATACCATTCCAGTTATAGCATTTAGATTGAAAAACATATAAGATTATGAATAACTTTGAGAAAATGACAAAAACAAATGAAAATACTTGTCTGAAACTCACTCAACACACAAATCCTTGGAAAAGTCTGATCTTTATTAATCAATCTAGATTTCTAGCTCATCAACTGATACAATAACCGTCTGGTTCTTCTTGATAAAAAAGTCTATAGAAATGTCTAATCGAATCCACCCTGCATACTGCGAATTGTGAATTATTTATATAAAAGTTTATTACAAAATATCTCAAACTAATTTGAGATTTAATCTAGGAAATAAAAATACCTTCTTGCAAGAAGATAGAGATAGCTATTGAACTGCTTCATGTTGTCCCTTTTATTTTGGTATTACTGGCTTTTATGGTTTGATCTTAGCCCTTTATGTTGCTTTGTTGTTTGATATTTCACGCTGGAAGCTTCATTTACTTTTGGCATTCATATGATACACTTTGACACTGATACACTTTGACTCTGCTAATCTGTCTTCATCCTTTAGCATGATTTTTCACTTTTACTATACTTTAACCCTTTTACTGCATATTTCTTACAGTAAATCAGTTAATTTCTCCCATGCTTCAGGGTCAGGCAATCGGATTATTAGCATCCTCCTATATATTTCATCTGCCTCGGTGTATTTGGAAAAATTAGGCTTATTGATAAACAAGTGGTTTACCTCATGCTGGAGGTAAAACAAGTTTTCAAATGTCTGGTAGAGTACTTTATCTATTGGAAATGCCTTGATTTATGATTTATTGACCTGTTCTTTTGCTAGTTCTCTGATTTTGCTATTGTAATCCTACTATGTCATGAGCTTGTCATTTATCACTAAGGGACTGGGTAACCCTTTTTCTCTCAAAATTTGAAACTTAGCCATACATCTGTCAATGGCTACCTGCATATTCTGACACTTGACCTCCAAGTTTAGCATTAAGTTTCTCTTGGAGAGGACCTTTCTCACCTCCAAAATTGTCTCTGTTCTGTTCTCTATTTCCAATTCCTGAAGCTCATACTTATTTTTACTGTTAAGGAATAGGATAAGTCTAGTAGAATCTTCTGGCATTTCTCCTAATTCTTCTTTTACTCTTTGGATGGCCTCTATAGCCACCTTTATTAAATCTATTTGTTCAAAAATCACGTGAATAGATGGCCAAATATCATTGAAAGAATCAATGATATTGGCCCATAGTTGTTCTTTAGCTTGCCCAAGGGGTTCCTTTAGTGTCAAGTCCTTCTCCATGGCTTTTAATCTCTCACTCATCCTGACATTTTTCTGCACTTCTTCTTTGTGCATGATTTTGGCAAGCTTGTAATTAGTTTCCAAGCTTTTCACCTTTTCTTTGAGCTTATTCATCTCTATTGCCTGTATGGACATCTCTTCCATATCTCTAATCAACTTTGTTGCTTCTTCACCTGATGTACCTACTGCTGATGTAGACTCCGTTGAAACCTGTTGTGTTGTGTCCATAGGAGCTATGGGAGCCAATGAGGCTGCCAATGTGGAAGGAACAGCTGTTGAGACTACTGGGATGACATTCACTGATGTAGTGGCAATATCAGTTTGCTTCAATTGGATTAAACTATCCAATTCCTTCTCTGTCCCCCTTAACTAATCATTTAGTTTGAGGACTAATTCCATCAACTCTTCATGCCTCGTTTGGTTTTCCAAAACTTCCTGTGTCTGGGGATGTTGTAGTTGAGGTATCTTCAATTGCTTTTTAAGTGTTGCAATGTCATCATTCGTTTTCTTGATTAGTTGTTCAGTAGATTTGATGTCTTTGGGATCATGTCCCAATTCAATCACTAAGTCTTCCAAAGACTTGATTCTGGTGTTTTTGGCATGTGAGGAGGCCTTTTCCAACTGATATTGGGCTTAGATATTGTTCAATGAATTCTATAATTGATGGGCAGTTATGTCTTTTCCAGTAAGGGTGGATTAAATCATTTCTCCAGCCTATTTGTGAAATTCAATTTGGTCAATGGGATGAATATCCCTTGCCAATACCTCAAAATCAATATTCTTTAAATTTGTTGTTGTCCTTGGTTGTTGTACATTTATATTTATGAAAGACATTTGCATTTATCCTTCCCTGATGTCAAAAGTTGACATCAACTTGGTTTGATTAGTAGGTGTAAGCTTGAGATACTGTGCATAAGGCTGTGCCTTTAGTTTCTCATTTTTCATTTTGATTTCTTTGAACCTGTCCTTAATGTCCTTGCCTTTATTAGCAGGCCTACTAAATGAGGAGACTTCTACACTGAGATGCCTTTCTAACATTTGAGTTTGTGATGCAGATGGGTCCTGTGTTTCTCCAGATGGAGTTGTGCCCTTGCTTATGTCTAACTCAGTGTTGGTTACTTCTGCTGAGCCTTATGTGTCTTCCTATTCTAAAATAGGATCGAGCCTTGGCCTTTTGCTCTAGTTGGCTTCATACTGCACATTTGAAGTGCTCATACCTAAACTAGAGGCTCCCTCTCTGTTCCTCTTGGGATTCTTTTCCTCATTCTGAGGAGTCTACAAAATAGCAAGGGTACTCATGGTTGCTTCTTGCTGTGGTACCTACAGGAATGAGCTTTCATCATGTTATCTTTCTAAAGCACACAAGGTATTTTCAACATCTACCTTTGTACTATCCCTATCTATGAGAGTGTTTTCCAACCACTCAGATTTATTGGCGTATATTTCTATCTCTGGTATGGGGTGATGAATGTAAGGCCCCAATTTGACGTTTTGTCTAAGTTTGGTCATAAACCCTTGAGGGTCATACCTCCACATGAAACTATTTTGGAACTTCATTTGTTGCAGAATCTAATCTGCTTCCTACCCTGCTTCTCTAGAATTGCAAATGAAAGGGCCTAACCGATTTTTGACTTTGAACTGAGTTCTTTTCTTGGCCAAGAGAAAGTTGACTTCATCAGAGTTCATTATCTACCTATAATACTCTAGAGAAAATAACCTCATAGGGAGGTATTTGGGGAGTTTGTATGGGGCTAGCTGGCAACCATAGATTCTTATTTTAGTGTGGTTTTGGTAAATATACCAATCTCCCACCTTACTTTGCTTGGAAAATTGGAGAACTCTTTTGATTTCTTGACTTATTCTAGGTGGAGGGTTTCCTATCAACATGGTCCAAAATATAACAGACCTAGGCTAGCCTTTGGTATCTAGCTTCTAGAGAGTGAAGGGAAATCTGTCAGACTAATAATACAAAAACATATGGTATAGTATAGATGAGTACTTGAATACTCTTTCATTGTGCATTATGGTAAATTGTTCATGCATTCTTTTAGCTATGAACTGGCCATAATTGTACAAAGTAATAGGAGGCTTTCATGGGGTGAAAATGGACATGAAAGCTAGGACGAGCTCATCAACAAATTCATCTGTGGTACAACCCAAAATACATGATATCATAGTCACAATATGCTTGCCCCTTTTAGAGAAAACGGTAGAAACATATGGAGGGGCATCTTTACGAATGTGTTGCTCTTCTACAATGAATGTTTGGAACATTTGGGCTAGTTTTGATGGACTCAATTTGGTGTACTGGTCTAACAAATCTCCAATTGAAAGTGGGGTCAGGTTTGGACCTGGTTGGACTTGCAACATCTCATTAATTGATTCAGCTGTAATTGTGAACAAAACATTTTGGTCAGGGGACATTATAGCTTTCTGGCTAGGAATGTAACATGCATGGCACATATAGACAATTTCAGGGAAAATATGTACTTGGGGAAACTAGAATTTCGGCAAATTGGATTCCCAAAAGCTAATGTTATCAAAATGGCTCAAATATCTGTCTCTAATCAAACAATGAATTTTGAGTAGGACCTCATATGCACTTGTGTCTCTGATTTGAAAATATTTGTCAGCCGGGGGGAGGTGGTCAAGGTCCAAATGGTGAGTTGTGATAGGTCTGACATCCATGGTGACAGGGGTAGCCATAATTCAGTTCTTGTCGATTTGAATCTGGCAATATAGGTTTATTCAAAGGTTTTGAAGGAAATTGGAAGCTTTTAGAAGGGTTTGGGTGTGCACTTTGAATTTAAAGTAATTTTACTTAATTAAAATACTTTTAAAGACTGAAAAATTTTGATTTTGAAAAGGTGACTGGTAATTTGTCTTTAAATACCTAGAATTGGGTGAATTGACTTCAAATTCGGAGTTCACGGCAACTGCAGAAGTTTGAATGGCTCTGGTACATATTTTTGAGCTTGATTGGGGTCTCTAAAGCTTCTTCAAGATTGTAATTTGAGGTCAATTGATGAATTCAGCGTTTGCAGGTGTCGCAATGGTTTACAGAGGTTCACACAAAAAATGAGTGAAAAAAGGTGAAAAAGGGCTTCTCGGCCTTTTTATTGAGCAATGGTCACATTTTGGCAGGTAGTTTATGAATGAACAGTGGGCTGTTTTTCGGGATTTGCGGGGAGGTGGTTTCCCAATCCATCGCACTGCTTTCATGGAGGAGGCGGTACTTAGAAAGGGTCACCCAATCTATGCTAGCGCGTGACACGTAGCAGATGGGGGGTCGGGGAAAACCACCTTATCAGGCGGGTAACAGTCAGTCATTGGGTGAACCCGATATGGCTATGGACCGTCAAATGTGGGTGCTAATGATCGGACGGTAGTTGGGCGAGGGATGTGCGCAGATGATATGAGCAGAGGTGTCGAGGCAAGGCCCAGGGCTTTAATCCTTGGCGATTTGGGATTAATTAGGATTTAATCATGGGATTAAACGATTGTGCGAGGCTTAATGACGGGATTAGTTTAGCTTTACTGCGCAATGGTGTAATAAGTGGGTTTTGTCAGGAATATGGAACAAAAGATAGTTTATATTAAAACTAAGGGTTGGGATATTTATATAGGGGATTTATTTAATATATAGGAAAAGGTATATCGGAAATTATATAATTAAGTTAAAAATTAATATGAAATGAATGTGTGGAGTGAACATACCACTAAGCATAATGTAATATTGATGCACTTTCTTCACATACACTTACACTTAGGATAAAGCACTTTTGTGGGTTTTTTGAATGAAATGGAATTTTAACTTGGGGTTATTTACTTTTCCAAGGAAAATTGAGTTTAACCTTGGGAAAAGGCATTTTATTAGGGCAATGAAGGGAAATTAATTTTATGATAGGAATTCTAACACTTGATGTCCATAAGTCATTAAGACGAGGGTCCGGTCCCACCAAAAGTTAGAGAAATGCTCTGAGCCTTTATGACTTGAAGGATTTTAAGTACTAGAACTTACTTGTGGATGGGGAAATTAGTAAGTAAAGGGGTGAAAAGAATGAAGGGGAGTTAATTAAATGAACTTGTAAACCATTTTTTTTTCCTTCTTAACTGCTCATGCACATTGAAACATATAATCAAGCATGATAAATGTGCTTTTATCCAATCAATTTTATACTTCAACAACCTTTCTTCTACTTACCCATTACTTACCCTACCATTTTTTCTTCATTTATTTGGGTGCATTTAGACTAGCAGACCCTTATCATTCATTCTTATTTTGAAAATTAAACTATCTAATTCTAACCTTATATCATCCAAGGGCTTAGATTAAACTGATGGGCTCCTTTTATTTTCTCTACTTATCTAATGATCTGCCAAGATTAAACTGTTTGGTCAGATTTTATTCCCTAACTATAAACATAAAATTCAAAGCATGAAATAGTCAAGATTAAGTAGTTTGACTACCATGGGTTGTGGCATGTATGACAAGCTACACACAACCATTATTTAAGACAATAAAGCAGTAAAATAGTAGTGGCATTTAGACTTGCACACTTTCATGATCTATTTTTTTTTTGGGGGTTCATATAGTTTCATTTTTTGATCTTTTCTTATTCTTTTTGTCCTTTGATATTTCTTTTAGGACATACCCTCTTTACAACTTTTAATTTTTGATATGGAAAACATTTGCAGAAAGCAAAGGTATTTACAATATTACAAGGCTCAAACTTAGCCAATTTAAAATTTTGAACCATATCACTATAAGACCCTAATAAAATCTGGCCTAGCATCCAAATTATATTTGAACAGAAGGTGTTAGTGGAAAAAGCTAAAGAAGCTATTTCATCTACTAATCTAGAGTTGGGAGACATGCCAGCAACAATCAACAGAATTATTAAATTTCTCAATTCAAGGAATAGGTATGAGCTAGAAGAGTTGGGAGAAGCAGACAGGACAAAAACTATTCTACAGCTGAAAGGTATTGACTAAGAAGAACCTGAATGTAGAACTTGAGGAAAAATGCCAAAATTTGGAGCTTACAATGAACATGTTTTTCAACAGAATTGAGCATTTAACGCAGAAAGATCTCCCTTCTCTGTTTGTCATTAATGAAAAACTCATGGCCAGAGAAGATTACGTCAAGAGGCTCCAAGGCATAGCCCTGGATGCTATGAATCTCTCCAACATTAAAGGCGACATAATAGGAAAAGCATTGCTAGAAGCTATCAATAATCCAATATATATTAAGAATGAACTAGAGCACATTTTTATAGTCAAACCCACTTTTTCACGGTACATTCAAGCTGATGAAATATACCTGAGGTTAATCAAGGTCAAGATTCCAAATGAAGAAGCATGGAGTGACTTGTGCGATTACCAAGATGTACAGGACAAGGATGATTCAATAAATAGCACAGAGTTGAGTCAGCACCTAGCCAAGTCAGCAAAGCCACTACAACAAATATTTATTACTTAGCAACAACATCCCAAAAAAAGGGAACCATATGTCCAAGCTATCTCAACATGGCCATTTCGTGGTTACACTAGCCAAATTTTCTTTCATTGTAATTAATCACAAATTGCCAAGTGTACAAGGCAATCATTGTAGGTTTTTGTTAAATACTTCATGCATTGGAAGTATTAAAGGTTGCACCGGAGTTATTGAACAATCTTTCTTTTGGTGCACTGTAATTTTGGAGCTAGAGCATCATTAATAAAAGGTCGTTTGCAAGATACTTGAGTTGTTTTTACCTGGTGATGTCTTCTTTATGTGATAATATATTCCTATTTTATTCATTATGCATCATTAAATCTTATTGTAAGATAGAATTTCTAGATTAAGATATGTTGTTGGAGTGCCTTATTTCTATCTGTGTTTGCAATCTAAATGCTTTCCTTTGATGTATGGTTAAGAAATACTTAATTGTGTTTTAATCATTATTGATTTCATTTTTCTATCATCTCATTTTTCATTCTGCTTTTAGATCCAGTAAAGATAGTTAGCTTGCCTTGCAAATGCTATGAAAAAGTTGATGTTACCACCTCACCTTTGACTCCATAGCCCAATGGAAAAGATCTAAATCAGACTTTCCCCAACCAAAAGCAAACAATCAAGCAATCAAGAAATAAAACCCTTCCACCATTATAGCTAGCCTAATACATTAAAACATTGGAAATAAAGATAAATTTGAAAATATACAGAGAGAGCCCTCTCTGAGTCTAGGAGGGCTAGATCCTAGACTCCTAAGTGGTTTGATGTATCCTTTATGATTTTGTCTTGCCAATCTTAAAAATCATAGATTCATAATCCATTCTTTCTTATCATTGATTGAAGGGGCAAAACAATCTGTGAAAAATCGGGAACAAATCTTTTTACAAAATTAATCCGGCCTAGGAATGATTGCAGGGTCCTTTTGTTATGTGGGAGAGGAATCTTTTCAATTTCTTGGATTCTATCAGGATCAATATAAATTCCTTTCTTGGACACTACGAATCCTACAAGTTTTCCTTTTACTAATGCAAAGTATGAATTTTTTGGATTTAGAGAAATTCCATATTTCTTGCATCTTTCAAAAATATGCTTTAGGTCATTCAAATGATTTTTTTGTTCCTAGAGTAGACTGTAATGTCATGTAGGTAAATAACAATTGATTTGTTAATCAGACCTTCAAAAGGAATATCCATGACATGTTTAAATGTAGCACCTACATTGATAAGTCCGAAAGGCATCTTCTGATAAGCATATGTCCTCCACCTGGTCCTAAATGTTGTCTTTAGTCTGTCATCTGGATGTACAAGAATCTGATTGTATCCTGAAAATCCATCTAGAAAATATACATTAACTCAGAGCCTGTAACTAATTGCAATATTTTCTCCATGGTAGGCAAAGGAAAGTTATCCTTTTGACAAGCTCTATTTAAGTTCCTAAAGTCAATACAAATCCTAATATCTCCATTCTTTTTCCTGATAGGAACCATATTTGATACCCATTTTGAGTGTCTAACGGGAAAGATTATTTTTTCTTTCAAAAGTTTGTTTAATTCATATTTGATTTGGCTTTCAAGGTTTGGATGAATCTTTCTAAGCTTCTGTTGGATTGGTTTCTCATTAAAGGTCATCAGTATAGTGTGTTGAATTACAGAGTTATCATAGGTTTTGAGATCTGAATAATCCCAGGCAAAGACACCATTATATGTTTTCAACAATTTGATGAATGATATCCTTTCTTCGGATGATATACCAAGACCTAGGTTGACATTTTGAGGCTTTTCAGATGTGCCTTGGTTTACTACTTCAAATCTCAAAGTAGAACTCTAAGTCTTGGAGTTGGTAATATTTTTAAATAAATCTTTCAAATCATAGAGATCTTCCATTTTGACTAAAAACTTTGGAATTGGACTTTTATCTTGTTTACGGTTGATTTGCAAGTCATGTTCATGTTCATCTATGATTTTTTCCTCATAAGATCCTTCTGATGTAAGGAAATCAATTATATCAGCACCATTATTAAACATTCTCCAATTTGTTACATTATTAGGGATGGATGCTCTAAAAATTAACTCTATAGAAAATCTATCTGGACTAAATTCCTCTGAAGGTATAAGCTTAGATGCTACATTGGCAAGTAAATCGGCACTTGCATTTTGTAATCTAGGGACTGAAGAAATGTTAAAAGAAGTGAAGTGAGAAGTAAGATTCTGGGCTAGGGATTGATAATGTTGAGATGCCCAAACAAACAAAGGATTGTGTTTCTTACCTATTTAATAACTATTTCAAAGTCTCCATATACTTCCAAATACTTGACATCAAGGCCAATGGCTTTATATAGCCCTTGAATTAATGCTTCATATTCTGCAGTATTGTTAGTGCATTGAAATTCAAGCCTACATGCTAACATGGTTTTCTCTCCTTGTGGGCTAATTAAGATACATCCAACACCTCCATCATCTTCAGACTTGGAACCATCAAAATAAAGGGTCCATAATAATGAATTATCTACAACCTTATCGACTACATCTATACATTTGGAAGCATATGTTTTCCAAAAACTTTCTATCTAAGATACTATAGCATTATCCAGAAAGGGAGATCTTTGTGCATTAGAGGATCCAAATAATGAATCAGCTGAGTAATTTTTGATGATATTATTGGTGAAATCTATTGGTTCATTATTCCCCTCGAGATCAGTGACTGCGTACTTCATGAATTTCTCACGATCTACTTTGATTTGGGTAGGTTTACCATTGTATGGAAACCGCATATGAGACCAATCAGTTGCAAAGTATCCGTGTAAATTTTCAGACCAATCCCTACTTAAAATTAAACCATAGAATTCAAGGATATCAACTGTTAGCCTCTTGTTGCAACAGGTGTTCATTTTTCATGATTGACATTTTTACATGCCAAATATGTCATACTTTGCAGGTTCCAGTGTTCCATATTTCCACAAGATGCCATGAAAGTGTGCTAGTCTAAGTGCCACTGCTGTATTCCATTTTTGAAGATTTCTTTCAGTTAAGGGAAGGCCAAACAGTTTAATCTTGGCCTCCCTAGGTTTCAATTTCTTGTTTTAGAATATAGAGAATGATATCTGTCCAAACAGTTTAATCTTGGCAGATTTGTAGATAGGTAGAGAATCAATGGAGCCCAACTGCTTAATTTGGGCCCTTGGCAGAAATATGTGTAGACTTAGATAGGAGAATAGAGAAAAGAAAAATTGTAAATCTAGGTCTGCAAGTTCAAGTGCACCCAAACCAAAAGAAGCAAAAAATGTTAGGTAAGTAGGTTGGGTAGGTACTTTTTGTGGTTGCAGAACCAAGCCATGTGATCCATTTCCTATTTTTAAGTGTTACATCTATTCAGGTCACATATGTCCGGCATTTTATATGAAGGAGCTCAAGCGAGGCATGTCTAACTCCCCATTCTTTTTATTCCCCCAAATCACTCACTAACATCCCATTGAGGACCTTGGGATCTGACCAACAGTCCTGTCATCTTTTCATTTTTGTGAAAAACTAAGTCAATTTTGGGCTTTCCTTGATGTAAAGAAGCCACATTCCTTGTGTAAAAATCATTTCTTCACATTTTCATCCACTCCCCATATCTAAGTTCAGTTCACAAACTTAGGCTCTCCCCCACACTTTATCTCACAAATTCATATTAATTCCTAACTATACTATTTAACTCCCTACACCATTTCCCCTTCCCTTACTAAAAAGCACTATATAACTCCCCTATGTATATATTCCCATCCCTTGGCATTATAGCCATATTTATCAAAGTCTTGGAAATGTTGAATTCATCCGGAACCCAGAATTAGCCTTCCGTGTCCTGGGATTAGCCTAACATTTGATTAGGCTAATAATCTTCCTCATTCACCCCTTTACCCCTCAAAACCTTCTATCTTTCCCCTCCGCAATCATTTCTCAAAAATTAATGTTTAAAAGTTTTATTAAACATTATTTAAAGCATTTACCCCGCCCGAACCTTATATAAAGAACCCCAAAACCCACTTTCCTAAGTTCAAACCCCACGCCGCATCACATTTTTCATTAAATATTTGGGCGGGCCCCGTCCTTTAACCACTCGCCAGATAACCGTCCCGACAGCCCTCCGATCTGCCCCCTCCCCATCCGATGGCTCTCGCCAATTTTGGAGCACCCCCTGCGTCCGGACGTTAGCCTCCGATATTGCAGTGGTTTTATCCCCATACAGGAGGACATGCGTCCGCTTTCTATTGCGTCAGAGCCGCTCTGACAAAAACTGCCCCCGTACCAAAGGCGGTCCGACGAAAACCATAAACCGCCTATTCCCCCCTTTGACAACTGCCCCAGGACCTCGCCACATCATCTGAACACGTCGTCCTCCTGCCGAGTCACCCTTGCCACGTCACTGCCACCATGTTCGTGCCACATCATCCACCGTACATGCTAACGTCATCTCGCTGACATCATCATGCTGACATCATCCACCGTACCAGGTCCTACCCGCTTACGTCATGTTGACGTCATCATCAATTTTTGAGGCGAAAGGCGAAAATCGTGCTTAGGAAGCCCGAAATCAGTTTCTGAGGCAGTTTTTCATGCGTGATTAGCGCCTAGCGCTAATCGCGCATGGCTACGGGAAATGAGCCGAAGTGGAAAACCCCTCATCGCGCAGCCCCAACAAGCCCAAAAGGTGCCGAATGACCCGTTTTTCTCTGCGAAGAATGCAGAAAGGATCAGAGGACAGTTCTAAAAGAAACAAAGGGCCGAACAACGGCCATTAATTTGTGATTTGACCCACAGCGAAAGGAGAGATGCAACTCAATTCATTTATCAAAGAGTATCAGAGGAGAGATGAAGCAGCAAAGTGTACCAGTTAAATTGTTTAATGGAAACCTTCAGTTCCCAAAGCAGGTTACATTGAATGGCAGCCAGCAAAGTCAAATCAATTTGTGCAAACCCATCCCAGCTGTCAAATCGCAGTTAAAGCATTTAAAGCCACCGAACTACAATGGATCAGAAGCCCATGCGCAACTATTATAGAAACACTGCACCAAGCCACCGAGGACAACACATTTACTCAGTTTTGATACGGCTGCCCTCAACGCAGCTCAAGATATTTTCTTACATTTATTTCTGGATAGGATTAGGTTAAAAGTAATCATTTCTCAGACCTGTTTAGGTCAGGTTGTAATAAAGGAAATTAGGAGAGTTTTCCCTATATATACCACCCTCTGTACTGTTTTAAGGGTTGGTCGATTGATAATTCTCACTAGAGACTCGCCCTGTATACCTGACACTATTTCTGTAATCAAAGATTGTTGAAAGCCTGGAGAAGACACTGTCTGATGTGTTGTTAATGATTTCTAGAGACTGAAGGATGGAATTCCTGCACTGTAGCATGAAACAATAAGTGCATCTTACCTCTGTTCATTGTTTACCACTATCTAAATAACAGAAAGAAATATTAGCCTAGAACTTGTTTAAATACACTCTATGCTCAATTTCTGCTGTTTCTTTATGTTTTCATCTGAATGAATTGGTAATGAATATGAATTCCTTCTGGCTCATATTTACCCTAATTCACCTGTGTTTTCCAATTATCTAGGGATTCTTTACTGCCCCTAGGTAGGGCTCCATTGTCTCCCTTTGTTAAGCTGATTGAGAGATTCTTAAATGCCTCTCATTACTTAGCATTCGCTCCATCCTTTAAACCTGAAACATTGTTTCATGCGCAGTTACCTTGCTCCATACCTCTCTTGTGACCAAGAAAACACACCAACAGTCCTACTCTTTGACTCCATGCCCAATGGTTTGAAATTTTCACACTATACCTACCTATTTACCTGAAAACATCAATCTTCCCACCAAAATCAAAACAAAAACTCCTGAATTCAATAGCTAGCCTAAAATCCTTTCAAATAAACCTAAATCATAAAGAGAGAGCCCTCTCTGATTGCAGGTGGGCTAGAACCTGTAGTCCAAAGTTGGTCTGTGGTTACCTCGGCCGTATCCCTTTATTACAACCTGAGGGACAACCTGAGTGATAACATCAACCACTCAAATATCGATTACTTATGAAAAAATTGGGTTGGAGGAAATCCTGATTCAAACTGATATCATTTCTCTGAGTACCTCTACATTTGTCTTGTCCAGTTGAACTATGTGTACAACAGATTTTTGAGGTGTGATATTTAATTTAGTGCACACAGTTCTTGGCATAATGTTTGAAGAGGCTCCTGAATCAATAAGGAAATTATGGATGTTTTTGTTAAAAATCTCATAAGTAAGAAGAAATGGAGGAGTATGAGAGATAGATCTGTCACCTATTAGAACTAGATCTGTGGGATTTACTTTTTTTGAAGATGAAGGAGGCTTTCCCATATCTTTAGCAGCTTGGTTAACTACAGCAGTTGGTAAAGGAGCTACAAGAACTGCTTTTAACTCTCTAAGTAATATTTTCTATTGTTGTTTGAGTTTAGTCAATTCATGTAATGAAATATTTTCTCTCGTCTTTTTCATATCTTTGGCTATATTGTATTCCACTGTATCCTAGATTACTAAAGTTTTAGAAGGAGTTGTGGAATAAAATCGATTTGAGTAGCCTTAGATTTCTTACTTACTGTTTTCTCCATTACAAGAGTAGCAACCTTCTGTTTCTGATTTGTTGTTGAACTATCAGTAGAGCTTTTACTTCTTGTAGTTACTACCATAGCTTCTTCTTCCTCTTCAGTTGGTAGAATAAAATCCCACATTCCATTTAACTCAACTTCTTCTCAGTTTCTACTTCTTTTTCGGTTGTTGAAGCTTCTTCTAGTTCTTGATCGGATTCAGCATTTGAAATAGTATTTGGCGGTTGGGATGTAGAAGAAGGATTTCTTTTAAATGGGTGAAAATATTTCTTGGGAGCAGATGATTCTGCAACCTATCTCTTAATCTCAACCATTTCATTTTACATGGTCTTTAGCACCTTTTGAAGGCCTTCAAGGTTGAAAGGGTCCTTTGGGGATTTCTTTTTGGAATCTTCCTTGAATGTCACTTTCTTTGATTTCCTTTCTTCTACCTATGATCTCTTTTCTAAGGCAATAATTCTCCTTTCAACAGACAACTCTTCCTTCATTTTTTCTACAAGGGTAGCCTTATTGGTTCTATCTACAAAAATTGCGATATTAGAGGGAAGGGAGGATATGTACCACTCTATTTGTACATCTACTACAGGTCTAGAGGCAGCTAGGATTTTGTTCAATAACTTGTGGAATCTAGAGTTAAAGTCTTTGATCCTTTCATCTAAACTGTCTTTTACGTTGGAAAGATCATTGATTAAAGATGCCATGGTTCTACCATTACCAAATTTTGCAAGAAATATTTCTTCAAAAGCATCCCAGGTTCTTATTAAGCCTGCTGGAAGGGGAAAGTACTAGGATCGTGCAGATCCCTAGAGAGTATAAGGAAACAATCTGATAACAACATCTTCATGCGCAACTCCATTAAGGTTCATGGCTAAAATAAAGTTATTTAGATGTTCTTCGGTAGGAAGACCATCATCAGGATTATACTAGGTGACCATTTTTTTTTGTTTGCTAGAAGAGCATTTAGATTAGCAACCAGTGCAACACCAGGGGTTTTCCAAGGTTGAGAAAGTTGATTGGCCATAACTTGTGTTGAGGGTTGTGAAGATGAGGAGGTAGATCTAGAAGTAGATAGGGATGGTGAATAACTTACTACTAGACTAGTACTACTAGTAGCTGAACTAATTGTTTGTTTGAAAAAATGGATAGTTGAGGAGAGGCAGATTGAGCAAAAGTGAATGGGGGAGTAAATGGAGGGGAAGATGATGTGATATCGTTGATATCTAATTCATATTATGATGTGGTAGCTTTCATATGTTGTGAATGAATGGGAAACTCAAAAGGGGTTACTTCAAGCTTTTCACTTTGTAATCAAGTTAATACACCAGTATGTCGTAATAGGGAAGTGATGGTTTCTTCAGAAGCTTTGGGATTTTCAAGTTTCTCAGCAAAAATGGATATCTGTTCCAATTTTTGTATTAAGGAGTGAACTTCGGGAGACTCAAGAGTGTAATCTGAAGAATGTGCTTATATTAATACTTTAGGAGACGAGGGAGATGTTTCTACAACTTTAGATTTCTGATTCGAAGACTTTGAATGAGTTCTAGAAGATGTAGAAGTCGTGGAGGGGTTTTGACTCTTATGAATGTTTTTCAATTGATATTTAGATTTCTATGCCATTCATAGTTGGATCAGCCCTCCTTCTAGTGCCAAAAAGTTGAAGCCTTAGATTTTTGCTGCTCCAACATGGGGGATAACCACCCGGTCCGGACCTTAGAAAGCAACTCCTTTTCTGTTTGGTGTGGTGGCTTTGATTGGGGATGATGGGACCAGTTTCCTAGTGTGGGTTTGAAAATGATGATGGGTGGTTTTCAATTGATTGTAATAAGAATAATGATAACTAAATGACCTATTCTGACATGGAAATATATAATTAACTTAATCTAATATAAACCCGGGGTATTTTGTGTGATATGAAATCTAAAAAGATATATGTTTGGTATGTGGTAATAAATATCATTCATGTGTTGAACAGAGATGATAACATGTAAAAATTTCTTTGACTAAATAGTTAGTCAAATAGATGTGAAAATTATATCGCATATATTTAATGATCATATACGAAATTAAATGCTTTCAGCTAAGTATTATACAATAGTGCAATTAACACATAATAGAAATAACATACTCCATCTATAATTCATGAAACGAAATGTTATCACTAATTTAATAAAATAGAACTAATCATATAAGACAAAAGTACCATATGTGTGGGGTTCTCCTCATTTTACTAGTGATGTAGATTAGCTCCTTTCTTCAATCAAATTATTCTCCAAGCATACAATAGTGCATCAATAATAGACAGTAGTTTGATATTCAAAATTAATGACCATGTTCCATAATCTCATAAAGGCATCTACAAACTTACAAAAGTTCATTCTTTGCAAATGTTTTTTGATAAAATCGTGGACCCTTCTCTAAATGCATGAGAAGGGTATAAATACTATCTAACTTATGTTTTAAAATAGATTATACAAAATATCTGAGGAGGTTTCAAACAACCTTCCTCTTAACTAGTAACTAACTCTAAAAATAAAATCGATTTGTTGACTCGAGGCTATGAAAATGTCTTGTTGTCTGCCAGCTTTTCCTTGAGGTCGCATATGTCAGAAATTGGTTTTACTTGAGGAGGTGCTTCGAATTGAATTCTAACTTGTCCTGCAAAGATGGCATCTGTAAGAGGTGGAAACATTCTTTGCGTTAAATTGAGTGAACAATTCAGTGTCATAATTTAGCTGTGAGGTTTGACAAGAAATTGCCAATATGCCTCCCAGTCGGTCTTTGATAATTTTGTGATTGCATCTCTTTGGATTTTCATCTTTTCTTTCTAGTTTTTGTCCAAGCCTTTCAAATATGGCAGTGAATTTGGATTACCTTCTTTTATCAAGTTGGTGGTGTGCAAAGTGTGATTGAATTCTTTTATTATATTCTTTTCCACTCCTGCTGCTCTTGCTACTGCCAGTTATGCCTGCTTGATCTGTGCATCCCAATCTGTGAATAATATGTCTTTGTGTGTTTCTTCAATCTCTAGCATATTAGTGCTTCTTACTTCTTCATATTCTTTCCATTCAATATAGTCAGAGATCTTAGTATTCAAGTCATTAAACTCAGTTCTCTGATCAATTTCCTTATCTGTTAATTGATCATTGGTATTCAAATAAGGGGTGATATGGGACATTTTCTAGCAGAATAGATCTTATTGTTTTGACAGAATGGAATTTAGCTCCAATGCCTCTTTGATGAACTCATCAGTAGTGGGGACATGTTTATATTTGGCCATAGTCTCTTGCAACTCCTGGATTTGCATATTCTTTGTTGAGATATCTGCTTCGTGGCTTATCCTAAGTACTTCCATACTTTATTGCAATTGGACTATTTTTTCTGTGGCTTGCTTGTTCACATTTGTTTTCTCGATTTCTAGTTGTTTCTCAATTTGTGACATCCTTTCTTCTCTTTCCCTTAACAAAATAGATACTTGAGTGGCCTTATCAATGGTGGCAGTAGCATATACCCCTGCAAATTGTGACAGCCTGGTTAAATTTTCAGTTGGATTTGAAGGAATATCCTTTATATCCATTGGTTCATTCCCTAGTGGGATTTCAGGTGTTTCCACTCTCCTTCTCTTCCTTTGTCTTCTTACTATAGCCTTATGCAGTGGGTTGTAGAATACATCTAAAGGAGGTGTTTCTATAACCTTTAGGATAATCTGAGATGTTGGAAATGTAGGTATGATTTCTGCATTCTATGAAGTTGTCCCTTGCTCGTTCATTGGATCAGATTCTGAAACTTTGTGAGTTTGTTGTGGAGTATGATATCTTGTAGTTTCTTGGACATCTATTTCTTTGGAATTATCTTGGAGTTTTTTAATTAAACTGGTCCCATTCCTACTCCATATCGTTTCTTTCTCCTTTGGGACCGGTGTCCTGAGTTAGTTTAGTTTTGACCTGTTTCTCAGCTGACCTTTTTGCTAGATTTTGTCATAGCCTCTGCTTCTTGTGTCTTCCCTGTGTTCTGGGCTACATTCACATGAGATTATGTTCGAGAATTTGTTCCCTCGTTTTAAATGGTCACACTGGGCGTAGGTTTGTCATCAGTTCTTAACAAATCGAATGGGATTGTTTCAAGCCTCTAATTTCTAAATTCCTGAAACCTTTCGAAGTCGTCAGGATTCAAATTCACCTTTTCCCAACTGAATGCTTGTTCAAATGACTCAGCTGATTGTAATAAATCTTCAAATTCATGATCTTCATGGATAAAGGGTTTTACCTTTACTGATGTAGTAAAAATTTGTGCTACTTTCTCTGGGTCAAATTGCCTCTTTGACAGAGTAGCCAGCCTGAGCCTCTCTATGCTATGTAGCTCTTTGTTTGCATGGTTGAAGTTCACAAATGAAAAAGAACCACAATGGATGGGAAAGGGTGGCCATAGTGATTTTTTTCTATCTTTCAAAGTCTTGGTTAAGCCTTTTCCAATAGTTTGGTGAGCTATTTCTCTGGCTAACAGCTTGTCGAGGACATGCAAAGGAAGTACATGTGGTTCTATTGTAGTGCCGTAACCTCTAATATATGTGAACCATTGCTCAAAAAAGTTCTTTCCTACTTCAAGAAGATCTGTAGCAGCTTAGAAAATCTCGGGGCCTCTTTATGAAAAATAATTTGATGTAATGGTAGGATAACACCATGGAATATCTTGTAAAAATGTGGTATAAAATGGGATTCCCACATTTTTTTTGTGGCTAAGATGGATGGGGTATGGGTCTTTCAAGGTCCATTTCCAGCCCATAATTGGAAACTTAGTACAAAAACAGATAGAGTCCATGATATAAGCAATCATATAAAATGGAGGTGGATCTCTTTTGACAATATTCAAAAATAGTCGTAGCTAAGTTGTTAGATAGAATAGTAGACCAATTCATTATATGAGAATTTATACATGCATCGATCAAAGGGACCCATTCTATAGAGAACTTGGTATTATTAGCCATTCTATACAATCTACATAACATAGAGGTTGCATAGTTATGGGGATTTTCTAAAGAAGCTATGGGGTACATATCCGTCTTATCATATTTGAATTTTTTTTCTATGACTCTCCACCCTGAAATCATATTGGTGGTTCTTCATTCTGCTTCGTGAACTTGGCCAAGAATGATCTATCATATATATCCTGAGGGTTGGGAAGATGATACATTTGCTTCAAATATTTGGCTTTAAATGATCCCATCAGCTCCATCTTTGAATTCTTTAATTGTCTGTATTCAATATTAACATTCTCCACCTCCCATCTAACCTTATTCGTGAATGGTAGTATCTTGGCTCTTGCTCTTATTCTGTGAAAAAAAGAGCAAGCAACATCTCTGAATTGAACTGTCGGGGGTTGTATCGAATCTGTTGTTGCCTTGGTAACAGTAATTGTCACACGAAATGAGTCGATCTTGTAGACAATATAGACCTTCCTAGAATCTAACGATATCTAGTGACAAGCAAGCCAATCAAAAACTATCTTTCTCTAAATATGCATTTATAAACAAAGGCAAACAAATGTTTTAGGCCTACCTTGGGTCCAATGCAAGTTTGTGGAAGCCCCTCTCCTTTGATCCAAATGAGCTCCCTTGTTGCGAATCTGCAAACACAAACAAGCAAACAAATTAAATAGCACCTGAAAAGCCAATATCATAAAACATACTTAACATGATGATCAAGGAATTCATGAAACAAATGACATAAGACAATTTGTTGAGAAAAATGAATCTGATTGTATTAATTCAAATCAAAGAAGAACTTTACAACCTTTGCCTTGATGTTGTACAAGTGCCTCCCAGGGTCCAACAAGAAGTCTCCTCTACTTTGACGAGTTTCACTCTCTTCCCAATGAAGCCAAAAAGGTATTTGATCTCTCCTCTCAAGCTTAACTAGGAAGTCTCAATTCCACCAGCATTTACCCTAAAAAATGTTCAGCTTCTAACCTCCTTAGCAACCAGCCCAATGCCTGTTAACGGGAAAAGTGTCTACTCAGAACGACCCTATCCCACTAAGGTGTGACAGTACCTTAGAAACAAACATAGAAAACTACTTTTGTATTCTTCTTTATGAATTATAAATGAAGAGGAATAGGATGAACCAACCTGTGTCTTGCGCTAATCCTTTTGATCCAATCTCTCTCCTCTTTGACAGCTTCCAGCTACCTGCTCCCTTACTTGCCCAACTTCACCAAGTTCCTGTAAGATCACAGAAGAAGAAAACTACACAAAGACATGGATTTATATTCATAAATAGCTTAGGATCAGATTTAAGCTAAACATGCAAATATAGCAAACATCAATGATACACAAGCGTGTAGGAGAAACTCAAATAGTTTTATTGATATAACAAGAAGGTCCAGGAGCAGTTACAACTGATGATTCTTGATCCAGCATCAACCTCCCAGCAAAGGAATCCCCTCTTCACCCCCAACAAAGCATAAATCACCTAATACTCTGATATCTATGTCAAAACCAACAACAATTCTCTGCAATGTACAAAATTCCAGCCTCTAGATCTCTGGGATGAGGGATCCATATATAGATGTATGCAAACAGGATGAGTCAGCTTATGATCTGACTAGTGGCTTCTCTCTATCATTTCTTGCTTCCACTTGGAGATTGAGAGTCTCTTACTCACCCTTGGTCGAACTCAGTGAGGCAAGTGTCATTGGGGAAGATTCTGGAAGCTTCCATTGTCTGTCCACCTCGCGGAATGACACTGCCATTTGTCATTTCCCGCTCAACTCACCCTGGTAGTGCATTTAGGTGCGTTGCAATGCACCTAGCTAGTGTACTTGGGTGCTATGCAATGCAGCTAGCTAGTGGAGCAGCTGAAATGATCCTGATTTGACTAATTCTGAGCAGTTTCTGGTGGAGAACTTCTGGGAGAAGCTGTAATTTGTTGACCTTGTTCCTCTAGGGGTCGGAACAACACTTTTAGGGACTTAGGATCCCTTGGTTTATGGACATTTCATGCTTAGAGTTGTAAGGCACAAAAATGTCTATAACAGTTGCCCCCTAAAGTATGAGGCCGTTTATCGGGTGAAATGCTTTATTAGGAGGATCCGAAGTTCTTTCAATGTTGGGAGGAGACTTGTAATAAGATACAATACAATACATTATCTTCATACTGTTTTCATGATCTAGCTGAGGCAGGCATTCCCATGTTCAGCTTTATAAATTCATTTTCATGTACATAGGACAGACAATCGTCTGATGGTAGACTGATGATTCTGATAGAGCCATCATCCTTTTGGTAGGATGATTATCTGTGCTGCAATGCTGTACATTTCCATGTCTTTATTTTCCTGGATATATATCGCAGCCCGGATGGATGAAACTAGATCTGGGGTCTTCAATCTCGTCCGATCTTCACTCGAAGTACAAGTCGATCCATGTGAGAAATGTTCTGAAGTCGAACATGGAAAGACATCGCTTGATTACTAGTCAATGATGTAAACTGTTAACAAGCGCGAGAGGAATCACCGATAATGATGATGACCCTCAAGGTACTGCAGTACAATTCACGTGGTGTGAATAAAGGATTTGGCGTCGAACACCACGCAAAATCTTTCGGTCGAAGGTCATTGATGTATACCTGTCGCCGGAAGTGAGAAACTTGCCATTGAGGCATGCAAGCTTCAAAGTACTGAAGGGGATGTTCCTAGATCAACTTCTTGGATAATGAGCTGATGTCGACAAGAAGTGACCCGTCAAAGGAGGGCCTTAATGAATCCCACATCAATGAAACGGAACGGAGCAAATGATTTTGATGGAGGTGAAAACGATTTGATGATATATGGTCCAGGATGGCGGTCATGAAAGAATGAAGTATAATGTACGGTAGTGGATGGGACACGGGTGACTTCTCTGGATGACTTCTCTTGAACATGTCGGCGAAACTTATGTGATGGATTGGTAGCATTTACCCCAAATGTGGATGGTATGGCATGACCATGGTGATGTGACCGGTGAATGAAACAACCCAACCCGACTCAGGCACGGAGTGGAAGTGTCATGTTCAAGAGCGACTTGCTACCAATAAAGATTCTTTGAGTTTCTTCCCAATTTTTCCCCAGTCATTGCTGACCAGTACCTCTTTATTTTTGTCAAGCTTGAGGAGGATAACATATGCTTGTTCTATAATTTTCCCTTCGGGCAAACCCATCGCTATGTTTTAACGAGCCTAGCGATAGTGAAACTCGTTCTCATCTAAAGACAAGTTTGTCGCTATTAACCTTTTTAACGAGTTTAACGACAAAGATAACTCGCTCCTTTTCATTTTTAGAGAGTCTTAAAAGGTACGTAAAGGTAACTCCAAAATTCCTTTTTCGTCATCTAATCCCTTAAGTCCGAAAAAGTATAAAATAATACAGAAGGGATGAATTTTCGATAGTTTTAACGAGCCGAACAAAACAAGCACTCGATCTTTTCGTGCAATAATCCCTCAGGTCCAAAAAGATTAAAATCTAGAGGAGGGATAGCACTTCCGGTCGCTTTAACAAGCTGGAAGGCCAAAACTCGACAATCTTTTCATATTTTACGAGTCAGTTGAAAAGAGCTTAAAGAAGACTCGTCTTTTGAGGAATGAGTGATAAAATGGGTAGCAGCTGATTCCAAGTAAGGTTTGGAATTTTCCAATCACGGCAGTGTCACAAGGATGGCTAGTGAAATCACTCTTCGCAGCTGTTCCTCAAAATGGGTAAACAATCAAATGGAGGTGAATGATCGGCCAATGGAAAAGTGGAGGTGACGGTGCAAACATGACCAAGGCTTTAGTGGCTTAAATGCTTCATTCACGGTGGTTATTTACCGGGGAATAGTTCATTTTTTAACGAGCTTAAACACGGGTGGAAACATTTGCTCATGTCTTATGTTTATTTTTTAACGAGCTTGAACTATGTGCTAAAACTGCTCGATCAATCCAGTCATATGATAAGAATGTCTCATATAAAAATGGCAACTTTTAGATTTTTGCTCCACATCCTTTCTTTATGCAAGTTAGGTGACGACTAATCCTACGAGTTTAAAGGGTTAGAGGTCCTAAAAAATTAAAAAAATAAATAGCCGCCCCTCGCTTGCACTCCAAAAGGTTTGCATGCCCCCAGATATAAAACAGAGTTTCGAGGTCTCCCTCTATTCGAGCTGACAAAACATTCGTTTTATCAGGAAGGGTCACCCTTTATTCGAGCTGAAAAAACATTCGTTTTATCAGGAAGGGTACTACCTCTTACAGGTTACCCAAAGATTGTTCTATTCATGGCGCAAACAAAAAACTTCTTCGGCGATGTCTACTGAGATAAACAAAGGTGAACGAATGATATAGTGAGACCATCCCTGACATAACTTTGACAAGAGAAT
This sequence comes from Pinus tabuliformis, assembly GCA_031772625.1. Classification (NCBI taxonomy): domain Eukaryota; kingdom Viridiplantae; phylum Streptophyta; class Pinopsida; order Pinales; family Pinaceae; genus Pinus; species Pinus tabuliformis. The sequence goes on from CM062809.1 coordinate 240,438,163, forward strand.
CCTGTACTAGAATAACCCCCTCTTCCACTCACGGACGGGGGTACAGACTAGGCATATTCTCCCGCGGAAACCTACTTTATACCCGAAGTTTTCCTGCCGAAGCAGACCAGGATGCATGCCCCCTGGGTTTCAGTCATATCCCTCCGAATTACTCGCGATCATCGGGAGGAAGGACTTGGAATTGAGACATTTCTTGCATGAAAAGACCATTTAGGGATGGTATATGACTATTTGCTATGCGTGATCCAGGAAATGAAAGCTGGTCCACGAGCTTGACCACTCTTCCTTCGTGCGGAAAACACATTACTCTAAAGAGTGAGGAGACAATGGCTCCCATGCAATAAATATAGTCTCGTCCAAGGAGTAGGTTATAATCCAAGGGTCCTTGAACTACCATTACGTTCATGTGAACTGTCTTCCTTCTCAATGTTATGGGCACATCGGGAAGGATCCCTAAAGGTCGACTGGTTCCTTTATCAAAGCCTGTCAGATTTCTCATCTCAAGCAAAAGCGATGGCGAACCAAGCGCTTTCCAAGCAGTAGAGGAAAGGATACTCACAGAAGCCCCCTCATCTATGATGGTACCAGCCATGACCATTCTATATATTTGAACGATAATTCGGAATGGTATGCTTGCTAGTAAACGGGGTCTGCCTAGTTGATTCCAGTCGAAGGAGACAACTAGGTTGCTTGGAGGTGCGACCGAGTAGACAGCCGGGTATGGCTCTGAAGAACTTCCTTCCTGCAGTAAAGGAATGGGTAGATTGCCCCCATGTTTGTCGGAGTCTGTGTTGATGAAGAGAATTTGGACGGTGTCATCCTTATTCTCTTCAGTGACTGTATCATCCGAAGATAAAGCCTCTGAAGGCAAGACCAGGTCAACTGCCGCCTCGACCTTTTGACTTTCGTCTGGTATGGATTCAGTTGGTTTATCTTCAATGATAGGCGATTCAGCCGACCACTTGAGCGGGCCAGCTGGATTCTCAACTAGCGATGGACTCGGCAAGAGTTTTTTATATCCAGGAGGAAGTCGTAACGGTGACACCAGACGATCATCCAAAACTCTTTTTGCTTCGTCTAAGAAGGGACAACGGTGGATGGCATGATTGCCTTCGCACAGTTTACAAGGAAATCTAGCTTTCCATTTTTGTCCTGGGGCTTCACTTTCGCTAGTTGACGGTGTGCTTTCAACATGATCATCAGAGGTTGATGATACCGGATTGTGCAAACGAGGAGACCAGTCCCTTAGTATCCGAGGGATGCAAGGACAATCTCTGTGAAAGTGGTCTCCTTTGCAAATGACACATGGCGATTTAGGCCTGGTTGGTGAAGTGTGTGGATTTTCATTAGACGACACTCGTTTTCCCCCATTCACCTTTGGCTCCTTCTTCTCTTTCTTCTTCTTCTCCTTTTTCTCCTTAGGAACTTGACTTTTGGCTTTGCTAGCCCCATCAAGCGAAGAGGAAGGAGGAGAGGAAGAATTAGAGGAAGTAGAAGGTTGGTGGGCAACTCTGGACTCGTCTAATTGCTGATTCGATTGTTCAGGAATGGTGGTGTTCTGAACGACATTGGTTGAGAAGAGCCATACTGGCAAGCCAATTGTCAGTCCTGGAAGCGACAATGTGGCCATATGGGGTGCACCAACATCTCCCCAAGAGGAGAAGGGACTAGGATTTCCACCAAGGGGAATTCCTTGGTTGGTAGACTCCATTTTCTCAACCTAAGATCAACGTAGGAAAAGGGTATGAATATTTCGTTTAAAATAAATTTTTAGACGCTTTGACACAACTTTTTTTTCAGTTTTTAAGAGTCGAGAAAAAACAAAAGATGACTCTAGTCTCCTTCGATTTTTAATGAGCCTGAAGTGACAAGTGCTCAGATGGACCTTTTCCATTAAGGAGTCTGAAAAGGAACGAAAGGGACTGCTCTGGAGATCTAGGTAGAGGGAGTACCAAACCAATCGCAAAACTGCAGAATACTTTTTACGGTACGGCAGTCAATCTTCCCGAATGCTGTGTTCGGTGCATTGCGATCAGTAGGGTGGCCGACACGGCTTCCTATGGATAAAAGGTTTTAAGCCTATAGGGGTCTCCCAATATATACTCGACGGTACGTGGGAGCACAAGTCCGTACTGGCACTTATCGTCTCAAAGTGGAGGAATCACCCAACCATCAGTGAGGACAACAGTTACCAAGCTTTACGACGCCGGAATACGTCTCTAGCCTAGACCTCTAAATGTTGTGCGTTAAGTTCAAAAGCGTTGTTAGATTCATTCAATTTATTTTAAGTTGATCTTTCTTAGAAGTTTGCCTTTTGGGATCACCACGAGATGTAGATGTAATTCCTAAAATGCAATCTAAAGATGATAAGCAAACTTTTATCTCTTTTCAGCAATGAAAATCCTAGCTACAAGGGGAAAAGAAAGACACAATCTTTTCTCAAAGAGAAAAGAGCACACTATAAATGCACTTTTCCTAAATCAAGCCAAGCAGATTATCAATATGCAAATGCACATGTGCATGTATTTGTTTTCACTTTCTTAATATTGATGCCTAAAAAGAAAGTTGATGTACAAATTTGAATTTGCTTTCAAGTGACAAACACCAACAAGCTTCTTTTCGAAATCAAAAGGTAGAGAAGATTACGACACTTTATGATTTTGAAATAAATACTCGTTTCGACACTAGAAAGTGACAAATTCAAACCAAAGGCAAAAGTAAAAGCATAATCGACTGTCAACAGCAAATAAACTTTCTCCTAAGATCAAAATCGACACTTACGACAGATCTAAATCAAAGGACGACAGCATGACTATTCTACTTTTTCAATGGAAAACTGTAAATGATGTAACAAACACACAAAGAACATCTACAGCCTTTTTGTACAAAGGAGGCGGAATTAAGGCAAAGAAAAGGGGTTTTCAAACAGACACACACTGATCACAGGCTGCATAAATCAGAGACAAAACTGAAAAAATGAAGCAAAGAACCTCAGCTGCACAAGGCTAGGCTGATCAGCACACCTGTTACACAGAGAAACTGGATTGCAGCGCAGGTAGCCCTCTCGGGAACTGCGTTGAAATGCAGAATCTCTTCACAGAGCCTGCGCTGGCGCAGAAACGAGAATTCTATCCGGGTTCTGGGTCACGGTTTGCAGTTTAATCTATGGTTTTTGGCCGAGTAAAAGCAATCAGTAATGCACAATCAGAGGGTGGATTTAAAGGAGGTCTAAGAGCTATCACAAAGGACAATCAGATCATTTTTGAATCAGTTGTTCAGATCATAAACAGATCCAGTGAATGGATTGAAGTAACAGATGTCTACTTTGCATTTGATAATGGAAAATGCAGTTCGATTGCTACTTCTATGTTTATGAAACAAACAACAAGAGAAACACAAACAAACTAACTAGACACGTTCCCCAGCGGAGTCGCCATTTTTTTAACGGGAAAAGTGTCTACTCAGAACGACCCTATCCCACTAAGGTGTGACAGTACCTTAGAAACAAACAGAGAAAACTACTTTTGTATTCTTCTTTATGAATTATAAATGAAGAGGAATAGGATGAACCAACCTATGTCTTGCGCTAGTCCTTTTGATCCAATCTCTCTCCTCTTTGACAACTTCCAACTACCTGCTCCCTTACTTGCCCAGCTTCACCAAGTTCCTGTAAGATCACAGAAGAAGAAAAATACACAAAGACATGGATTTATATTCGTAAATAGCTTCGGATCAGATTTAAGCTAAACATGCAAATATAGCAAACATCAATGATACACAAGCATGTAGGAGAAACTCAAATAGTTTTATTGATATAACAAGAAGGTCTCGGAGGAGTTACAACCGATGATTCCTGATCCAGCATCAACCTCCCAGCAAAGGAATCCCCTCTTCACCTCCAACAAAGCATAAATCACCCAACACTCTGATATCTATCTCAAAACCAACAACAATTCTCTGCAATGTACAAAATTCCAGCCTCTGGATCTTTGGGATGAGGGATCCATATATAGATGTATGCAAAGAGGATGAGTCAGCTTATGATCTGACTAGTGGCTTCTCTCTGTCAGTTCTTGCTTCCACTTGGAGATTGAGAGTCTCTTACTCATCCTTGGTCGAACTCAGTGAGGCAAGTGTCATTGGGGAAGATTCTAGAAGCTTCCATTGTCTGTCCACCTCGCGGAATGACACTGCCATTTGTCATTTCCCGCTCAACGCACCCTGGTAGTGCATTTAGGTGCGTTGCAATGCACCTAGCTAGTGTACTTGGGTGCTATGCAACACAGCTAGCTAGTGGAGCAACTGAAATGATCCTGATTTGACTGATTCTGAGCAGTTTCTGGTGGAGAACTTCTGGGAGAAGCTGTAATTTGTTGACCTTGTTCCTATAGGGGTCAGAACAACACTTTTAGGGACTTAGGATCCCTTGGTTTATGGACATTTCATGCTTAGAGCTGTAAGGCACAAAAATGTCTATAACAATGCCTTAATTTATAGTGCAATGGAGGAAGTTACTAGGTCCTCCTTCAAAGGGATAAAGCCCTCCTTCAAAGGGATAGCTCCTCTCATCAAGGGATTAGCTCCTCTTTTGGGATGCATGAACCACCTAAGAGCGACCAATCCACATCAAAATTCCTTCTAGAATAATCTAGAGTTAACCCAAAGTGAGTTTTTTAGAGTAAACTTGCGCCTTTTTTGACTTTCACAGGGGTCCACACCCACTCCTTTAGGGACAGAGCGGGCAGGTCCGCAGTTTTTGTAAACAGGGGGTGCGGGACTGCAGGCAACAGTGACAGAAAGTGCGAAACCAGAGCTTTGTTGATTTTCAATGTCTTTCTCTCATTTTCAAAGCTTGACTTGAAGAGCTGAGGTCTGAGACTTGCTTAGGAGGACAGTACAAGTGATGATAGACCCATACTGACTGCAAATAATCATGGTGACGATATTTTTGTCTAACAGATTGCCCCCTAAATTGCGAAGTGTATAGTAGATGAGGATTTCATTTATCATTTAGGAAGAGTGAAGTACTTTATCATTTCGAGGATCATCTTGTGGAGTGCCCGGTCAAAACTTGTAAAAAACATTCAATGCAAGATATGTATATGAGATCATATCATCGCTGAGGTAGGCATTCCCATACTCAGATCAAAACTGACTTAGAAAACTAACTACTACTCTGATATAGGAATGATCTTGTAATACATCACAAGTATAGACTCATGTGGACACAGTATGGATGCAGCCATCTGTTTATAAATAGTCCACTATATAATGAATACAAAATTCCTCGCAGCCTGGATTGCGGAAACTAGATCCTGGGTCTTCATTTCTACTTCTCGAAACAGTACAATTCTATCCATGCGAATGAATGTGTTGAAGTCGAACATGGTAGAAACCACTTGATTACCATTCAATGATGTAAACTGTTAACAAGTGTGAGAGAAACCACCAGTGATGTCAATGGCTCTCAAAGTACCCAGTACAATCCATGAGATGTGAATAGATGTGTTGATGTCGAACATGTCACGGAATCCTTTGATCGAAGGTCAATGATGCAACCTGTCATCAAAGGTGAGAAACCTGCCATTGAGGCATGCAGATCCCAAGGTACTAACGATTTCTGGATCATCTTTCTAGATAATGAGCTAAATTTGATAGAAAGTGATCCGTCGTAGGCAAGTCCACAACACGAAATCATAGATTAAGTTCAAGAAATTTAGTTCCAAGGACTGACTCAGGGATGGTCAAGATGGATGACAGATATTTTGCAGATGAATTGCTTATTGGCAGTGACCTCTTAAACACATAACAACACAACAGATGGTTTATTGACAATTGACCCAAAGTTAATACCCAGAAACCGGCTGAAGACTTTCAGTGTGGTTTGATCAACTGTTAGGCAACGGATTTCCCAACCCAGGTGAATAAAAGTGTCGTGTTCAAGAGTGGTTACAAAGTATGACAAACAGGCTCATTTTCTCTCTTTTCTCCCACCATTTCTAGCAAGTACCTCTTTATTTTTGACAAGCTTGAGGAGGATAACATTTGCTTGATTATAAGCTCATCCTTCGGATGAGTCCAACTTAGTTTAAATTCGAACCCTAAGAAGGAGTGTTTCGTTCCTATTTGTAATTGAAGAGGTCCTTTACTGTGAAATTTTAATGAGTCCAGTATAGGAGAAACTCGGCGTTTTTCAATTTTAGAGAGTCTGAAAAAACTTAAGAAGACTCCAGGGTTGACCTTTTTCATAAATTTGTGTCTCCCAAGCCCGAAAAAGTATAAAATAATACTTGAGAGAACCGCTTGATCTTTACGACCAAGGAGTACTTTTCGTAATTAGTGCCCCTAATCCGAAAAAGTAAAAAAGCGATCAATGACACGTCGTTTTATAACCAATATCGAATTTGAAACGACAAAAATCCGGCAATCTTTTCATGTTTTTACGGTCAGAAAAGAGTTGTAAGTGGACCGTCTTTTTAGTTCCGTTTTAACGAGTTTAAAAAGAAAAACTCGACGATCTTTTCATGTTTTAGGAGTCGAAAAGAACTTAAAGGTGACTCTAAATGTTTTTTCGTCGAAGATGATCGATTTCGCCTGAATAATCTGTTATCCTGAAAAAAAATTGCAAAGATTACTCATACCTGTTTGAAATCGATAAAAATGCTGCAAAAATTACCTTTCTCAAGTGAAATATAAACAAATTTGCAATTCATTTATTCAAAAACTTATAAAAAGGGCTTTCGTCTATTCATTTTTACCGTTTGAGATTTGGATGAGAAAATAGTGCTTTTGTTGAGAAACTTCCCGTGAAGATTGCAGAAAATCCAACTGTCGGAATCGAACGTTGTCTTCTCCAGGTAATCCACATCATCCTACTCTTCAATTTCAACCGTTTCAATTTTTGTTTTAGGGTTTTATTTCATTTTTAGAGGGTTTTTAAGCTAAAAACTCACGCGTGGGGTCCGCAGGCATAACACTGGCAGCCCGCGGACCCCGATTTTTTCTCAATGGGGAAAAAGTCAGGGGTCTGCACCTTCCATGAAGGCAAGGTGCGGACCTATGCACTGTCTCTAATACAAAGGGTGCGGTCCCCGCAGCAAGGGTTTTTAACCCAAAAATTCTCAAAAATGACCCAAACAATTTAATTTCTTGCATTCTAATTTGCCTTTTTGTTGGATGTAGAGTGTACATCATGCTAGATTGGCGAGAACGGGAGCATGAGAACGTGGATCTTGCCGCTTTGAATCACCAACCTTCGATTGATGCATTGAAGGCATGCGGCTTGTACAAATTCTGGGCCATACCTGGCATGAGGGCCCAGGTGGACTTCTTGCAGTGGCTGGTAGACAGGTGGAGCATACAGGACCAGTGCTTCTTCATTGGTGGCCACCAGCTCGAAATCGAGCCAGCAAACATATACTTTTTGACCAGTTTTCCTAAGAGAGGCGAAGACTTGACTCTATTCGGGACTAGGCCAGGTGGCCAGTCTGTCGATAGCCTCCGGCTAGAGTTCTGCAACAGCCAGGCTAGAGACAAAGGGATAGACATTAAAACCATATCCCATCCTGAACTCATGGTGATCGCATTTACTGTCACCAGACTTTGCGGGAGTTCTGCACTACATATTGCCACTGGATCCCAGATGCGGATGGCAGTTGACTACTTTCGAGGCACCATCTTCAACTGGTGCGATGCTGTGTTGGCTAATGTAAAGGGCCAACTGACCAGAGCCAAGAACAGACAACTGAAGACCTTTGGTTATGGGGCTTTGGTTGTGAGCTTTGGTCTGGAGAGGGTTCCAATGTTGGTCCTGCAGCACCTTACCTTACTGTTGGAGCTCAGCTTCCTCGAGAGCCCAAACTGATGCGATGGGTTGCAGTTATGGCCCGTCATCCGGACGAGGGGACAGAGGTTGTTAGATTCAAACCTGAGTATTTCCAATGGTTGGAAAACCAGGTTTTTTCTATTCAGGACTTCCCTTACGCTAGGGTAGATTTTCGTGGTGACCCAGACATGGCTCTTCCACCAAGAGAGCAATGGGATGACTCAGGTAAAATAATTTTCAACATTTTCCTATTTAATTTTTTTTTGTTTTTATTTCGTCCCAAAATTGATAGTAAAAGTTTCAAATGTAGATGTGGGTCCACAGCGACCAGCCGTTCTCCGGCCTTACGAGAGGAAACAACCAACTGCAGTCGTGCCAGCCCCACAGGACGAATCAGTGGAGACCTTGGCCGAGTTGGAGAGTCATCTAGAGTGCTTGACAAGAGACATTTCGGAGACCAGCATAGATGACATTCCTCGTCGACTTCAGCTCTATGTGATTGGGGTCCCAGGACCTTTTAGGAGGTTCCTTTGCAACGTGGCCCGTGCAGTGGTTTCTTATTGAGATCATCACCAGTGATAGGATGATCACCTATTGTAGGCACATATGACATTTTTGCTTTTTGCAAATTATCATTTTTGCCGATCATAAGGTGTTTTTCAACCTATGATCGAGGATGATGTATTTTTGACACACTCCTATATATATATCACTATTATCGGCTTATCTTGTAAATCACGTTATGGAATGATTTTAAATTTACATGTATGATTATTGCAAATGTCTACTTAACATTCGAGAAGCAATTGCATCTGCTAATGTATTTAAAGATCTTGGAATATGTTGATAGTCAATATAATCAAATTCACGTTCCAAGAGACGCACTCTCAAAAATAATCTCAATAACACTGGATTTCTAATGGCATACACTCTATTAAGCTGTAATACAATGAGTTCAGAATCTAACCTCACTATCAAACTCCGAATCCCAAATGAAATAGATTCAGATAATAACTCAATCACTGCACTATACTCGGCAATGTTGTTCGTTGTTTGACCGAGGCTTACCCCATGCATAGATACCAACTCATCAGAGGGCGAATAGATAACCCAAGTTGTGGAAGAAATGTTCTGTGTATTATGACAAGCACCATCAGCGAAACCAATGTATGTTTGGAGAGGCATCGACATCTGCAATATCAAGAGTAAAACCAAGATAAGCAGGAATAATGATGGAAAACACTCTCTAAGTTAAGCACACTTTTTAAACTAAAACACACCAGCTAGAAAGAAAACTATCCTAACTAAAAATCTCCATACCCATTTTTTAAGCATAATACCTCTTCAGGTAAAGACCATTCCTGGGTTTGCCTAAAGAGTCCCCATCAAAGTCTACCAATTCATAGGCCCCTTTTGCTAGCTTTCGCTTAACAACATAGGGACCATGCCACATAGGAACGAAAAATTTCGAGGGGTCACATGTCGATCATACTGAGCTTTCATACGTTTTGGGTGATTTTCGATATCCAATGCAGCATCACGTTGATTCTCATCTAATTGAGCCAAGTATAAAAAACGTTTTTCTCTTCGGAAGTGGCTGGAAATAACTCGATGGCCATTTGCAATGACGGGATTTCGCATTCAATGGGTAACACAGCTTCCAGACCATAAACTAGTTGGAAAGGAGTGAACCCTGTTGACATTTTTACTGAGGTTCAATACGCCCAAAGCACTGAAAATAGCATGTTATGCCAATTAAACCGATGAATCCTAATGATTCGTCGGATCATGATGACTAAAACTTTGTTGATGGATTCAACCAGACCATTAGCTTGTGGATAATAAGGAGTTGAACTATCGTGACGCAAGCCAAGCTGGCCTGTAAGTTCGGTCATCATAACATTTCGAAAATGACATCCATGATCAGTGATGATCGCTTGTGGAACACCAAACCTAGCAATTATATGATTGAACACGAAAATTACAGCTTTTTTTCTGTCTACCTCAAATGTAGGCATCGCCTCGGCCCACTTGGTAAAATAATCTACCACAAGGATGATATACGCATGCCCCCTGACTGAGTGAGGGTTACATGTAATAAAATCGATACCCCATTTGGAAAAAGGACCAACGGCAATTATAGGGTGGAGAGGAGAAGGTGGAGCGAGCATCTTTCGATCAAAAATTTGGCAGTTGTGGCATTTTCGGACTGCGTTAATACAATCTTTAAACAAAGACGGCCAAAAGTAGCCAGCGCGCAATATCTTTTGGGCTGTGGCATACCCAGACATATGACCGCCACATGCTCCAGAGTGACAGTCATTTAGAACTCTTTCAGCTTCCGCGTGAGTTAAACAACGTCGAAAAACAGAGTCCGCCCCACGGCGATAAAGAGTATCTCCAATAATCCTGAATTTTTGGGACTAGAATCGTATTTTCCGACGTTCTGACCTTGAAATTTCTGGCCAAAAGGATTGGTTCTGGAGACAAACGATGATATCCCCATACCACGGATCTAAAGTGCTGATGAGAAACAAGGATTCGTCCGCAATGGGCTCCTCCGCCATAGTTTCCATGTCAGCACGCGGGAAGTCACACATTAACTCTGCAAAAACTAAAGATTTCTTAGACTTAGTTTTTTCAAATTCCAAGACGAACTCCTGCAGGATGACAATCTTTAGAGTACTTGCCCCCTAGCAATTGCTTGGTCAAAATGTAGATCATAGGGTTGCAATCAGAAATTACTGTAGTTTTACATAGTAAAATGTAGTGATGAAAACGTTGGATAGCTTGAACAGCTGCCAATGCCAATTTCTCCACATGTTAGTATTTTAGCTCAGTTGGATTTAAAGTGCGACTAAGGTAATATATCACATGTTCAGTACCGAATTCATCTTCCTGAACTAAGACCATTCCAATGGTGGAATGAGAGGCGGCGAGATACAAGAAGTAGTCCTGGTTGTAGTTGGGAGGATGCAATAACGGTGCATGGGTCAATGCATGTTTTAGTGCATCAAAAGATTTCTGAGCTATCTCATCCCAATAGAATGGAGTATTCTATTTCAAAAACTAGGTAAAACCCTTTGTAACCTCGGCGTAGTTAGGAATGAATCGTCATAAAAAGTTTGCTTTCCCTTGCAAACTTTGGAGTTGGCGAAGACTCGAAGGAGGAGGCAATTTAACAATAGCTTCAACCTTCGAGGGATCAACGCAAATGCCAGCTTTCGAAACAAAAAACCCCAGCAATCGACCCGTTTCTATACAGAAAACACACTTGTGTGGATTCAACCTAATCCGATAATGCCTACACCTCATAAAGATTGCTCGTAAATGGATGATATGATCAGCTCAATGTAATGAATGAGCAGGCAAATCATCGAGATAGGGTTGCACAATGTGCTTGATGTCATAAAACGCATAAGACATGGCCCTTTGAAAAGTTTCCCCGACATTCTTGAGCCCAAAAGGTAATTTGCAATAAGCAAAGGTCCTGTTGGCATTATGTTTCTGGTATGGCTATATGTTACAGATGTTGTACTTGATGGCAACTCCCGTGGCAAGGCTCTCAATTTATTGAAAATTAAGAAGTACGCAGGAAATCAGTTCAGAAGGTGTGTACCCGTAGGTACACCATGCAGGGACCGTGTCTAGATACGCAGGCCAGCCGTTCAGGAGGTGCGTACCCCAGTGCACACACTTCAAGGCAGAGAAAAGCAGACGTGGGGGTTTCTTATGTTTTACTATTGGTATCTAGCCGACGGTATTGTGTTATTATGGTGTCGGCTCATGGTATTGTTCCATGATTTGAGGAGGGGCTTGCCTATATAAAGCAAAGGAGATCACTTGGCTAAGCATCTTTTGCAATTGAATATCTTTAGATCTGAGATATTGGGTTATGGTCTTAAAAGCTTGATCTACATGAGAGGGAAGTTGAAGGCGAATCTGTAAAGGGTGATCTCTCCAGCGCATGATCAGATCTGAGCAACTGTGCCACTCTGGTGGACTGCCTATTCGGCCCTAATCAGAAGGACGCAGGGGTTTAACAGAAGAACTGCGTGGGTACGCAGTGCAGAAACAGGAGATCTGCGTCGGTACGCAGTGCAGAAACAGGAGATCTGCGTCGGTACGCAAAGCAGAAGAAGGATACCTGTGTCTGTACGCAGAGCAGAAGAAGGAGAGTTGCATGGGTACGCAGAGCGACTAAAGTTTAGGTGCGTCCGCATAGTAAAAGTACGCGGCGCGATAGTATCTTTTGGTGCGTCCCTACAGTAACAGTACGCAGCGCGATAATGTCTCTGGGTGCGTCCCTGCAGTAATAATATGCAGCGCGGTTCAAGGAACAGTGCTTGGGCACGCAGTTCGGCAGAAGGATACCTGCGGGTATACGCAGGAAAGCAGAAGGTGAAATGCGTAGCGACGCAGGCCACAGAAGGGAAAACTGCGTATCTGTATTAAAATGTTCTGTTGACTGAATTTTTATGTTGATAAGGTGTTCTGGGTTAGTTCTGTTATTGCTGATCTGATAACTGTAGTGGACTGTAACTTTTATGTACTTGATGATCATTTGATGCTTTATGAAAAGAAGTAGGGGGTTGTAGCTCCCTTCCAGGAGAGACTTGAAAACGAGAGAGAGAGAGAGTTGTAGCTCTCTGCAGGTTGCAGCCTGCGTACTGGTAAAGGACTGCACCAGTACAAAATCATTGTAAAAGAAGTTTCTAATTTGAAAGAAGATAGAGACATATTGCAACAGGTGGTTTTCACCCACATTGGGTTTCCACCTTACATCTTGTGTTCTTTGGTGTGACTATCTGTTTTCTTTGTTCATGCTCATTATTTTATGGTACTGACATGCAAGAATAATTCAAAGAACAAGTAAGGAAGATTTATTAAAAGAATTAGATAATACTGATTCACCCCCCCTCTCAGTATTATTTTCAACAATTGGTATCAGAGCAGGTCCTTCAGAGAAGCTTGATCGCTTGAAGGTAGATCGTTCATCATGAGCAACTACGAGAGAGAAGCATCAATCAGGCCACCGATTTTTGATGGGACAAACTTCAACTATTGGAAGGTAAGAGTTACTGCCTATCTTCAATCTCTTGGTACAGAAGTTTGGGACATTGTAGAGACAGGCTATGCTTTTCCTTCAGCTACTCCTACAGATGCAGCAGAGAAAAAGAAGTATGAAACAAATGCGAAAGCAGTCAGTACTCTATTAGGATGTATATCTCAATCAGAATTCATGAAGGTAATGCACTATAAATCCGCAAAAGAGATATGGGACAAAATTATCACAAGCTATGAAGGAGATGAACAGGTAAAGCATGCTAAACTTCAAACTCTCAGAATTCAGTATGAGACTCTCAAAATGTATAATGATGAAAGTGTGGCTAACTATTTTCTTCGGGTAGATGAGGTTGTTAATTGTATGAAAAATTTGGGTGAAGAAATAAAAGAGGCTATTGTGGTTGAAAAGGTCCTAAGATCATTGTCCCCCAAGTTTGAATCTAAAGTATCTGCAATAGAAGAAAAAGAAAATCTACGAATTCTTACTATGTCTCAGCTACATGGAATTCTAACTGCTTATGAAATGAGAAAGGGAGGTCCATCAGACAGAAGAGAAGCTGTTTTCAAGGCATCAGGCAAAGGAGATTATTATGAAGCAAGCCACATCCCAGAAGAAGAGGAAGAAGAATCAAATTTTGTCAGAAATCTTCAAAGGGGTTCTGGAAGGTTCAGAGGTAAGTTACCTTTTAAATGCTTTGCTTGTGGAAGAGTAGGTCATTATGCTGCAAAATGTCCTTATAAGGATAAAGGAAAGGAACCTACTAGATGGAACAAGAAACAGAACGCAAATAAGAAAAGCTACTACACTCATGAAGATAGTGATGGTCTATCAAACAATGATGAAGATGAACAAGGTAATGAATATAAGTTATTAATGGCATTTGAAGATGATGATTATATGGATGCTGTAGATGTGGATAACCTGTATGATGAAATTACTAGACTCAAGAGATGTATAGAAGAAAAGAACATGATCATTGATACTCTACAATTTCAAATTGATGAAAAGGAAAAACATCTTGAAAAACTAGAAGGTGAAATTGTTGGTCTTAGAAAAGAGATTGAGAAAACAAAAGATATTAATCTCAAGTTTGTCAAAGGATCTGAAACTTTGGATGAGATTATCAATGTGCAGCGGTCTCCACTAAACAAGACAGGTCTGGGCTATAATGGAGAAACTTCTCAAGCATCCACCCAAAAAGTTATCTTGATGCAGCAAGAAGAAATGAGCAAAAGAACAATGAAGATCAACAGGTAAAGCAGGGACGAATTACAAACATAAACTATCAAGGGCAATCCATCTTAAGGGTGAACAAAAGCTACAAACAGCCACAGGTAAAATCTTCTCAATTTGGTTCAAGAATAGATGAAAATAGAAATTACAATCAGTTGGCTGGTAGATTCAATAACCACAGAAGTTTTTTCAATGGAAAATGCTTTTCTTGCCATAACTTTGGTCACAAAGCAGCTCAATGTGTTGCATATAAAACGATCATGACTAGGGAAGCTCAAAAACAAAGAAGTATGACAGGGATTACAGAAAGGACCTATAACAACTTTTCGGTTCTTGAAAATGAAGTTGAATGCTCTATTTGCAATAACTTTGGTCATGAAGACTCTGAATGCAGAAGCAGGTTTCAGCAGAAAAAGGAACAAGCCTCAGGCACCAAAACATGGAGAATAAAGGAACCTCAAACAGAAAGATGTGGGATAGCATTCTATGCAGAGGGACAGAAAAATCTATGGTACATTGACAGTGGATGTTCGAAGCATATGACAGGTGATAAAGAAAAACTTGAGTCTTATTCTGCTCTAGAAAAGGGAAAGAAAGTCTCTTTTGGAAATGATACTCCTGCAACTATAAAAGGAAAAGGCATTGCTCAGTTAAAAGAAAAGGTCAAGGCTGGAAATGTTTTGTATGTTGATGGATTGAAGCATAATCTTCTAAGTGTCAGCCAGATGTGTGATCAAAGAACCGAAGTTATATTCAGATCAAATGGATGTCTTGTTCGTGATCTTGATACAGGTAAAACAGTGATCAAAGGCAAAAGAACTCCAAATAATCTGTAAATATTTGAAGAAGAACAACAACATTGCTATCTGAGCAAGGATGATGAGCACTGGTTATGGCATCGGAGGCTGGGGCATCTAAGCTTTTCACAAATAAGGAAAGCATGCAAATATCAGGCAATTCGCGATCTTCCAGATATCAAAATTCCTGACAACACCATATGCAAATCATGTCAGTTTGGAAAACAAGCCAGAACTAACTTTCCAGAGAAGGAAGGATCAGCTAGCATGCCTCTTGAGCTAGTACATACAGATACATGCGGACCATTCAGGAAAAGAACACCTAGAGGAGAAGAATACTTGATATTATTCATTGACGATTTCTCCAGGTTTGTCTGGCTAGGACTTATGAAGCACAAAGATGAAGCATTCGAAAAATTCAAATCCTTCAAAGCCTTGGTTGAAAATGAATCAGGTCACAAAATTAAGTGCCTCAGATCCGACAGAGGTGGGGAGTTTACTTCAAATGAATTTTTCTATTTCTGTGAAGAACATGGGATAAGAAGAGAATTCTCTACAGCTAGAACTCCTCAGCAAAATGGAGTTGTGGAAAGAATGAACAGAACAGTCCAACAAATGGCTCGTGCTATGCTTGATGAATCAGGAACTCCCGCAACTTTCTGGGGTGAAGCTGCACATGTTGCGGTTGTTATTCTCAACAAAACAAATGTCCGGGTGAACAGCACTCAAACTCCTCATGAAATCTGGAGTGGTAAGACTCCTTCGGTAAAGCACTTCAAAATCTTTGGGAGCAAATGCTATATCAAGAATACTGATGAGCAGCTTGGAAAACTTGAACCTAGAGCAGATGAAGGCATTCTTCTTGGTTACTCTCCACATAGCAAAGCATACAAATGCTACAATAAAAGACTTGGCAGAATTGTTGACAGCATTGATGTAGTGGTTGATGAGAAGGGATACATTCCTAGGCAAGTACATCATGAAGACATCGAAGAAGATGAAGGCTACCCTCAAAGACAGAATGATGAAGAAGAAGAACCTCAAGAAGAACCTCAAGAAGAACCAGAGGAGCAGACAAGAATAGAAGAGAAAACCCCATCCAGATATGTTCAGAAGAATCATCCAGAATCTCAGATTGTGGGGCAGAAAGAAGCAGGTGTACAAACAAGAAGAACAGTTGCAGAAGCCTCAAGCTATTTGGCATTACTCTCCTCCACTGAACCACAAAATGTTAAAGAGGCAAGCAAAGATGAATGTTGGGTGAAAGAAATGGATGAAGAACTTGAGCAAATCGAAAAGAACAACACTTGGGAGCTGGTTCCTAAACCAAAGGATAAGAATGTTATCGGAACAAAATGGGTCTTCAAAAACAAATTGAATGAAAATGGAGAAGTAATTAGAAACAAAGCCAGACTTGTTTGTAAAGGGTATGCGCAGCAAGAAGGAATAGACTTTGAAGAAACCTTTGCTCTTGTTGCAAGACTTGAGGCCATCCGA
The DNA here is from genome assembly GCA_031772625.1 of Pinus tabuliformis. Lineage (NCBI taxonomy): Eukaryota > Viridiplantae > Streptophyta > Pinopsida > Pinales > Pinaceae > Pinus > Pinus tabuliformis. Next base: position 240,454,583 of record CM062809.1, read on the forward strand.
ATGTTCCTTGCTCTCTCAAGTTTTCAAAACTTCAAAGTATTTCAAATGGATGTGAAATCAGCCTTTCTGAATGGAGACTTGGAAGAAGAAGTATACATTGAACAGCCAGATGGGTTCATTCTTGGAAATGATCCAAATCTTGTATGCAGATTGAAAAAGGCTCTCTATGGTCTCAAACAAGCTCCAAGGGCTTGGTACTACCGTTTGGACAAATATCTCCATCAACAAGGTTTCTCAAAAGGATCAGCAGATAGCAATCTTTATATAAAAGTTGAAAATGACAAATTGCTAATACTTGTTGTGTATGTAGATGACATTATTTTTGGGAGCAATGAAGAAGCTATGAGTCAAAGCTTTGCCTCGGTCATGCAGAAAGAATTTGAAATGTCTTTGCTAGGAGAGCTGACATATTTCCTTGGTTTGCAAATCCAAAAAAAAGAAGGAGGAATCTTTTTATCTCAAACCAAGTATCTCAAACAGATTTTGAAGAAATATGGTATGGAAGATGCAAAACCAGTATGTACACCCATGGTCACAGGATGTAGCCTCAGTGCAAATGATGAATCTGCAGCAGTACATCAACCAACCTACAGATCTATGATTGGAAGTTTACTTTATTTGACAGGTACCCGACCAGACATCATGCATGCAGTTGGAATAGTTGGAAGATTTCAGGCAAATCCGAAGGAGACTCATCTTCAGGCAGTGAAGAGAATTTTCAAATATCTTCAAGGGACTCAAAATTATGGCTTATGGTATCCTAGAGATACAGATCTTACACTTCATGCTTATACAGATGCAGATTGGGCCGGAAGCGTGGATGACAGGAAAAGCACAAGTGGTGGTGCGTTCTTTATGGGTTCCAGACTGGTATCTTGGTTCAACAAGAAACAGAGTTCGATTGCCTTGTCTACAGCTGAAGCGGAATATGTTGCTGCTGCATCTTGTTGCACTCAACTCCTTTGGATGATGAAGACTTTGCAGGATTTTCAAATCACTTGTACACCACCTATCCCCATCTTATGTGATAACACAAGTGCAATCAGCATCTCAAAGAATCCGGTTATGCATTCAAAAACCAAGCACATACCAATCAAGTACCATTTTCTCCAGGAACAAGTACTTGAACAGAAGGTCAAGTTGGAGTATGTTCCTTCTAAGGAACAAGTTGCTGATATTCTCACCAAACCATTGCCCAGGGACACTTTTGAATACCTCAGGCAAAAGCTGGGGGTTGTTGATGCATCATCTTATTGTTGAACCTTTTCTGATTGATGGTACAGGTTCAGGGGGAGAATATAATGCATTGTTGGCATTATGGAGGATGGTCAGAAGGAGATCTTGGAAATAGCTGCAATATGTCTCTATCTCTTTCATGAAGGATTATGGTTCTTTATTACAGATCTGGTTCATATTCCGGGGGAGCATACCCCTTTGCCCTTGATGTCAAAGGGGGAGAATGAAGCTGAATTTTGTGAGGTTGCCATCAAGTCCAAAGGGGGAGATTATTGGCATTATGTTTCTGGTATGGCTATATGTTACAGATGTTGTACTTGATGGCAACTCCCGTGGCAAGGCTCTCAATTTATTGAAAATTAAGAAGTACACAGGAAATCAGTTCAGAAGGTGCGTACCCGCAGGTACACCATGCAGGGACCGCGTCCAGATACGCAGGCCAGCCATTCAGGAGGTGCGTACCCCAGTGCACACACTTCAAGGCAGAGAAAAGCACACGTGGGGGTTTCTTATGTTTTACTCTTGGTATCTAGCCGACGGTATTGTGTTATTATGGTGTCGGCTCGTGGTATTGTTCCATGATTTGAGGAGGAGCTTGCCTATATAAAGCAAAGGAGATCACTTAGCTAAGCATCTTTTGCAATTGAATATCTTTAGATCTGAGATATTGGGTTATGGTCTTAAAAGCTTGATCTACATGAAAGGGAAGTTGAAGGTGAATCTGTAAAGGGTGATCTCTCGAGCGCATGATCAGATCTGAGCAACTGTGCCACTCTGGTGGACTGCCTATTCGGCCCTAATCAGAAGGACGCAGGGGTTTAACAGAAGAACTGCGTGGGTACGCAGTGCAGAAACAGGAGATCTGCGTCGGTACGCAGTGCAGAAACAGGAGATCTGCGTCAGTACGCAGAGCAGAAGAAGGATACCTACGTCTGTACGCAGAGCAGAAGAAGGAGAGTTGCGTGGGTACGCAGAGCGACTAAAGTTCAGGTGCGTCCGCATAGTAAAAGTACGCGGCGGATAGTATCTTTTGGTGCGTCCCTACAGTAACAGTACGCGGCGCGATAATGTCTCTGGGTGCATCCCTGCAGTAATAATACGCAGCGCGGTTCAAGGAACAGTGCGTGGGCACGCAGTTCGGCAGAAGGATACCTACGGGTATACGCAGGAAAGCAGAAGGTGAATTGCGTAGCGACGCAGGCCACAGAAGGGAAAATTGCGTATCTGTATTAAAATGTTCTGTTGACTGAATTTTTCTGTTGATAAGGTGTTCTGGGTTAGTTTTGTTATTGCTGATCTGATAACTGTAGTGGACTGTAACTTTTATGTACTTGATGATCATTTGATGCTTTATGAAAAGAAGTAGGGGGTTGTAGCTCCCTTCCAGGAGAGACTTGAAAACGAGAGAGAGAGAGAGTTGTAGCTCTTTGCAGGTTGCAGCCTGCGTACTGGTAAAGGACTGCACCAGTACAAAATCATTGTAAAAGAAGTTTCTAATTTGAAAGAAGATAGAGACATATTGCAGCAGGTGGTTTTCACCCACATTGGGTTTCCACCTTACATCTTGTGTTCTTTGGTGTGACTATCTGTTTTCTTTGTTCATGCTCATTATTTTATGGTACTGACATGCAAGAATAATTCAAAGATCAAGTAAGGAAGATTTATTAAAAGAATTAGATAATACTGATTCACCCCACCTCTCAGTATTATTTTCAACAATTGGTATCAGAGCAGGTCCTTCAGAGAAGCTTGATCGCTTGAAGGTAGATCATTCATCATGAGCAACTACGAGAGAGAAGCGTCAATCAGGCCACCGGTTTTTGATGGGACAAACTTCAACTATTAGAAGGTAAGAGTTACTGCCTATCTTCAATCTCTTGGTACAGAAGTTTGGGACATTGTAGAGACAGGCTATGCTTTTCCTTCAGCTACTCCTACAGATGCAGCCGAGAAAAAGAAGTATGAAACAAATGCGAAAGCAGTCAGTACTCTATTAGGATGTATATCTCAATCAGAATTCATGAAGGTAATGCACTATAAATCCGCAAAAGAGATATGGGACAAAATTGTCACAAGCTATGAAGGAGATGAACAGGTAAAGCGTGCTAAACTTCAAACTCTCAGAATTCAGTATGAGACTCTCAAAATGTATAATGATGAAAGTGTGGCTAACTATTTTCTTCGGGTAGATGAGGTTGTTAATTGTATGAAAAATTTGGGTGAAGAAATAAAAGAGGCTATTGTGGTTGAAAAGGTCCTAAGATCATTGTCCCCCAAGTTTGAATCTAAAGTATCTGCAATAGAAGAAAAAGAAAATCTACGAATTCTTACTATGTCTCAGCTACATGGAATTCTAACTGCTTATGAAATGAGAAAGGGAGGTCCATCAGACAGAAGAGAAGCTGCTTTCAAGGCATCAGGCAAAGGAGATTATTATGAAGCAAGCCACATCCCAGAAGAAGAGGAAGAAGAATCAAATTTTGTCAGAAACCTTCAAAGGGGTTCTGGAAGGTTCAGAGGTAAGTTACCTTTTAAATGCTTTGCTTGTGGAAGAGTAGGTCATTATGCTGCAAAATGTCCTTATAAGGATAAAGGAAAGGAACCTACTATATGGAACAAGAAACAGAACGCAAATAAGAAAAGCTACTACACTCATGAAGATAGTGATGGTCTATCAAACAGTGATGAAGATGAACAAGGTAATGAATATAAGTTATTAATGGCATTTGAAGATGATGATTATATGGATGTTGTAGATGTGGATAACCTGTATGATGAAATTACTAGACTCAAGAGATGTATAGAAGAAAAGAACATGATCATTGATACTCTACAATTTCAAATTGATGAAAAGGAAAAACATCTTGAAAAACTAGAAGGTGAAATTGTTGGTCTTAGAAAAGAGATTGAGAAAACAAAAGCTATTAATCTCAAGTTTGTCAAAGGATCTGAAACTTTGGATGAGATTATCAATGTGCAGTGGTCTCCACTAAACAAGACAGGTCTGGGCTATAATGGAGAAACTTCTCAAGCATCCACCTCAAAACGTTATCTTGATGCAGCAAGAAGAAATGAGCAAAAGAACAATGAAGATCAACAGGTAAAGCAGGGACGAATTACAAACAGAAACTATCAAGGGCAATCCATCTTAAGGGTGAACAAAAGCTACAACCAGCCACAGGTAAAATCTTCTCAATTTGGTTCAAGAATAGATGAAAATAGAAATTACAATCAGTTGGCTGGTAGATTCAATAACCACAGAAGTTTTTTCAATGGACAATGCTTTTCTTGTCATAACTTTGGTCACAAAGCAGCTCAATGTGTTGCATATAAAACGATCATGACTAGGGAAGCTCAAAAACAAAGAAGTATGACAGGGATTACAAAAAGGACCTATAACAACTTTTCGGTTCTTGAAAATGAAGTTGAATGCTCTATTTGCAATAACTTTGGTCATGAAGACTCTGAATGCAGGAGCAGGTTTCAGCAGAAAAAGGAACAAGCCTCAGGCACCAAAACATGGAGAATAAAGGAACCTCAAACAGAAAGATGTGGGATAGCATTCTATGCAGAGGGACAGGAAAATCTATGGTACATTGACAGTGGATGTTCGAAGCATATGACAGGTGATAAAGAAAAACTTGAGTCTTATTCTGCTCTAGAAAAGGGAAAGAAAGTCTCTTTTGGAAATGATACTCCTGCAACTATAAAAGGAAAAGGCATTGCTCAGTTAAAAGAAAAGGTCAAGGCTGGAAATGTTTTGTATGTTGATGGATTGAAGCATAATCTTCTAAGTGTCAGCCAGATGTGTGATCAAAGAACCGAGGTTATATTCAGATCAAATGGATGTCTTGTTCGTGATCTTGATACAGGTAAAACAGTGATCAAAGGCAAAAGAACTCCAAATAATCTGTACATATTTGAAGAAGGACAACAACAATGCTATCTGAGCAAGGATGATGAGCACTGGTTATGGCATCGGAGGCTGGGGCATCTAAGCTTTTCACAAATAAGGAAAGCATGCAAATATCAGGCAGTTCGCGATCTTCCAGATATCAAAATTCCTGACAACACCATATGCAAATCATGTCAGTTTGGAAAACAAACCAGAACTAACTTTCCAGAGAAGGAAGGATCCACTAGCATGCCTCTTGAGCTAGTACATACAGATACATGCGGACCATTCAGGAAAAGAACACCTAGAGGAGAAGAATACTTGATATTATTCATTGACGATTTCTCCAGGTTTGTCTGGCTAGGACTTATGAAGCACAAAGATGAAGCATTCGAAAAATTCAAATCCTTCAAAGCCTTGGTTGAAAATGAATCAGGTCACAAAATTAAGTGCCTCAGATCCGACAGAGGTGGGGAGTTTACTTCAAATGAATTTTTCGATTTCTGTGAAGAACATGGGATAAGAAGAGAATTCTCTACAGCTAGAACTCCTCAGCAAAATGGAGTTGTGGAAAGAATGAACAGAACAGTCCAACAAATGGCTCGTGCTATGCTTGATGAATCAGGAACTCCCGCAACTTTCTGGGGTGAAGCTGCACATGCTGCGGTTGTTATTCTCAACAAAACAAATGTCCGGGTGAACAGCACTCAAACTCCTCATGAACTCTGGAGTAGTAAGACTCCTTCGGTAAAGCACTTCAAAATCTTTGGGAGCAAATGCTATATCAAGAATACTGATGAGCAGCTTGGAAAACTTGAACCTAGAGCAGATGAAGGCATTTTTCTTGGTTACTCTCCACATAGCAAAGCATACAAATGCTACAATAAAAGACTTGGCAGAATTGTTGACAGCATTGATGTAGTGGTTGATGAGAAGGGATACATTCCTAGGCAAGTACATCATGAAGACATCGAAGAAGATGAAGGCTACCCTCAAAGACAAAATGATGAAGAAGAAGAACCTCAAGAAGAACCAGAGGAGCAGACAAGAATAGAAGAGAAAACCCCATCCAGATATGTTCATAAGAATCATCCAGAATCTCAGATTGTGGGGCAGAAAGAAGCAGGTGTACAAACAAGAAGAACAGTTGCAGAAGCCTCAAGCTATTTGGAATTACTCTCCTCCACTGAACCACAAAATGTGAAAGAGGCAAGCAAATATGAATGTTGGGTGAAAGAAATGGATGAAGAACTTGAGCAAATCGAAAAGAACAACACTTGGGAGCTGGTTCCTAGACCAAAGGATAAGAATGTTATCGGAACAAAATGGGTCTTCAAAAACAAATTGAATGAAAATGGAGAAGTAATTAGAAACAAAGCCAGACTTGTTTGTAAAGGGTATGCGTAGCAAGAAGGAATAGACTTTGAAGAAACCTTTGCTCCTGTTGCAAGACTTGAGGCCATCCAAATGTTCCTTGCTCTCTCAAGTTTTCAAAACTTCAAAGTATTTCAAATGGACGTGAAATCAGCCTTTCTGAATGGAGACTTGGAAGAAGAAGTATACATTGAACAGCCAGATGGGTTCATTCTTGGAAATGATCCAAATCTTGTATGCAGATTGAAAAGGCTCTCTATGGTCTCAAACAAGCTCCAAGGGCTTGGTACTACCGTTTGGACAAATATCTCCATCAACAAGGTTTCTCAAAAGGATCAGCAGATAGCAATCTTTATATAAAAGTTGAAAATGACAAATTGCTAATACTTGTTGTGTATGTAGATGACATTATTTTTGGGAGCAATGAAGAAGCTATGAGTCAAAGCTTTGCCTCGGTCATGCAGAAATAATTTGAAATGTCTTTGCTAGGAGAACTGACATATTTCCTTGGTTTGCAAATCCAACAAAAAGAAGGAGGAATCTTTTTATCTCAAACCAAGTATCTCAAACAGATTTTGAAGAAATATGGTATGGAAGATGCAAAACCAGTATGTACACCCATGGTCACAGGATGTAGCCTCAGTGCAAATGATGAATCTGCAGCAGTACATCAACCAACCTACAGATCTATGATTGGAAGTTTACTTTATTTGACAGGTACCCGACCAGACATCATGCATGCAGTTGGAATAGTTGGAAGATTTCAGGCAAATCCGAAGGAGACTCATATTCAGGCAGTGAAGAGAATTTTCAAATATCTTCAAGGGACTCAAAATTATGGCTTATGGTATCCTAGAGATACAGATCTTACACTTCATGCTTATACAGATGCAGATTGGGCCGGAAGCGTGGATGACAGGAAAAGCACAAGTGGTGGTGCGTTCTTTATGGGTTCCAGACTGGTATCTTGGTTCAGCAAGAAACAGAGTTCGATTGCCTTGTCTACAGCTGAAGCGGAATATGTTGCTGCTGCATCTTGTTGCACTCAACTCCTTTGGATGATGCAGACTTTGCAGGATTTTCAAATCATTTGTACACCACCTATCCCCATCTTATGTGATAACACAATTGCAATCAGCATCTCAAAGAATCCGGTTATGCATTCAAAAACCAAGCACATACCAATCAAGTACCATTTTCTCTGGGAACAAGTACTTGAATAGAAGGTCAAGTTGGAGTATGTTCCTTCTAAGGAACAAGTTGCTGATATTCTCACCAAACCATTTCCCAGGGACACTTTTGAATACCTCAGGCAAAAGCTGGGGGTTGTTGATGCATCATCTTATTGTTGAACCTTTTCTGATTGATGGTACAGGTTCAGGGGGAGCATATAATGCATTGTTGGCATTATGGAGGATGGTCAGAAGGAGATCTTGGAAATAGCTGCAATATGTCTCTCTCTCTTTCATGAAGGATTATGGTTCTTTATTACAGATCTGGTTCATATTCCGGGGGAGCATACCCCTTTGCCCTTGATGTCAAAGGGGGAGAATGAAGCTGAAGTTTGTGAGGTTGCCATCAAGTCCAAAGGGGGAGATTGTTGGCATTATGTTTCTGGTATGGCTATATGTTACAGATGTTGTACTTGATGGCAACTCCCGTGGCAAGGCTCTCAATTTATTGAAAATTAAGAAGTACGCAGGAAATCAGTTCAGAAGGTGCGTACCCACAGGTACACCATGCAGGGACCGCGTCCAGATACGCAAGCCAGCCGTTCAGGAGGTGCGTACCCCAGTGCACACACTTCAAGGCAGAGAAAAGCACACGTGGGGGTTTCTTATGTTTTACTCTTGGTATCTAGCCGACGGTATTGTGTTATTATGGTGTCGGCTCGTGGTATTGTTCCATGATTTGAGGAGGAGCTTGCCTATATAAAGCAAAGGAGATCACTTGGCTAAGCATCTTTTGCAATTGAATATCTTTAGATCTGAGATATTGGGTTATGGTCTTAAAAGCTTGATCTACATGAAAGGGAAGTTGAAGCAGAATCTGTAAAGGGTGATCTCTCGAGCGCATGATCAGATTTGAGAAACTGTGCCACTCTGGTGGACTTCCTATTCGGCCCTAATCAGAAGGACGCAGGGGTTTAACAGAAGAACTGCGTGGGTACGCAGTGCAGAAACAGGAGATCTGCGTCGGTACGCAGTGCAGAAACAGGAGATCTGCGTCAGTACGCAGAGCAGAAGAAGGATACCTACGTCTGTACGCAGAGCAGAAGAAGGAGAGCTGCGTGGGTACACAGAGCGACTAAAGTTCAGGTGCGTCCGCATAGTAAAAGTACGCGGCGCGATAGTATCTTTTGGTGCGTCCCTACAGTAACAGTACGCGGCGCGATAATGTCTCTGGGTGTGTCCCTGCAGTAATAATACGCAGCGCGGTTCAAGGAACAGTGCGTGGGCATGCAGTTCGGCAGAAGGATACCTGCGGGTATACGCAGGAAAGCAGAAGGTGAACTGCGTAGCGACGCAGGCCACAGAAGGGAAAACTGCATATCTGTATTAAAATTTTCTGTTGACTGAATTTTTCTATTGATAAGGTGTTCTGGGTTAGTTCTGTTATTGCTGATCTGATAACTGTAGTGGACTGTAACTTTTATGTACTTGATGATCATTTGATGCTTTATGAAAAGAAGTAGGGGTTTGTAGCTCCCTTTCAGGAGAGACTTGAAAACGAGAGAGAGAGAGAGAGTTGTAGCTCTCTGCAGGTTGCAGCCTGCGTACTGGTAAAGGACTGCACTAGTAAAAAATCATTGTAAAAGAAGTTTCTAATTTGAAAGAAGATAGAGACATATTGCAGCAGGTGGTTTTCACCCACATTGGGTTTCCACCTTACATCTTGTGTTCTTTGGTGTGACTATCTGTTTTCTTTGTTCATGCTCATTATTTTATGGTACTGACATGCAAGAATAATTCAAAGAACAAGTAAGGAAGATTTGTTAAAAGAATTAGATAATACTGATTCACCCCCCCTCTCAGTATTATTTTCAACAGGTCCCCCATGGACAAATGAAAGTCGTTTTTGGTTGATCAGCAAGTAGAATATTGATTTGATTGTATCCAGAAAAACCATCCATGAAGGAGAATATTTTGCTGCCAGCACAATCATCAATGATTTGATCGATATAGGGAGTTGGGTAATTGTCCTTTGGACAGGCTTGATTAATGTCCCTATAATCGATACATATTCTTATTGTCCCTTGCTTTTTGTTAACCGAAAAAATTTTCGATACCCAATCCGTTAACAGGATCAGATAAATGAAACATGCTTTAAGTAATTTTTCAACTTCTGCTTTAATAGCAGTAGCTTTTCTTAGGTGAATCTGACGCAAATGTTGCCGGACGGGTTTAGCATCCGGGTAAGTCTTGATTTCATGAACAACAATTGCGGGGTCAATTCTTGGCATTTCCTCATATGACGAGGAAAACACATTGCGAAATTCTTGAAATAGGGCCTTATATATTTGAATTTCATCTTCTGTACACGAGGCACCTATATGAATGTTTTCAACAATTCCAGGCTTAACCGAAATTTCAATAGGAATAGTTCGAGAAATGTTTCCCAAATTTAACTCTAAATCAGGATTTTTCATTGGATTCTGAGGTTCCTTGACATATTCAGTCATAAAAATTGATGAAAAATCATTTTCAAAACCATCGTTCTCGAGTAAAAATGAAGATCTATGATGGAGATCTTCCCATGGTAAATCATCTACACATAGGATTTCATGAATTTTCTCATCAGAGTGAACAAGTTCGAAAAATGTTGTTGAATTCGAGCTTGATGTGAAAAGTGATTCCTCACGGACCACATTCATTAAGTCAATTTTGGTTGAAGATGGGTCAGTAAACGATTGCATGGCGTCATACGCAATTTCATATGGACTCAAAGGCATAACATCACCAAATGAGTCTATCTCAGATTTAAAAGGTACGATCCAAGGATCATCATAAACAATGGTGTCTGACGAAATCATATGAATGGTTGCAAAAGAATACGATGCGTTGATCGGAGGAAAAGGAAAAGTTCCCAATAAACCAGCATCTTTAACTAGTCCTATTCCAACATCCTTATACGGGATAGTCGTTTTACCGACATGCTAAATGCTTTCAGAAGAGGCTGGGTCGGATGAAAAGTAAGCCAGCTAGTCTATTGTTACGATATTTCCATTATGAGGAAACTTTATAACCCGAAAAACCGATGAAACAACAGTTGTCATAGTGTAAGACCAACTACGGCCCAAGAGAAGGTTGTAATCTCGAGGGGCATCAACCACCTCCAAATCTAGATTAACAGTTTTTCCTTCAACCCCTATAGGTAAATCCTGTAGAATGCCAAAAGGATGAAACCCACGGCCATCAAAGTCCTTTAGAATCATCGGGGATTGATTTAGTGAAGGAGAACCAAGAGATCTCCAACACTGTATCGACATAATACACGTTGAGGCTCCCTCATCAATCACAGTCCTATGAATAGGCATGTTTTTTACTATCACTGGGAACTGGAAAGCCATTTGATGAGGTAAGCACAGTGTACTATTTTCTAGATCGAAAATTATTAGGTTCGAGTCCTGAACATCAACAGCTCCTATAGCCGACAAAAGTAATTTACGTTGTGTTGGACATGATTGCAGGACTTCCAAAGACGACATTGCTGAGGGTGAAACAGCTAAATCCTCAACAATGTTATAGTTCTAAGCCGCTCTCGCATGTGGATTGAAAGCTGACTTTCGAAGTATACCCTTGTGTCGTGGCGGAAAAAGTCGTTTGTGCGGACACAACTGACCTCCCTAGGAGTCTAAACTCTCTAGCGACAAACAAGACAAAATGGAGTGATCTTTCTCTAAATATACCTTTTAAGACATGAAAATTACAAGTGTTTAGGCTTACCTTATTCCAAAACGCTGTTGTTGTAGTCCGTCCTTGCTGATCCGGATGAGCTCCCCCTTCAAGTCAATTCCTGCAACCACAAACAATCAAACAATTACCAAGCACTTGCATTTCATATAATAAAACATATATTCAACATGCAGACCAAGGAACACATGAAATAACTCATTAACACAAGCTATTGAGAAAAATAAACCAGTTTGTATTAATAACGAAACAAAGAAACTCTTACAACCTGGCCTTGGTGTTGTGCAAGTTCCTCCCAGGGTCCATCAAGGGTTTTCCTCTACTTTGACAAAGCTCACCCACTTCCAAGTAGAATCAAGCAAAGACAATCTCTCCTCACAAGGTTCTAAATGGGAGTCCTAATTCTTGCAGCATTTACCCAAAGAAAATGTATAGCTCCAACCTCTCCTCCCTCTGGCTCAATGTCTTTATTTATAGTGCTGTAAAGAGGTTATTCAGGTCCACCATCAATGGGATAATCCCCCTCTTTGGGTGGGATAGCTCCCTTATTGATGGGATAAGTTCCTCCTTAATAGAGATACATGAACCAACTGGAGGCGCATCCAATTCATCAAACCGACCTCTAGAAAGTTCTAGAAGTAACCACAAGTAACTTTTTTAAGATGAAACTCGCGCATTTTGCCTTTTACAGAAGGACGCACCTGTCCCTTAACATACAGAGCGTCCAAGGACGCACCTTTTGTGAACATGGTCAGCGTCCCCGCAGGTAAGGCTAGAGAGAACCTGCGACCCCAGAGATAAACATATTTTTGACAAGACTTTCTCTCTTCTTTGAGTTTGAGATGGATAGCAGAGGCATAAGACTTTGCCTAAGAGGGTAGCATGACTGTTGATTTGAGCCATACTAACTGTAAGTGGTCATGGTGACATTTTTTAGTGTAACACCTTGGTAGGCGGTTTGATTACTAAGTCTGGATTAGGTTTCTCGATCTGTAGTGGATCGGAACCGAGAGCTGAGGTTGATGGGTTAGAATGAGAATATTTTGCTTCTTTACCATCAACAAGACTTTTACTACCATAATCATGCGATCGAGTCGCAATCCTAACATGGGACATCATTAGTATGGGTTCTTCATTGGCACTCGAGGAAGAACCTATCATCTTACTGTCTTAACTTGGAAAAGGATCCTTCAAAACAGTAGGCGTTTGGGAACCTTTGACAATCTTCGCAACCTCTGCACGATGAGGGAAGTCTCTAGTAAAATGCTCTTCATCACAAATGAGACAAGGATAACGAGGTTTGTGTTTCTCATCATTGGATTCCGCTTTTTCAGGTTTCTCTTTTGAATTTTTATCTGTTTTATTTTTCTTCTTCCCTTTCTTCTTACCACCGGATTTTGATTTGGCTGTAGATGACTCTACAACGTGAATATCGGTGGAAATTTCCATGGAAGAATCTCCTGTCGGGGAATCTGGCAAGGTTATGATAGGAGAATAATTCTTGGAAGACTTCTTCTTACTTTTGGTGTTAACCGTACCAATCATACCATCAGCGGCATGAGACCCTGAAGGAGCTGCAGCGATTTGATTTTTCTTAGGAAGATCGTGGATTTTCTCATGTAACGTACCTGACTGAGTATAAACCAAGTCAAGGTACTGTGCTTGAGCAATTACTTGCTCCTCAGTAATGACTCCGGCCTTAGCTACATCCTCAGTGATCTTTGGCAACAAATATTTTACAAACCATTCAGCTAAGATCTAATTCGGAATCAAAACCTTCACTAAACGCCGTTGACATCTCCATTCATGAATGTGATCTAAAATTTAAGTGGACGTCGACTGCTTTAATGAAGTTAGTAATTCCGTGCCATTGTCATATCTGACTGGCAATTGAAAATGAGTTAAAAACGAGGTAGCTAACTGACTAAAGTTATAAAAAGTTCCTCACGGTAACTCAATGTACCACTTGGCCGCAAGACCAATTAGAGTGCGCTGGAAAAGCCTTAGATGGATTGAATCATCTGAAATGGAGTTAGACGCACACCAGAGGTGATAAGTCATCACATGGTTCGATGGGTCCTCTCCTGATTTGCCTTCAAACTTAGGAATATCACTAGGCAACTTATTCGGCATTGGCAGCCAAAACGGAAGATAATTAATGGGATCATTTGTTAGGCACGATAAGTCAGGAAAGTCCAAAGTTGCGATAAATGGTAACTGATGATCAGGGTCCCTAAAACTCTGGGTCATGAGACCAGCCCCAGGAGGAGGATATCCAGGATATCTAGGAATAGGAATTGCATTTGAGATATTGTATCCTCCCAGAAAACCAGGATTAACCGGACCGTACTGGGGTTGTTGAGGTTGTTGATATGTGTACCCAGGGTATGGTTGATACTAATAGACTGGCTACTGCACAGTAGGACCGAATTGGTACTGTCCCTAGTACGGTTGATAAGTAAATTGTGGTTGACTTGTGACAACCGTACTTGAACCAGGTTGGCCTGCAGGCATCTGAATCGAAGTTTGAATTGTGGGTCTAGACCGAGGTAAAGATGTCTGAGGAGTAGATACAAGAACAGTAGAAATCGGAGCTGTCGATACTCCAGAAGTAGGTGGGGTAGATTGAACAGATGTTGCAGCAGTTGCAGCAGCCGTTTGAGGCGGAGTACGAGGCGTACTAGGCCCAGGCTGAGAAACTACCAAAGGTACAGAAGTTTGGATAGTAGACTGGACAGGTCGCTGGGGTGAACCAGAAACTAAGGGTTGTCCAGTTTGAGATGACAACTGTACATTCCGTTGCAAGACCTGTTGAGTTTGCGATGGATCCCACACTAAATTCATTCTGGGGTACGGACCCATAACAGGTTGAGAATATTGAGGACCATAACTGGGTTGAGGGTAGGGTTGATAATTCAAAGGTACATTTCCCGTTCCTTGAACATATGATTGACCGGAGGGTGGTTGGAAACCTTGGTTCGAGTACTGACCTTGGGGTTGATACCCTTGAGGCACGTACTGATACTGGGGTTGACCTTGAGGTACATATTGATACTGGGGTTGACCTTGAGGTACATATTGAGTCTGGGGTTGACCTTGAGGAACGTACTATCCCGTAGGTATGTATTGTCCTTGAGATTTTCCCTCAGACGCAAATTGGGTACCTTGAGGTTGCCCCCCAGGCGATAATTGAGGATTTTGAGGCTGCCCCCCAGGCGGTAACTGACCACCTTGAGGTTGAGGATTAGGAATAGTACTTGACATCATGAGAATATCTTCTACACTCAACGGCTTAGTACCATTGTTTCCAGTTAATAACCCTTGTTCAATGGGTTGAGGAGATGCTCCCGCAAAAGTACCAGAAAGTGACTGATACCCAGAGGGAATAGAAGGACCATCGTACAAAAAGGATTCTAGCGATTGAGTAAACATGGACGACTGTCTTGACATATTTAACGGAGGATAGTAACCTCTAGGTGTTGGGTGATAAGGAACACGAGGTGGTGAAAAACTTAGCCCTGGGTTTTCCAAGAAATTAGTCAAAGAAAGATACCAAGCACTGCTCCTAGGTGGACTGTAAAAAATTGATTCACGCTCCCTTAGTTCAATAGTAGGTTGATTTTCAGGGATAGGGATGCCTACTTCTTCTTCTGGAGTAGCAAGTTCTTTGATAGCTATAAGTCCAGAAGGAAGATTTTGAGTAATTATTCTTTCTACCCTAGGTGAACTAGGACCACTAGAAGTTGGAGAGGTAAACCCCGATGTTGGAGTAGCAGCAAATTCACTTTCAGGCTCGGATATTTCAGGTTCCTCACCTATATCACTAGTAGATGAAAAACTACCAGTAACTTCGGAAATAGACACTTATTGTGGATTATAATCTGCTACTAAAGCTTGAAAATCAGGATGTACCACCAAAGAAGACTCTCCTTCTTCAGGTGACCCAACTCTACTGTCTCTAGGAGTTACGAGGGCTCTTAACCCTTCAGGCTGGCTCAGTGAAAACTCAGGAGGTTGACCCCGAAGTCTACGGGACTTCCTCGGTAATTCAGCCACGATTAAAAAATTTTAACTACTTCACACACAAACAAAATAAAATCTCAATGAAAACCACCTAAAGCCTCTAAAGAACCAAACAATTTTGAATCACATGCCTAAAGAATCTAGGAGATCAAACACACACAAATAATAACTTTCTGTACTGAAAACACTAGTTGGTGATGAAGCCCAACATCGCAGAGTTCAATATAGAAATGGCGGTTGGAACAGTTACCCCGGCAACCTGCTAATGAATAGACTGGCACAAGTTTCTCCACTAAACCGTCTCGAGTGAAGAGAACCCCCCAGAAAATCCAAGTGAGTCTAGCCGACGTCTACTCCAGGTATAGTGGGATCTTCCCACCACTGTCACTTTAGGAAGAATCCTATAGAATATGGTCACTAAGGCTACCAACGGAAACAAATATACCTGGGGGAACATTCTACGATCCGATATGCACGCAAGGGCAAAGTAACAAGCTCAATCCCCTTGAAGGCTCCTTGACATAATCTAAGGTTTACCAACAAGTGACCCCGGGCTCCTCGACAATGGTTAATCCGAGGTTTACCATTTTTAATATGTGAATATCTAGCGTCGTTCCCAATGAGGAAGGATTGATTCCCACACTGGTTCAGACACAATCTCGTGCTTCTCCTTTAAGAGGAGCTTTCCCAGAGCATAAATGCAGCAATTGGATTTCTCTCCTACCACAAGATACAGCTACTTGTTTGTTTTACTGTCTTCAAGAGTTAATTACTCCCTACTCCAAGACACTAGCCTAAGCTATGTTGGTGTATCAGAGCCCTAGAAATAAAAATACTACTAGATAGATTTTACTTTAAGCGTTATTTTTATTGGTTTTTGTTTAAGTCAAGAGGCACGGAGATGAAACTCGTGATGTGAAGACTCGACTCGAAATCACTAAAAAATGCACTTAAGATGATTAAGCAATCTTTTCCCTTCAATGAACTCCTAGCTAGGAAAGAGTTTGAGAATGAAAATACTTGTAAACACAAATCTTTCTTAACAAACAAATTAAAAGAAGAGCTTTTTGTCTTTTCCAATGCACTCAAAATGAGACAACTATTTAATTTCACAAAAATTTCCCTTTTCTTTCAAAACACTCAACCACTACAAAACAAACTTTTTCCAAAAGAGATTTTTTTATTTATTTATAAAACACTCAAAACTATGGAAATGACTAATCTTGAGATCTATAAACTATAAAAACCTATTTGAAGTAAAAGCTTACAAGATGTGTTTTTAAGGATGTTTTATTTAGCTTGATGTAAACTAAGGACCAATTTATGCAGAATCACAAATCAGTCAAAAAACAACCAATTTTTGTTTTCTTTTCTAAAAATGAAATCCAAACTTTTAACACAAGCTTTTCGAAGTTTCGTAAAGAGAAAACACAAGGTGGATTCCTCAACAAAGGTAGATTTTACAAATGGTCAAACTCATAAGAAGGCTAGTAAAAACCAAGGTGATCTGAGGCTTCTACAACTCCTAAACCAAGAGCTACTACAAGACCAAAATGAAAATCAAACCCAACAACCAAAACTTCTAGGAATTTCACCTAAAACCCTAACACCAATGAAATTAACCTAAGGAAAGCTTCTGACAGGTTATATGCAGGTTTGGGCAGGGGATAATAACCTCTAAATAAAAACTAAGCTGACTAACAGAGAAAATCTTAGGTTTTCCAAAATTTTGACAGGGTCCGCAGGCCCACAGTTAACACAGGTGCGGTACCGCTCTGTGCTAAAAGCAAAAGTGCGGATAGGTCCACACTGTGTCACAAGCCGAGGGTGCAGTCCTCTCCCAAATTTATGAAAAACAAAAAATAATCCTAGATCTACTAAATCTACCCAATTCCACACACAATAAGCCAAAAACAGAAACAAAAACATTGTTTCTCAGGTCAAAGTAAAAACAAGGAAAAGATCAAGTCCTCAGTATGGTCGCCATTTTGTCACACGAAATGAGTCGATCTTGCAGACAAGATAGACCTTCCTAGAATCTAACGATATCTAGTGACAAGCAAGCCAATAAAAAACTATCTTTCTCTAAATATGCATTTATAAACAAAGGCAAACAAGTGTTTTAGGCCTACCTTGGGTCCAATGCAAGTTTGTGGAAGCCTCGCTCCTTTGATCCAAATGAGTTCCCTTGTTGCGAATATGCAAACACAACCAAGCAAACAAATTAAATAGCACCTGAAAAGCCAATATCATAAAACATACTTAACATGATGATCAAGGAATTCATGAAACAAATGACATAAGACAATTTGTTGAGGAAAATAAATCTGATTGTATTAATTCAAATCAAAGAAAAACTTTACAACCTGTGCCTTGATGTTGTACAAGCTCCTCCCAGGGTCCAACAAGAAGTCTCCTCTACTTTGACAAGTTTCACTCTCTTCCCAATGAAGCCAAAAAGGTATGTGATATCTCCTCTCAAGCTTAACTAGGAAGTCTCAATTCCACCAGCATTTACCCTCAAAAATGTTCAGCTTCTAACCTCCCTAGCAACCAGCCCAATGCCTTAATTTATAGTGCAATGGAGGGAAGTTACTAGGTCCTCCTTAAAAGGGATAAAGCCCTCCTTCAAAGGGATAGCTCCTCTCATCAAGGGATTAGCTCCTTCTCTTTTGGGATGCATGAACCACCTAAGAGCGACCAATCCATGTCAAAATTCCTTCTAGAATCATCTAGAATTAACCCAAAGTGAATTTTTTAGAGTAAACTTGCGCCTTTTTTACTTTCACAGGGGTCCGCACCCACTCCTTTAGGGACAGAGCGGGCAGGTCTGCAGTTTTTGTAAATAGGGGGTGCGGGACCATAGGCAACAGTGACAGAAAGTGTGGAACCAGAGCTTTGTTGATTTTCAATGTCTTTCTCTCATTTTCAAAGCTTGACTTGAAGAGATGAGGTCTGAGACTTGCTTAGGAGGATATTACAAGTGATGATAGACCCATACTGACTGCAAATAATCATGGTGACGATATTTTTGTGTAACAGTAACTTCAGGCCTCTCATCTTCAAGTCTATTATATATAACTTCCCACGCCATTTCTTCTCCATCAGCACTACAAAACGTTTTGCTCAAATATGGGTGGCATCTTTGTAACCTAATATTCCAAAACACTTTGTTGCTTCTATTTTTCATTAATTTTCATAAGGATATCTCTTTTTAAGCCTCCCTGAAATGAAAGAGAGATATATCAACGTAAACAGTAGAGGGATATTAAGGTTGAAGAGCTCTTTGAAATGACTTGAATCATGGGAAGATTTAAACGCAATCTCTATATTAACTAGCCATGACTTGAAAATATTAACTTCTCTCCTCAAGCTGCTAAACAATAATTGCTCTGTCAACCCACTTGACATTTCATTAAAAACTCAATAACTTCCCACACTTTATGCCTAATTTGCAGGATTGTGAGCTTCAAATGTTGCAACATAGCACTGTTAATAGATAATGCGAAATGTGATTGCGAAACATCACAATATCGCATTTTGCAATTTTTAAGGGATAACAAAGTGGCATGCCTTGTCAACTTGCGACTTGCGAAGTCTGATCACATATTCTTAGAGTGTTGCGGTCAGAAAATCACATTTCATATTACAATTGGCATATCACATTGCGGTTGACATTTCATATTTTGGGATTTTCTTTAGGATGTTAATAGTTTTCACCTGGAAAACCGCAAGATACAATTTGCGATGGTAAAAGTTTAAGTATGGGTTCCTTTCTAAAGGTTTAAGCAATTTTTTAGAGTTAGCGCTTATTTTAAAAGGCTAAAAGTTTAAAAGCGTCCCTATTTATATTTCAAATACTAACTATTAATCCCTATAAATGGGGGTGTTGTTACATAGTACAATAGTATGGTAAGTATGAAACATATTTTGAAGTATAGTTCTTAGTTGAGTTTTCAAGATTGCTTGTCATTGTCATATCACCCTGTCCTCAGTAACATGCACGTGTGCAAACACGAAAAGGCATATTATATGTTTCTTCTACATGTTTTCTTCTTTTTCACTTGTTTCAACCAACTGTTGTCTTCCCCATGTTGATTTCTATGTCATACTTGTGACCTCTTTCTGGTGATGTTGAAGGTTGTGTTTGAGTTGTGTTCTCTATGTAAACATCTATCGCACTCACACACGATGTTGTATGCACTGTTGCACAAGCATCGTCGCGACCGTTCAACAATCTATCATAGGTTCCGCGCTTGTTTCTTGTATCATCGGTCAATGACACTGAGTATATGTTGTCTTGATGGTTTGAGGTTCCTTGTCATCGAGTCATGTTGAGTGTGTATTCTCAAGGTCATGTATGCATAAGTTTAGTCGTTCACACACTTATTCATTTTGTTGAAATTATGATGACCGGATCACCCTCTAACAACTGGACCTTCCCTGAGCTGCATTACACAGTTTCAGCCCTCAGTGAACATGTATTGCTGCCCAGAATTGCGCAGAGCTTGAGGCTGTCCCCAAGGAAGCCTGCACTATGCAATCTTGAAATCAACCAAATTGACTATCATCTAGAAGAGTGCAGAAGTTCTTCAGCAAGCCATCTCAATCTGCACTGCCCACAAGAAAATCAACCAACCCTCATCCTGGTCAACTAAAGAGTTTAATCGGGCAGTCACCCCGGGACTCACTCCCCTCAAAAATTTCGTAGAAGCTGTAGACCTTTCCCACTCCACTGACTGAGAAAATTATGCAGACAGGTCAGACAAACACCCAGTTCTCATCCCTGTCTCCCTCCAGAAATTGCGCAGTTTTTCCTGCCATCCACCTAGACAGTCAGTCGGCTACTCACCGAGAAACTGCATAGATTTCATGAGAAATCCCCTCAGCTACCCAGCATCCTACTCAGCTCAAAAATTGCGCAGAGGTGTTTAGCACATCAGCCTCCTAGCAATTGCAGATTTTTTGCTACCAGGCCACCTACAGCCCGCAGCTAGCTCCCTCTAGAAATTACACATTTTTTGCTGCCAAGGTGCTCTGTTTCCCGCACTGCTTCCCTCTAGAAATTGCGCAGATCTATCCTCCAACTGAGCCAGCTCCCGCAAATAGTCACTACTAACCTAGATTGTCCTTCTCAGTCTCACAGTGACCTCTACACAATTTTCACCAGCAATGCCCGGAGCTCTCATCCCATATTGAAACTTGCCTTGTGTAGTTTCACAACCTTGTCCTCTCTCCTAGTCACCTGCATCTAAAAGCGAACGATCATGCATCATGGTAGACTAGAAAGTTTATGGATTTGATGTCGTCTCGTCATGAGTGATTGCATACATAGGTACATGAATAGACATGATGCAACAACAGACGAGATGAACAAGGAGATTACATGCATAAGGATGTGTTCACAAACAGACGAACGAATGATGCATGCAAGGAGATGTGTTTGTGGATGAGCGAATGGAAGAACATGCGAGGAGATATTTTCACGAATGAACGAAAGTGTCAAGCATGCCAAGGTACAAGCAAGGAGAAATGTGCACATGCAACATCAAGTGAACCCAATGACCATCGAGGACTCAACACACCTTGCCATGCAGAGGTGAAGCTGTGATACACCAAGAGGACATCCATCACTCAGCATCACTACAACTCAACATGCACATGACCACCAGCATGAACGTACGAGCACTGTCATGTTGACTCGTGTCATGAGTCGTGTCGGCCACATCACTACTGTGGGCCATACTGTTGTAAATCAATGTAATGAAACATGGAAGTCCAAGAGACCCACTTGTAATCTGAAGAGTCATGTAAAGTTGAAAATTCATGAAAGTCAAATAGTCATGAGGGAAGTAGAACAGTCACAGGGGCCAGTTTTACCCTTGGCTATAAATAGCCCTCATTTGTACATGAAAAGGAATTTTCACCTTGGCTCCTCCCACATAGCCTTGAGATTCTGTATTATTTTCCTTGAGGAGCAAGTAGTGGCTCCAATGCCCTACCCATGGGGTTAGTGATGTATGGTGTATCGATGTGTCTTGGAAATTTTTCTTAATTCAGAAGCCTACTCACAAGCCAACACATTTTCTCACATGTGTTGTAACTTTTTGTAAGAATTAATCTTGAACACTTGTAATACATGTTTCTTTAACCTGTGTTAAACAATGGAACTCATTCAGATATTCTAATACATATATATATGAAAATGTGTTGTACAAGTTGTTAACGTTGTCCTTCCCATGTTGGTTGGGTGTTGTATGTGTTATCTTCCTTTGTGTGTTGTGATTTCCACATCCGTGTGGATTACTCTTCTAGAAGTTGTGCATGTCTTGTTGTTTTATGTGTCTCCAACAGAGATGGGACTTCCTCCCATCTGACCTGAGACAGACTCCCACCCTCCCTCTCTTCTGTGGAAGAACCTTGACACAAATATCACTAGCACTCACCTGGAAAGTGAACCTCATTATTTGAAGACAAAGAATACCACTCTTTTGTGTTGATAAGCAAGAGCTAAGGCATATCTTTAATATAATGGAAATAAGGCCACCTTACCAGATGGGACTCCTACACCAAACGATCTGAGGTCTAGTTGGAACTTCATATCGGGGAGATCCCCTGATGTTGGCAGGTCTAGCACCATCAACAGGAGGTGAGTTCATGTCATAGTAATTTGATTAATTCTGTGAGAAGACTACCATCAAAAGACAGTAGAGACTCCCCAGAAAAATGGTGTAACATAAAGAGAAAACAGGTTAGTGTAGCACTTCGGCAGAGCAATGATGAAAGAAAAGAATGTTTAGCAAAGGTTTTGGGCAGAGGTGACTCATATAGTAGTAGTTATTCTCAATAAATCTCATTTCAGACCAAATAGTGACAAAAATACCTATGAGTTGTGGTGTGGTAGACTTGCAACAGTCAAACATTTCTGAATTTTTGGCAACAGATGCTAAATCAAGAGAAATGATGAAAAACTTGGAAAATTCGATGCCAAGTAGATTATGGTATTTTTCTAGGTTATTCACATAGCATCAAGGTTATATATGCTACAATAAAGTCACCAAGAGAATCACTAATTGCATCGATGTGAAGGTGGATGAGGACAATGATCAATAAGTGAAACAACTCGAAAATCTAGTGTTGATGAACCAGTAAGCATTGGTGATGTGAATGATGAGGCATCTACATAAGAAAGTGAGGAATATACCTATAGTACTCAAACCAGAGATCCCCCAAGGTATGTACAAAAACACCATCGAACTGAGCAAATTGTTGGTGAATTAAATTCTGGAGTGTAGACAAGAAGGAAGTTTCTCAATGCAAACACATGTTTCCCTGTTGTCCATGGGGAAACCAAAGGATGTTGTTCAAGCTAGAAATGGTCAAAATTGGCTAAAGGCCATGAAGGAAGAATTGGACCAAATAGAGAAAAATCAAAGTTGGGAGCTTGTTCCTTGTTAAAAAGAATGGCATTGGCACAAAGTGGGTTTTCAGGAATAAATTAAATGACTATGGAGAAGTGGTAAAAAAAAAGGCCAGGTTGGTATGCAAAGACTATGCTCAAATAGAAGGCTTGGATTTCGAGGAAAAATTTTCTCCTGTTGCTAGATTAGAAGCAATAAGAATGTTTTTTCCATTTGATTTCTTTAAGAAATTCAAAATCTATCAAATGGATGTCAAATCTTCTTTTCTTAATGGAGAGCTTTAGGAGGAAGTTTACGTAGAGCATCCATAAGGCTTTCAGTTGACAGAGCAACCCGATTATGTTTACAAAATTAAGAAGACCTTGTATGGTCTCAAACAAGCCCCTAGAGATTGGTATTCCAAGCTAGACAACTACCTGCTCAACTATGGATTCAAAAGAGGTGTAGCTGAAAACAACCTATATGTCAAAGAAAATGATGGAAAACTTATTGTGGTGGTAGTATATGTTGATGATATCATATTTTCTAGTGGTTCAGATGTGCTAACCATTGAAGTTGCAGCTATTATGAAGGTTGAATTTGAGATGTCAATGATTGGAGAGCTCTCATACTTCCTTAGATTGAAGATTGTGCAAGCCCCTAAAGGTATTTTTATTTCTTAAGGAAAGCATCTCAAGGAAGTTCTAAAAAAATTTGGCATGGAAGAATGCTCTTTAGTGAACACTCCAATGTTGAAAGGTTACAAACTTACCAAGACTAATGAAGCACCTGCAATGGACCAGACTTTATACATATCTCTTATTGGCATCCTTTTATATCTTATAACTACAAGACTAGACATCATGCAGGTCGTTGCTATAGTTGGAATATTTTATGCAGGCCCCAGACAAAGCCACCTATCAGAGGATGATGTCAACATGGACACGTTGCAGGGAGATTCAGTGTTTTTGGGCCCTTGAATGGCCCTTTTCTATCTAAAATGTGTCACCACTCATAGGTCGACACATGGCAGAAGTGACGACATCTCATTAGCAGGATCCTGATAGTTTATTAGTGTTGTGTAGAGAGGTAGTGTCAGGCATAGGGAGCTGAGACATGTTAACATTTATAGCTATGCAACCAAGAACCAATCAACAACATGTCGGAGGACCCCACAAAACATATCATCATGTGGTATTTACCCAAATGAGATTGATAACAGTTCCTAGTATAGGCATTGATCCATGGAGGTAGAGAAAAATCCAATTATAAAGAGCGCCAGCCAGTCCCCACAGACACTTCAACCTAGAGTTATTACCCCAATGGGTGAATTATGGTGCACATAAACAAATTACTTGGATAGCAGGGGCTACAGGCTAAGCACCTACCCAGGGTCTAATGCATCAATTGGAGGAATAGGAGTGTGGTATATAAAGAGCCCCAGAGGCTTTTGGAGTAACTAAGCGTGAGCTCTTGGTTGCTTCGCACAGAAGCGGGACCAAAGACGTGAGGTCATTAACATAGGGAATCGACTAGCATATGGATTGATAGGGCTAAGTGCCTAATGGCCTAGTTCATGATCACGAGGATTGGTTCTATGGTAGAGAAATACGTAAGGAAGACAAAAGAAAAGGGCTCAAGGAAAAAAGGTGGAACTATCAGTTTTGGCAGTAGTTTTGGTAGTTAAGCCAAAATAAACTGCAACTAAAAATAGAAGGCACACTTCTAAATATTGTAAATGCTCTAGATCAACTGAAATAAGAAGAAAAACAACATGTTGACTTAGATATTAAGTCTAGACTAGAAAATAAATATTAAACAAGGTCAAAATACTTGTAGAGGAAAGTTAGAGGACTGATATAAACTGGACAAAGTAAAAAAATAAGATTACATGTAGCAATACAAGAAAAGCAAAGAAGGCAAAAATATCAAACAAAAAGTCTATATAAGAAGGCCTCAACAAATTATATTAGAGACAACTTTTATTGAGACTGAGCTTCTGGTGTAACGAGGTGTTGGTATGGTCAAGTTGTGTTGGTATGGTCAAGTTGTTTTGTGAAGTGGTTACTGAGATTTAATTGTTTTTGAAAGAAGAGAAGGAGTCATTGATCCTAGTGTGAAAATGGATGAAACACAGAAGAGTGAGTGTCTAAATAAAGTTGTAGCTTGCTAACTGGGGGTTGGTTCTCCTTCCGTGTGTGTTGGAGAATAGTTGGGGTTGTAGCTCCATTCAGTTGTAGTTGAAAAATCGAGTTGTAGCTTCCTATTGGTTTTAGCTAGAACATTGTATTTGCAAGTTGTAACTTTCCCTATGAATGAATTGAAGAGAAGTTCTAAAAGTTACTTATTCTTGTGTTTTCCATTGTGATTGTTGAAATTAATATTTTTATGGTTATTTAAGTTATTAATGTAGAAATTCCCACTATAGATCACCTGATAATGCAATATACTAAAGCAAAACACTTGATCTACTTCTACAAATAAACTCGCGGAAGCTTAATCGGTTATGAGCAAGATCAAATAGAACACATATAACAGAGAATGAGAAATCAATCACACATGAACACAGAAGAATACTCTGGGGAAAGCCTCAACGAAAAACCCCGATATTTGTATTATCATACAAGTGGAAAATAGTATGGATTACACAAAGCTTTAGCTCACAAGCTATCCAGCTCTCAATACAATCCCTCAATACAGCTCATAGACTGAATAGACACAACATACGTCTTCCTCCAATCCTCCAAGCCTCCTATTTCCTTGCACAGTTTTTCCTAGGGTCCAATGTTGCCACCTGTGTAAATTGGCCTCATCACACACTCATCAAACTCAGAATTAACTGCGCAATCTCCAAGGAATGAATTCCTTCTACATGCAAGAGATATCCTCAATGGAATGTTCCTGCAACTGATAGTACACTATCCCATCTTCTGATCTCAACTGGGTCTCTGACTGAACTGACATGCATGAGTTATTTATGAGAGAATATTCAGTTATCTGAAGTGTATCAGTTACATGCATGCATGCATTAACTAACTGAACTCACAATCAGTTCCACAAACTATTGGAACTAATCTAACTGGATTTAACTCATTTAACTGAGCTAACTAATTACAACTCAAAGTACAACTCATCCTGATCTCCTTTAATCAAGGGATAACTTCTTCAATCAAAGGGGAAACTGTTGCATGTCTTCACATAGACTTCATGTTTGATTTTCTACAACTAATTAACTCAAGATGAATTAATTAATTAATTTACAAACAACTGCTAAGATCAAATTCGAATTTTAATTCTCAATTTTAGTTTAGGGACTAACTAAAATTGGAATGTATCCCGAAATGCTATTTATAGCAGTGCTATTTTAGCACTTCTACTTTTAGCATTTCTTGTTGCTATTTTCAACACTCCCTCTCAACAAGAAAGGGATTATCAATCACCCCAATCCTGTCTCTGTGGAACTCGAACTTTCATTTTGACAATGCCTTAGTCAAAATATCTGCATCCTGTTCCTCGGTCGAAACATACAACAACAACATGATCCTCTTCACCACACAGTCTCGAAGATGATGATACAAGATATAAATGTGCTTGGACCTATCATGAAAAATTGGATTCTCAAAGAGTTTGATAGAACTCTAATTATCGTAGTATATCACAGTTGGATCCATCCTCTGACCGAATAATCCCATTAGAATCTTCCGCATCCAAATGGCCTCACATGCTTCATGACTGGTAACCATGTATTCAGCCTCTGCTGAGCTAAGTGCAACTGACCTCTATTTCTTATTGTACAAGGAAACTGTAGCTGAACCAAGGTTGAAGATTCCTCCAGAAGTGCTCTTCCGGTCTGATGGACTCCTTGCCCAATCTACATCTGTGAAGCCCTGAAGCTTCAATCCCTCTGTCTGTCCGTACCACAATCCATACTTAGATTTTCCCTCTGAGGTATCTCAGCACATGCTTCGTTGCCTTCCAAAACAGCTTGGTAGGCTAAACCATAGCTTGACTCAGTTGGTTCACAGCAAAGCATAAGTCTGGTCATGTGCTCACTAGATACATCAATGAACCCATAAGTTGTTGATAAACAGTAGCAGCTATTACCTCACCTGAAGTAGCATCCTCCTTCCTCCAGCTACCACCTAGAGGAGTCTGCATGGGTTTGAACTTCTCCATGTGGAATCACCTTAGTATCTAATTGGCATACTTGCCTTGAGACACAAACACTTCCCCATCCTTCTACCACACTTTCATGCCTAGAAAGTAGTGTATAAGACCCATGTACTCCATCTCGAATTCTCTTGCAAGGTCCTCCTTGCAAGACTTGATCAACTGATCATCACCTATCAAAATCAGATCATCCACATAAAGAACAATGATCAATGGCTTACCTTCTACCATGATGTGGTAAAGGTTCACATCTGCTTCACTCTTGGTGAAGCCCAACCTAGTGAAATAGATGTCGATCCTGGTGTACCAAGCACAAGGTGCTTGCTTCAGCCCGTACAAAGCCCTCTTGAGTTGACACACATGCGACTCATGATTGAAGGTCTCAAAACCTTCTAACTGCTTAATGTACACCTCTTCCTCAATCTTCCCATTGAGGAACATAATATTCACATCCATCTGATGGATCTTCCAAACCATCTAAGCTGATAGTGCCAACATCGATCTTATAGATGAGTACCTTGCTACAACAGCAAAAGTATCATCGTAGTTGATCCCCTCGACCTGTGAGAAACCACAAGTAACAAACCTTGCCTTATGTTTCTCAACACTACCATCAGCTACCTGCTTTACCTTGTAAATCCATCAGGAACTCACCACTGACTTGTCCTAAGGTCTTGGGAAAACATCCCACACACTGTTCTGAATGATAGAGTCGTACCCCTCTACCATAGCATCAACCCAGACTGGTTGTTGCACTGCTTCCTCGAAAGAAGAAGGTTCGGTCTCTACACACTCCCCAACCAGGGCCATGTAACCAGTGTACCGCTCGGGTGACCTCCTCTATCTGCGCTAAAAAGATGGTTGTCCCACATTCTCTCGCGCATCCATCATCAACCTGTCAGCTTCCCTTGAACGTTTCTGCCCATCTCTGGAAGACTTAGCATGAGTGGATGTCTCCACTCCTGGATCCTCTACATGCAGCTGCTCCACATCAGTTTGAGGCTCCTCGTCCTTAGGAACTGAAATTTCCTCCTCTGAATGCAACTTGAGCTCCCTCTCAAGTGATACTCGCATGGCTTTCTGCCCATCGCAATTCAAATCTCGGTATACCACTGTCCTCTGACTGGTAGGCAGTAACACCCGATAGTTGTGGGGTGTATCAGTGTACCCCACAAGTATCCCCAACTCAGCTATTGGATCTAGCTTCTTCTGGGAATCTTTGGTCACATGGTAATAAACTGATGATCCAAAGATCCTGAAGTGACTCACATCTGGTCACTTCCCGGAAATGGCTTTCATTGTTGTCTTCATCCCCAGTATAAGGTACGAGCTTTTGTTCTGCAAGTATACTGCTGTATTGCATGCCTCATCCCATAAATGAAGTGGTATGCTTTGGTCATGCAACATCACTTGAGTTGCTCCCACAATTGATCTGTTCTTCCTTTTGTCCACCCCATTCTGTTGTGGGTTATGGGGTTCCGTCAACTCCCATTTAATTACTTTTGCTGCGTAGAAGTCCTTAAACTGTTGGGAGACATACTCTCTACCATTGTCACTATGCAAGGCCCTTATTTTCTTTCTAGATTCTTTCTTTGCCAAGGCTTTAAACTCACAAAACCTTAAGAAGGTCTGATCCTTCTTTTGGATAAAGTAGATCCAACATCTACGAGAAAAATCATCAATAAAAATAACAGAGTACCTTTGTTTAGCGGTGGAGGCTGTAGAGAATGGTCCACATGCATCTGTGTGAAATCACTCCAGGATTGCTCCATCTCTACACTCTAGATCCTGAAAGGAAGATTTCTCATACTTACCCAAGGTACAACCTTTGCATGTATATGTCTGCTCCAGTTTTCCCTTGGGAAGTCCTGTAGAAATCTGTTGCATGATCTTTAAGGCCCCATGGTGCAAGTGACCCAATCTTTTATGCCATAGCTCACCAACATATTGGATCTGCACCAACTCAGCTTTGGAACTCAATACAGCATAGTCATCTACCTACAACTTTTAGAGATTCTTTACTCAAATCCCAATCCTCTTGGTCCATCTAGTACCGATATGCCTAAGGAATACCTTTCCTTTACTAAAGACTACATCATAGACTTTGCCTTCTAGCATAGCGACAGACACAAGATTTGTCTTCAGACCTGGTACATAATTTACATCAGTCATGGTGAGAGGAGCTCCATGTTCCCTCTGAAACACAGCCATACCTTCACCTGAAACAAGGTATTTTCCATCATCGCCCATCTCGATTCGCATTTGGAGATCCTTCTCCTCCAAGGTACTGAAAATATTCTTGTCGTTGGTCATGTGGAATGAAGCTCCACTATCCAGGTACCAAACACATCCCACCATGGATGGAACCATGCATGCGATGAGAGAGAAATCCAATTCAAACTGTGAGGCCAGTGCCTCACCATTTGATCCCTTTGAGGATCCCTTCTTGGATTTGTTCTGTGGACAATTTGTAGCATAATGGCCCACCTCATGAAAATGGAAGCATCGCACTTTCGATTTGTCAGACTTCTTCCCACCATGGGAAGAACTAGATTTGGGATGGGATGCCTTCCCTTTCCCTTTCTTCGCCTTACTAAGGATATATTTTCTTCATCATCTTGCTTTGATGAAGATCCATCTCTGGTGCTTCTTCTTATCTCCTCCTACATCAGATCCAACCAAAGTTGTTCCCAATCTAGCAGTTTCTCTCTTCCATTTACCAAGTCTTGGTAGCTATGCCAGCTCGTAGGAAGACCGAGGAGAGCAAGACTCACCATGTCATCATCGACTATCATGATCGCTACACTGCCAAGCTCATCCTTGCTGGTGGTGAGCTTGTTCAAATATGTAGAGATCGTGTCGCCCTTTTCACACTTGATTTTCCGAAGCTTGTCTTTTAGCGCTAGCTTCCTCTGATTGTTGTTGTTTTGATATAGATCTTTTAATGTTTTCCACATTGAAAATGGTGTCTCCTTCCCATGGAGACTCAAGACTATGTGGTATAGAACTCCCTCCAGAAGGATTCTCCTCACTCTAGCCACACATTTCTTCCATTCTGCCAATTCTATAGCATTAGTTGTTGCTGTCTTGGGGACTTCTTGATCAACGAATTCCTTAAAACCGTTGTCCTCTAATACTGCTTCCATGCAATCCTTCCAGGATATATAATTCGAGCTACCATCAAGGGCATAGTCGAGCCTCAAACCGTTGAACACCATTAGTGAAATTTGAGATGTGATAAGAATTATAATTTTATAATCAAGAACTTCAAACTTGGAACTTCTCCATTCTTTGTATACTATTCTTCACTTTGATCACCTTTGCTCTGATACCATGTAGAAATTCCCACTGTAGATGGCCTGATAATGCAATATACTAAAGCAAAATACTTGATCTACTTCTACAAACAAACTTGTGGAAGGTTAATCGATTATGAGCAAGATCAAATAGAACACATATAACAGAGAATGAGAAATCAATCACACTTGAACACAGAAGAATACTCTGGGGAAAGCCTCAATGAAAAACCTTGATCTCTGTATTATCATACAAGTGTAAAATAGTCTGGATTACACAAATATTTAGCTCACAAGCTATCTAGCTCTCAGTACAATCCCTCAATATAGGTTACAGACTGAATAGACACAACATATGTCTTCCTCCAATCCTCCAAGCCTCCTATTTCCTTGTGCAGTTTTTCCTGTGGTCCAATGCTGCCACCTGTGTGAATTGGCCTCATCAAACACTCATCAAACTCAGAAGTAACTGAACAATCTCCAAGGAATGAATTCCTTCTGCATGCGAGAGATATCCTCAATGGAATATTCCTGCAACTGATAGTACATTGTCCCATCTTCTAATCTCAACTGAGTCTCTAAATGAACTGACATGCATGAGTTATTTATGAGAGAATATTCAGTTATCTGAAGTGTAGCAGTTACATGCATGCATGCATTAACTAACTGAAATCACAATCAGTTCCAAAAACTATTGGAAACAATCTAACTAGACTTAACTCAGTTAACTAAGCTAACTAATTACAACTCATCCTGATCTCCTTTAATCAAGGGATAACTTTCTCAATCAAAGGGGAAACTATTGCATGTGTTCACATAGACTTCATGTTTTATTTTCTACAACTAATTAACTCAAGATGAATTAATTAATTATTTTACAAATAGCTGCTAAGATCAAATTCGAATTTTAATTCTCAATTTTAGTTTAGGGACTAACTAAAATTGGAATGTATCCCGAAATGTTATTTATAGCAGTGCTATTTTTAGCATTTCTTGTTGGTATTTTCAACAATTAATAAAAGTGCTCTTTACTGTCTTATTGTTCTTACACAAAGTGAAAAAGAAATTTTAAATTCATAAAATTGTTGCAATATTGATTCACTCCCCCCCTGAGTATTGTCCTAGTTTCTAACATACTCTATTAACTATGGAGCCCATGTGTCACCTGACCCTTGGGTGATGTCTTATTCTATAGATGTAGATCTGTATGGTGAGCATACACTTCTCTTTGTGGAAGATATTGCCTCATTAACAATGCAATCAATACCTCCTGATATTATTCATAAAATCCATCCTAATATGGAATATGACCAAGATCCTTTGCCCACACTGGTCGTCACTCTGCACATTCCATGTTACTGCATTGATGAAAATTATTCTTCTCAAAAATTCATATTGGAGGTCATCGATTCACCTATTGATCATCCTAGGGACATTGTTCCTCTTCATGCCTCTAATATTCCTGAATCTGAAAAGGTAGAGATTGGCAACCAAAATCTTGAATCGAACCAAAGGGCATCTCCTCATCCCTCCTTGGAAGTAGAACCCATGGACTGAGTCAATTCTTGGGTTACTAATTCTAAACTTTACAATTAATTGTCCAACTCATATCCACCCATCGATGATTTTTTTTTACCCCCTCCACATATTGATAGTCCTTGTTAAGGAGCTCCAATAGCTCATGTGACTACTCACCTTGTATATCCTCGGGTTTCCTAATAATGTCATTGTTCTATGTGTTGCCTAACATCATAAACCTTTAGGAATTGGTCAATTCAAATTTTTATGGCATGGCCCTTTCATAGTGTGCTATATGGTACCTCCACTCCTCTATGAGTTCATGTATGGAAATCCTTGGCTTGTGCCCAACAATGGGCACACCTTGATGTGGGCTATTAGACTAGGTTATGCTTGTACATTTTGTACATAGCAGTGTAATGATTTTGTCTCTTTTTGGTTTGGCGTATGATGCGAGCATTTTTTGCATATCCCATGTTGCCAAAAGTCTAAAAAATTTATAAAATTCAAAATATAAAAAATATATGCTCTTGTTTTTACCTCATCCATGTTTATTTCTTTCATTGAGTGATTTAATAATGTTGAAATTTCTTACATTGTGCGATTTAATAATGTTTATTTCTTTCATGTTATCAGAGCTAGATTTGTAGAAATTTATACATGGTATCGGAGCTATATTTGTAGAAATTTCTACATGGTATCAAAGCTAGATTTGTAGAACTTTCTACATGGTATCAAAGCTAGATTTGTAGAAATTTCTAATGGTATTGGAGCTGAAATAACTATAGACGAGAAGAATTCAAAGTTGTCTTTGCATATTAATGGAGCTCTAGTTCAGGGCAAATCTAGAAGACCCTATGTGCATACTTCTTAATGGAGCAAGAAGGTTGGTAGTGGGCAGCTCAATGAGCCAATGTTTAGTGAGACAAAAAGGAGTTATGATCATTGATATTGGTAGACTGAGGAGCAAAGATATTTCTCATAGGGATATCGAGATTCGGGGGGAGTATAGCTTTAGAGAGAGAAACCTTGTGGAATATAGTACTTCAGGACTTGGGGAGATCATACTCAATATTGCAGTAGTTGCAGAAGCAACAGTAGAGAAATAGCAGCAGCACTATGAGTAGATTAGATTTAGCTCATGCATGTAAAGCCTTGAGGAGAAAGGCAAACATTAGAGACTTGGTGATTGAGAGGGAGAATGAATTACCTCTCAACATGAAGCCTTAGATGAAGCCTCAACAAGTTGTGGAGCTTCCACAAATAGAGAAGCAGAGAGGAGACCGAGTGAAGGCATGTACTCAAGTAGAGACCTCCAATATGGGTAAATTTCAAGCCAAGTGGGCAAAGGGAACACATGCAGCCACACCTCCAAGTGTAAGGTGGGGTTATATAAAGCAATAGTCCCAAGAGTGAATAAGTTTGGGCAAGGTCCATTGAGGTGTATTTGTCTCATGGATCATTACCTTGTTACGAGGGCCCAAAGTATTTAGTACTAAGAAGATCAATTTCAGTCAGATACTTAGGAGTGTAGAGCAGAGTTGATAGCAGCGCAGGAATCTCAGTAGCAAATTTAGCAGTAGCACATTTTTTCCTAGTAGACAATTGCAAACACAATTGATTTAGTTTATTTTGTTTGGATGTTATTTTTAGTTGCAAATGTTGTAGTAGCAATAAAAATTGTAATAAGAGTTGCATGCATAACATTCCAAAGGTGTCGTATTAGGATAGAGTTGAATTCCTTTCTTATTGAGAGGAAGTGTTGAAAATAGCAACAAGAAATGTTAAAAATAGCATCAAGAAAAAATCCTAATTTAATTTGTCCTTGAATTAAATTGTAATTTTAATTCTCATGACAACTTGTAATAGTTAACTAAGTTAATTTGACTTAGTTGTCTGAGTTGATTCAAGTTGGGAGTCTATCTAGAGTCATGTAGAGTGGTTCCTACATTTTAGGGGGTGAGGTTGAGATATTTTGAGTTGTAATTATTTAATTAATTTTAACTAAGTTAAATTCAGTTAAACTAGTTCTAACTGATGGAGGAAATAGTGGGAGATTGAGTATTGGGATGTTACCAGCACTGCTCAACCAGTAAATTGAAGATTCACTCACAATTAACTCATGCATGTCAGATCAGAGAAAGACCCAATTGAGATTGGAGTTCAAGGACAATGTACTATCATTTGTGAAATCATCTAAATTAATAATGCATGCAATCAAAAGAAGGCATATTTTTAATCATTTTTTGGTGAGAACGAGTTGGTGCTACCAAGCAATAGGAAGAATAGGTTTGTGCGTGGATCTTGTGAGAGAAAGGTGTGCCAAGATAATATTGTGCACAAGTTGGTAGTGAGATAGATAGAGATATTTCAGAGGTTGCTCAAGCTTGAGAAAATAATTGTAATCTTCTTATATTTTCTAATTAATGCAATGTACAAATAGGAAGGGTTTTTAGTTGTCGCTTTCCCCAAAAAATTATTGTGTTATGTGTGACTGAATTCTTTCTCTTTTATGCTTTGTTATTTCATCGATATTTTATTGTTTCTACTGATGAGTAGAGTAGATTCAAGTCAATTGTTTTAGCGCATTACAATCTGTAGTTTGAATCTACAACGAATTTCTACAATTCATAGGTCTAGTATTTTTGGATGGTTTTTACATGGTAGGGTGGTGTTTCTATTGCACAATATGTTGGACCTTAGGTGTGTTTCTCTTAAACCTGTCATGTTGGGGTAGGTCACATATAGTCGTCACCATTGTGGTATTAACCAACAATGCCATCATTGAGCCTTAGGTCCAACCTCATTAAGTTGCGACATTAGTATCTCTCTTTTATGCACATTAAAGCTTTTTGGTAGAGCCTACATGATCATGGATGCCCTATATTAGAACGTTTGTTCTGTGTTGGTGTCCATGCAGTAACAATTTTATCTCCCTTTTGGAATCCCTCCTTCTGACTCGCCATGACCTAGAATATAAGCATCATGTCCTCTTTTTTGTCATTTTTTTTCCTTAACCTGGGAGGATTCCATGCTCTATCCCTTGTGATTTCCACATTATATCATCCTATTTCTGCATGATGAGCCTTAGTTTCCTCATTCCATCATCATCATCTACTTGGCTTATCATTCAATTTCACTTGGTGTTTTACGCTTTCTTGGAGGAACCGCTGTGATGAGTGGTCTTATTAATCTAGTCTCTTTGTCTCCTTATGCTTTGACCTATTCCACCATGATCGTAACTTGTTGCTACCTTTATACCACTCTTTCTTCCAATACAAGCTTCCTTAGTGTCCTTCTTATGCTCGTTAAACATGAATGACATCAAGGTCATTTTTTTCCTTGTTTTCATCCTCATTAATAAATGAAAATGTCGAGTTCATTTTTGTCCCATTTTCATGAATCATTAAACATATGAAAATCCATAGCTTCTTTTTCCATATTTTCATGCTCATAAAACCCACATGAAAATGCCAAAGTTTTTCATGAAGGATTCCATGCTCTATCCCTCATGGTAGATTCCATGCTCTATCCCACATGAAGGATTCCATGCTCTATCCCTCATGATTGCTACATTCTATCATCATACTATGCATGATGAGCCTTAGTTTCCTCATTCCATCGTCATCATCTACTTGGCCTATCATTTACTTTCACTTGGTGTTTTAACCTTTCTTGGAGGAATTGTTGTGATGAGTGGTCTTATTAAGCTAGTCCCTTTGTCTCCTTATGATTTGACCTATTCCACCATGACTAGAACTTTATTCTACCTTTATACCACTCTTTACTCCAAAACAATCTTCCTTCATGTCCTTCTTATGCTCGTTAAACTTGAATGACATCAATCTCCTTTTTGCCTTGTTTTCATCATCATTAATATATGAAAATGTCGAGTTCATTTTTTCCCCATTTTCATGAATCATCAAACTTATGAAAATCCCTAGCTTCTTTTTCCATATTTTCATTCTCATAAAACCCACATGAAAATGCCAAGCTCTTTCCATATTTTCCTACTTGTTAATCAAATTTAAAGTTGGCAAGTGATATCTATGCCATTCTCAAAGTTTATTAAACCATGAGAAGGGAACAAGTGTACTTTTATCTCCTTTTTTTAGTCATTAAACTTTATGAAAAAGGAACCTATTGATCATACTTGTCTTCTCTTTCATTCTCATTAAACCATGAATTTGACTACAAAGAGAAAATGGGAAGGAAAAAAAAAATTGTTAGTCACCAAAATGGCAACGTCAGTCGCATCAAGCTTGAACATGACACCTATCTATGTCATTATCCTACAGATGGGTTTTAGCTTGCCTAGAAGTTCTACAATACATATGAGTTTGTCTACTCATATGATTGATTACTATTCCAATCATTATGGAGCATGCTTTAATGTTTCCTATGTTATTACACGATATCATGTGGTGCTCATTAGTCATGTTTCAAAGTCACTATTTTGTTATATCGATATGTGTTCAAGGAAAGTGTCATCCTTTGGCAGCCATCTGTAGTTGCCTATTGACCTTTTTGAGTCATCCATCCCTATTTTATTTGTACTTCATCACTTCATGATTTCATACATTCACTAGATCATCTCAGTTTGTACCATGTAGATTCATGGGGGATACATCAAGACCACCCTTTGATAGATCTTCTCCTATTGACCCGAGTTCATTATCCAAGAGCTTTATCTAGGAATGAGTATTACCTTGGAGCATGCAGTCCTCAGTGGTAGGTTTCTTCACGATCAACAGTGGGTTTACATCATTGGCTCCCGATTGGTAGGGTCTGTTAGTTTTTGATATCAGCTCATCTATTCACACTTAGTGGACTGTACGAGATACCTTGGGCTCCATTTTCACCATTGGTGGATCCCCTCACATCTATTGTTAGTATACCTCATTGATCAGTAATCAGACAGTTTCTACCATGCTCAACATTAGCACATTTATTCGCATGTTGTAGATTCGTGCCATCGGGATTATGTCGAAGACCATAGGTTAGGAACATCACACTCTATTTTGGCACCTATCCAAAGATGCGTTGGAGTTATGTATCATTTATGTACCTTCAGGACTACTCTGTAACACATCATATCTGTTATGTGTCCATTTTCCTATTGATGTATACTATGACATACATCCACAGTGTATTTGTTGGTGGCTATGATATGTTTGATGAGTCACATGGATCCACTGTGTATTGTTCATGGCCATGTCTTATCATTTCATGTCATGGATCCACAGTGTATTTTTTGCATCCATGTTCAGTATATCATTAAGACCAAGCATGGGTTTCCCCACCTCAAGGATGTTATACGCAAATTTGAGACTCTGTAACTTGAGTTCCTCTTATCCAACTTCGTAGTCTTCGCTCTTTCCTCCCATTTTTAGCTGTGAGTTTCGTTGTAATTCATTTCGGCCATCCGTTTCACTTCTAACCTCATGCATTAGGGTACATATATTATAACTCTATTTTCCACTCCATTATAAAGATAGAAACCCAAGTTCAACTTACCTTAGTTGTTGGCTAGAATGCATCCCCTTTCACCTTTTCTTTTACTCATGTGAGATTTATTCCATGTTAAAAGGGTGGAATTACATGATTGAGTTACTTCTCATAATTATTTTTACACAATTTTATAATTATGAGATAATAATTATTTCATAATTAATATGATTGAGAATAAGCTAATAATTGTGTCAAAGGTTTCTAGATTTTGTGTTATGAAACTAGCTCAAGAAAAGATAGAAAAGATAGATCAACGCCTTAGAATTCAGCCTCTTCGAGGGGGCAACCTCCTTTACATTACATAAATGAACAATTCTTGGATGATTCAAATGACAAAACCTCCTTTCTATATATAGGAGTCTAAGGAGTCACAATATAATCCAGCCGACCTAACAATAATAATATAAAGCCACAAAAATAACAATAGAGGGATTCTATGGGGCATAGAAATAACAATAAGGGGGTAATAGGGGCACAACAATATAAATAAGGGGTATAACTATAATAGTAATGGGGTAATCACTAGTATTATAGGGACCCAACATGCCCCTCTCCTTCAAAAAAGTGTTGTCCTCAACGCTTGAGTAATTCTGGATACTTCTGCATAAAATTCTCATCCTCCCATGTGGAATCTTCAGCGGATAAGTTCTTCCACTTGATAAGATACTCTGAAATTTATCGATTTCGTAGCTGTCGAGTTCTTTTTTCTATGACTGCTTCCGGTTCCAATATAATTTTTCCTTCCTCGTCAAGTTCTGGCAATATTGTTTGAATTGGGAGCTTGTCACTTATAACCTTCTTTAAACATGAAACATGGAAAAATGGGTGCAATCGAGAAGCTGCAAGAAGCTCCAATTTGTATGCCATAGTACCAATCTTTTGCAACACCTTGTACGGACCATAATACTTTGCTGATAGTTTATTATCCTTCTTAGCTTGCTTTAGGGACATTTGCTTATATGGTTGTAGCCGTAGGAATACCCAATCACCTACATCAAAACTTCTTTCACTGCGATGTTGATCTGCCTGTTGTTTCATTCTATTTTGTGCCAACACGAGGTTATCCTTTAAGAGTTGGAGGACTTGTTGTTGATGTTCGATGTGATGTTCCACTACCTGAACCTTAGAATTTTCTCTTAAATATGATGTGATGGATGGTGGTTGATACCCATAAAGTGCCATAAATGGGGTCATTTTTGTTGCTATATGGAAGGAAGTGTTATACCACCATTCAGCCAGAGGCAACCATTTGACCCATTGTGTCTGTTTATCAGATACAAAGAAATGAAGATATCCTTCCAAACATTTGTTTACTATCTCAGTTTTCCCATCAGATTGAGGATGATAAGATGAGCTATGAGCTAACTGAGTACCAAGACAAGAAAATAATTCTGACCAAAAATTTCCAGTGAAAATGGGATCTCTGTCACTTACAATAATCTTTGGGTTTCCATGTAGCTTTTGAACTGTTTCAACTTTATTTTGTTGGCAAACCAAACATTCCTCCACAAACTTTTGAACATCTGATTTAAGGCCATCCCAAAAAAATTCCTTCTTAACCATGTGGTAAGTTTTTAAAAATTCTGAGTGCCCTCCTAAGGGAGAAGTGTGCAATTCCATAAGAATCTTTTGTTTTAGCTAGGAATTCTTACAGAGGTATAAGCGATCTTTGTACCATAACGAATCATTTTGCCAGCTAAATGTATCAGAAGTACTGGAATCTTGTTGTAGCTTTCGAATAAGTGCCCACACTTCTTCTTCATTTTTCCATTCCTCCCTTGCTTCGTTTATCCAATCTGGTTGGATAATAGAAATGGCACACAACAATGCTTCCACATCCTCATCCTTTCTTGAGAGTGCATCTGCCACCACATTTTGCTTCCCTTTTTTGTAGATGATTTCAAAGTCATAACCCAACATCTTTGTGACCCACTTTTGTTGCTTTTCAGAGGATAATCTTTGTTCTAAAAAGTATTTAAGGCTATCATGATCCGTTTTTACCTTGAAGTGTATTCCCATTAGGTAGGGTCGCCATTTCTTAAGTGCATGGAGTATTGCCAACATTTCCTTCTCATAAATAGCTTTGCTTAAAAACTTTCCCTTGATTGGACGACTTTCAAAAGCAATGGGTCTTTCATCTTGCATTAGAACAACACCAATTCCATTTCTTGAAGCATCACATTCCACAATAAAGGTTTTTGTGAAGTCCGGTGTAGCTAAGACTGGTGCTTGGCACATTGCCTCTTTAAGATGTTCAAAGGCCTTTGTTGCTTCCGGAGTCCATGAAAATGAATCTTTCTTCAATAATGTTGTTAGAGGTGCTGCTATTCTCCCATAATTCTTAACAAACTTGCGATAATACCCTGTCAACCCAAGAAATCCTCGCAGATGCTTTATGGATGTGGGGATTTTCCATTCCTTAATGGCTTTAATTTTGCTAGGGTCTACCTTAACTCCATGAGATACAATATGACCCAAATATTCCACCTCCTGGACTCCAAAGAAACATTTGGATCTTTTTGCATATAATTGTTTCTCCTCCAATAGTTGTAGCACCCTGTCAACATGTTCAACATGATCCTTCCAAGACTTGCTGTAGATTAGTATATCATCAAAAAATACTAACACAAATTTTCTAAGGAATGGTTTGAAAATTGAATTCATCAAACCTTGAAATGTTGAAGGTGCATTGGTAAGGCCAAAAGGCATGACCAAAAATTCATAATGACCCTCATGAGTTCTAAATGTCGCTTTCGGAATGTCTTCAATCTTCATTCTGATTTGATGATATCCCGAACGAAGATCCAACTTGGTGAAGTAAATTGATCCATGCAATTCATCCAGTAATTCATCAATGACAGGAATGGGGAACTTATCTTTAATAGTGAGCTTGTTGAGCTCCCTATAATCCAGACACATGTGCCACGATCCATCCTTCTTGTGCACCAATACTACTGGAGCTGAGAAAGAACTTTGACTTGGTTGAATTATACCAGCCTCTAGCATTTCTCCAACCATACGTTCAATTTCACTTTTTTGGACATAGGGATATCTGTACGGCCTGATGTTTGGAGGAACACTTCCTGGAATCAGATGAATAGCATGATCATGATCACGCATAGGTGGGAGACCTTTGGGAGTCTCAAATACCTTGGAATGATTGTCCAGGACTTTTTGGAGATCTGGAGCAATAGATGATTCCAATGTGGAAACATCTAGCGAACATAATTGTGCAATTACACCTCTTTGCTCCTTTTTTAGAAGCTTAGTCATGCCATTAGAGCTGATTATCTTTCCTGGTTTCCCTGCAATACCCCTTAATTCAACTTCCTTTCCTTCCACAAAAAATTTCATGAAAAGTTCTTGAAAATTAAAAGCTATTGTACCCAAGGATTGTAGCCATTGGACTCCTAGTACAACATCAGCACCTCCCATTGGAATGGAAAGCATTGGGCTAGTCAATACATATTCTCCCATGGATAGCTTGATATTATGGCACTTTCCAGAGCAATTTATTGTTCCTCCATTTGCAATCATCACTTGACACTCTGGTGCTGGATATAGGAAGCAATTCAATTCTTTTGCTACCCTGCAATGAATAAAATTGTGGGTGATTCCTGAATCAATCAACACTATTACCTTTTTCTTCTTGATTTGTCCTTCTATCTTGATGGTTTGAGGAGTGGTAATTCCCGCCAATGCATTACAAGATATGGTCGGATTTATTTGTTCTTCATCTAGGCTTTGTTCTTGAAATATATCCTCTTCTTTTGACCTTTCTTTCTCCTTTTCTTCTTCCTCTTCACAATCTATGTAGAATAATTTCTTCTCAGCACACTTATAACCTTTTGTGTATTTTCTATCACAATTGTAACAAAGCCCTTTTTCTCTTTTTTCTTCCAATTGTTGTGGTGTCAACCTTGTAGGTTGTGGAAGACTAGGGGCAACAACACTTCCGTCTTTATAGTTGTGAGTGGTATGCTTCCTAGTTGCCATAATTTTGCTTTCCATTTTTCTTGCTAACCCGAATGCCTTCTCTAATGAATCAGGTTCCCAAAGGCGAACATCATGTTGGATATTATCCTTTAAAGACCCTATGAACACATCAATCCTATGCTCCTCTGGAATATCTTTTACCCTTATGTTCAATTTTTGGAACTCCTCAATGTGCTCCATTATTGAACCCTTTTGTTTGAGACTTATCAATTGGCTAAAAAAGTGTTGCTTTTTGTGTCCTCATAATGTGCTATCAATTCTTCCGTAAAAATTGCCCAAGTGATAAATTGTTTACGAGAACAAAGCCATTGATACCATACAAACTGATTTGGTTCCAAATATACAGTTGCCATACGTACCTTTTGTGCGTTTTGCACATTATTGAGATCGAAGAATTGCTCCATCTGTAATATCCATGTGGCGGGATCCTTGCCATCAAACTTCCTCATATCGATTTTTGGAATATGGTGATTCTTTGATCCAACATTAGCGTCTATGGAATCATGATTAACATTTCTTTTGTTCTCATCATGAGTTTCCTTTACTACCTTTTCACCATTAGTAAGTATTTCTTGTAGAAAATTTGTCAAATCTGTCTTCAAATCTGCCATGCATGTCTTCAAATTTGTGTTCAAATCTATCTTCAAATTGTCCATCTCAGCTTCCACACCATTTATCTTAGCTTCCACGCCATTTATCTTAGCATCTGTTAACTTTTGTGAGCGTGACATTTGTTGCACTTGTTCTTGTAATTTTGATATATCATGTAGCATTTCTTCCTCTTCTTCATGAGTCATGCTAGAGCTTTCAGGTTCCTTACTAGGTGTTTGCATTTTCTTTCCTCGGGGCATCAGTTACCGATA
The DNA here is from genome assembly GCA_031772625.1 of Pinus tabuliformis. Classification (NCBI taxonomy): domain Eukaryota; kingdom Viridiplantae; phylum Streptophyta; class Pinopsida; order Pinales; family Pinaceae; genus Pinus; species Pinus tabuliformis. The sequence continues at coordinate 240,496,778 of CM062809.1, forward strand.
ATAATGCTCTACTATCCCCTTTGAATTCCTTCAAAATAAATTTTCAAACCAAGCTTAAGCAAAAATTTAAAAAAATCTACACACCTTTTTTCACTTTGTAGGAGCTCGATATTGCCTCTGATGTATCTCTGTACTTTCCAATCTTCTAGTTCTGAAATTGTGAACTGTAGTAGCTCTCTGTGTCCTCTTTCCAATGCCACCAGTCTGATCCAAATTTGATTCTCCAAGAAAGAGTTATGCACAATCTCCCAAGATGACCTGATTATAGACCTTTCCAGAAGAGCGAAGTTGTATGAAGTGCCACGTGTACAATTTTTTATATTTGGTTTTGAAAATCATATACAAGAAACTATAGTCCGTCCTCTTTCTATACCTTCTTACGAAATTTCAATCTGATTCCCAGAGATAAAGTTATGACAATTTTCCCCAAGTCACCTGTTTTGAATGTAATTCAGGAGTCTGCAAAAACCAACTTCCTCAGATCATATCTCCGAAAATATCGCGCGAAAAGCTCTGAAATTTGGACCCAAGGTTCAGCGCAATTTCTTCTCAAATGGGTTTTTTTTGCGACTTCTGAAACGTCACAGAAAAAAAGTTATAGCAAAAATGCCACGATGACCTGTTTGGAGCAGCGAAACCCTAGAATCCAAAGCTCTGATACCAAATGTTATGAAACCAGCTCAAGAAAAGATAGAAAAGATAGATCAACGCCTTAGAATTCAGCCTCTTGGAGGGGGCAACCTCCTTTACATTACATAAATGAACAATTCTTGGATGATTCAAATGACAAAACCTCCTTTCTATATATAGGAGTCTAAGGAGTCACAATATAATCCAGCCGACCTAACAATAATAATATAAAGCCACAAAAATAACAATAGAGGGATTCTATGGGGCATAGAAATAACAATAAGGGGGTAATAGGGGCACAACAATATAAATAAGGGGTATAACTATAATAGTAATGAGGTAATCACTAGTATTATAGGGACCCAACATTTTGTCATTCCCAAGGAGGTTAACCTGACCCACTTATGTATGAATTGGCTAGGGGTCCATTATTGTAGAAGTTTCCTAATTTCTCAAGCGCTTAGGTGTCTAGATACATAATTCTCCAAGAGGATAGAATGAACCTATATAATCTCACCACGAGGAAAGGCAGAGGGAGGAAGTATCCATATTATAGCAGGATAGTTATGCTACATTAGGAGAAGGAGGCCAAGTTACATTTTGAAGGAGAGGCCTCTCTCGTTCAGAGGTATACACCTTATGTATTATAATTTTGGATTAATAGACATATGTTCCTTTTCTATATCCATGTTTTGAATATGTTTTATGTTTACATATGTTGGTTTTCAACTTACAAGCCTTTTGTAAAAAAAACAATTGTTTGCTTGTTTGGTGTTGTTGTGTGTAGGGTCTTGTTTTATTACAGGTGAAATGAGATCTTCAAGTGTAAGTAGGCTTCCTTTGCCTCATATCCAAGATAGTCCACCAACCTGTGGGGATACCAAGATTCTCATTCTTATCTTCATCTTATCCTATATAAGTGTTGAATGTATTTGTTTGTGTAAGAAAGGATTGGTGTTTGACTCTTTGATCTTGTTCACGGTCAAACTCACATATGGGTAAATCGTACTATGATCTACTGGGTTAAAAGTATTCTACTTGCTGAGGCCAAATTTTCCTGTAATAGCCTTACCATATCTCTCTTTCGACAGGATTTTCCTCGAGGAGAGGGCCATTAACACAAAGTTCGATTAATGCATTTTATAAAAGGATCAAGATAAATAAACTCAAGAGATTAATATTAATCCCCTGTATTAAAAACCAAGGCGATTAATATTATAAACAGATGGGATTAATAAACACAAGGGATTATTAATATAATAAAACCAAGGGCTTAATATTGCAAAAAGAAGGGATTAATAAATATAAGGGAATATTGACATTATAAACCTAAGGGATTAATAATAAATCCTAGGATTAATATTATAAACCCTATGATTAATACTATAATCTCAAGGGATTATAAATCTAAGGGATTGATATTAAACCCTAGTAATTGAAGTTGAATAAATTGGAAAGTAATGTAAAATTGTGACATTGATTGTTCCATTGAGATAATGTTTGTCACAATGCGACATTGGATAGATTAACATTATAAACTATAAAATTAATATTATAAACTCTAGGGATTAATAAACCAAAGGGATTAACATTAAACCCTAGGATTAATATTATAAACCCAAATTATTAATATTATAAACCAAAAGGATTAATAAACCAAAGGGATTGTTAATATTACAAGCGCAATGGATTATTAAACGTAAGAGAACAATATTATAAACCTAAGGGGTCAATATTAAACACTAGGATTAATATTATAAACCCTAGGATTAATTATAAACCCTAAGATTAATATTATACACCTTGAGGTTAATATTATAAACCCTAATACTATGAATTATAAACATAATATTAAAAAGTGATAATATCATAAACCTAATATTAAACCCTAGTTTTGTAATGTAGCAATATGACATTGAATAAATTGCAATGTAATGTAACATTGTGACAATGATTATCAGATTGATTGTCATATGAGACAATGTTTGTCAGAATACAATGTTGAACAGATTTTTGTACCATTCCAACGTTACAATACTAAACCCTAATATAAAACCCTAACATTTAGTTTTTATATTAATACCTAGGGATTATTATTATAAACTCTTGTGATTAATAGTATAAACCTAATGGATGAATAAACCTAGGGGATTATTGACATTATAAACCCAAGGCATTAATAATAGCCCTAGGATTAATATTAAACCCTAGGAATATAAACTCTGACATTAACATTATTATCCAAAGGGACTATAAACCTAAGGGATTAATATTAAACCCTAGTAATTTAAGTTGAATCAATTACAATGCAACATTGAATGAATTGCAATGTAATGAAAAATGAGACAATGATTGTCAATTTAATTTTCATATTGAGACAATGTTTGTCACAATGAAATTTTGGATAGATTAATATTATAAACCCTAAAATTAATATTATAAACTCTCATATTAGCATTATAAACCCTAGCACTATAAGTCCTATGATTAATATTATAAACCCTAAGGACAATATTATAAACCTCAGTATTAATATCAAATGTTAGGATTGATATTATAAATGCTAAGATTAATATTATAAACCTAAGTGATTAATGTTATAAACCCATGGGATTAATAAATCCAAGGTATTTTTAATATTATAAACCCAATTGATCAATATTAAGCCCTAGTATTAATATTATAAGACCAAGGGATTATAAACCCTAGGAATAATATTAAACCCTAAGATAATATTATAAACCCTAATATTAATATTTCAAAGCTAAGATTAATATCATAAATCCTAAGATTATAAACCCATATATATATATATATATATATATATATATATATATATATATATATATATATATATGTTCCACAGAAAATAATTTCTATTAATAAAAAGAAAAAATACATTTTAAAGATACACTGGTGTGTGTATATATAGTAATCAAGCCAATAATAGGTTGAGTACAAAGAGAGAGTTGAAAGCAACAATAAGGGTCATAAAAATACAAGGAGCCTTAGAATATAAACTAGGAATAACAAAAAAGTAAGAATATAATTAAGGATGACTAGTGCACATTTTTTCTCTTTCTCCTTTCTGCCTATGCACTTTTTCCTAGCTAACACGATTTGGTTCAACTAGGACAAAGGCCAATTCTTGTCCCACATGTGGGACTTCTATTTCTAAGTTAGAATTTTCTAAGACATGTGATCTTTTGGAGCCCTCGAATCCATCCAATATTAGTAAGTCCATGGCTTGCTTTTCAACCTGTTGTATATTGCCAAAGGTTGGTTGTATTACAGCATCCTCATCTTGGACAACTCCCTGCAATTCTATGTCAATGGTTTCTTCTTGTTCTTAATGACATAATTTTTTATCATCTTCTTCATCCTCAGAAGGATATTGCTCTATGAACTGCCAACCTTTTGTTTTTTTTTGTTTGCCTCTTCTTCTTCTTGGATTGTTCCTTGCATGTAGGTATGCATTTTGTAAATGGCATGTCTGAAAACATACACGACATCTGAATAGCATATTTTCATAGTCTATAGCTTGTGAATAGTAGAAGTTTCGATGTTTCAAATTTATATGATCTAGGATTCCTTTGATGAGATCAATCTCCACACATATTCTAGCATACGTGAAGATACCATTTTTTGTTCTCTTCATATCCAATTTTTTAAATTTACCTAGTGTGTTTCCTATGTCCTCAAGAAATTTATGGTGCCAAAATAAAAGTGGAAAATTTGGGAGCCTCAACTGAACCGGCATAGTATAGACCACTATAGATTTTACATCAAACTCACAGAACCAACGTGTAATGAATAGACAGGCTCTACCCCAAAACCAAGGCCTTGCATTTAGTGTGTAGTACAAATCCTTGTGTGTTTCAAACTATACTATGAAGAAAACTTGTTAACATACAAAAAGAAAAAAATGCCAAAGTCCAAGTGGATACAATCCATTTTATGAGAGCTTCATGTTTTGGCAAAAACCATTGAATTTGAATATGACTTATTTGGATTGTAAAACAGAGAATAAGGAATCTACCTCACGAAAGTTTACTTCCTTGGAAGGAACTTTTTCCATTTGTTCAACAATATATTGGCCTAGAGTATTTTGAATCTATTATGTTTTTGTTGTAACCTTCCTTTGGGTGGAATCCTTGTAAGATACAAGAATCCCATTGGCATATTTTTCACTAGGTGCACCCCCATGAAGTCATGTGTGTAGAATGGTTGAGCTTTTAGAGATATTATAGTCTTGAAGTTGGGATGATTCAGCTAAGAACTTCCCTTCAAATTGAATTCTTTGATAACAGTATAATATACCTCACCTTGCTTCAATGGTTTACTTTAAAGAACATACAGAAGAATAACTATTGACCCATAATAGTTTAACTTTCCCACAAATTCTCTTACTAAAAATCTAGAAAGGGGGGCTCTTTTTGTACCATGTCAGGGAAGAAACATTCTTATATCTAGCCATTTTTTTAGGGGCCCTGCTAATGGAAACCACCAGTGAAGGCTCTAGAAATAGGGTCGCCCCCAACTCAGCTGAGTTTGAGTCCTAGCATATAGGCAGGAAGGTGTTATAGGGTATAGAGACCATTGAGATTTCCACAAACAAAATATTACATTTAAAATAACATAATGTCCATGTACATAAAGTGTAGGCTATGGATGAAAAACAAGGATGTGGCTAATAATTTTCTTTTTCCAAACCATAGATATAGTAACAATTGAGGAGATACCCATAAATTCCCTCAAATTTCATATGCCTAGAATATCATATGATAGTAAAAGCCCTTGGAGACAACAACACCAAAAATACTTCTACTATGGCCACATGAGATCCATCTGCCCCTTAATGATACTATTAAATAAGAATATGGAGAGAAACAAATTCTAGATCCCAAGTGGCAGTGCCTTGAGATAGAGGATAGTGCAATAATATTGTAACCTCCATCGCAGGATCCATTCTCCCAACCCCAACTTCCATAAAAATGATATTCAGAAAAATTACTTTATATATTACATTATATACCCTAATCTATTATTATACATATTAGGGATTAGTATTATAATCCCAGGGGATTAATAAACCCAAAATATTATTAATATTATAAACCTTAGGATTAATATTAAACCTTAGGAATATAAACCCTAAGATTATAAATTATAAACCCAATATTGAAATTTAATATTATAAATCCTTAATATTATAAACCTAACATGAAACCCTGATTTCATAATGTAACAATGCAACGTTGAATAAATTGCAATATAATATAACATTGTGATAATGATTGTTAAATTGATTCCCCAATCAACATAATGTTTCTCACAATAGGATGTTGGATATATTTTTGTACCATTCTAATGTCATGGTATTAAGCCATAATATAAAACCATAAAATTATAAGACACTAACATTTAGGTTTTATGTTAATCACTTAGGGATTAATAGTATAAACCCAAGGGATTAATAATAAACCCTAGGATTAATAATATAAACCATAGGATTAATATTAAACCCTATGAATATAAACCCTAAGATTAACATTATAATCCCAATGGACTATAAACCTAAGGGATTAACATTAAACCCTAGTAATTGAATTTGAATAAATTACAATGTGACGTTGAATGAATTGAAATATAATGAAAAATTGAGACAATGTTTGTCAGAATATGACATTGGATAGATTAATATTATAAACCCTAAAATTAATATTATATACTCTAGGATTAATATTGTAAACCTTAGCACTATAAACCCTAGGATTAATATTATAAATCCTAAGGTCAATATTATAAACCTCGGGATTAATATTAAACCCTAAGATTGATATTACAAACCCTAGGATTAACATTATAAATCTTAGGCTTAACATTATAAACTCTAAAATTAATATTATAAATCCTAGGATTAATATTAAAAACCATAAACTTAATATTATAAACACTTAAATTATATTAAACCCTATGATTAATATTATAAACCTTGGCATTATATTAAACCCTAGGATTAATCATACAAACCCAAGGATTGATATTATGAACCCTAGGATTAACATTATAAACCCAAATATTAATATTATAAATCTTACTATTAATATTATAAACTATAGGATTAATGTTACAAATTCAAATATTGATGTTATAAACCCTAAGATTGATATTAAACCCTAGGATTGATATTATAAACCCTAGGATTAACATTATAAACCCTAAAATAAATATTGTAAACCTTAGGATTAATATTATAAATCCTAGGATTATAAACTCTGTGATTAATATAATAAATCCAAGGATTATAAACACTAAGATTAATATTATAAACCCTATGATTATTATAGATCCTAATATTAATATATTAGTATTATAAAACCCTAACATTATAAAACCTAATATTATAAGCCCCAGGATTATAAACTCTAACATAAATATATTAAACCTTAGGATTATAAGCCCTCAGATTAATATTATAAACCCTTGGATTATGGTTTTCTATATTGATAATGGAATTCTATGGTTGACCATACTTTACAATCGTGGCCTATGTTAACCATATTTGTCTATATTAACAATAATTGGCCATGTTGAGGATAGGTTGACAATGGTTTAAAAAGGTTGATTATGGTGACTAAGGTTGTCCAAATATGACAATGACTGACCATAGTTGCCATATGTTTCCTGTGGTTAATCATGACTAACCATAGCTTACAAAGGTCAACCATGCTAAATAGAGTCCATTATGGTTGACTATGGTGACATAAACCATACGATTAATATTACAAAGCCTAGTATTAATATTATAAAACCTAGGATTATTGTTGTCTATATTGATAATGGAATGCTACGGACCATGCTTCACAATGACAACCTACATTGACCATGGTTTTCAAAGGTTAATTATGGTGACCATGGTTGACCAAATATGAACAAGATTGACCATGGTTAACCTAGGTTGCCCTTGATTGAACATAACTAACCATAGTTGGAAAAGGTCAACCATGCTAAATAGAGTCAAGTATGGTTGACTATGGTTGACCATGGTGACATAGTTTCTCTATGGTTGAGCATAGTTTTCTATGATAGATTATGGTTATATATATTGATAATGCATGGCTTCAGTTGACCAAGATTTACCATCATGTACTATGTTGACCACGTTGATCATTGTTGGCCATGTTTAGCATGGGTTGACCATGGTTTTTAAAGATTGATTATGATGACTATGGTTGACCATACTTTTATATGATAAATTATGGTTTCTCATTTTAACAGCATTTGACCACGTTCAATTATAGAGAGCTTGGTTGACCATGTTCAATCATTCTAACCCTCATTGACCATATTTGGCCATTAGGAATTGGTACAAAAAGGGGTTTTCTAGGTTGAGAGGGATATCTATGGTTGAGTAAGGGTGACTATGGTTGACCAAAGTTAACCAACGCAGAGTCTGGCTAACTAAGGTTGTGGATAATTAAGAATCGGTGATAATGAAAGACAATTATTGACCATGGTTAATATTTAAACTTTAAATTTATTAATATTAATCTTAAACCTCTTAATATTGATACTAATGTTATTATTAAAATTTAGCCTCCTCCTCCACATCATTATTATTATTATCATTAATCTCTAATATTAAATTTATTATTAACTTATTTCAATTAATCTTAACCTTGATATTAACATTAAAATTACTAAGTCCACAGGGTTTCGGATAGATGGTGATTAGGTGCACTATGTAGGCACTCCTAGATGTTAATTCATTGGTTCAATTCTTTGCCCTATTCAGGTGTTATTCTTAGACATGACCATGTTGTAGCCTCACCATTTCCAAACTTAAAAAATAAATAATCAATTAATTAATTAGTAAACTTATTAATTCAATATTATATCAATTATTTTGAAATATTATTGTTGTTTTTATTATTATTATTATAACAGTACATCGTAATAATAATACTAATACTAATATTACTATTAACATTAATATTAATTTTAAGATTAGTATTAAGATTAAGATTAGTATTATTATTAAAAGGATTAAAACATCAAAATATATAATATTAATATATATATTAATATTAATATTAATATTAATATTATTAATATTAAAACTACAATCAATGATAGCTTCGCATTGGTAGATTACTTTTTTAGTGGATAAATAATATATAACATTTTGAGTACCTTGCAATGATAAAAACATTTCCCTTAAGATGCAATTGTTTGCATATCTCATTTGAAGATAAACATAAAACACACATCCTTCAATGAGAATTTTCCCTTGTGCATACAACCTCATTCTTATTTCTATCCAAAAATATCATGGTCATCTTTAAAATTGGAAAAAAAAATTCTAAATTACTCTAAAAATTCTAAATTACTCTAGACACTTACTTTTAAAAAAAAATCTCTATATCCTACACCAATATGCGAGAATTACAACCATTAAGCACAATTAATTCCTATATTAAACACGTAATAATCCTTTCAAAATTTTAACTTTTGAGAGAAAATAAAGATAAGAAATATTCTTATAATGTGAACCAAATCAACAACTCGAAACCTAAAGCTCTTATATCATGTTATAATTCATATACATTATTTAAATCAATGATTTTGAATTTTCAAGAATTATTCTAAAATAACTTCTAACACAATCGTAACTTCAATTTTTTCCACTTAATAAAAATATAAAAAATAAAATAAACAATTATATATTGATTAATTCCAAATCAATAACCTAACATTTGTTCTCGATAAACTTTAAACCATACAAGTTTCTTGTAACTGTGGATGAAATATTTATTAATAAGAGAAATAACACAAATAATAACTTACTCAATTTAATTAAAATCTTTCACTAACCACAAAGAATATTCTTTATATATCTATCCATTTAATAAAGTGCCCCATTTATGTGATTATATGTAATCAAAGCATAGCCCATATCTCTTCAATTGTTAATGACACATTGAATAATAAACGATAATTAGTATCCATTTAATAAAGTGCCCCATTTATGTGATTATATGTAATCAAAGCATAGCCCATATCTCTTCAATTGTTAATGACACATTGAATAATAAACAATAATTAGTAAACATACAAACTGAAGTATCAATATTCATCCTCTTATCACAAAAAAATCATAATAACGCTTCAAAGTTGAAGGCGTGCTCATATATGCCATCGAAACTTGAGAAATAAAGCTAATTCAAATTCAAATGTTTCATAGAAAACGAATTTATATAATTTAATTGTTTCAAATCCAGTTCTTTTATATTATCCTTAATTTAGTTAAAATGCATCATTGTGCTCCATTAACTTATTGTGTAAATGGTCGAGACTAAAGTTCTACACTTCATTATCATTTACAATAATGCCTGGAGGCTTAACATAGTAGTGCACCTTCCATAATGAACACTTTAAATAATCTATACATGTGTCTTATTAATCGTACTATTCGCCAAATTCCTCCTAAGCCTGATTGTCTATACATTACAAATCATTATTCTCAATAGAAATTTAACCTTATTAAAAATAAAAGTTGGTCTTCATTATTGACACCTTATTTCTCTAGAAAAAAAAATTCCATGAGCCTTGCTTTGTGCTTATCAAGTGAACCATCTAATTTATTCTTGTTCTTGAAGACCAACTTGTAGCCAATTGGTTTGGTTCCAAATGGAGGGTCCACCAAATTCCATGTTCCATTCTTTATACGAGCATCATACTCCTTCTGCATTTATTCTTTCCATTCATCATGAGAAGTAGCTTCTTTGATGGAATTTGGTTCAAAATTAATAAACAAATTTAATTCGTAATCATAAGAAACACCCAATTCATCAACTGAATCATAGTCATCTACATCATCTCCATTTTTTCTAGTGGAAATTATATTTCTTGTCTTTCCAACCTCATCAAGATGAACACCTTCAAGTGTTTTAATGAGATACATTGGAGGATGTTTCTGAGATGGTTCAGGTTGTTATATTGTTTGACATGGAGTTGCATCAAGATTTAGCCTTCCGATCCTCTCAATTGCATCACTCAAAGGGTCTTCTTGATCTGAAGAATTGACTAGAACTTCATGAGGGGGAGTCAGTGCTTGAGAAGGAGATTAGATATATTGATCCAAGATAGGGATCCCCCATTCAAGATGTGAAATCTCATTATCAAATTCATGATAACTTTTTGCATGGAAAAATATATCCAAATGCTCTAGTTGTCTCTCAATAGTATTGTTAGTCTTGGATCACTCAAGAAAAATAACATATATATACAATATAAACTTTTTATTTACCTCATCATAGATATGATATGCTTTGGTGGTATCTGAATACCCCAAGAATATGCACTTTTCACTCCTTACATCAAGCTTGATTCTTTGTTCCTTAAAAATCAAGGCATGGTAGGTGGAACCAAAGATCCCGAGATACCTTACCAAAGGAATGTGGCCATACCACATTTCATATGGATTCTTCTTCTTGTGAGAATGAGATGGACATTTTTTTTATATATACTGCACATAGAACTACATCCGCCCAAAACATCAACTTTATATTTTTTTAAAATATCATTGAGCGAACCATATTTAAGATAGTTTCATTGTTCGATAGGGTTGTCATTGATGTCAATGTGATGTCCAATATTGTTGCTAGCCCCAGATGATGGAATGCCTTAGATGATCGCACTACATGACCCCCTAGTCTTGTCAAAGATGCCCATGATACCCTAACATGGAAGAAACCCTAATGGATAAAGATTACATAGAAACCCTTATAATGAAACCTTAGGTGTATGAAAGAAAACCCTAGGTATGTGAAAGATTATTTATGATAAAAATAAACCTGAAGAGATGGTTACTACTGAAGAGATGGTTATTGTGAGAAACAATTCTCTGTCAGTATCCAAGTGTGATGCTCATTTTGATTCCTTCAACGAAGCAACATCATGGTATTGGAGGCATATGTTTTTTTTATAACTTGGAATATTTTGAGCAAAAGGATACTGATAATAAATTGTTGGATTCAAAAGGAAAGGTAGTCAATAATCAAGAGAAAACTAAAATAAATGGGAGGGAAAAAGTCTTTGAGTTTATAAAGGAGTTAGCATATGGTTTTACAACTAGCATTTTTCCCATTGCTAATAAATCAAAGTTTCTAGAATATGGGAAAAGAAAGAAAGATTGGCAACTTCTTCAGCATGGGAGATATTTGAAATTTAATCTTTTATGATAGTGGCATCAAGTTTGGTCTTGATGGTGGAAGGATGGAATCAATTTTGGTTTCAGGTACATCATCCACAATATTTGTAGATCCAATTTGAGAAAAGATTAATCAATAAAACAAGGAATGATAAACAATAAACTTGATGGGTAAAATAGTTAAAGGGAATCTTTCATTAAAGAACTGTCGATGACCTAAGTATATAAAATTTCTAAAAAAAAATATTAGACATCATCGTCCACCATGTTGTTCATCATAGTCAGTGCCTTAACATATGTACTGTTGCCACCTGAAACAATGTGTGAAATGAAACTAATCTAAATAAATATTAAAATAAAGATTGGACAAGTCGACTTATAAGTTGGGCCTCCTTAATCCAAAAGATGTATCCCTTTTATATAAATTAGGTTGTAGATTTTCAAATTCTCATGAAGGTTTAATCAAAATCACAAGACACAAGCCTACATTATTTCTCTTTGGATATTAATTCACAATTTAGAACAAAACTATTAGACATGCAAGGACAAATAACACACATACAACAAGTATTTTTATTTGGGGAAAGAAATCTACTAGAAACCCCAATGTCTTCTTGCATTAATCAAATGAATAGAGATGTATTATAATTTCTTTTCTCAGCTAATCTAACCCCGCAAGTGCACAACCTAGCTCTCTGCTCACTGAAGGCCTCTGACCTAGACTTAGTCAAATTTTACCTCGGATTGAGCTCCTATTTCCTTGGTGTTGATCCTTGAGGAATTAGCCCTTATTATTTAGGAAATTCCCTAAATTGAAATGTGTAATTCCTTTAGGTTGATCATTCGACAACATGCAACACCTCTACACTCAAGACTAGTCTACCACTAACGTTACACTACCTTGGAATCTCCACCTCAATTGGGTAACTTGAATTATCTGCATGCAATAGCTATTTTGGGTCGATGATCAGTTAACTAGAGTATCATTGAGTTTGTCTAAAATCCTATTGCTTAACTGACCTTCCACTAGTTCCTCCAAAAGTTGGAACTAGTTTAACTGAAAACCACTTGAGATAATTGACCTTGATTTCTACAAATTAGAAATCACACATGCACAACTAAAATCTAACTCCTCCAACTCGAATTTACTAAGTAAATTGGGTGACACAAGCCATGTCACACAAGTTAACATCATCCAAGTTGTCTACTGATATGGAAATTCGAATTCTCTCAATTTAATCGAGGCAAAATCAAATTGAGAATTTATTACTGCATATTTCAACACTCCCTCTTAGCAAGAAAGGGATTACCAACCACCCCTATATTGCACGTGCTAAACTCAAACTTCCCTCTTAACAAGGCCTTTGTCAAAATATCAACATCTTTCTCCTTTGTCGGAATGTACTGCAACAAAATTATCTACCTCTGCACACAGTTTCATAAATGGTGATACTATATATATATATATATATATATATATATATATATATATATATATATATATATATATATATATATATATATATATATATATATATATATATATATATATATATATATATATATATATATATATATATATATATATGCTTGGATCGATCGTGAAAAACATGATTTTCAGAGAGATTGATGCAACTTTGATTATCATAGTAGATCACAATTGGATCGATCATCTGACCAAATAATCCAACAAGTATCTTTCTCATCCATATCGCTTCACATGTTGCTTGACTGGCAGCCATGTATTCTAATTTTGTCGAGCTAAGTGTCACAAATCTTTACTTCCTCTTGTACCTAGAAACTGTTGCAGACCCAACACTGAAAATTCCACCTGATGCACTCTTTTAGTTTAATGAACTCCCTGCCCAATCTACATCTGTGAAGTCACATAGCTTCACTCCCTTTGTCCATATGTACCATAGTCCAAATTGGGTAATGCCTCTGAGGTACGTTAGAACATTATTAGCTACCCTCCAAAATAATTTAGTTGACCTAACCATAGTTTTCCTCGGTTGGTTGACTGCATAGCACATATCTGCTCATGTTTTCATCAGATACATTAGTGAACCCACCAACTATCGGTAAACAGTAGCATTCACTTCCTCACCTAAAGTAGCATCCTCCTTCCTCGAGTTGGTTGGTAGAGATTTCTCCATGGGTTTGTAACTGTCCATGTGGAACCTCTAAGGTATCTTGTTGGCATACTTTTCTTGAGATACAAATAGTTACCAATCACCTTGCCATATTTTCAATCTGAGGAAGTAGTGCATGAGATCCATTTCCTTCATTTGAAACTCTCTTACAAGGTCCTCCTTGCAATATCTGGTCATCTGCTCATCACTAGCTAAAATCAAGTCATCAATATATAGGACAATAATCAACAATTTACCTCCTACCGAGATACAATAGAGGTTTGCATCCACTTCACTTTTGGTGAAGCCCAAACAAGTGAGATAGTTATAGATCATGGTGTACCAAGCACTGGGTGCTTGCTTGAGACCATACAATGCTTGGTTGAGTTTGCACAAATGAGATTTGGATATGGACTTATGTAGAACTGCAAAAAGATATAGATATACACATAAACATAGAGATGTATCAGAAATAAAACTTCATTTCATTAATATCAAGGAACTGAAATATGCTTACATACAGAAATGGAAATAAACTAGCTCAGGTGTTGGTAACTTATATCTGAGAAGATATGTGGTGGATACATGCCTCTAAACTATGTTACAATGAGGCTCAAGGGCCATTTTATTACTAAACAAGAAGGGAAAACCCTAAACAACCAAAACCCTAACCCCAAGAGATGGAACTCCAAGAGTTTGTGGGCCCCATTGGGTTAGTTGCACAACGAACTTCCTGGGGTCGTAAATTGGTCATATTATCTCCGTTTGGAGCGTATGATACCGAATTGGAAATATCTCTCTAAGTAATATAGGATTTATCGTAGGCCCCTACTTGTGGCTATAGGCCTATTGCAAACCTCAAAAATACGTCCTTTAAGGGATCAAAACTGCTCTGGAAGTTCAGGACCCGAAAAAATTCTAAAAATAATAAATGTTGCTATAAACAAGGAATGTGATGAAACCGACTAGAGTTCTAGGTGTAATAGTCAGGTTTCCACCAATTTCCACTTGTATCAGACCTCCCTCCTTAGGAACCAATGGTCCCCATTACATGCAAAGCCTTCATTAGGTGAGGAAATTTATGTTGAACTAGGTCCCTGGTGAACCACTTACCCTAGTGAAGGAGTTGGCTTGCTTTGAAAACTTGATATAGCTAGATCCTCTATTGGCTAGTGTTCTTGATCTGCATGTCCATGATCCGATCAGTTGTGGCATGTTCCATTCAGTGTAGGTTTAACTTTGTTGATGTGATTAGTTTTGCAATGTCAGATGTGTTCAACAATGGTGGAAAGGATGGTCGAAGACGGTCCACATTGAATATTGGGTGCAAGCCAAGGAATGGTGGAATGTTCAGCTCAAAGGCATTGTCCCTTATAGCCTTGGTGATGGTGTATGGCTAATATCAGAGTGGGAGAAGCTTGCAGTGGGGCCTAACGAGACATTCCTTATGCAGATGTAGCCAAACTTTGTCACCCACCTGGAACATGTGTGGCACCCAATGTTGATCATATCACTACTTATACTTTGCATTGGATTTGTCCAATATGTCATAGACCTACTAGTATATGTGCTAAATGTTCTCAATGAAATTGTTAGCCCTGTCAGCTTTAGACTGGACATGAGACGAATCTAACTGAGTAGCTACAAATGGTATGGCCACAGCAATAGGACATCTTGGTTGGAATCCCAATCCCACCTGAAAGGGGTTGTGGCAAGTTGAACTATGGAGAGATTTGTTGTAGCTATGCTAGACATAAGGGAGACCTCCATCCCATGTGCATAGATTCTTCGAGTTGTACATGTGAAAAATGTGTACGATCATCATGTTGATGACTTCTGTTTGGCAATCAATTTGGGGGTGGAAAATTGTGGACTTAGTGAGCTTGGTATCCAACATCGACTAGAAACCTGACCAAAATGTACTTAGGAACCTGTTGTCCTGATATTAGATAATGGACTATGCCAACCAAAAGTGTACATACACGCATTCAAAGAAAAGCTTAGTAGTGGCTTTTGCTGTGATACCATTCTTGTAGGCCGCTAGAATGGCCATCCTAGAGAATCAATCGACGATGATGAAAATGTAGTCGTTTCCATGATTAGTAGAAGGAATTACTAACATGTAATCCATGGATATGGATTCCCAATGTATACTGGGAGTAGGAAGAGGAGTATATAGGCCTTTCTTCTTAATGGTCGATTTGGAAATAGCGCAGGAAGTGTAGGATCTGATGTACTTCCCAACATCTTATGGAAGGTTCAGCCAATAAAATACTTATGCAACACTCCACTATTTTCTCTACTAAAAAATGTCTAGCGACTCGACTGTAGTGAACCTCACAAATAATTTTGGCACGCTCTCTTGAAGGAACATAGAGGTATCCCAGGTGGCATAATAGTGCATCCTGGGGGTGAAAATTTGGAACTTGCTTTCCTCCTAGGAGCATTTGGCATGTGTTGCTGAATTATGGATTTATTTTGTAAAGATGAAGCCACCCCGCAGTTTTGTGCCCACAAGAGTCAAGCACATCGATTAGCACCATTATTGGTGATCTGTTCAGGTAGTCTGCAACTTTATTAGTGTTTCTCTTCTTGTAATTAATGTTCAAATGGAACTATTCCATGTATGTGGGCCATTTGTGATGGCGATCGTTCTGCAACTTCCCTTGTGTTTGTATTAATTGCAGAGGTGAGTGGTCTATGTGGATGACTGTTTCCTTCCCCAGAATGTAATACTTCAATTATTACCAGTCTTGTACAATGGAATACATCTCACTGTCACAGGTGGGATACTTTTGGATTGTGTCTAAAAGTGTCTCACTGTGATATGCCACTAGATGCCCCTACTAAGTAAGAACAACACCAATAGCATAGTCATAGGCATCTGTCTTGATCTCAAATGGTTGTTGCAGGTCGGGTAATGTGAGCATTGGTGCAGAGCAGAGGCGATGTGATCCAATAGATCAAAAATATGCTCAAATTTTAAATTTTTCGGAATTTATTTAAACCTAAACGATCGCATAGATCTTGTTGTTTGGAATTCGTTGCAATTCGTTCTGTGAAAAACGAACGTCGTATGCTCCTAGAAATGTGATCTATTCATTTGGGGAAACAATAAAAATTTGTATGCAACGCTGCCCAGTTAGTTGTCCATATAGTTGTATGGTACAGTTGACTTGGCCTACTGACTAGACTCTATTGGCCAATGGTGGTTTGACATGTGGCAGTTGACTGTATGATTCAATGGTGTAATTTTATTGGTTGACTAGTTTGAAGTGGACCAAAGGCTACCATGTGGCATCCTGGTTGCCACTAAAAATTTGTAAAGGTCAAACAACACTACGGTGGAATTGAACCGAAAACCTCCTACATATAACCCGTGACCTTTACCAACACACTACACAATTATTCTTGTTTACAAATCAAAACAAATCTTATTTAAGTTTGGAAGAGCGCATTTGGCATGGGGTGTCGGCCCTCAAAACCTTAGCATTGCACCCATGTGACCTCCGCCAAGAACCAGGAACTAAGCCACAAGGGCTAGCCCATGTTGTATGACCCTAATGTAAATAAGGGCACGGAGGAGACAAGGGCCAAACAGAGGCCCCAAAATGCAACCCCCAACGTGGTCGCATGTGCACCACATGACCGAGATTTCCGATGTAAGGGGCTAAAGGAAAATTTAATGAGGCCACAAATTGCACTGACGGTTAGCCAATACGTCACTCCATTTGTGATTTTTGGGGCAAATTTGTAGGGCGGTTTGTAGACAGATGCAAGTTATAGAATGAATAGCAATAAAACTTGGGGAGATGATAACTTTCTTAGTTTTTGGTCTTTTTGGGAGCAGAAAGAATATGGACACTAGTTTTTTGATAGTTCTGAAGCCATTTGAGCAATGTAACTTGATGTAAACACTATTTTTTATGAGCATAGTGAAAAAGTCCCAACCATTGGAAGCTGCACCAGGAGATGTAGCCCAGGAGGGGTTAACTCCTTCATCATCTTGTTGTGTTGTGTTCATTGTTATGGTGATGTTGTATGCTATTTTCTACAAAAGCTAAACTTTTAATTCATTCTTATGTGTTTATGAATTTAATATAAGAGGCTAAAAGACCCTAATTTAATCACTTGTAATTTTTCATATACCTAAAGTAGTTTCATATACAGATCATGATGCTTCAACTAGGAAATTTCCTTCTATTGGGATTCAAACTAAAAGAAATTTTCTTTCTCTCCTCCCTTAGTGACTTAACTAAAAGGCCAAGTGATATGAGAGAACCCCAACACTAACCTACAGGAGAAGTTGGTAAGACCCAAAAAGCTATGGACCTCTGTTAGAGTGGTTGGGCTTGACCAATCCTGAATGACTTGTATCTTGGTTGGGTCCACATGCACACCCTTCTCATCAATGATGTACCCCAGATATTGAACTTGGTTCATACCAAAAGTTCTTTTCTCCAAATTCACACACAACTTGTATTGTCGCAGGCTTTAGAGGACCTGTCGAATATGGTTGAGGTGCTCTTCCCAACTCTGGCTGAAGATTATAATTTGATCCAAATACACCACCACAAATGAGTTGGTGAAGGGTCGCAAGATGTTGTCCATCAGCCTCATGAAGGTTGCAGGAGAATTTTTCCACCCGAAAGGCATGACTAGCCATTCGAAAAGGCCCTCCTTGGATTTGAAGGTAGTCTTCCACACATTGGAGGGTTTGATCGGTACCTGGGGATAACTGGACTTCAAGTCAATCTTGCTGAAATATTTTTCCCCCTTGAGTTGTTCTAGAAGGTTATCAACCAGTGGGATTGGATACCTATTCTAGACAATGATCTTGTTTAGCAACCGATAGTTAATACAAATTCATCAGATCTCATCCTTCTTCTGTACCAACACGATCACACTCCCATGGGGTGATGAACTTGGCCTTATGTGCCCTTTCTACAACAGCTCCACAATCTGCCTCTTGATTTCATCATTCTCCATAACAGAGCGTCAATATATTAGTCCATTGGGTAGTGGCACACCTAGGGTTAGATTGATGGAGTGCATGACCTGACATTGTAGAGATACATCTGTGGGTGAGGTGAAGACGTCCCTGTACTCCTCCACAACCTTGTCCATTTTTTGTTTTCATGCAGAGGATCCCTTTCTAGAGGTCATTGCCATAATATTATTCTTGCCCTGAGGGTGAATCATAAGGGAAAAAAAAATCTGGTTTGGGAAATGATCTTACTTCATTGCTTCACAGTGATCAAAGAAATGGTAGTAAGCAATGCTACCTCTGGTATCCTATACAACTTATTTCCCAAAGTAATAATAACAGTGCAAGGCCTAGACTCATACATAGCATGCCACTTCCACAAGTATGGTTGGCCTAATAATACATCACAAACCTCAAGAGGAGAAACATCACAGAGTACCTCATCTATGAAGGGCTTGATGTTGTAGGGAAGGTGGCACTATTGGTTGATGAAGAGATCTCGCCCTTCATGAAGCCACCCAATGGTGTACGGTTGTGGGTGTGGTATGGTAGGTAGGCCCAACCACTTCATGACCTCGAAATGGCATTATTTTAGCTCCCACTTTCAACAATGAACTTCACCAGAGAACCCTTCACCCACATCTGTGAGTGGAAGAGTTACTCCCCCTCGTCTGGATCTTTGGGCTCATCATTCTAGATCGTGGTGGTCACAACGCTGGAACTAGACTTCACATCGATAATCCGCTTCCCTTTTTCATTCCCCTTGTCAGTTTCTAACTCAAAGTCGGAACATGCATCTAATTCAGAAGCCTTCAGCTCAACTAGCAGTGACTGCTTGGCTCGAAACTCACTTGTGTTGTGGGTGGGGCTCTTAATGAACTCGCACCATTTCCCTATGTCCTTCTTTGTCTTCATAGTGTTTTTCTTTTGTTGCAGCTTTGATAGGTTGTCCTGGTTCGCTCCACCTTGGCTTTGTCCTTTGTTCTGCGATTTTGGGGCACCTTTCCCTTACTTTGAATTTATAGATCCAAAGTCTCACTTCTTCTATTTAAATTTCTTCTTGATCTTTATAGCGTATCGATAGGTGGTGCCAAGCGAGGAGATCTCCAGGAACTCCACCTTGTCATGGATGTACTTGTTTAGACCATCATGGTACTTGAGTACCAAATGCCACTCATAATCTTTGATACCCAGCTTCATACGAAGGGTATGGAAAACATTTGTCAACTTCGGCACATATTGGTCCCTTCCCTGTCACAGCGTGGTCCACTTTATGTATTTATCTTCATAGCTCCTGATAGGATAATATTGTTCCTTGATGGAATCTCAAAAAGAATTCCAAGTGAGTGCGGCTGAAAACAGTGAGGATTCCCTCTCATCCTTTTGTTCACAGTAGGTTTCCCACAAGTCCTTAACATGTGTGGCGGCTTTGAAAAGTGCAAATGTAATTTTTTCCCAATTGGAAATGTCATGAACTGAAAAATATCCTTCCAACAGATATAACCGTCTATCTATGGTGTTTGCAACTATCTAGTCTTCAAATATGGGAATGTCAAATTTAACTTTAACCTTGGAAGGAGTGGTGCCTCCAGAATGACTACTGCATGAAGATGCATCACATATGGGTAGTCATTGAAGGATTTAGGAAATAGTATCCATAATCGCATTCCTTTATCACTTGAAGGCTTCCTCTAGCAATATTTTGAAAGGATCTCCTGCCCCCTCATATTTATTTTCTTCTGCCATAGGAGGCCATCGGGATTTCTAAGGTTGGTCTTGCAAAGTTTCAACCAGTTTGAGCCCTAACTTCTTATACCCTGACCTCGTTGGGGACATGCAAAGAAAAACAGAGAAAGAGCAGACCACTCAGATACCCTTGATCCGGAATTATGCAGGAATGCAACAAAATATAGATATACACATAAACACAGAGATGCATCAGAAATAAAACTTCATTTCATTAATATCAAGGAATGGAAATATGCTTACATACAGAAATGGAAATAAACTAGCTCGGGTAATGGTAGCTTATCTCTGAAAAGCGATGTGGCAGCCACATGTTTCTGAACTTCGTTACAATGAGGCTCAAGGGCCTTTTTATTATTAAACAACTAGGGAAAATCCTAAACAACCAAAACCCTAACCCCGAGAGATGGAATGCCAAGAGTTTTGTAGAAAATATGTGTAGGTTAACCTGATAATGCGGTATAAATCAAAGAAAAATACTATGACCTACTTCTACTATCAATTTTTGGAAGCTTAAATATCGAGCTAAACAATATAACCAGAAGAAGAAGAATCAATCACACAATACACATGAAAATACTTTGGGGAAAGCCTTAGCTAAAAACCCCACTATCTGTATTATCATACAAAGTGGAAATACATAGGAATTATACAAAGCCTTAGCTCTCATAGCTAGCTAGCTCTCAATACAATCCTCACAAATGCTCACAGGCAATCTTGGCTTCTCTCTAGCCTTCCCCTATACCCTCCAAGCTCTTATTTCCTTGCGTTGTTCCTTCTGGATGATTAGCCTTCAACCAAGTGGAAAATCAATTTACCAAGTGGATGATCTCCTGATCTCACACACTGTCAGAACTGTGCAATCCTCAAGGAATGATGCCTTGACTACGTGCATGATTTTTCTTTATAAGAAAACACATGAAACTGATAGTACACTCTCCTTGACTTTAATCTCAATTGGGTCTTTCTCATAATAGACATGCATGAGTTGCTGATGAGGGAATCTTCAGTTAACTGGAGTGGCATTAGTTGAGTGCGGGCATGCATCAACTGACTGTTAACTCACTTTTAGTTCCTCAAGCGGTTTGGAACTAATTTAACTGGACTTAACTCAGTAAAATGAGTTAACTAATTACAACTCAAATATAACTCAATCTTATCTCCTTAATTTAAGAGATAACTCTTGCATGACTTCAAAAAGACTTATAACCTAAATTTCTCCAACTAATTAATTCAAAATGAATTATTTAATTATTTCCAAGTAGCTGTTAAGACTAAATTCGATTTTAATTCACAATTTAATTCAAGGACAAATTAAATTGGAATATTCTTGTTGCCATATTTCAACACTCCCTCTCAACAAGAAAGGGATTATCTGCCACCCTGATCTTGTCTCTATGGAACTCAAATTTACACTTTGACAATGCCTTTGTCAAAATGTCAGCATCTTGCTCCTCTATTGAGATATACTGCAGCAACATGATCCTCCTCACTACACAATCTCTGATATGATGATACC
Organism: Pinus tabuliformis; assembly: GCA_031772625.1. Lineage (NCBI taxonomy): Eukaryota > Viridiplantae > Streptophyta > Pinopsida > Pinales > Pinaceae > Pinus > Pinus tabuliformis. Next base: position 240,519,007 of record CM062809.1, read on the forward strand.
GGATGTCAATATGCTTGGAACTATCATGAAATACTAGATTCTGAGAGAGTTTGATACAACTCTGATTATCATAACAGATCACACTTGCATCCATCCTCTGATCAAACAAACCAACTAGGATTTTCCACATTCAGATGGCATCACATGTTGCCTGACTTGCAACCATGTATTTTGCCTCTGCTGAGCTGAGTGCAACCGACCTCTGTTTCTTGCTATACAAAGAAACTATCGCCAACCCAAGGTTGAAAATCCCTCCTTATGTGCTCTTCCGATCTAATGGACTCCCTGCCCAATTTTCATCAGTGAAGTCTTGTAGCTTCACTCCCTCTGTCTGTCAGTACCATAATCCATACTGATATATTCCTCTGAGGTATCTCAATACATGCTTTGCCACCTTCCAAAACATCTTGGTAGGTTGAACCATCGCTTGACTCAGTTGGTTCAACACATAGCACAAATCTAGTCGTGTGAGCACTAAGTACATCAGTGAACCCACAAGCGGCCTGTACACAGTAGCCTACTACTTCTCCTAAAGTAGCATCCTCCTTCCTCCAGTTACCTTTTATAGGAGTCTGCATGGGCTTGCACTTCTCCATGTGGAATCTCCTGAGTATCTCATTGGAAAACTTGCCCTGAGACATAAACAACTCCCCATCCTTCTGCCACACTTCCATGACAAGGAAGTAATGCATGAGACCCATGTCTTTCATCTCGAATTCTCTTACAAGGTCCTTCATGCAAGACACGATCAACTGATAATCACCAGTCAATATGAGATCATCAACATAAAGAATGATGATCAACATCATACCTTCCACCGCGATGTGGTACAGGTTCGCATCTGCTTCACTCTTTGTGAAGCCCAACCCGGTAAAGTAGTTGCCTATCCTAGTGCACCAAGCACGAGGTGCTTGCTTCAGCCCGTACAATGCTATCTTGAGTAGGTACACATGTGACTCACAATCGAAGGTCTCAAAACCTTCTGATTGCTCTATGTACACCTCTTCCTCAATATAGCCATTGAGGAATGTAGTCTTCACATCCATCTAATGGATCTTCCAACCCATCTATGCTGATAGTGCCAACATAGATCTGATAGATGAGTACCTTGCAATAGGAGAAAAAGTCTCATCATAGTCAATCCCCTCAACTTGTGAAAAGCCACAGGCAACAAATCTTTCCTTATGCTTCTCCACACTACTATCAGCAACTTGCTTTACCTTGTAAAGCCAACGGGAACTCACAACTGACTTGTTCTCTGGTCTTGGAACCACGTCCCGTACATTGTTATGAACTGTGGAGTCATACTCCTCCACCATAGCATCAAACCAAATCAGTTGTTGCACTGCTTCGTCAAAGGAAGATGACTCGGTCTCAACACATTCCCCAGCAAGGGCCATGTATCCAATGTTCCTCTTAGGTGACCTCCTCTATCTGCACTGAGAAGATGGTGCTCCCACATTCTCTCTCACATCCTCCAACAATCTATCAGCTTCTCTTGTGTGCTTCCATCCATCTCTGGAAGACTCTACTTGAGTGGATGTCTCCACTCCTGGAACCACTGCATGTAGCTGCTCTGCATTAGTCTAAGGCTCCTCATCCTTAGGAACCAACAATTCCTACACAGCCTATAGTTGGAGCTCCCTCTTAAGGGAAACTCGCATGGCCTTCTACTCATCAAACTTGATATCTCTGCAAACCACTGTCCTCTGACTTGTACGCAAGTACACCCAATAGTTGTGAGGTGTATCAGTGTACCCCACAAGTATCCCCAACTCTGTTGTCAGCTCAAGCTTCTTCTGTGCATCCTTTGTCACATGTCAATATACCAATGAGCCAAAGATCCTGAAGTGACCCACATCTAGCCTCTTACTAGAGAAAGCTTCCTCTAGTGTCTTCATCCCAAGTATGCGATGCGGGCTTCTATTCTGCAAATAGACCACTGTGTTGCATGCCTCAGCCCACAAGTGAAGTGGTAGGCCTTGGTCATGCAACATTGCCCATGTTGCCTCTACAATAGTTCTATTCTTCCTCTCGGACACCCCATTCTTCTGTGGGTTATGAGGTTCCATCAACTCTTGTTTAATTCTTTCCACTACAAATAAATCCTTAAACTCTTAAAGGACATATTCTCCACTGTTGTCACTTCTCAAGGCCTTGATCTTCTTCCCTGACTCTTTCTCGACCAAAGCTTTGAACTTAGAAAACTTTATGAAGGTTTGGTCCTTCTTCTGCTAAAATAAATCCAACATTTATGAGAATAGTCATCAATGAAAATCACATAATACCTTTTCTTTGTTGTGGATGCCATTGATAATGGTCCACACAAATCAGTATGAACTCGCTCTAAGATAGCCTCTGCTCGACTATCTCAATCATGAAAGGAAGACTTGGTGTACTTTCCCAAGGTACAACATTTTCATGTGTCAACTTGCTCAAGTTTACCTTTGGGAAGTCCTGTACATATCTGTTGCATTATCTTCAAAGCCCCATGATGCAAACGGCCCAACCCCCTGTAACACAACTCGCCAATGTCTTGGCTTTGCACCAATTTTGCTTTCGTACTCAATAATGCACAATCATCTACCTCTAGTTTATAGAGATTCTTCACCTGAATCCCTATCCTCTTGGTCTAAACCATGGCTATGTGTCTTAGGAACGCCTTTCCTTTAATGAAGAAAACATCGTAGACTTTGTCCTCCAACATTGCAATCGATACAAAGTTCTTCTTCAATCCAGGCACATACCTCACATCAGTCAAAGGTGATAGGAGCTCCATGCTCCCTCTGAAAAGAAACCATGCTCACTCTTGAAACATTATACCTTCCGTCGTCACCCATCTCTATGCGCATATTGATGTCTTTCTCCTCCAAGGCACTGAATAAACTTTTATCACAGGTCATGTGGAATGAGGCTCCACTGTCAAGATACCAGACACAACCCATCATCGATGACACCATGCATGCGATGAGGGTAAAGTCCATTTCGAACTGAGAGGCTAATGCCTCACCTTCCGATCCTTCCGAGGATCCCTTCGTGGACTTCTTTGATGGGAAATTAGTCGCATAATGTCCCATCTTGTGACAATTAAAGCATCTTACTTTAGACATGTCACCCTTCTTACCTCCATGAGAAGAATTCGATTTGAAATGGGAAGCCTTCCCCTTCCCTTTCCTTGCCTTACTTGCTAAGGCCAGATTTTCTTCATAATCATTCTTATATGAAGAACCATCTCATGTGCTCCCCTTGATCTCCTCCTGCATAAGATCCGACCACAGTCATTCCCAATCCAACAGTTTCTCCCTTCCATTCACAAAGTCCAAGTAGCTATTCCAACTCTTTGGAAGGGCAAGGAGAGTGAGGCTCACCATATAATCATCGGCAGTAGCTATTCCCGCATTGCCAAGCTCATCTCTGTAGGTGGTGAGCTTGTTCAGATATGTGGAAATAGTATTTCCCTTCTCCATCTTGATTCTTCGAAGCTTATCCTTTAGCGCCAATTTCCTATGGTTGCTACTGTTCTGGTAGAGATCCTTCAATGTCTTCCATATTGAAAATGGAGTATCCTTCCCATGGAGACTTGAGACAATATGGTCTCGAACTCCCTCAAGGATGATCCATCTCACCTTCACCACACACTTCTTCCACTCAGCCAACTCTTGTGCATTAGTTGAAGCTACCTTTGGGATTTCTTGATCAATGAATTCCTTCAAGCCATTCTTTTCTAATACATCCTCCATTCTATCTTTCCATGCTATGTGATTTGAGCTATCTTCCAAGGCATACCCGAGTCTCAAGCCATAGGTCGCCATTGGCCAACCTTGAAGTATGATATGAATTCGATTTTCACCTGCAACCCCGAACTTCAAACTTCGAATTCTCTTCTCAGTATACTGTTCATAGCTCCAATACCATGTAGAAAATCTCTGTAGGTTAACCCGATAATGCAATATAAATCGAAGCAAAATACTATAACCTACTTCTACTATCAATTTGTGGAAACTTAAAGATCGAGCTTAACAATATAACGAAAAGAAGAAGAATCAATGGCACAATACACATGAAAATACTTTGGGGAAAGCCTCAGCTAAAAACCCCACTACTTGTATTATCATACAAGGTGGAAATACATAGGAATTATACAAATCCTTAGCTATCATAGCTATATAGCTCTTAGTACAATCCTCACAGATGCTCACAGGTAATCTTGGCTTACTCCAGCCTTCCTCTCTGCCCTTCAAGCTCTTATTTCCTTGCGTTGTTCCTTCTGGATGATTAGCCTTCAACCAAGTGGAAAACCAATTTCCCAAGTGGATGATATCCTGATCTCACACACTATCAGAACTGCACAATCCTCAAGGAATGATGCCTTGAGTGCATGCATGAGTTTTCTATATAAGAAAACACATGCAACTGATAGTACATTGTCCTTGACTTTAATCTCAATTGGGTCTTTCTTAGAATAGACATGCATGAGTTTCTGATGAGGGAATCTTTAGTTAACTAGAGTAGCATTAGTTGAGTGCATGCATGCATCAACTGATTGTTAACTCACTTTTAGTTCCTCAAACAGTTTGTAACTAATTTAACTAGACTTAACTTAGTAAACTAAGATAACTAGTTACAACTCAAATATAAGTCAATCTTATCTCCTTAATTTAAGGTATAACTCTTGCATGACTTCAGAAATACTTCTAACTTGAATTTCTCCAACTAATTAATTCAAAATAAATTAATTAATTATTTCCAAGTAGCTGTTAAGACTAAATTTGATTTTAATTCACAATTTAATTCAAGGACAAACTAAATTGGAATATTCTTGTTGCCATATTTCAACAAGTTTATGGGCCCCGTTTGGGTTAGTTTGGTATCCAATTTCCCGGGGTCATCACTTGGTCATATTATCTATGTTTGGCGCATATGATACCTCATTGGAAATATATCTCCGAGTAATACAAGATTTTCCAAGGAAATGGGTTATTGCGAACCTCAAAAAAATGTCATTTAGGGGGTCAAAACTTCTCCAAAAGTTCAGGATCTGAAACACTCTAAAAATAGTAAATGCTACTATAAACAAGGAAACTAATGAAACCAACTAGAGTTCTAGGTGGAATAGGCAGGTGGCCACCAATATCCACCTGGATCAAACTCCCAATCAAAAATCTCAAAACCTTATGGTTGCTTAATGTACACCTCCTCCTCATTAACTCCATTAAGAAATGTTGTTTTAACATCCATCTAGTGGATCTTACACCCCATTTGTGCATCTAGAGAAAGAATTGATTTGATGGATGAGTACCTTGCTATAGGAGCAAATGTCTCCTCATAGTCAATCCCCTCAACTTGAGAGTACCCCTTGGCCAAAAATCTAGCCTTGTAATTTTCTATGCTTCCATTTGTTTCATGCTTTACCTTGAAGATCCATCTCAAACCCACAACTGATTTATCTGTTGGTCTTGGGACCACTTCCCAAACACTTTTCTTTACAATGGATTTGTATTCTTCCACCATTGTGTCAACTAATACAGGTTTCTTTACTGCTTCCTCAAAAGAGGATGACTCAGTCTCTACAAGCTTAGTCATTAGAGCCATGTAGCCAGTGTACCGATCTTTTTACCTTCTCTTCCTACGCTAATTTGAAGAAGCACCCACATCCTCCCTCACATCCTGCACAAGTCTCTCAACTTCCCTGGTCCTTTTCCTACCTTCTTTGGATTTTTCTTCTTGAGTAGTTGCCTCCACTTTCTACTCCTCAATTTGTGTTTTCTCTTAAAATTCTTGAGCTTCCTCCTTTGGAGCTAAACTCTCCTCTTCCAGTGGTATCTGAAGCTCCCTTTCAACAGAGCATCACATGGATTTATCTTCATTAAATTCTACATCCCTTCACATAACTATCATTATGAGGGATGAAAAGTACACACAGTAGTTGTGGGGGGTTTTTGTGTAACCCAAAAATACCCCCAATTCTAATACTAGCTCTAGCTTCTTCCTTGATTCTTTGGAGACATGCGAGTAAACAAAGGCTCCAAAAATCCCTGGGTGCAACACATCCGGCTTTCTCCCCAGAAAGCCTCCTCTGATGTAATCATGCCAAGAATCTGATGAGGACTCTAGTTCTACAAATAGACTATTGTGTTGCACACCTCAACCCAAAAATGCATAGGTAGGCCCTAATCATGAAACATCACCCTTGATGCTCCCACAGTGCTATATTTCTTCCTCTCAACCACCCCATTCTTTTGTTGGTTGTGGGGTGTTGTCAACTCTTGTCGATTTCCTTCATTTTCATAAAAAAAATTGCATTCGATACATAATCATCTCCATTATCGCTCCTGAGATCCTTCACCTTCTTGAATGTTTCTTTCTCAACTAGTGGGAATGTGTCCTTTGTGTACTTCCATGAAGTACATCCTTTGTGTACATCGTATTGCTCAAATACTCCTTTGGGGATGCGTGCGGTTATCTATTGCATTGTATTCAAAGCACCATGATGCAAATGGCCAAGTCTTCTAGGACAAAGTTTTCTGAATCACCTTTGTGCTCAATGCAACACAATCCTCCATATCTAACTTGTACAGGTTATTCACACAATCCTCAATATACTTCACATGTCCCATGGTTATGTGTCTTAGGAATTCCTTTCATTTGTTGATGATCACATCATAACCATGGTCTTCCAACACTACAAAAAAGACGAGATTTTTCTTTAGGCACAAAATGAACATGACATCCTTGAGCTTGAGGGGGGATTCTGACTCCCTATAAAAGGTGACTGTACCAATCTTGGTCATGCTATACCTTCCTTCATCCCCCATCTCGATGTGCATCTGCAAATTTTTCTCCTCCGGGTCACTCAAAAAGTATCTATTCCCCATCATATAGAACGATGCACCTAAGTCAAAGTACCACATGTTCCCTATCACTATGTTGGACATGCATGCAATGAGGGCAAGTCAAGCTCGAACTATGAAGACAAAGATTCATGTGCTACTCCTCCTGAGGTATTCTTGCTTTTCTTCTTGTGTGGACACTTCATGTCATAATGCCTAAATTCATGACAATGGAAGCATTTAATTTTTGACAAGTATTTCTTCTTGCCCCCTTGACTAGATTCTGGTTTGGATTGGTATTTCTTCCCTTTTCCCTTCTTTTCCTTTCCATCCAATGCAATTTTTTCTTCATCCTCAACCAGGGATGAAGTCCCATCTCTAGTATTCTACCTTATTTCCTCCTATACCAAATTGGATCATAAGTACTCCCAACTTGGTAATTTCTCCCTAACATTCACCACATCTTGATAGCTATACCAACTCTTGGGAAGGCCCAGAAGGGAAAAGGTTACCAAGTCTTCTTCACGGACATTAAAACCAACCCTGCCAAGTTCATCATGAAATTGTGTAAAATTGCTCTGATACTACTGAATTGTGTCATTCTTATGCATCTTGATACTTTGAATTTGATCCTTGAGCACCATCTTCCTGTGGTCACTAATATTATCGAAGAATTATGTCAGTGCTTTCCACATCGGGAATGAATTTTCTTTTCCATGGAGATTCGAGATAATATGATCTCGTAATTCCTCCAAGATTATTCTCCTCACCTTGGCTACATTTTTATTCCACTACGAAAGGCTCTAAGCATCAAATGCTTAGGGTTTTGCAACATTTGTCTTGATGTATTCTAGTAATCCATTGTTATCAAATATTGTGTCCATGTCGTCCTTCTATGAAAAAAATTAGAGGTGTCTTCCAAGGCATACTCTAGCCTTATTCCATTGAAGGTTTTCTTCTCAACTCTGAAGAAATCCTACTACAAATTTGAACCTCTAAGAAATAACTTCGAATTTCCTACTCTAATGTGAATCCAGCTCTGATACCATGTAGAAATTATTTTTTAAATTTGCAACTTCTCATGAATTTCTAATCAAAATCACAAGACACAACCCTACACTATTGTTGTATAGACATTAATTCACAATTTAGAACAAAAATATTAGGTATGCATGAATAAATAAAATATATGCAACAAGTATTTTTATCCAGGGAAATAAATCTGCTAAAAACCCCAATGCCTTCTTGCATTAATCAAATGAATAGAGATGTATTACAAGCTTTCCTCAATTGAGCTCACCCTCCAAGTGCAACACTAATCTCTCTCCTCACTGAAGGCCTCTGACCTAGACTTAGTCAAATTTGACCTCGGCTTGAGCTCTTAATTCCTTGGGCTATTCCTTGAGGAATTAGCCCCTATTACTTAGTAAATTACCTCAATTGAATTGTGCAATTCCTTTAGGTTGATCATATAACTGCATGCAACACTTGTACACTCAAGACTAGTCTACAACTGATGTTACACTTCCTTGGAATCTCCAACTCAACTGGGTAACTCGAATTCTTTACATGCACTATCTATTTTTCGCTGATTGATCAATTAACTAGATGATCACTAAATTTGATGGAAGTCCCACTGCATAACTAACCTTCCACTAGTTCCTCCAAAAGTTGGAACTAGTTTAACTGAAAAATCCTTGAGATAACTAACCTTGACTGTTATAAATTAGCAATCACACATGAAAAAATGAACTCTAACTCCTCCAACTCAAAGTTACTAAGTAAATCGGGTGACACAATCCATGTCACACAAGTTAACATCATCCAAGTTGTTTGTTGATGTGGAAATTAAAATTTTCTCAATTTAATCAAGGAAAAATCAAATTGAGAATTTCTTATTACATTTTTCAACACCTTAATGATTTCCAAATCACTATAAATATAGCTCATGGTCTCTCAAATTAACAACCAAAAAATTTAATCAAGAATACAGAGAAGGATTTGAAGTATCCACAACCATAAGGAGGGCTAATGAAGTAAAGAAGAAGGTTTGATTTGTCGTGATTGTTAGGTCGAGTTGGTGAATGAATGCAGTGAGTAAGACAGGTAGATATGGGCATACTTTGAATTTTCTGTGTCATATCTCCATATATATTTTATGAAGTTCCTCAGACCTATGGAAATAGTTGCAGACCTTTTGAAGGAATAAAAGAGGTTGGATAGTTTACAAAGTAGCTCAAATTTGTGAGTAGAACCCCAATCTTCAAACATGTTACAATACTTTAGACTTATGATTGTTGGAGACCCTACAGAGAAACCTTTTTATCAAACAAAGGACATTTGGTTCGAATCCTATACCTCTTGTGCATAATAGAGCACTTCAACCTATGGAAATTTGTTTTGGTTATAGACACTTGAGTGTTGAAGTTTTTGTGACATGTGGATAGAGCAATCCTTTTAGCAGGGAATTGTACAGTGACTGTGCAATGATACTCCTTAGAAGAATTTCTTGTACACCTTGATTGGATGCATGAAGAAATGTTGAGAACACTTTTGAAGGCATTTTTGAAGCCTTGTTTGGAAAACATCTCTTGTAGTATTTTTAGACCTAAAGGTTATCTTTTGAGACACTGTTTGAAGAAAATAATTGTTGAAACCCTAATGGAGTAGTTATTTTGTAGATGATTGATGTGGCATGAAGAATATTAGAGAAACCTATTGAAGTTGTTGAAATCGACCTTTATCCTTGAAGCAAATTTGGAGAAGATGTTGTAGACCCTTTGAAGAAGCCACTGAGGAATTGGAATATTGTTGAAGCAATGTTTGAAGTATTAGCTCATTGAAGAGATTTTTCATATATTTTGAATTTGATCTTGTAGCTTGAAGACATCTTTAGAGACTTATTAAAGAATATCATTCAAGCTTATTTAGAAGATACTGGAAACCTTGAAGAAATATTAAACACGCCTTGAAGAAAAGAAGCAAAGGGTTGGAGCCCTAGAGGATTAGATTCCTTATTAAAGAATATCATTCAAGGCTTATTGTAGAATATATTGGAAGCCTTGAAGAACTATTGAACACACCTTGAAGAAAAGAAGTAAGGGGTTGGAGCCCTAGAGGATTGGATTCCTCAAGAAGACCAGGTTAAATCTTGAGCTAGTAGAGGGGATTGGAGTCCTTAAGAAGACCAAGTTGGTGCTTGGTGAAGTACAGGTTGGATCCCGGTTGATTTGAAGATTAGATTCTTCATCTAGGGTTGGATCCCTAAGGAATTATTGTACAAATTGGAATTTGATTATTATAAAAGAGGATTGGAGTCCTCGTTATTCTTATTAATAAAGTTTTTATTTTGTTATACATTTTGTGTTTTTCTTATATAAGTGCTCTTAAATAGCATAAAAATAACAAATGTAAAATAAATATTAATTCACCCCCCAGTCTTTCCAACAATTCGAATCAAATCCAATACCTTCAGGCACATCCTAATAGCTAGAAGGTAAATCCTTAGAACATAAATTGAAAATACAAGAAAGAAAACCTCCAATCTGTTATAGACCTTTTTTGGCACTGCAACCCCAAGCATAAAATGTCCATAAAACAAGGGTTCCTAAGTCCCTAAAAGTGTTTTTCTAACCCCTAAAGTAACAAGTTCAACTGATGACAGCTTCTCCCAGAAGTTCTCCATGAAAAACTACTCAAAACTGGTCAAAACAGGATCATTTCAGCTGCTCCATAAGCAAAGTGCGTTGCATCTCACCTAAGTACACTCTATGGGTGCGTTGCATTTCAAAAAAGCCCTTCTATGGGGTGCGATGGGCGAGAAGTGACAAATGGCAGTGTCAATCCGCGAGGTGGAGAGGCATGGAATCTTCCAGAAACTTCTCCTGTGACACTTGCCTCTCTGAATTCGACCAAGGATGAGTAAGAGATCATCAATCTCCAAGTGGAAGCAAGAACTATCAGAGGGAAGACACTAATCAAATCACAAGCTGAATCATCTCCCTTACAGATATCTATATATAGATCCCTCATCCCAGAGATCTAGAGGCTGGAATTTTTCATCATGTAAGGAATTGTTGTTGGTTTCTTGAGACAGCATCATAGTGTTGGGTGATCTAAGCTTTGTATGAGGTGAAGAAGAGCTTACTTGCTGAGAGGATGATGCTGGGTCAGAACAACTGGTTGTAACTCCCTTGGCTCTTTCTTGATTATCAATAAAAGCTATTCAAGTTTTTCCTCCATACTCTTGTGTCATTTATGTTTTATGCATTTGTATGGTCAATTTACATCTGATCCTAGATTGTTTATGATTATAGATCCATATTCTTGTATAGTGTTATGCTACTTTGATCCTACAGGTACTTTGTGAAGCTGGGCATACAAGGGAGCAAGTAGCGAAGGACTATCAAGAGAGAGAGGAATCAAACTAGGAGATAAGCGCAAGACAGAGGTTGGTCTTCTTTGTTCTTCTCTCATCTATATTTCATAAAGGAAAAACGAAAGTAGCTTTACTTTGTTTGTTTCTAAGGTAGCTACCACACCTTAGTGGGATAAGTAGTTCTGTGTAGACACTTTTCCCTGTAACAAAATGGCGACCATACTGGGGAGCAACTAGGTTGTTTGTTTATCTTCTTTGTTGTTTATTTTATAAACTTACAGACAGGGCCTAAAGTCGAGCCAGGTAGCTTTCGAGCCGCTTTAGTCAATATCCGAGATTTATTTATGAATTAAACAACTGATTTACAAACTCTCTAATTTCCCTCGTGGTAGCTCTTGGAACCTCCTTAGATCTACCCCTGATTGTTGATTTACTGATTACCATTTGCTCGGCCAAAACCCCTGAACTGAACTACAAATTGTGACCCGAAACCCAAGCAAAGTCTCGTCTCTGGCCCAGTGCAGGCTCTATTCTGTGAATCTGAAATTCAGCGCACTTCCCGAGTGTAGTAGGTGTGCTGCATTTCAAGTTCCCTGTGTTACAGGTGCGCTGATGAGACTAGGCATTGTTCCTCAGTTTTGGTTTCTGTGTTCATTATTTTCAGTTCTATTCATGAGTTCTATTGTTTGTAATCAGTATATCTCTATTTGAAACCCCTTTCCTTGCTGATATTCCGCCTCCATTGTGCAAAAGAACTGTAAATGTTTTTGTGTATTTGTTGAGTCATTTTCAGTTCTCCTTTGCGAAAAGTAACGTAATTGTACTGTCGTTCCTTGATTTGAAAGTGTCGCAAGTGTCGTTTTCAGTCATAGGAGAGATTTTGGTTGCTCTTGATAGTCGATTACCCTGTTGCTATTGTATTTGGTCTGAATTTGTAGTTTTTCTAGTGTCGAAAGCAAGTATTCATTTTCGAATCGTAAAGTGTTGTGATTGTCTCCATTTTTTATTTTGAAAAGAAACTTGTTAGTAATTGTCGCTTGAAAAGTAATTCAAATTTGCGCATTAGCTTTCTTTTTACCATTCACATACTAAGAAAGCCGAAAACAAATACATGCATGTGCATTTTCATTTAGACTGTTTGATTGGTTTGATTTAGGACAGTGCATTTAGTGTGTGCTCTTTGCTCTTTGTGAAAGAATATTGTCTCTCTTTCCTTAGTAGCTAGGATTTTCATTGCACAAAGAAGATAAAATACTGTTTATCATCTTAGATTGAATTTTAGGAATTGTACATCTACATCTCGCGGTGAACCTGAAAGGCAAATTTCTTAAGCAAGATCAACTATAAAATAAATTTAATGAATCTAACAACGCTTTGGAACCTAACGCACAACATCTAGAAGTCTAGGCTAGAGACATATTCCGGCATCGTAAAGCCTGGCAACTGTTGTTCTCACTGATGGTTGGGTGATTCCTCCACTTTGAGACGATAAGTGCCAGTACGGACTTGTGCTCCCACGTACCGTTGAGTATATTTTGGGAGACCACAATAGGCTTAATCCTTTATCCATAGGAAGCCGTGTCTGCCACCCTATCGATCGAAATGCACTGAACACAGCATTCGAGAAGATTGACTGCCGTACCGTAAAAAGTATTCTGCGATTTTGCGATTGGTTTGGTAATCCCTCTACCTGATTTCTAGAGCAGTCCCTTTTGTTCCTTTCCAGACTCCTTAACGGAAAAGGTCCATATGAGCACTTGTCACTTCAGGCTCATTAAAAATCGAAGGCGACTAGAGTCATCTTTTGTTTTTTCTCGACTCTTAAAAATTGAAAAAACAAGTTGTGTCAAAGCATCTAAAATTTATTTTAAACGGAATAATCATCACCCTTTCCTACATTGATCTTAGGTTGAGAAAATGGAATCCACCAACCAAGGAATTCCCCTTGGATGAAATCCTAGTCCCTTCTCCTCTTGGGGAGATGTTGGTGCGCCCCATATGGCCACATTGTCACTTCCAGGATTGACAATCGGCTTGCCCGTATGGCTCTTCTCAACCTCTGTTGTTCAGAACACTGCAATTCCTGAACAATCGAGTCAGCAACTAGACGAATCCAGAGTTACCCACCAACCTTCTACTTCCTCAAATTCTTCCTCTCCTCCTTCCTCTTCACTTGATGGGGTTGGTAAAGCCAAAAATCAAGTACCTCAAAAGAAGAAGGAAAATAAGAAGAAAGAGAAGAAGAAGAAGGAGCCAAAAGCGAAAGGGGGCAACCAAGCATCGTCTAGCGAAAATCCACACACTGCACTGACCAAGCCTAAATCACTATGTGTCATTTGCAAAGGAGACCACTATCATAGAGATTTCCCCTGCATCCCTCGAATCTTAAGGGACTGGTATCGTCGTTTGCACAACCTGGTATCGTCAACCTCTAATGATCATGTTGAAAACACACCATCGACTAGTGAAAGTGAAGCCCCAGGACAAAAAGGAAAATATAGATTTCCTTGTAAACTGTGTGAAAGCAATCATGCCGTCCACCATTGTCCCTTCTTAGACGAGGTTAAAAGAGTTTTGGATGATCATCCGGTTTCACCGTTACGACTTCCTCCTAGATATAAAAAACTCTTGATGAGTCCGTCACTAGTTGAAAATTCGGCTGACCCGCCCAGGTGGTCAGCCGAAGTGTCTATCATTGAAGACAAACCATCTGAACCCATACCAGATGAAAGTCAAAAGGTCGAGGTGGCAGTTGACCCGGTCTTGCCTTCAGAGGTTCCATCTTCAGATGATACAGTCACAGAAGAGAATAAGGATGACACCGTCCAAATTCTTTTCGTAAGCACAGACTCCGATGAACATGGGGGCAATTTACCCATTCCTTTACCGCAGGAAGGAAGTTCGTCAGAGTCGTACCCGGCCATCTATTTGGTCCCACCTCCAAGCAACCTAGTTGTTTCCTTCGACTGGAATCAACTAGGCAGACCTCATTTACCGGCTAGTGTACCATTCCGAATTATTGCTTAAATATATAGAATGGTTATGGCTGGTACCATCATAGATGAAGGGGCTTCTGTGAGTATCCTTTCCTTGACTGCTTGGAAAGCGCTTGGTTCGCCATCGCTTTTGCCTAAGATGAGAAATCTAATAGGCTTTGACAAAGGAACCAGTCGACTGTTAGGGATCCTCCCCAATGTGCCCATAACATTGAGAGAGAAAAACGTTCACATGAACATAATGGTAGTTCAAGGACCCCTGGATTATAATCTGCTCCTTGGACGAGACTATATTTATTGCATGGGAGCCATTGTCTCATCACTCTTTAGAGTAATGTGTTTTCTGCACGAACGAAGAGTGGTCAAGCTCGTAGACTAGCTTTCATTTCCTGGATCACACAGAGCAAATAGTCATATGCCATCCCTGAATGGTCTTTTCACACAAGGAACGTCTCATCAATCTCTAGTCCGTCCACCTGATGAGCGCGAGTGATTCGGAGGACATGACTGAAACCCAGGGGGCATGCACCCTGGTCTGCTTCGGCAGGAAAACTTCGGGTATAGGGTAGGTTTCCGCGAGAGATATATGACTAGTATGTACTCTCATCCGTGATTGGAAAAGGGGGTTAGACTGGAATAAGATTCCCTCATCAAAGTTATGTGGATTGTCTCACCTTTGTATATTTCGGTAGACATCGCTAAAGAAGTGTTTTGTTTGCGCTGTGAATAGAACAATCTTTGGTAACCTGAAAGAGGTAGACCTTTCCTGATAAAACAAATGTTTTGTTGGAGATTTGAAAGGTGACCTTGAAACTCCGTTTTATACCTGGGGGCATGCAAACCTTTTGGCATGCAAGCGAAGAGCGACTATTTATTTTTTTAAATATGTAGGTCCTCTAACCCTTTAAACTTGTAGGATTGGTCGTTTCCTAACTTGCATAAAGAAAGGATGTGGGGCAAAACTCAAAAAATTGCTTTTTTCATATATGAGACATTCTTATTATACGACTGGATTAATCGAGCAGTTTTAGCACATATTTCAAGCTCGTTAAAAAATAAACATAAGTCATGAGAAAATGTTTCTCCCCGCGTTTAAGCTCATTAAAAAATGAATTATTTCCCGTAAATAACCATCTTGAATGTAGTACTTCAGCCTTTAAAGCCTTGGTCGTGTTCTCATCATCACCTCCACTCTGTATTGCCCGATCATTCACCTCCATTTGATTGTTTACCCCTTTTGAGGAATAGCTGCGAAGAGTGATCCCACTAGCCATCCTTGTAACACTGTCGTGATTGGAAAATTCCAAACCTTACCTGGAATCAGCTGTTACCCAATTTTATCACTCGTTCCTCAAAAGACGAGTCTCTTTTAAGCTCTTTTCAACTGACTCGTAAAATATGAAAAGATTGTCGTGCCATTGACCTCTCCATCTCATTAAAGGGACCGAAAGTGCTATCCCTCCTTTAAATTTTAATCTTTTTGGACCTGAGGGATTATTACACAAAAAGCTCGAGCGCTTGTTTTGTTCGGCTCGTTAAAAGTATCGAAAATTCATCCCTTCTGTATTGTTTTATACTTTTTCAGACTTAAGGGATTAGATGATGAAAAAAGAATTTTGGAGTTTCCTTTACGTCCCTTTTCAGACTCTCTAAAATTGAAAAGGACCGAGTTATCTTTGTCGTTAAACTCGTTAAAACTTAATAGCGACAAACTTGTGCATGGCAGACAAGAATGAGTTTCACTATCGCTAGGCTCGTTAAAGCATAGCGATGGGTTTGCCCGAAGGGAAAATTATAGAACAAGCATATGTTATCCTCCTCAAGCTTGACAAAAATAAAGAGGTACTGGTCAGCAATGACTGGGGAAAAATTGGGAAGAAAACTTGAAGAAACTTTGTTGGTAGCAAGTCGCTCTTGAACATGACACTTTCACTCCGCATCCAAGTCGGGTTGGGTTGTTTCATTCACCAGTCACATCACCATGGTCCCATCACACCATACACATTTGGGGTTAATGCTACCAATCCATCACGTTAGTGTCGCTGATATGTTCAAGAGAAGTCATTCAGAGAATTCACCTGTGTCTCACCCGCTACAATACATTTACACTCCATTCTTTCATGACCGCCCCCCTGAACCTTATGTCATCAGATCGTTTTCACCTCCATTAAAATCATTTGCTCCATTCCATGTCATTGATGTGGGATTCATTAAGGCCCTCCTGTGACGGATCGCTTCTTGTCAACATCAGCTCATTATCCAAGAAGTCGATCTAGGAACACCCCATTCAGTACTTTAAAGCTTGCATGCCTCAATGGCAAGTTTCTCACTTCCGGCGACAGGTTTACATCAATGGCCTTCGATCGAAAGATTTTGTGTGGTGTTCGACGCCAAGTCCTTTATTCACAACACGTGAATTGTACTGCAGTACCTTGAGGGTCATTATCATTATCGGTGATTCCTCTCGCGCCTGTTAACAACTTACATCATTGGCTAGTAATCAGGCGATGTCTTTCCATGTTCGACTCCAGAACATCTCTCACATGGATAGACTTGTACTTCGAGTGAAGATCGCACGAGATTGAAGACCCCAGATCTAGTTTCATCCATCCGGGCTGCGATATATATTCAGGGAAATAAAGGCATCAAATGTACATCATTGCTGCACAGATAATCATCCAATCAAAGGGATGATGGCTCTACCAGAATCATCAGTCTACACTCAGACGATTGTCTCTCCTATGTACATGAAAATGAATTTATAAAGTTGAGCATGGGAATGCCTGCCTCAGCTAGATCATGAAAATATTATGAAGATAATGTATTGTATTGTATCTTATTACAGGTCTCCTCCCAGCTTGAAAGAACTTCAGATCCTCATAATAAATCATTTCACCCGACATCAAAAGCTTAACGACCTCATGCTTTAGGGGGCAACTATTATAGATATTTTTGGGCACTGCAACCCCAAGCATAAAATGTCCATAAACCAAGGGCTCCTAAGTCCCTAAAAGTGTTGTTCTAACCCCTAAAGGAACAAGGTCAACTGATTATAGCTTCTCCCAGAAGTT
This sequence comes from Pinus tabuliformis, assembly GCA_031772625.1. Lineage (NCBI taxonomy): Eukaryota > Viridiplantae > Streptophyta > Pinopsida > Pinales > Pinaceae > Pinus > Pinus tabuliformis. The sequence continues at coordinate 240,536,282 of CM062809.1, forward strand.
CTCCATGAAAGACTGCTCAAAATTGGTCAAAACAGGATCATTTCAGTTACTCCATAGGCAAAGTGCGTTGCATATCGCCTAATTACACTTTGTGGGTGCATTGCATTTCAAAAATCCCTTCTATGGGGTGCGATGGGTGAGAAGTGACAAATGGCAGTTGTTATAGACATTTTTGTGCCTTACAACATGGAGCATGAAATGTCAATAATCTGAGGGATCCAAAGTCCCTAAACATGTTGTTCTTACCCTTAGAGGAACAAGGTCAGCAAACCACAGCACTAAAAATCAGTTCTCCACCTAAATACACTCAAAAACAGGCTATTTCTGGATCATGTCAGCTGCTCCACTGAGCATCTGTGCTGAATGTCAACTGCTCCTCCTTGTACCTGCGCTGAAGGTCAAAATCAATGAAGGCTACATGCGCTGGGCGAGATTGGCCAAGTGGCACAGTCATTCTGCAAGGTGTCGACTGCCCAGGAAGCTTCCAAACTGACACTTGGTTCAAGGAATTCGCCCTATGATGAGTAAGAGGGTCTTGATATCCAAGTGGAAGCAAGATTCTCCAAGTGGACTCAAGAACTGAAGATTAACTAAAGTGGGAGAGGACACTAGTCAGCTTTATGCCAGCCTCAAGCTGACTCATCCTTTCTCCAAAACTCCTATATATAGAGCTCTCTCATGAGGTCTAGGGAGGCTCGAATTTTGTGCAAGTAAGGAAGTGCTGTTGGTTTGTGTATAGAACTATTGGGTGATTGCTTTGAAGGAGGTGAAGAGGAGATTTTTTTATGCTGGGAGGTGTTGCTGGATTGGGCCTATTATGGTTGTAACACTCTCAGAACTTTACTTCTTCCATTAATAAAGTATTTGAGGTTCTTCTATATGCATGTATCTTTGTGGCGTATTGATGCTTGTATATTTGATTTATTCTAATCCTTGAATCAGTTATGGATGTATGCTTCTTGTAGTTTCCTTTCTTTGTGCTTTTACAGGATCTTTGTATAGCTGGGCCGGTGAAAGAGCAAGGAACTAGGAGCAAGCAGCAAGGAGTGAAGATTGGATCAACTATTAGCGCAAGATAACGGTTAGTAGATCATCCTTCTCTTCTCTCTCTCATCTCATAAAGAAGTAATCTTGAATAGCTTTGTATTCAATTGTTGCTGAGGTACTATCACCCTTAGAGTGGGATAGGGTCATTTCGTATTGGATACTTTTCCCCCCAACAAATTGGCGACTCCGCTGGGGATCGTATCTTGTTGGTTGTTTGTGGTTTTTTGCTATTCATTTCATAAACAAAGGGAGTACCGAATCAAACTGTGTTTGAATCCATCAAACACAAAGTAGAGGGCAGCTACTCTAGCTCAGTTTCTGGGCAAGTTTATGATTTGAAGAGCTTATCCACAAGGACTCTAATAAGCTCTTAGTGATAGCTTTTCATCCTCCTTTACATCCCTTAGTGTGTCCTTGACTGATAGCTTCTGATTTGAGCAAAAACTGTGAATTTTTGAGCAATCTGTGACCCGGAAACCAAGACGGACGAAAGTCTCGTTCTTCATTGCAGGTTGTACAAAGGCAGTCTGCATTTCAGCGTAGTTCCCGAAGGGGCTACCTGCGCTGAAGGTCAAATAGGCAGTGTTACACCTGCGCTGGACCAGTCTTGGCTTGAGTTACTGGGGTTTCCTGCTGTGTCTTGCCTTGTTTTCACTATTGTTTTTGCTGTTTGTTGCCAGTCAGTGGGCCTATCTGAAACCATCTTCCTTTGTCATTATTCCGTCTCAGTTGTATAAAGAAACTGTATTTGTTCTTTTGTATTTCTTGTGTCATTTACAGTTTCCCGTAACGAAAGTGAACCAGTCTTGCATTGACCTCTTAGATCTAGACCTGTGATTAAGTGTCGTTCTGATCTTAAGAGTTAGTTTATTTGTTGTTCATAGCTGATTGAGTTTGTCGCTTTCGTTATATGGTTTGAATTTATATATTTCTAAGTGTCGAAACAATTGAATCGTAAGGTGTCTTTCGATTTTGGACAAACTTGTTTGCTTCCGCTTGAAATTGAATTCAAAGTTATACAACAGCTTTCTTTTTGCATTTCACCAACATTAAGAAAGAGAAAAGAAATACCTGCATTTTGGATTTTGCATATAAGTTTGTATGTTGATTTAGGGAAAAATTGCATTAGTGTATGCTCTTTGATCTGTGTGAAAAGATGTTGTCTTTCTTTTCCCTCAGTAGTTAAGATTTTCATAAGTCGAAAAGATTGAAAAAGCTTGCTTCTCATCTTAGACTGCATTTAGGAATTTGTATCAAACATCTCGTGGTGAACCTTGAAAGGCAAACTTTAAAAAGATCAACTTAAAATATATTGAATGAACCTAACAACCCTTTGAAACATAACGCAAACACATAGAAGTCTAAGTTAGAGACGTGTTCCGGCGTCGTTAAACGTAGTGACTGTCGATCTCGACGAAGGTGGGTGATTCCTCCTGAGAGTCAGTGGCACTAATACGGACTTGTGCTCCCACGTACCGTCGCGTATATATTGGGAGACCCCTATAGGCATATATCTTTTATCCATAGGAAGCCGTGTCGGCCGCCCTACTGATCGCAATGCAGTGAACACAGCATTCACGAAGATCGACCACCCGTACCGTAAAACGTATTCTGTGGTTTTGCGAAAGGTTTGGCACACCCTCTGCCTAGATCTCCAGAGCAGTTTCTTTTGGCCTTTTTCAAACTCTATAACTGAAAAAGTCCATCCGAGCATTTGTCACTTCGGGCTCGTTAAAACATCGAAGGAGACTAGAGTCATCTTTAGCTTTTTCTCGACTCTTTAAAACTGAAAAAGCAAGTTGTGTCTAAAGCGTCGTTATAAAATTTATTTTAAGCGAAATAATCATCACCTTTCCCTCGTTGATCTTCGAAGTTAGTCCACCACAAGTGGAAGTTCCTGTAGAATCGCTAAGAAATCTTTTGGATAGACTAGATATGTCTGAACAACCGTCGACATCTAGGACTGTGTCGTCCGACACAGCAGCAGCAGAGCCTCCTGCTGCTACTCCAACGATGTTCGCTGGTATACCATCTGTCCCGACAAATTGTCCTCAACAACAAGCCGGAGTCCCATCAAGGACAACAACATGGTTAGTTCCTATTTCTTCATCCGGATTATCATCTGGTATTTCTTATGTTGAAACTCAACAAATTGATCCAATGTGTCTTCAAAGGCCAATTTACCCTTTAAGTACTGGATTTCCACCATATGGAGGGCAGTATGCTTTTTCATTGTTCCCTCCCAGAGAAAAACCATATGGGAGTTTACAACAAAGTTCAGGTCAAACTGGAATTACATCCAGCGGTTGGGTACCAATACTGCCTCAACAACCAGGGGTTGTATATTCAATGCAACCAGTACACCCTGTGTCGAATATTCCCACCATACCTGCTATAGTGAATGTGTCGCAAGTACAAGCTCCACCTGTTGTATGTCAACCCCAAGTTTCTCAGGTTGCAATACAACAACCTCTTGTCTCAACGACTCAATCACAATCTCAGGGTAGTGCCTCCTTATCTGGAGTGACTCAGGCTCAAACATGTACTGTGACTCCTCATCCCGGTCAATCATCCATTATTGGTCAACAGCAAATGGTCCAACAACCAGAGCTGGTTCAATCTCAACAACCGCCATTCCAGCAATCATATCAAGGACCTGAGCAACAAGTCTTTGTAAGTAATGGGCAACCATACTATAATGGTTATGCCCATCAACCTTGTCAATGTTGCCAGCATTATGCTGGTCTGCAAAGACCCATTGCTCAGGCGATACCATCTTATCCTGGATATGCTTCGCCTAACCTGAACCAACAGTTGCCCTTTGTAGCAACTCTAGAATTACCAGATCTAAACCGGCTGACAAATGATCCAATTGCTTATGCCCCTTGGTGGCCAGCGATTCCGCATAAACTTCCGTCAGATATTCCTAAATTTAATGGAAATCCAGGTGAAGATCCGTCGAATCATGTGATGACATTCCATCTATGGTGTTCATCGAACACTCTGAATGATGATTCGATAAGACTTCGCCTCTTTCAGAGGACGTTAACGGGTCCAGCGGCAAAATGGTACATTGAATTGCCTAGAGCTTCGTTCGACAACTTCAGTACCTTAGCCACAACCTTTTTAACCCATTTTCAATTACCGATAAGGTATGAAACGGGAACAGAACTCCTTACCAACTTCAAACAGACGACTGCCACCCACATATCTGATCATATACATGAGTGGCGACGTCGTCGTAGGATGGTAAAAACGTACGTTCCCGATCAGCTATTAGCTGAATGGTTTATCAAGTCATTACTTCCGGCTATTACGGAAGATGTGGCCAAGGGGGGAGTCGTAACAGAGGAGCAAGTTATTGCTCGTGCACAATATTTGGACTTAGTTTATACTCATTCCGGCACGCTCTATGACAAAATACCTGACGCCCCTAGACCAGAGTTTTCAATTCCTCCCCCTCCTAAATCAAACAATGACTCTCACGCCGGCGATGGCGTGATTGGCAAGCACAAAATTTATAGTGAAAATGCAAATGAAGAACTTCTTGCCTCAGAAGTAAATGCCATGTCGACCGACAAGGGCAAACAACTGAAGCAACCAGGGGGCAAGAAGAAAAAGAAAGGGAGAAAAAGGAAACCCCCAGCAGGGTGTCATATATGCGATGAGGATCATTGGACGAAAGATTGTCCACATATAGCTGAAGTTAAGAAACTCTTTAAGAGTTCAAAAACCCCAGCAGTATTGACTGATCCGTTTCCTAATCCAGGTCAAAATCTGGTTGCTAATCAAAATGCTTCCCGATCCCAAGTGCTTATGTTGTCTACCTCAAAGCAGCAAAATAATGCTTTGACGAGGAATAAGGATTACAGGAATCCAAAGCTGTCGAACAACAAGGCTAATGAACAACCTAGTAGTTCGACAACAACTTTGACCGAAGTTGTGCCACCCATCGTCCCTGAGCCAATAATAAAGTCGCAAAAGGGAGCAGTACACAAATCGACATTTAATCCTTGTGCGAAAATAGCACAGATAGAGGACCTGGCCCAATCGCCGTCCGTTATGTCGACACTTGAGGTATCGCAAAATTGCTTCTCCCAAGAACAAGCTTTATTATCAGCAATAGGTGGAATTGACCCAATGGATTCCAATCTTGTCGCCTTTGATCATAAAGGATATGACCCTCAGTTACCAGCTCAACTAGCTTTCCTTATTCAAGTGAAAGCCCTCAACAAAACTGTTCATCGAACAATTATTGATGAGGGGGCATCTACATGTCTTATGTCAATGAGTTGCTGGAAAGATTTAGGCTCACCACCCCTGTCGAAATCGTCAACGACGTTAAAAGCATTTGATGGACGATCATACACTCCATACGGGATTTTAAGTAACTTGAAAGTTGAACTGGGGGGCAAAACAGTAGGAATTGATGTTGAAGTAATTGATGGAAACCTCGATTACAACATCCTACTTGGAAGACCATGGATCTATGCCATGGCCGCAGTTGTGTCGACCTACTTCAGGAAGATTGCATTTCCCTTCGAAGGAGGAATTACAATCGTCGACCAACAAACTTTTCTCCACAACAGTTCACAAGTTACGAGAGGCATTCCAATGATCCATGGAAGGAATCATTTGCTCCAAAATATCGGAGTAGGTCTCCTAAAAGACCCTGCCTTAATGGGTACTTTTGCCCTACCGCCCCCAAGTAATCTGGCGGAAGTGGCCACGGTGGAATATGAAACCTTCTATGTCTGATGGAATTGGACTCCGAGGACAGTTCTTATCTTGTGTCAACCTCATTAAAAAATGAAACAAATCCCCTTTCTCAAAGGTAAACCTTCATTCCAACCACCAAGTTGAATGCAATGAATCTTGGGGGGCATGCACCTCGATTTGCGTTATTATGCTAGGGGCATGTGAACTTATCACCGAGCAGTTTTAGCACATAGTTCATGCTCGTTAAAAAATAAACATAAGATTGAGCAGTGTTTTGGCGCATTCAAGCTCGTTAAAAAATGAACCCATCTCGGTAAATAACCATTATGTAACCTGATCAACCATAAAAGCCTTGGTCGTGTTTTGCACCTGCCACCTCCACTTTCATTTGGCCGATCGTTCACCTCCATATGATTGTTTACCCATTTTGAGGAATAGCTGCGAAGAGTGATTTCACTTAGCCATCCTTGTGACACTGCCGTGATTGGAAAATTCCAACCTGTACCTGGAATCCGCTGCTATCCCTGTTTATCACTCGTTCCTCAAAAGACGAGTCTTCTTTGAGCTCTTTTCATCTGACTCGTAAAATATGAAAAGTTTGCCGAGTTTTGGCCTTCCAGCTCGTTAAACGACCGGAAGAGCTATCCCTCTTCTAGATTTTAATCTTTTTGGACCTGAGGAATTATTGCACAAAAAGGTCGAGCGCTTGTTTTATTCGGCTCGTTAAAGTTATCGAAAATTCATCCCTTCTGTATTGTTTTATACTTTTTCGGACTTAAGGGATTAGATGACGAAAAAGGAATTTTGGAGTTAACTTTCTGTACCTTTTCAGACTCTCTAAAAATGAAAAGGACCGAGTTTTCCTTGTCGTTAGACTCGTTAAAATGATTAAATAGCGACAAACTTGTCTTTAGACGAGAACGAGTTTCCCTATCGCTAGGCTCGTTAAAACATAGCGATGGGCTTGCCCGAAGGGCAGGTTATAGAACAAGCATATGTTATCCTCCTCAAGCTTGACAAAAATAAAGAGGTACTGGTCAGAAATGACTGGGGAAAAATTGGGAGAACCTCAAAGCTTTGATGGTAGCAAGTCGCTCTTGAACATGACACTTTGTCCTCCGTATCACATCGGGTTGGGTTGTTTCATTCACCGGTCTCATCACCATGGTCTTCGCCAAACCATCCGTATTTGGGGTAATGCTACCGATCCATCACATCAGTGTCATTATATGTTCAAGAGATGTGTTCAGAAAGAGTCAACCGTGTCCCATCCACTGCCATACATTATCCTTCATCCACCCATGATCGCCACCCTGAATCATATTTCACAGATTGTTTTCACCTCCACTAAAGTCATTAGCTCCGTTCCGTGTCACTGATGTGGGATTCATTAAGGCCCTCCTTTGACGGATCGCTTCTTGTCGACTTCAGCTCATTATCCAAGAAGTTGATCTAGGAACACCCCCCCCAGTACTTTGAAGCTTGCATGCCTCAATGGCAAGTTTCTCACTTCCGGCGACAGGTATACATCAATGACCTTCGACCAGAAGATTTTGCGTGGTGTTCGACGCCAAGTCCTTTATTCACACCACGTGAATTGTACTGTAGTACCTTGAGGGTCATTGTCATTATTGGTGATTCCTCTCGCGCTTGTTAACGGTTCACATTATTGACTGGTAATCAAGCGATGTCTTTCCATGTTCGACTTCAGCGTAATTCTCACATGGATCGACTTGTACTTAGAGTGAAGATCGAACGAGATTGAAGACCCCGGATCTAGTTTCATCCATCCGGGCTGCGATATATATTCAGGAAATATAAAGACATTTGTTATGTACATCATTGCAGCAGATGATCATCCTACTCAAAGGATGATAATTTCAGCAGAGAATTATCAGTCTACCATCAGACGATCGTCTGTTCTATGTACCAAAATGAATTTATAAAGCTGAGCATGGGAATGCCCGCCTCAGCTAGATCATGAAAGCAGAATGAAAAATAATGTATTGTATTGTATTTTATTACAGGGCACCTCTCAGCGATTGAATGAACTTCGGATCCTCCTGATAAAGCATTTCACCCGATAAACGACCTCATACTTTAGGGGGCAACTGTTATAGACATTTTTGTGCCTTACAACAGGGAGCATGAAATTTCAATAATCTGAGGGATCCAAAGTCCCTAAACATGTTGTTCTTACCCTTAGAGGAACAAGGTCAGCAAACCACAGCACTAAAAATCAGTTCTCCACCTAAATACACTCAAAAACAGGCTATTTCTGGATCATGTCAGCTGCTCCACTGAGCATCTGCGCTGAATGTCAACTGCTCCTCCTTGTACCTGCGCTGAAGGTCAAAATCAATGAAGGCTACCTGTGCTGGGCGAGATTGGCCAAGTGGCACAGTCATTCTGCAAGGTGTCGACTGCCCGGGAAGCTTCCAAACTGACACTTGGTTCAAAGAATTCGCCCTATGATGAGTAAGAGGGTCTTGATCTCCAAGTGGAAGCAAGATTCTCCAAGTGGACTCAAGAACTGAAGATTAACTAAAGTGGGAGAGGACACTAGTCAGCTTTATGCCAGCCTCAAGCTGACTCATCCTTTCTCCAAAACTCCTATATATAGAGCTCTCTCATGAGGTCTAGGGAGGCTGGAATTTTGTGCAAGTAAGGAAGTGTTGTTGGTTTGTGTATAGAACTATTGGGTGATTGCTTTGAAGGAGGTGAAGAGGAGATTTCTTTCTGCTGGGAGGTGTTGCTGGATTGGGCCTATTATGGTTGTAACACTCTCAGAACTTTACTTCTTCCATTAATAAAGTATTTGAGGTTCTTCTATATGCATGTATCTTTGTGGCGTATTGATGCTTGTATATTTGATTTATTCTAATCCTTGAATCAGTTATGGATGTATGCTTCTTGTAGTTTCCTTTCTTTGTGCTTTTATAGGATCTTTGTATAGCTGGGCCGGTGAAAGAGCAAGGAACTAGGAGCAAGCAGCAAGGAGTGAAGATTGGATCAACTATTAGCGCAAGATAACGGTTAGTAGATCATCCTTCTCTTCTCTCTCTCATCTCATAAAGAAGTAATCTTGAATAGCTTTGTATTCAGTTGTTGCTGAGGTACTATCACCCTTAGAGTGGGATAGGGTCATTCCGTATTGGATACTTTTCCCCCCAACAGCAGTGTCAATCCGCGAGGTGGAGAGGCATGGAATCTTCCAGAAACTTCTCCTATGACACTTGCCTCTCTGAATTCAACCAAGGATGAGTAAGATATCATCAATCTCCAAGTGGAAGCAAGAACTATCAGAGGGAAGACACTAATCAAATCACAAGCTGAATCATCTCCCTTACAGATATCTATATATGGATCCCTCATCCCAGAGATCCAGAGGCTGGAATTTTGCATCTTGTAAGGAATTGTTGTTGGTTTCTTGAGACAACATCATAGTGTTGGGTGATCTAAGCTTTGTATGAGGTGAAGAAGGGCTTACTTGCTGAGAGGATGATGCTGGGTCAGAACAACTGGTTGTAACTCCCTTGGCTCTTTCTTGATTATCAATAAAAGCTATTCAAGTTTTTCCTCCATACTCTTGTGTCATTTATGTTTTATGCATTTGTATGGTCAATTTACATCTGATCCTAGATTGTTTATGATTATAGATCCATATTCTTGTATAGTGTTATGCTACTTTGATCCTACAGGTACTTTGTGAAGCTGGGCGTACAAGGGAGCAAGTAGCGAAGGACTATCAAGAGAGAGAGGAATCGAACTAGGAGATAAGCACAAGACAGAGGTTGGTCTTCTTTGTTCTTCTCTCATCTATATTTCATAAAGGAAAAACGAAAGTAGCTTTACTTTGTTTGTTTCTAAGGTAGCTACCACACCTTAGTGGGATAAGCAGTTCTGTGTAGACACTTTTCCCTGTAACACAATCCTTCTAAATATGTCTCTTCTTTGATCATGGAATCATAATAAAATAAAGATAACAAATCTCCCTTGTTCAATGGATCAAACTATAAGGCATGGTGACATATATTGGAATCATTTTTGGTGGCTCAAAGATTTAAGGTATGGAATTCATTGACTATTGGAAGCTCAGAGTCAAAATAATTTGATATAAAAACTATAAAAGCAATCTTGAGTGGCCTACAAAATTCTATAAAGGTCATAGTAGAGAAATGTTCATCAGCAAAAAAGATTTGGAAAAATCTTCAAGATCTTCACACAAAAGGACTATTGGTCGTAACCTCAAATCAAGAGGATGGTAAAAAAAGCTCAAAGATAATATAAAACCAACGAAGACAACTGAAAAGAAAGATGAAGGCACCAATTGCATAAAGGATGATGATGATGATGATGATGATGAGAACTTTGAAATATAAATTGAAATAGACCTCAAGAAAAAGCATGTATCTTTCCTAGAAGAGATAAGCAAATCGAAAAAGGAAAATGAGGAACTCAAAATGAAAGTGAAAAATGTTGATCATGATCATGACAAAGGAAAGGAAGCATCAAGTACAAGAAAGAGATGAGGATCTAAACAAGATTAAGGAGGAATTATATCAAAATGAGAAATGACATAGTAAGGAAGTCTTCTCCTTGCTAAATAAATTAGACGAAGTAAAGAGAAGGAAAGACATTTTGAAAACTCGTCTCAAATAGATATCAGAGGGATTGAGTAAATTTGAAGTAGAAATTCATAAATATAAAGAAGAAGTCACTTGCCTAGAAACTCAACTATAGGAAGAAAAGAAACATATACAAGGAGCTGAAAATAATAATTTAAAGAAATAATTGGGCCTCCTAAAAGGACAGACTGATGAAGCTAGAAAGGAAAGAAAAAGTATGACATGCCAACTAAAAGAAAAAGATGAAGAAATTAACATATTTAAAATAGATTTCATCTCTTTTGAAATGCAAGCATGTGAAATAATAAGGATGAAGGAAGAAATGGAGAGTCAACTGATGAGCCTCATCATTGAGTAATTATATGGGCCTTAATTAGCCTTAATTCACCTCCTAGCTTAGTCAAACCAACTATTGTCACAACTTATTGCATATTTTTTATTATATTTTGCTTATGAGGTGAGTTAGAGTTGGATATTTTTCTTTGTGGTATAATGTGCATGTAATGCAGGAATAAAAGATAAAAGCAAGGAACTATGGTAAAAGACCTTGGTAAAAACTCAGAGGGGACAAGGGAGAGGAATTACAAGAGGTAAATCATCTTCATTTACTACCCCTCCATTCGAATATCCCTCCGTCAGATGAAAGTACAAACAACCCCCCTCCTAGAAGGCAACCGAGCAAGTGAAATGGAAAATAAGCCAAATCAGGAGTACTAGAAGGCACCCAAATAAGTGAAAGTATAAGCAACCTCCCTACTAGAAGGTAGATGAGCTAGTGAAAGGGAAAGCACGAGTTTATCATTGAGTTGGGAGTTGTGCCTCCCTAATTTTGAAGGAAGTCGTTAGAGACTTCAGATGTATAAATAGAAGGGCTTAGGACCTCAATTTTTTTAGTCAGTTAGCAAACATTAGGAGTATTCAGACTTTTTACTCTACTTTGTGTCCAAGTGCAGATTTGTAACAATTTTGATGTAACACAGTGTTATTTTATAATGAAGATGAGTTTTATTTTGAGCTAGCACTGAGTTAACTCAGAGAGCTGAAGCTTTTGGGTTAGGGCCCGACCCTAGCAGCAAAAGCTCCTCTTTGTTGTATTGTTAAGTAGCATAGTTTCATGTTTTTTGTTCATCTTCTTAAGTAGTTCATTTCCATTCGAGAGGTTTATTGTCTAACTGTTCATCTGCTTAAATAGTTCTAGTCTCATTACAGTAGTGCAGAGTAGATCATTTATGATTTCATTCAGTTAGCAGGTTAGCAAAGAAAATATCCATAAGGTTGTCCACAGGTGTCTCGGCCTCACCTCCCATGGGGGGCTTCACTCAATGAACCTCTGACCTATCACCTGCATCCGTGGCATATTAAACAATACCCTTAATTTGACTAGATATTGGAAAATACCCCTAAAAATCATATTATTTAACCCCCTACCAATATGAACCCAATACACCTTCCCAATTAAAAAACCCTTAATTCCACTAGATATTGTAGGTATCCATTTTTTCATTAACATTTTTTTATACCCCTTTATATTTTTTCATTAACTTTGAGCTTCATTTTTTATACCTGTGAATATAAAAACCCTTTATCCCCTATCCCCTAATATATTATGTCATTTTTTCCTCAATATATATCCCCCAATATGAACCCATGTGGTATGGTATTGCTCCCCCAGTGAATCCCCCGTGTCACCTCCTCCCTTTGGCACCATGACGTGAGAAAGAAACCCTACAACAACCCAAAAAACATAGAGTTTCAGTTTTTCATGAATTTTGTCATTTAACACAGTCACTGGTTCATTACATTGTTACTTGGTTCATTTCATGGTTATTCAGTCATTTCATGGTCACCTATTCCTTCACTCTCTTCCTGTCATTTGATCTCCCTCACATTCCCATTTCATTCTCCTTCAGCACAAAACTATTAGCGGAAGCTGATAATTCATGTTTAAACGGTTTTTACCAGTAGATCTCCTTTCACAAGAAAAACTGACCAATCACCACTCGAATTCGCTTTTAGCGTTTGACTTTGTGCACCTTAAATCCCAACCGTTGATCTGCCTTTTCAGATCCGACGGCTATCACGCACCCGCTCACCAACCAACTCATTCAAGTCTCCACCGTTGATCTGCCTAGACAGATCCAACAGCTATTGCGCCATATCACATGGATTTATGTCCGATTTTTATCCGCCCAAAGCCACATGATAAGAGTGGTTTCCCTATGCTACGTGTCGTCTAGTGAGGCTAATCACGCAAAATTTTGGAAAAATACTTACATCTTTGAGGGCTCGTTATAAACAGCTTACTGCCCTCTAAACTCACCTAGTCATTTCCGCATGTTTCTTTTGCCGACACTCTAATCTCCGACGTCCATCTATCGATTAGTCATGTCTGTCCATTTTTTGACTTAGCCTCCACAATATAATATTAGTCATTCATCTACTTCGTTACCCTATTCGTTCACCTATTCACCTAAGCCTCCTATGATCCGATCTCAGCCATTCATTTACCTTTCACCCACCTGATCTAACAGTTCTCATGCACTGTTGCTCCCTCACGTCCTTCTTTCACCAATTTCATCCTCCATTTGCTCTTCCACTTAAACATAGACTTAGCTTAGTTTCCTTTGCTTACCCCTTAGTCTAGTTTTGATTCTTTTACTTCTGTAACTTAGATAATTAGCATTATATTAGTGTTGTTCTAGTAATTCTACTTAGCATATTTGTTTAATTGGTTAGCTAGGGTCTAGTGTGAGTTAGCATTACAAATTGTCCCCTTCATTACTGCAGTAGAGTAGCTCCCCTTTAGAATAAATTTGATCTTCTTGAATAAAATCAAGCATCTTCTGACCCTATAGAAGTCTGGCTTGGAACCCCTGGGGTCTCTTGCCAGATGAGCAGTGACAACAAGCAGTACCTTCACTTTTACTTGTGCATATAGCACTGTCACCTTCGAGTTTGTATGAACCTGGGTTGATAAGTAAAGCTAGTAGCCCTAGGAGTTGCAGGATTCTTGCTGCAATACCTAGGCTCATCACTTTTTGGCGTCGTTGCCGGGGAGGTGTTAGAGTAGGAGTGATTACTGGTCCTTCTTCTATTTCTAGTCTCTAACTTTCTTTTCTTCTACTTCTAGTCTTCAATTTTCTTCCATTAGTTTATTTCTGCAAAAGTAATCTTGTTTCTTTCTTTCACTTGTCATTTATCTTCTTTCCTTTCCATTCTGCAAGTAGTTTCCTTCTTATTAGTAGTTTTTCATTCAATTAAGCAATTTCATTTTGCAAGTAGTTTTATTTCTATCAGTAGTCTTTCATTCAACAATTTCAATTCGGCAGGTAGTTTCCTTTTTGTTAGTGGTTTTCATTCAATGAGCAATTTCCTTTCTGAAGAGTGCTTTCCAGCCTTAAAGAAAAATCTTACAAAAAACCAAAAAAATTTCCTTTCATGCCTTGTACAAATAGGGATAATTCAGGAAAAATTTTGCTAAATACCCCCACTACATCCAATAGTCAACCTTCTCTCTTCTTTGGTGACAGTGAATTGGAAGAACCTTTAGGTGACCAACCTGACGTATTTGAAGAACCTATATGGGAAGAAGAAGAGGAAGAACCCATTCCTACTAAACCAATGGCTGAAAACCAAGATGACAGAGGAAATAGAGAGAGAATTGAGGGTGCCTTACACTAAATGAAGAATATAAACCCCTCTGCTCTACCTCATTTCCATGGCTTGACCATAGAGGAACCTGACACTTTCCTATTTGAGTTTGTTGTTATATGCTGAACCTATGACTATACATAGGATGAGAAAAAGTTAAAACTATTTCCATCTACCCTCAAGGATGTAGCATTGCGTTGGTTCATGGGTTTACCTAGATATAGTATCATAACTTGGGCTCAAATGCAGCAGGCCTTTAACAACAAATATAGGGACTACTGTAGGTAAAAATACACTAAAGAATAGATTTTTAGGATGACCATAGGCCAGGATGAATCCTTAGAAGACTATGAAGAAAGATTGCAGTTCAATTACAAAAGGGCTAGGTGCACACTTGACCCTGAGTCACTAAAGTTGGTCGTGCTTAGAGGAGTAAGGGAGGATATCCTAGATACCTTGCATTTGTTAGAAGGAGGAGATATCTAACAACTACCCTATGAGGATATCAAGGCTACCTTTATAAACCATTATAGGGCAACCAAGAAAAGGGTAGGAGTAGTCAACCTATGGCCAGTACATCATCTTCCAAGTCATCCATCAAGGGTGAAATTGGAAATATGCTAGAGGACTTCAAAAGTGAGATGTTGCAAACCCTTGCTTTGCAATTGGATTCCATGAATATCTAAAGGAATAAAGAGGAAGCAGAGAGAGACTTGGCCATCTTTTGTCCTAGATGCACTAGGAGGCATCCTAGGAATGAATTCCCATTGAACTATATTAAGATGTGCTTAGTCTGTGAAGAAAACCACTCCACAGACAAGTACCCTTCTTTACCTGGACTCAAAGTTGTATATCAAGAAGATGAAGGGATCACTGATCAACTTCGCTACATCAGAAAAGGAGACCTCCTGGGCCTAGACCATACCAGCAAGGTATGCAAGGATCATCCCATGCATATTACATACTCAACCAAACCACATCTATACCTTCTTAGGGACCCCCTGCTCAACCTTCCTGGTCTACACCCCCTCCTTGGTCCTATGCACCTCATTATCATTCCCAGCCAGCCATCCATTCATTTCAAACTTACATTCATCCACAACACCAGTGGAATACCCCACCCTAGGGGTGGAGGCCCCAAGTCAACAATGTTCCAACCCTATTGCCTCTACCACCTACCCAACCACAACTCCTGCACTCTGCTCCACCTAGGCAACCATAGATGCCTGCCCAGCCAAATCCAAACCCGAACAATAGGCAGGCTCAACAAGGATACGATGGAGAGACATCATACCCAGCTTATGTTGTAGAAATATAGGAGATCAACCTAAGATCTAGGAGAATTCTCCCAGATAACCAAACTCCCTCTCCACATAGGGATATTGAGGAAGAAAGAGAGGAAAGAAACCTTAAAGAAAATCCACCCTTTCCTGAAATATTATCCCAACCACTCCAGCCTACCCCAGAAGAAACTAAACTTCTAGGAGAATTGAAAAACCTATGTGTAAATATCCCCCTTCTCCAGGAAATCAAAGATGTTCCTATTTAAAATAAATTGATTAAGGAGAAGTGCTTTAAGAATCCAAGAAGAAGAAAAAGGGATGCCCCTACCATTAATGCCATTAGGTAGTTATCTGAATTAATGTTGGGGTAGGTAATATGTCCAAAATACTTAGACCATAGAAGCCTTGTGGTTGATGTGCACATCAATGGCACCATTGTCCCACGCACTCTAATTGATCTTGGGGCTACCATTAATGTGATGACTAAGGACACCATGCTCAAGCTTAACCTCCAAGGATCATTAAGGAAGACCACAACAGTGCTGCAGCTTGTAGACTGTTCCACAATCACCCCTGAGGGAATTGTGGAGGATGTGATGGTCCCCATTGATTCCTGGGAGTATCTTACAGATTTCCTAGTTCTCCAGCCTAAGGCTAATCTTAATGGTTACCCTCTCATCCTTGGGAGGCCATGGTTGGCCACAGTTGATGCCTACATTAGCTGCAGAGCTAGGAATATGACCATCAAGACTGGGAATATGTACAAGCAGTTAGTCTTATACCCTCTTGCTCAACCCTCCCTAGAACATGATTTACCTTTATGGTTGAAGGAGGAGGAAGAAGATGAGATTTATTCTGCCCAACTTTATGTTATGGAAGCAATCATAGGAGGAGGACAACAAGAGGAGGATGACTTAATTGAACACCTGCTCCAAAGTCTAACTCCTAGTTCATTACCTTTAGAAGAAGAAGTAAAGGAAACACTGAACAATAATCAAATTGACTTATTCTTGGCCGATTCCAACCCACTCTAAGTCAAAACCATAGAATTTGGCCCAAAGAAAACCTTGAAGATTAATCCATCTCTTTCTACTTTAGAAGAGGAACAACTATGCAAATTGTTGAAAGAGAACCTAGAAGCCTTCACTTAGAGTTGTGAGAAAATGATGGGAGTACACCCCTCAGTGTGTCCTCACCACATATACGTCAAGGAAGGTGCAAGCCAGTTAGGAAACCACAAAGGAGAATGAATCCAGCCCTTAAAGACATCATCAAAGAAGAACTGCAAAAAAAATTAGATGCAGAGTTCATTTACCCTATATCTGACAGTGAGTGGGTCTCTCCTTTAGTGTTAGTTCCCAAGAAGAATGGTAAGTGAAGGATTTGTGTCGATTATAGGGAGTTGAACAAAGCCAGAAAGAAAGATCATTTTCCTCTACCCTTCATTGACCAAGTGCTAGATGGCCTACCAAGGAAGAAATTCTTTTCTTTCCTAGATGGATTCAGTGGTTACAACCAAATCCAAATCTACCCAAAAGACCAAGATAAAGCCACATTCACCTGTCGTTGGGGTACTTTTTCCTATAGGGTCATTCCTTTTGGCTTATGCAATGCTCCTTCAACTTCCCAGAGAGTAGTCTTGAGTATTTTTGTTGAACTAATGCATGACACTGTAGAAATCTATATGGATAATATTACACCTTATGGTTGTGATTTCCAAGAAGCCCTGACTAACCTAGGAAAATTATTATGCAAATGCATTGAAATGAACTTGTCTCTCAGTCCAGAAAAATGTGAATTCTTAATGACTGAAGGGACTGTGCTAGATCATTCCATATCTAAACAAGGACTGCAGGTGGACCCAAACAAAATAGCCATCATCCAAAGGGTCCCACCTCCACGAAAGAAGAGAGATGTCAGGAGTTTCCAGGGGTTAGCTGAATACTACAGAAGGTTCATAAAGCACTTCAACATGTTAGTCTCTCCTTTGTTTGGATTCTTGGCCAAAGATTCTGAATTTATATGGTCAAAGAGCTGTATAGAGGCCCTAGACATTCTAAAGGGTAAATTAACCACTACACTAATCCTTAGAGGCCCAAAATGGGTCCTCCCTTTTCATATCCATGTTGATGCCTCACATAAAGCCATAGGAGCATCCTTAGGTCAGGTAGAGGAGAAATTGCCTTATGCCATCTATTTTACCAGTAAAATCCCATCAAAGGCTGAGTTAAATTATAATGTGACAGAAAAAGAACTCCTAGTTGTTGTGCATTCATTGAACAAGTTTAGGCATTACATTACAGGCTATCAAACATTTGTGCATACTGATCATGTTGCAATTAAATATTTAATGAACAAACCAGATGTAAATGCTAGAATCATAAGATGGTTACTTTTATTGCAGCAGTTTGATCTAACTATTGTTGATAAGCCTGGTAAGGAGAATGTTGTTGCTGACTTTCTATCTAGGATGAATCTGCCTGCAGGTGAAGAAGGAATGGTGGATGATCAGTTACTAGACGAGCATTTGTTTTCTATTTTAGTGCTATCCCCATGGTTTGTTGATATAGCAAACTATTTGGTATCTGCACAGTTCCCACAAAACCTGACCTCCAAATAAAAGAGCAAGATAATCAGGAAAAGCACCCCATTCACCTTGATTGGGGGGAATCTGTTCAAACATGGCCCAGATCAAATCTTGAGAAGATGTGTAACGGAAGAGGAAGTCTTTAACATCCTTCTTGCCTGTCATGATGGGCCTTGTGGAGGTCACTTTGTAGCAAAGAGGACATCATTCAAAGTGTTGCAAGCAGGCTATTATTGGCCTACTCTTCATCAAGATGTGAGGAAGTACATTAGTCAGTGTGATAAGTGCTAGAGGATGGAAAGCCTACTCCAAGAGATGAAATGCCCCTACAACCTCAAGTGACTTTCAAGCCATTTAACAAATGGGGCATGGACTTCATTGGGCCTATCAATCCTCCTTCAAAGAAAAAACAGCACATTATTGTGTGCACTGATTACTTGACTAAATAGGCTAAAACCAAGGCAATTAAGGCAGCAACAAAATAAAAGGTGGCTAAGTTCCTAAGGTAGAATATATTCTACAAATTTGGGTACCCTAGAGAGCTAGTCACAGACCAAGGTAGCTAGTTTACCTCCAACATGATTGAATAACTGCTCAAGCATCACAAAATCAAGCATAGGACCTCCACTCCTTATCATCCACAAGCTAATGGGTAGGTGGAGGTGACCAACAGAGCGTTGGAGAACATCCTAACCAAGGTAGTGAACAACACCAGAAAGGATTGGGCAGAAAGACTAGTTGAGGCCACCTGGGCCTATAATACAACATGGAAGACAACCACTGGATTTACACCCTATGAGATTTTCTATGGGAAGAAAGCTTTGTTTACCATTTAATTTGAATATAACACATTGAGGATGGAAACCCAACTAGATCTGGATCTCAATCATGCACAGAAAGAAATATTGTTCCATTTGAATAGCTTAGATGAATTCAAAATGCAGGTCCTCCTCCATACAGAGATAGTTCAGCTTCAGAGGAAAATCTAGCATGACAAGCACATTAAGGTGAAGCAATTTCAAGAGGGAGACTGGGCATTGTTATATGAGTCCAGGTATAAAGACTTAAAGGGAAAGCTAAGGACAAGATGGCATGGACCTTATGTGGTGGAAAGATGCCATGACAAAGGTTCAGTGCAGATCAAAACTATAGATGAAGAAGCCATTCCATTACTAGTTAATGGAAACAGACTGGAAATGTATAAGAGGCCTTTATCTAAACAAGAGTTCATTAACAGTATCAATAAGACAGTGATGATGGTGGAGCAAGTTTCAGCTCCTCCCTCATCAAGTCACTAAAAAAGAAAAAATAGAATAAGGATTCAAGTGAAAACCTCCATGAGGCGCCTGAGTCCCATCTTTGGGTTGAAAGCCTCCATGAGGTGGCCCAAGGATGAGAAAAATGGAAAGAAATATCCCTGGGTGAAAACCTTTCTTGAGGTGCCTAGGGCAAATATCTAGGGTGAAAACCTCTTTGAGGCAACCTAGGTGTTTTTTTTTTTAATATAATAAGAGAGAAAAGGAGAAAAACATAATTATTATTTGCAGGAGGATGAGAAAGACAATTAGGGATCAAAGAGAAGATCCAAAGGGGTCCTGACTCACATATGTTCATCTCCTCCACTCCTTACCATGCATCCCTCCATAAATTCCATTGTTTTTCACTTCATTGCTCCAATTCAAGTGAAAATTGTGTTTTCTACAGGGACCCCTTAGGTCATCCATTACCATCATCCTTGCCTTCACACACACTCCTAGTCCCTCTGCCCATTCAGAAGAATCATATCTGCATTCACAAACACCATTAGCAGACAATAGAAGAGGAAGAAAGATGACCATAGAGCAGCAGCAGCGGAATCAGATCTGCAGTCAAGAAACCATTAGTAGAAAACAGAGGAGGAAGACTAATTACCATCAACAACACCTCTGATCTTTGACAACTACAGTGTGGCATTAAGGCCACAGGCAAGTATCTTTCTCACTCACTCATATGCATCATTTGATCAAAATTTGTAAAGGTTAAGAGGTAGTTGGTTTGTAAGTAAAAAGGTGGCCAATTTCCTCTAAAAAAAGGCTAGTGGATTACATACTCAAGAACCTTTGTTTTCTCAAGAATTTTCTCATTTCCTCTTCAAGCCTCACAAGAAAGATTCTCATCAAGTATATATCATTTGAGGGTAGATACAATATTGTTTATGGCTACCATTTTAGAATGCTTGAAGAACTAATATTTGGGGTAGAAACACCAGTTCACCAAAGATTCAACATACCCTATTTTCTGATGCAATCACTCATGGACTCCAGCAGCAAAGTAAAGAAAGGAAATTCCCAATCATTGGCTTGCCATGGGTTGATCAGAATCCTCATTGAGGATGCCCTCCAAAACCCCAGGATCCCTATAATGTGGACAGTCTTCAATGACTTACCAGCAGAGGATGACATCAAAACCTTCATCTACGGTGTTAGTCCTTCTGTCAGTGAGGAGGAGGCAAAAAAAGAAGAATAAGATACAGAGCTAGATAGGGATGAGGTGGATAAGGAAGAAACTAATACAAAGGGACATGATGAAGAACACAATACTACAAAGGAACATGATGCTGAAACAGAAGAGGAAGAAGGCATTAAAAAAAAGAAAGCAAGAAACAAAAAGCTAAATGGCTTCAGGGACAGAGAAGAAGATGAACAATCATATCTCATGGCCCTAATCCACACAAATAATCTAATTGTAAATGATCCTCGGCTGGCACTTAGATATCTTGCTACCCAAGAGGAAGAAATTTCACATTTTGAGGACATGTTTAGGCTGCTAACAAATGATAATATACATGCCTGCATAAGGAGATGGAAAACACTGCCACATAGCTTGAAGATCATAGAATATTAGTGGAAATAAGTATAAAGGAAAGCAAGCTTCTATGAACAAGAAGAAGAGACCACGTCAGAAGCATAGGATGTCAAAGAGGCTACCAAAGCCACTAAGTTGCTCAGAGGATAAGCAACACTTTCAATAGGGGGTGATGATGAGCCTCATCATTGAGTAATTATATGGGCCTCAATTGGCCTTAATTCACCTCCTAACTTAGTCAAACCAACTATTCTCACAACTTATTGCATACTTTTGATTATATTTTGCTTATGAGGTGAGTTAGAGTTGAATATTTTTCTTTGCGGTCTAATGTGCATGTAATGCAGGAATAAAAGATAAAAGCAAGGAACCGTGGTGAAAGACCTTGGTAAAAACTCGGAGGGGACAAGGGAGAGGAATTACGTGAGGTAAATCCTCCTCATTTACTGCCCCTCCATTCGAATATCCCTCCATCAGTGGAAAGTACAAACAACCCCCTTCTTAGAAGGTAGCCAGCTAAGTGAAAGTGCAAACAAGCCAAATCAGGAGTACTAGAAGGCATCCAAGCAAGTGAAAGTACAAGTAGCCTCCCTACTAGAAGGCAGCCGAGCTAGTGAAAGGGAAAGCACGAATTTATCATTGAGTTGGGAGATGTGCCTCCCTAAGTTTGAAGGAAGTCGTTGGAGACTTCAGATGTATAAATATAAGGTCTTAGGACCTTAGTTTTTTTGGTCAGTTAGCAAGCATTAGGAGTATTCAGACTTTTTACTCTACTTTGTGTCCAAGTGCAGACTTGTAATAATTTTGATGTAATACAGTGTTATTTTATAATGAAGATGAGTTTTGTTTTGAGACAGCACTGAGTTAACTCAGACAACTAAAGCTCTTGTGTTAGGGCCCAACCCTAGTAGCCAAAGCTCCTCTTTATTGTATTTTTAAGTAGCATAGTTTCCTATTTTCTGTTCATCTGCTTAAGTAGTTCATTTCCATTCTAGAGGTTTATTGTTTAACTGTTCATCTGCTTAAATAGTTGCAGTCTCATTACAGTAGTGCAGAGTAGATCATTTATGATTTCATTCAATTAGCAAGTTAGCAAAGAAAAGATCCATAAGGTTAGATCCATAAGGTTTTCCACAGGTGTCTCAGCCTCACCTCCTCCCTCTGGGACCATGACGTGAGGAAGAAACCTTGCAGCAACCCCAAAAACACAGAGTTTCATTTTTGCATGAAGTTTGTCGTTTAACACAATCATTGGTTCATTACATTGTTAATTGGTTCATTTCATGGTCATTCAGTGATTTCATGGTCATCTGTTCCTTCACTCTCTTCCTTTCATTTGATCTCCCTCACATTCCCATTTCATTCTCCTTCAGCATGAAACACTTAGCGAAAGCTAATAATTCATGTTTAAATGGTTTTTACCAATAGATCGCCTTTCACAGGAAAAACTGACCAATCACCACCCAAATTTTCTTTTAGCATTTGAATTTGTGCACCTTAAATCCCAACCGTCAATCTACCTTGTCAGATCTGATGACTATCACGCACCCGCTCGCCAACCAGCTCAGTCAAGTCTCCATCGTTGATCTGCCTAGACAAATCTGACGGCTATCGTGCCATATCACATGGATTTATGTTCGGTCGTTATCCACTTGAAGGCACATGATAAGAGTGATTTTTCTGTGTTACGTGTCACCCAGGGAGGTTAATTGCGTAAAATTTTGGAAAAATGCTTACAGCTTTGAGGGCGTGCAATAAACAGCTTACCGCCCTCTAAACCTGCTCCGTCATTTCCGCACGTTTCTTTTTTCTGCGCTCTAATCTCCATCGTCCATCTGTTGATTAGTCCTGTACATCCATATTTTGACTTAGCCTCCGTGATATAATCTCAACCGTTCATCTACTTTGTTACCCTGTTCGTTCACCTATTCACCTAAGCCTCCTGTGATCCAATCTCAACCGTTCATTTACCTTTCACCCACCTGATCCAATGGTTCTCATGCGCTGTTGCTCCCTCACGTCCTTCTTTCGCCAATTTCGTCCTCCGACTGCTCTTCTGCTTAAACATAGACTTATCTTAGCTTCCTTTGCTTACCCCTTAGTCTAGTTTTGATGCTTTTACTTCTGTAACTTAGATAATTAGCATTAGATTAGTGTTGTTCTAGTAATTCTACTTTTTATAGTTGTTTAATTGGTTAGCTAGGGTCTGGTGTGAGTTAGCATTACAAATTGTTCCCTTCATTACTATAGTAGATTAGCTCCCCCTTAGAATAAATTTTCTCTTCTTTCATCAAAATCAAGCCTCTTCTGACCCTATAGAAGTTTGGCTTGGAACCCCTGGGGTCTCTTGCTATTGGCATTATGATACAGGTGTTGTCCTTGAAGGCAACTCACTCAGAGGTATAATACAGGTGTTGTCCTTAATGGCAACTCACTCAGATGACAGATCATAGTGAAGCAGGTTAAGAAAGAGGTATACACAGGTTAACCTTGATGATAGTGCGTATACACGTGGGTTAGCAGAACAAAAGGGGCATATACATACACACACAAGTTCACAGAAGGAAAGGCGCGTACATGTTGGAAAACTAAGTTTTGGTCCATGGTATTTGGTCTGAAGTGTTCACCCTAGGTATTGGGTCTAAGGTATTGGTCTTACATGGTTTTGGACCATGATATTGAGAGAGGTCTAAACCTATATAAGGAGAAGATCATTAGGCCAAGAGGGGCAAGTGTGTAAGTGATGAATATATGATGAAGTGTGAGATCTAGTATGTTCGTTGTGGGTTTGTGATGCTGGGCTCGATCTGAATCAAGGAGGCTCCTATGCGGTTGATAAAGTTGGAAATTGCAGCAAAGGTATAAGTAATTATTTTCATATCTGTACACGAGATCTCTCTAGTGAAAGTGTGTATACACGCTGGTTTGACAAATTCAAATAGCGTATACACTTTGAGATTTGATATTTCAGGTTGTTGTTGGTTCTAGTGATTGTTGCAGAGTTCTGGGCTATGGTCTATGTTCTGGTGACTGTGTTTTGATGACAGGGTTTCAATGATTCAGTTGTTGGGTGATTCAGAATTAATGATTGTATTGTAGTAGTGATTACTTTGTATCTATGGATCCAATCTGAAAATTTATGAAACATGGTCCCTGGAAGAAAAGAGAAGGTTGTAGCCTTGTGTAGGTCAGCACCTACGTACTAGTACATTAGCTAGTACAAGAGCTAAGGGCATTGTAGCTCCCTTCCAGGAGAAGCTGGAGAATGAGAGAAGGTTGTAGCCTTCTACAGGTAGAAGTCTGCGTACTGGTATAAGACTGCACCAGTATAGAAATATTGTAAAAATAATTTTTTTATTAAAAGAAGATAGAGACGAATTGCAGCAGGTGGTTTTCACCCACATTGGGTTTCCACCTTATATCATGGCTTTCATGTGTGCTTCTTATGTGTGATGATATGTTCTTTTTTACTTCACCTGTTTACTGTTCATATGGTTAATAATGTTATGATGCACTCATTGAAGATCAACTAACTGAATCATAAGTTTACTGGATATACGCTAGTTGCATTAAACACAGTTGCGTATATACATGGGTATCCTTAACTGAAGTAGCGTATATGAATTTGAGTATGAAAATGAAAAAGTTTTTGATTTGCTAATATTGATTCACCCCCCCCCCCCCCTCAGTATTATTTCCAACAATTGGTATCAGAGCAGGTCCTTCAGAAGAAGCTTGATCGCTTGAAGGAAGATCCATCAGGATGAGTAATCACGAAAGAGAGGGATCCATCAAACCACCAATCTTTGATGGGAGCAATTTTTTCTACTGGAAGATAAGAACCACAACATATCTACAATCACTTGGAACAGATGTTTGGGGAATCGTGGAAGGAGGATATACATATCCATCAGCAACTCCTACAGATACAGCAGATAGAAAGCAATATGAACTCAATGCCAAAGTTGTTACTATCTTATTGGGAAGTTTGTCACAATCAGAATTTGTCAAGGTCATGCAGTTCAAATCAGCCAAAGAAATATGGGACAAAATCATTCTGAGCTACGAAGGAGATGATCAGGTAAAACGGGCTAAGCTTCAAACTCTCAGAATACGGTATGAAACTCTTAAGATGCATAGTAATGAAAGCATATCTAATTACTTCCTGCGTATAGATGAGATTGTCAATTGTATGAGGAATCTGGGTGAAGAAATTAAGGAAGTTGTCTTAGTTGAAAAAGTTTTGAGATCCTTGTCTGCTAAATTTGAATCCAAAGTGTCTACCATAGAAGAAAAGGAGGATCTGCAGAAAATCACTATGACGTAGCTACACAAAATCTTAACTGCTTTTGAGATGAGAAAAGGAGGACCATCAAATATGAGAGAAGTAACATTTGAAGTATCAGCAAATGGAAAAGAAAAAATTAGTGAATCAGGATACATTTCAGAAGAAGAATATGAGGTAAATTTTGTCAAGAATCTTGAATGGGGATCTGTAAGGTTCAAAGGTAAGCTACCTTTCAAATGCTTTTCTTGTGGTAGAGTTGGTCACTACGCTGCTAGATGCCCTCATAACAAAGGAAAATTTTCTGAAGAAGGTAATAGAAGTTATTATACTCATGATAAAAGTAATGACTCATCAAATAGTGATGAAGACATTAGACTTCTCATGGCATATGAAAATAAGGACGTAGAAACAGAAGAAGTTACCAGATTAAAAGAAAAGTTGGAGACATTAACTAGAGTAAGGGAGCAACTGCAGGATGTAGTAAAAGATCAGAGCATAACAATTCAGAGACTTGAATCTAAGATCCTCTCTCTAAAAGAAGATCTTAAGGAATCAAAGAAGCGGAATAAAGAAGCTCTTGAAGAAGAAGAACATGAAGTGCTCGAATTAAGGAAACAAGTGGAAGAAGGAAGAAAAGCTGAAGAAAACATAAGGAAGCAATATCTTGAAAAGGAAGAACAACATTACGTTGAGGTAAATATCTTAAAAGGTAAATTAGAAGAAAAGGATAAATCGTTACAATTTCAAGACAGTACTAAGATTTTTGATGATATTCTTAGTAGTCAAAGATCCCCTACTATCAAAACTGGTCTTGGTTTTTATGAAACTATCGAAGGTGAATCTAGCTCACAGGGTGAGGAAAGGAATTCTAATGAAAAATCTGAAATGATCAACAAAGATATAAGTGTTCAACCACAACAACAACCAAGGAAAGAAATTCTTCAAAGAATATATTTTCCTCCAAACTATGCCGAAGTGATAATCGATTATTTCCTCAAATGAATAATGTTGAATGTTATGTATGTCATAACTTTGGACATATTGCAGCTAGATGCAGAAGCAAAATGGGTCAAGACCATCATAGAGAAAGATCATCTTGCTCCAGGTACTTCAAGGGATATTGTTTTTCTTGCAATATGTTTGGTCACAAAGTCATTGACTGCTATAGGAGGAATATGAAACATGTAAGATGTTATGCATGTAACAAGTTTGGACATAAAGCAAGGGAATGCAGAAGAAAAATTTGAACTCCAAAGCAAGAGGATCATACATCATCACAATTCCAGGTATTGAAGAAGATATAATTAGAGACAGAAAGATGTGGCATAACTCAGTTAGCTGACATAACGGACACAAGGGAAACTGAAAGTCTAGACCTTCAGTATTCCAATTTGCATACGCAGATATTATGAATATAAGTCGCGTATATACGCGAGTTGGAGGCTGTCGAGTTGTGTATATGGAGCTCTGAAGAAAAAGCAGCAGAACATACTCAAGAAATGGTTCGGTCATGGTATATGATGATTGGCACAGGCTCAGGGGGAGCATATGCTTCGACTAATGCATTGTTGGAATTATGGTTAGAAGTTTTTGGTGATGATGCCTATTGACACATCTTGCTACTGATTTTTTGATTGGCCAAGAGAATGGATTGCAGGTTACAAGTCTAGATGCTAGTGATAGATGCTTATAGTGCAGATCATATCGTATATGATAGCTACTGATAATTGTCATGGTCTTGTTTAGGTCCTTGGTCTTTGTGAGTCATATGATGTATCTTCTTACCCCATTATGCATGGGATGGATGATGTAATGGTTCTTGTGTTTAAGTCATGTTTAAATATATATCCCCACTTGGTTGGGTGGATGAGTCAAAAATGGTGTATTCCCACTTGGTTGGGAGATTAATGTGTGTATAGAGTCATGTTATGCTTTTGCAGACCTTGCATGTACTTAGGGGGAGCATGGACGGATCGGTACATCTTGGATATACAAAGGGGGAGCTCAATTAGATATTTCAGCAGGTACTCAAGGGGAGTATGGGTAGTAGAAGGTATACCAAGGGAGAGAATATCTTGGTCTGCCCTTTGCCCTTTATGTCAAAGGGGGAGAGTGACTTGGAGTGGTGGTTGCCATCAAGTCCAAAGGGGGAGATTGTTGGCATTATGATACAGGTGTTGTCCTTGATGGCAACTCACTCAAAGGTATAATACAAGTGTTGTCCTTGATGGCAACTCACTTAGATGATAGATCATAGTGCAGCAGGTCAAGAAAGAGGTATACGTAGGTTAACCTTGATGAAAGTGCGTATACACACAGGTTAGCAAAACAAAAGGGGCATATACGTACACATGCAGGTTCACAAAAGGAAAGGCACATACATGTTGGAAAACTAAGTTTTGGTCCATGGTATTTGGTTTGAAGTGTTGACCCCAGGTATTGGTCCTACATGGTTTTGGACCATGATATTGAGAGAGGCCTAAACCTATATAAGGAGAAGATCATTAGGCCAAGAGGGGAAAGTGTGTAAGTGATGAATATCTAATGAAGTGTGAGATATAGTATGCTGGTTATGGGTTTGTGATGTTGGGCTTGATCTGAATCAAGGAGGCTCCTATGCGGTTGATAAAGCTAGAAATTGCAACGAAGGTATAAGTAATTATTTTCATATCTATACGCAGGTTCTCTCTGGTGAAAGTGCATATACACGCTAGTTTGACACAGGAAAATAGTGTATACACTGTGAGATTTGATATTTCAGGTTGTTGTTGGTTCTATTGGTTGTTTCAGAGTTCTGGGCTCTGGTCTGTGTTCTGGTGACTGTGTTTTGATGACAGGGTTTCAGTGATTCAGTTGGGTGATTCAGAATTAATGATTGTATTGTAGTAGTGATTGCTTTGTATCTATGGATCCAATCTGAAAATTTATGAAACGTGGTCCCTAGAAGAAAAGAGAAGGTTGTAGCCTTCTATAGGTCACCACCTACGTACTAGTACATCAACTAGTACAAGGGCTAAGGGGGTTGTAGCTCCCTTCCAAGAGAAGCTGGAGAACGAGAGAAGGTTGTATCCTTCTACAGGTAGAAGCATACATACTAGTATAAGACTGCACCAGTACATAAATATTGTAAAAATAAATTTCTTATTAAAAGATGATAAAGACGAATTGCAGCAAGTGGTTTTCACCCACATTGGATTTCCACCTTATATCATGGTGTTCATGTGTGCTTCTTATGTGTGATGATTTGTTCTGTTTTACTACGCCTGTTTACTGTTCATATGGTTAATAATGTTTTGATGCACACATTGAAGATCAACTAACTGAATCATAAGTTTACTGGATATACTTTAGTTGCATTAAACACAGTTGCGTATATACGCGGGTATCCTTAACTGAAGTAGCATATATGAATCTGAG
This sequence comes from Pinus tabuliformis, assembly GCA_031772625.1. Classification (NCBI taxonomy): domain Eukaryota; kingdom Viridiplantae; phylum Streptophyta; class Pinopsida; order Pinales; family Pinaceae; genus Pinus; species Pinus tabuliformis. Next base: position 240,564,746 of record CM062809.1, read on the forward strand.
TATGAAAATGAAAAAGTGTTTGATTTGCTAATACTAATTCACCCCCCCGCCCCTCTCAGTATTATTTCCAACACTTTCCAGATGAGCAATGACAACAGACAGTACGTTCACTTCTGCATGTGCATATAGCACTGTCACCTCCAAGTTAGGATGAACCCCAGGTTGATAAGTAAAGCTAGTAGCCCTAGGAGTTGCAGCATTCTTGCTGCAATACCTAGGCTCATCATCAACTGGAAAAAAGAAATATGAATATTGTGAGAAGATGAATGAAGAGATTTTTTCTCTAAGGGAAGAATTTGATCAACTGAACAAAAATCTAAAGAGTTCTCAACCCTTGGATGACATCTGTCAGGTAGAAAGAGTCGATAGTGCGGACACAACCAACCTCCCTAGGAGCCTAAGACTCTCTAGTGACAAACAAGACAAACAAGAGCAATCCTTCTCTAAACATGCATTTACCATACAAGAAATCAAGTGTTTAGATCCTACCTGTAGTCCAACGCTGTTGTAGCAGTCCAGCCTCGCTGATCCGGATGAGCTCCTCCTTCACTTCGAAACCTGCATTCACTAACAATCAAATGATTAAATAGCACTTGATAATCTCATAAAATAAAACATATTTAACATATAGACCAAGGAGTACATGAAACAATTCATAAATAACAAGTTATTGAGAAGAATGGACTCATTTGCATTAATAGGAAACAAAAGGAACAATTACAACCTGAGCCTTGGTGTTGTGCAAGTCCCTCCCAGGGTCCATCAAGAGTTCTCCTTTACTTTGACAAAGCTCACCCACTTCCAAATAGAACAAGCAAAGATGGTAATCTCTCCTCACAAGTTTCTAAATGGGAGTCCTAATTCCAGCAGCATCTACCCTTAGAAATGTTTAGCTTTCAACCTCCCCTCCTTCTGGCCCAATGCCTGTATTTATAGTGCTCAAGAGGAAGTTAATCAGGTCCACCATCAATGGGATAATCCCCTCTTTGGATGGGATAGCTCCCTTATTGATGGGATAAGTTCCTCTTTGGTAGGGATACATGAACCATCTGGAGGCGCTTCATACACGTCAAACATACTTCTAGAAGCCTCTAGAAATGACCACAAGTAACTTTTTTGGAGTGAAACTTGCGCTTTTTGACCTTTACAGGGGTACGCACCTGCCCCTTTTCATACAGAGCGTACAAGTACGCAGTTTTTGTGAACATTAGGTGCGTATACGCAGGTAAGGCTGAGAGAATCTGCGTACCCAGAGATAAACACATTTACAAAGACTTTCTCTCTTTTTGGAGTTTGACATGGAGAGCAGAGGCATAAGACTTGCCCAGGAGGATAGCATGACTGTTGATAGAGCCATACTAACTGTAAATAGCCATGGTGACATTTTTTAGTGTAACAGATTGCCCCCTAAAGTGAGAAGCCTGTAGTAGATTAGGGTTTTGTATTATCTAGGAAGGGTGAAGCGCTTTATCATTTCAAGGACTATCTCGTGGAGAGATTGGTCAGAACCTGCAATTTTCAACACAAAATACATATATAAGATTATATCATCGCTGAGGTAGGCATTCCCATACTCAGATCAAAACTTTAACTAACAGACTAACTACTCTGATACAGGAATGATCTTGCAGTACATCATAATCATAGACTTTTGTAGACACAGTATGGGCGCAGCCATCTGTTTATGATTAGTCTACTAGATAATGAATACAAAACTCCTCGCAGCCTGGATGGTGGGAACTAGATCCAGGGTCTTCATTTCTATTTCCCGAATTGGTACGATTCTAGCCATGCGAATAAATGAGTTGATGTCGAACATGGTAGAAACCACTTGATTACCAGTCGATGATGTAAACTGTTAACAAGTGTGAGAGAAACCACCAGTAATGTCAATGGTTCTCAAAGTACCCAGTACAATCCATGAGATGTGAATGAATGAGTTGATGTCGAACATTTCACGGAATCCTTCGATCGAAAGTCAATGATGTAAACTGACGTCAAAGGCGAGAAACCTGCCATTGATGCATGCAGACTTCAAGATACTGACGATTTCTAAGTCATATCTCTAGATAATGTGCTGATGTCGATAGAAAGCGACCCGTTGCAGGCAAGCCCACAACACGAAATCATTGTTCAAGTTGAAGAAATGTTGCTGTAAGGACTGACTCAGGGATGGTCAAATGGATGACGAGTATTTTGCATATGAATGGTTTATTTGCAGAGACCTCTTGAACACATAACGACATGACAGATGGTTTGGTGACGATTGACCCAAAGTTAATACCCGGAAACGGCTGAAGACTTTCAATGTGGTTTGATCAACTGTGAGGCAAAGGATTTCCCAACCCAGGTGAATGGAAAGTGTCGTGTCCAAGAGCGGTGATAAGGTTCTTCTGTAACAAAGGATGACAAATTGGTTCATTCTTCTCTCTTTTCCCCCACCATTTCTGGCAAGTACCTCTTTATTTTTAACAAGCTTGAGGAGGATAACATATGCTTGATTATAAGCTCATCCTTCGGATGAGTCCAACCTAGTTTTGATTCGAACCCTAGGAAGGAGTGGTTCGTTCCTGTTTGTAATTGAACAGGTCCTTTACTGTGAAATTTTAACGAGCCCAGTATAGGAGAAGCTCGACGTTTTTCAATTTTAGAGAGTCTGAAAAACTTAAGAAGACTCTAGGTTGAACTTTTTCGTAAATTTGTGTCCCCCAAGCCCGAAAAAGTATAAAATAATACCTGGGAGAACCGCTTGATCTTGCGACCAAGGAGTACTTTCATGATTAGTGTCTCTGACCTGAAAAGTAAAAAGTGATCAAGGACACGTCGTTTTATTTCCGTATCGAGTTTGAAACGACAAAAACCCGGCAATCTTTTCTTGTTTTTACGGTCAGAAAAGAGCTATAAGGGGACCGTCTTTTAATTCTGTTTTAACAAGTGTAAAAGAAACGCTCGGAAATCTTTTCATATTTTAGGAGTCAGAAAAGAGCTTAAAATATGACTCTGATGTTTTGGTTCGTGAAAAATGATAATTTACCCTAAAGTCCCTTTGTCCTGCACAGAAACAACACATTACTCATACCTGTTTAAGATGGGCAAAAATACATTGAAAAACATCTTTCCATGGTGAAAAATAAACAAACTTAGCATTCATTCATCCAAAAAACCTATAAAAAGACTTTTTACCATGTCATTTTACCATTTTACTGTTGAGGTTGAGAAAAGGGCTTTTGACAAGAAAACTTCCCGTGGACATTGCGGAGAATCCGACCGTCAGAATCGAGCGCCGTCTCTTTCAGGTATTCCACAACATCCTCCTCTTCAATTTCATCCGTTTAAAATTCATTTTTAGGTTTTAGTTTGATTTTTTAGGGGGTTTAGGGTTTTAGGATATGTTTCTTGGGGTACGCAGGTGCCCCATGGGCGACCTGCGTCCCCCGACCTTTTTTGTATATAGGAAAAAGGTCGGGGTACGTAGCTCGCCTTCAGACCAGCTGCGTACCGCCGCTTTGTGTTCTGAACGCGGGGTGCGTACCCCATGAAACACGCATTTTGAAACCCCAAACTCCAAATTCAACCAATCAAATTTCTTCTAATGAATTCTAACTATTGTTTTTTGGTGTGTAGGGCATTCACCATGCTAAATTGGAGAGAAAGAGAACACGAGGACGTTGATTTGGCCGCAATTGGTCATCAACCTTCTATTGATGCGTTAAAAGCATGCGGTTTGTACAAATACTGGGCCATACCTGGCATGAGGGGCCAGGTGCCATTCCTTGAGTGGCTGGTTGAAAGGTGGAACATTCAGGATCAATGCTTCTACATCGGAGAGAACCAGCTCGAGATAGAGCCCTCCGACATATATTTTCTCTCTGGCTTGCCAAATAGGGGCGAGCAACTGACTCTGTCCGGGACTAGGCTGGGTGGCCAATCCCTTGCTAGCCTCCGGCTAGAGTGGTGCAACAATCAAAACCAGGAGAAAGGGATAGAAATCAAGTACATATCCCTGCCCGAACTTATGGTGATAGCCTTTACTGTTACCAGACTCTGCGGCGCAGCCGCCTTACACATTGCCACCGGGTCCCAAATGCGGATGGCGATAGATTGCTACCGAGGCACCATTTTCAACTGGTGCGATGCTGTGTTGGCCAATATGAAGGGCCAACTAACCAGGGCAAAGAACGGACAACTGAAGACCTTTGGATATGGGCCTTTAGTTGTGAGCTTTGCCTTAGAGAGAGTTCCAATGCTGATCCCCCAGCATCTTACTGTTCCAGTTGGGGCTCCTCGGGAGCCTAAGTTGACGAGATGGGTTGCGGTAATGGCCCGGCATCCTGATGAGCGCGCGACAGTTGTTCGATTTCCTGATGGTTACTTTCACTGGCTAGAGAGCCAGGTTTTTGCTATTCAGGATTTTCCTTATGCCGGAATGGATTTTCGGAATGATCCAGACATGGTTCTTCCACAGGGAGAACAGTGGGACGACAGAGGTATTTCATTCTTCACAAATTTTTAATTATGTATATTTTTTTGTTTTTATATATCACCTCAAAACTGACAGCACAAATTTTCAAAATGCAGATGTAGGTCCACGGCGTCCGGCCAACCTCTGGGCTTTTGAGAGGAGAGTACCAGCTGTACCAGCACCAGCCCCACAGGATGCGGCCGCAGAGACCTTAGCCGAGCTGGAACACGATCTAGAGCGTCTGACGGCAGGTATACCAGAGACCACCATATATGACATTCCTATTCGACTTCAGCGCTATGTGGTCGCAGTCCCAGGACCTTTCAGGAGGTTCCTGTGTAGGGTAGTGTGGGCAGTGGTCTCGTATAGAGAGCACCACCAGTGATTGGCTAGTCACTTTTGTAGACACATATGACATTTTTGGTTTTTTGTACTTATCATTTTTGCCGATCATAAGGTGTTTTTCAACCTATGATCGAAGACGATGTATATTTTTGACACACTCCTATCTATATATATATCATTATTACCGGCTCATCTTGTTTAACATATGTGATGAAATGTTTTTAAATTTACTTGCATGATTATCGCAAATGTCTGTCCAACATTCGAGAAGCAATTGCATCTGCTAATGTATTTAAAGACCTTGGAATATGCTGATATTCAATGTAATCAAATTCACGTTCCAAGAGGCGCACTCTCAAAAACAACCTTAATAACACAGGATTTCTAATGGCATAGACTCTATTAAGCTGCAATACAACGAGTTCAGAATCTAACCTCACTATCAAACGTCGAATTCCAAATGAAATAGATTCAGACAATAATTCAACCACTGCACTGTATTCTGCAATGTTGTTCGTTGTTTGACCGAGGCTCACCCCATGCATAGAAACTAACTCATCAGATGGCGAATAGATAACCCAAGCTACGGAAGAGATACTCCGTGTACTACGACAAGCACCATCGGCAAATCCAATGTACATTTGGAGAGGCGTCGACATCTGCAATATCAAGAGTAAAACCAAGATAAGCCAGAATAACGACGAAAAACACACTTTCTAAGCTAAGCACACTATCTAAACTAACAAACATACTAGCTAGAAAGAAAACCTAACCTAACTAAAAATTCTCCATACCCATTGTTTAAGCATAATACCTCTTTAGGTAAAGTCCATTTTTGGGTTTACCCAAAGAGTCCCCATCAAAATCTACCAGCTCATAGGCCCCTTTTGCTAGCTTTCGCTTTACAATGTAGGGTCCATGCCACATAGGAACGAATTTTCCAGCACCTAGCTTATCGTTAGCTTGATCATATAATAGCACTAGGTCTCCCTTCGAAAAACTTCGAGGGGTCACATTTCTATCATACTGAGCTTTCATTCGCTTCGCGTGAGTCTCGATTGCCAATGCAGCGTCACGTCGAGTCTCATCTAATTGAGCTAAGTATAATAAACGTTTCTCCTCTTCGGAAGTAGCTGGGAGTAATTCGACAGCCATTTGAAGTGATGGGATTTCGCATTCAATGGGTAACACAGCTTCCAAGCCATAAACTAGCTGGAAAGGAGTGAACCCTGTTGAAGTTTTCACTGAAGTTCGGTATGCCCATAGCGCTGAAAATAACATGTTGTGCCAATTCGATCGATGAATACCAATGATTCGTCAGATCATGATAACCAGAACTTTGTTGATAGACTCAACCAAACCGTTGGCTTGCGGATAATAAGGAGTAGAGCTATCGTGGCGTAAACCAAGCTGGCTTGTAAGCTCAATCATCATGATGTTTCGAAAATGGCTCCCATGGTCAGTGATGATTTCTTGCGGGACACCAAACCTAGTTATAATGTGATTGAATACGAAAACTGCAGCTGTTTTGCCGCTTGCGTCGAATGTAGGCATCGCCTCGGCCCATTTAGTAAAATAATCAACCGCGAGGATGATATACGCATGCCCCCCGACCGAGTGAGGGTTACAAGTAATAAAATCGATACCCCATTTGGCGAAAGGACCAACGACAATTATAGGATGGAGAGGAGCAGGTGGTGCGCGCATCTTGCGATCAAACACTTGACAGTTGTGGCACTTTCGGACCGCAATGATACAATTTTTAAACATGGACGGCCAGAAATAGCCAGCGCGCAACACCTTCTGAGCTGTGGCATACCCAGACATATGACCGCCACATGCTCCAGAGTGACAATCATTCAAAACCCTCTCAGCCTCTTCGTGAGTTAAACAACGTCGAAAAACTAAGTCTGCCCCCCGGCGATAAAGTGTATCTCCAATAATTCTGTATTGCTGGGATTGAAACCGAATTTTTCGACGCTCCGACTTTGAAGCTTCAGGCCGAAAGGTTTGGGTTTGGAGATAGATGATTATATCCCCATACCACGGATCTAAAGTACTGATAAGAAACAAAGATTCGTCCGCAATGGACTCCTCTGCCACAGTTTCTGTGTCAGCATGCGGGAAATCACACATCAATTCCGCAAAAACTAAGGATTTATTAGACTTGGACTTCTCGAACTCCAAGTCGAACTCTTGCAGGATAACGATCCATTTAGAGTGCTTGCCCCCTAGCAGTTGTTTAGTCAAAATATAAATCATAGGGTTGCAATCCGAAATAACTGTAGTTTTACAGAGAAGAATGTAGTGACGAAAACGCTGGACATCTTGAACGGCTGCCAGGGCCAATTTCTCCACATGCGAATATTTTAGCTCAGTGGGGTTTAATGTCCTACTAAGATAATATATCACATGTTCCATTCCGAATTCATCTTCTTGGACTAACACCATTCCAATAGTGGAATGCGAAGCTGCGAGGTATAAGAAGTAGTCCTGGTTGTAGTTGGGAGGATGCAACAACAGTGCATGGGTCAACGCGTGCTTAAGTGCATCAAAAGATTGTTGGGCAATCTCGTCCCAAAAGAATTGAGCATTCTGTTTCAACAACCGTGTAAAACCTTTAGTGACCTCGGCGTAGTTTGGAATGAATCGGCGTAAAAAGTTTGCTTTCCCTTGCAAACTTTGGAGTTGGCACAAACTCGAAGGAGGAGGCAATTTGATGATAGCTTCGACCTTCGAGGGATCGACGCGAATGCTGGCTTTTGAAACAACAAATCCCAGCAATCGACCTGTTTCTATACAGAATACACACTTGTGGGGATTCAACCGAATACGATAATGCCTACACCTCATAAAAATTGCTCGTAAGTGGACAAGGTGGTCAGCTCGATGTAAAGAATGAGCAGGCAAATCATCGAGGTACGGTTGCACAATGTGTTTGATGTCATGAAATGCAGAAGACATCGCCCGTTGAAAAGTGGCTCCGGCATTCTTAAGCCCAAAAGGTAATTTGCAGTAAGCAAATGTCCCCCATGGACAAATGAATGCCGTTTTTGGTTGATCGGCAGGTAGAATATTGATTTGATTATAGCCCGAAAAACCATCCATAAAGGAAAACAGTTCACTTCCGGCACAATCATCAATGATTTGATCGATATAAGGCGTAGGATAGTTGTCTTTTGGACAAGCTCGATTTATATCCCTATAGTCGATACAGATTCTTATTGTTCCTTGTTTCTTGTTAATCGGAACAATATTCGATACCCAATCTGTTAACGGGATTGGATAAATGAAACCTGCTTTCAACAGCTTTTCGACTTCTGCTTTAATCGCAGCCACTTTTCTAGGGTGAATCTGATGCAACCGTTGCCGGACGGGTTTAGCATCCGGGTAGGTCTTTATTTCATGAACAACAATGGCAGGATCGATTCCTGGCATTTCCTCGTAAGACCAGGCAAACACATCGCGGAATTCTTGGAATAGGGCCTTGTAAGTTTGAATTTCATCTTCTGTACATGAGGCACCTATATGAATGTTTTCCTCAATTCCGGACTTCACTGAAATGTCAATGGGGATAGTGCGAGAAATATTCCCTAAATTCAACTCTGAATCAGGATGTTTCGTTGGATTCTGAGCGTCTTTGACATATTCAGTGGTAAAAATAGATGAAAAATCGTTTTCAAAAGCATCATCCTCAGGTAAAATTGAAGATCTGTGATGGAGATCTTCCCATGGTAGATCGTCTACACTTAGGATTTCGCGAAGTTGCTCGTCAGATGACACGACTTCGGGAAACGCTATCCGTTCTGAGGTTGATGTGAAAAGTGATTCCTCACTGACCACATTCATTTGGTCGATTTGGGTTGAACGCGAGTCGGTAAAAGACACGACGGCTTCATAAGAAATTTCATATGGACTCAAAGGCATAGCATCGCCGAATGAGTCTATCTCAGATTCAGGTGGGACAATCCAAGGATCGTCGTAAATAGTGGTGTCTGATGTAATCATATGAATTGATGCAAATGAAGGGTCTGCGTTGATTGGAGGGAAAGGAAAAATTCCCAGTAAACCGGAATCTTTAACTAAACCTACGCCAACGTCCCTATAAGGGATTGTCGTCTTACCGACATGCTGGATACTCTCTGAAGAGGCTGGGTCGGATGAAAAGTATGTCAGCTGATCAATTGTCACGATCTTACCGTTATGTGGAAACTTTATTACTCTGAAGACCGATGAAACGACCGCTGTCATAGCATATGACCAACTTCGACCCAAAAGAAGGTTGTAGTCTAGAGGGGCATCAACCACCTCCACATCCAGACTAACGGTTTTACCTTCTACCCCTATAGGCAATTCCTGTAGAATACCAAACGGACGGAACCCACGGCCATCAAAGGCCTTAAGGATGGTCGGGGATTGGTTCAGCGAAGGAGAACCAAGCGATCTCCAACACTGAATCGACATAATACACGTGGAAGCTCCCTCATCAATTACAGTCCGATGAATAGGCCTGTTTTTTACTATCACTGGAATCTGGAAAGCCATTTGATGGGGTAGACGCGGTGTACTATTTTCTAGATCGAAGATTATCAGATTCGGGTCCTGAACATCAACAGCTCCGATAGCCGACAAAAGTAATTTTCGCTGTGCTGGCATGATTGCAGCACTTCTAAAGCCGACATTGCTGAGGGTGAAACAGCTAAGTCCTCAACAATGTGGTAATTCTGGGCCGCTCTCGCATGTGGATTGAAAGCAGACCTTCGAAGTACACCCTTAGCGGGCGGTTTGATTACTAAGTCCGGGTTAGGTTTTTCGATCTGTAGTGGATCGGAACCAGGAGCTGAGGTTGATGGATTAGAATGAGAAGATTCTGCTTCCTTACCATCAACAGGATTCTTACTACCATAATCTTGCGACCGAGTCGCAATCCTCACATGAGACATCATCAAAATGGGTTCCTTCACTGGCAGTCGAGGAAGAACCTATCATCTTACTCTCCTGCTTTGGAAATGGATCTTTCAACACAGCAGGAGTGGGAGAACCTTTGACTATTTTCACAACCTCGGCCCGATGAGGGCAATCTCTTGTAAAATGATCCTCTTCACAAATAAGACAAGGATATCGAGGTTTTCGCTTTTTGTCATTGGTTTCCAACTTTTCTGTTTTCTCCTTCAGAGCCTTGTCTGCTTTAGCCTTATTCTTTCCTTTCTTCTTTCCACCGTTTTTTGATTTGGCCGTAGATGACTCTACAGCGTGAATATCGGCGGAAAGTTCAGGAGAAGACTCTCCTGTCGGGGAATCAGGCAAGGTGATTATAGGAGTAGTAGAATTCTTGGAAGATTTCTTCTTGCTCTTTGTGTTCATCGTACCAATCATACCATCAGCGGCATGAGATCCCGAAGGAGCAGCAGCGATTTGATTCGATTTTGGAAGATCTGGGATCTTCTCGTGTAACGTACCTGACTGAGTATAAACTAAGTCAAGGTACTGCGCCTGAGCAATGACTTGCTCCTCAGTAACTACTCCGGCCTTAGCTACATCTTCAGTAATCTTCGGCAATAATGATTTAACAAACCATTCAGCTAAGATTTGGTCCGGAATAAAAACTTTCACTAACCTTCTTCGACGTCTCCACTCATGAATGTGATCAGAAATATACGTGGACGTCGATTGTTTTAGTGAAGTTAATAACTTCGTGCCGTTATCGTATCTGACCGGCAACTGAAAGTGAGTTAAGAACGAGGTAGCTAACTGGCTAAAATTGTAAAAAGAGGCCCGTGGTAACTCAATGTACCACTTGGCTGCGAGACCAATGAGTGTACGCTGGAAAAGACGTAAGCGGATCGAATCATCCGAGATAGAATTTGAAGCACACCAGAGGTGGTAAGTCATCACGTGATTGGACGGATCCTCTCCAGACTTACCTTCGAACTTGGGTATATCACTGGGCAACTTATTTGGCATTGGCGGCCAGAACTGAAGATATTGAATTGGATCGTTTGTTAGGCGCGTCAAGTCTGGTAGATCCAAACTTGCGATAAACGGTAATTGCCGGTTAGGATCTCTAAAACTCTGGGTCACAAGACCAGTCCCAGGAGGAGGATATCTAGGATAACTAGGAACAGGAATCGCATTAGGGATATTATATCCTCCTGGAAAACCAGGATTAATCGGACCGTACTGGGGTTGTTGAGGTTTTTGATAAGTGTACCCAGGATACGGTTGATACTGGTAAACCGGCTGCTGGACAGCTTGCCCATATTGGTACTGTCCCTGGTACGGTTGATGAACAAATTGAGGTTGAGTAGTGACAACCGTACTTATACCAGGCTGACCTATAGGCATCTGGACCGTGGTTTTAATCGTAGATCCAGACAACGGTAAAGATGTCTGAGGAGTGGTTGCAGAGACAGTAGAAACCGGAGCTATCGATACTCCAGAAGTAAGTGCGGCAGATGTTGCGGTAGTTGCAGCAGCCGTTTGAGACGGAGTACTAGGTGCAATTGGCAGCTGAGTAACTACCGAAGTTACAGAAGTTTGAACATTTGACTGGACAGGTTGCGGTTGCTGGGGTGGACCAGAAACTACGGGTTGTCCAGTTTGAGGTACCAACTGTATACTTGGCTGCAACACCTGTTGACCCTGTGATGGATCCCACACTATCATTCTAGGGTATTGACCCGTAACAGGTTGAGGATACTGGGATCCATAACCGGATTGAGGATAGGATTGATAACTGAAAGATACAGTTCCCATACCTTGAACATATGACTAACCTTGAGGTGGTTGATAACCTTGACTCGAGTATTGACCTTGAGGTTGATAACCTTGGGGTAAATACTGATACTGGGGTTGACCTTGACCTTGAGGTTGATACCCTTGAGGTAAATATTGATACTGAGGTTGACGCTGGGGTACATATTGAGGCTGGGGTTGACCTTGAGGCATGTATTGCACCATAGGTACATACTGAGCTTGAGGCTGCCCCCCAGACACAATTTGTGTACCTTGAGGTTGCCCCCCAGGCGTTAATTGAGGCTGCCCCCCAGGCGGTAATTGGCCACCTTGAGGTTGAGAAACGGGAACTGAACCTGACATCATGTAAATGTCTCCTACACCCAACGGTTTATTACCATTGTTTCCAGCTAATAACCCATGATCAATAGGTTGAGGAGATGCCCCCGCAAAGGTACCAGAAAGTGACTGATACCCGGTGGGAACAGAAGGACCGCCGTGTAAGAAAGATACAGGAGATTGAGTGAACACGAACGACTGACCAGACATATTTACAGGAGTATAAATACCTCCAGGTGGAAAAGGAGTACGAGGTGTAGAAAAACCTATCCCTGAGTTTTCTAAATAATTTGTTAACGGAAGGTACCAAGTAGTACTTCTAGTAGGACTGTAAAAGATAGATTCACGCTCCCTGAGCTCAATAGTAGGTTGATCTTCAAGGGTAGATACGCCTAATTATTCCTCTGGAGCAAGTTCTTCAATAGCTATCAAACCAGTAGGAAGATTTTCGGTGATGACTCTTTCTACCCTGGGTGAATCTGGTACACTAGAAGTTGGAGTAACAGGTTCAGATATTTCAGGTTCTTCGCCTATATCACTAGTAGATGAAAAACTACCAGCAAGCTCAGAAACTGTAACAGCTTCGGGATTATAACCTGTCTCTAGACTTTGGTAATCTGGATGGACTACCAAGGAAGATTCTCCTTCTTCAGGTGAACCTACTCTACTGCCACTAGGAGGAGTTACAAGGACCTTCAATCCTTCGTACTGACCCGGGACGTCTTCAGGAGGTCCACCCCGTGATCTACGGAGTTTCCTCAACAAATCAGTTCCGGTAACAATCTCAGGTGACTTGCCCCGAAGTCTACGGGACTGTCTCGGTAATTCCGCCACAGCTAAAAACTTTTAACTACTACACACGAAAACAAAGTAAAATCTCAAATCAAACCACCTAAAGTTGCTAAAGAACCAAACAAATTTGAATCACACGCTTGAAGAATCTAGGGCGTCAAACCAAGCACAAACAGTAGCCTTCCAGACCGAAAACGCTAGTTGGAGATGAAACCCAACATCGCTGGATTCAGTACAGAAGTGGCGGGTGGAACAGTTACCCCGACAACCTGCTTAATGAATAGACCGGCACAAGTTCCTCCACTTTAACCGTCTCGAGTGAAGTGAACCCCCCGGAAAATCCAAGTGAGTCTAGCCGACGTCTGCTCCAGGTACAGTGGGATCTTCCCTCCACCGTCACCTCAGTAGAATCCTAAAGATTATGGTCACTAAGGTTACCAACCGCAACAAATGCACCTGGGGGAACAGTCTACACTCCGACAGCACGCAAGGGCAGAGTATCAAGCTCAATCCCCTTGCCGGCTCCTTGACAATAATCCAAGGTTTACCGACAAGTGACCCCTGGCTCCTCGACAATGGTTAATCCGAGGTTTACCGTTTGTAATACGTGCGTGTCTGGCGTCATTCCCAACGAGGGAGGATTGATCCCCTCACTGGTTCGGACACGAGCTCGTGCTTCTCCTTTAAGAGGAGCTTTCCCAGAGTACAAATGAGACAATTGGATTTATTCTATCACAAGATAAGCTACTTGTTTGGTTTTGTTGTCTTGTATAGTTCATTACTCTCCTACTCCAAGACACTAGCCTGATCTAAATTGGTGTTTCAGAGCCCTAGTAAATAAAAGTTACTACGTTGATTTTACTTTAAGCGTTAATTTTATGGTTTTTCTTAAAGACAAAAGGTAGCGGAAATGAAACCAATGGTGTGTAGACTCGACTCGCAACCACTACAAAGATGCACCTAAGATGATTTACGCTACTTTTCTCTTTCAATGAAACTCCTAACTAAGAGAGTTGGAAAATGCAAATTTTATAGAAAACAACTTTCTTAGTAAAGACAATCAAAGAAACAATTCTCTTTATCTTTCCAAGCATACAAACATAACCACTCCTTACGTGCACGAAAAAATCTTTTTCTTTCAAAATACTCCAAAGCTACTTGAAACAAAACTTTTCAAAGGAGATGTTTTTGTATTTTTTCTTATTTAATAAAGCATATAAATCTATTTTAACGAAAATCAATCTCAAAATCTATAAAATCTATGAAAAATTGACTCACAAGCAAATCAAAAAGAAATTTACTCTAAAGCAAACCTAACGAGGCAAAAGCCTACAAGGATGATTCTAGGTTGTTTTACTTGACCACAATCAAGCCAAGGACCAGCTAATGCAGAATCAAAAGACCAGTCAAAACAAAACTCAAATCTTTTTGTTCTTTTTGTAAAATGGAATTCAATACTCAATCAACAAGCACTTCAAAATTTGCCAAAGAGACAACTCAAAGGTAAGTTGCTCTCACAGGTAGACTTTATGACAGGTCCGACTCCTAAGAAGGCTGACAAAACCAGAGAGATCTAAGGCTTGACAACTTCTACCGCCAAAGTCACTACAGGACCTACTCAAAAATCAAACCCTAGGGCTTAAACTTCTATGAAATCCACAAAAACACTCAATTCTATCGAAACAAGTTCAGGTGAAGATCTTTGACAGAAGACTAATGGATCTGGGCAGTAAAAACTAAGAAAAAGCAAAATCTAAGAGGAAAAATGTAAAAAATGGAAATTTCTTAATTTTTAGCAGGGTACGCAGGCAACCTGTTAAGACAGGTGCGGGCCCGCTCTGTGCACACAGCAACAGTGCGTACAGGTACGCACTGTGCAATACTCAGAGGGTGCGTACTACTGGAAAAACCAAGAAAAACTAAATTCAATCTAACCCTAAGCTATCCCACCCAAATACAAAGTCACAAAGCCAAAAACCAGAAAATAAATGACTTTTCTCAGATCAAAGTTGCATACAAAGGAAAAAACTTTCACATCAATGGAGTCCCCAGTGGAGTCGCCATTTTCTCAGGCGGAAAGAGTCGATAGTGCGGACACAACCAACCTCCCTAGAAGCCTAAGACTCTCTAGTGACAAACAAGACAAACAAGAGCAATCCTTCTCTAAACATGCATTTACCATACAAGAAATCAAGTGTTTAGATCCTACCTGTAGTCCAACGCTGTTGTAGCAGTCCAGCCTCGCTGATCCGGATGAGCTCCTCCTTCACTTCGAAACCTGCATTCACTAACAATCAAATGATTAAATAGCACTTGATAATCTCATAAAATAAAACATATTTAACATATAGACCAAGGAGTACATGAAACAACTCATAAATAACAAGTTATTGAGAAGAATGGACTCATTTGCATTAATAGGAAACAAAAGGAACAATTACAACCTGAGCCTTGGTGTTGTGCAAGTCCCTCCCAGGGTCCATCAAGAGTTCTCCTTTACTTTGACAAAGCTCACCCACTTCCAAATAGAACAAGCAAAGATGGTAATCTCTCCTCACAAGTTTCTAAATGGGAGTCCTAATTCCAGCAGCATCTACCCTTAGAAATGTTTAGCTTTCAACCTCCCCTCCTTCTGGCCCAATGCCTTTATTTATAGTGCTCAAGAGGAAGTTAATCAGGTCCACCATCAATGGGATAATCCCCTCTTTGGATGGGATAGCTCCCTTATTGATGGGATAAGTTCCTCTTTGGTAGGGATACATGAACCATCTGGAGGTGCTTCATACACGTCAAACATACTTCTAGAAGCCTCTAGAAATGACCACAAGTAACTTTTTTGGAGTGAAACTTGCGCCTTTTGACCTTTACAGGGGTACGCACCTGCCCCTTTTCATACAGAGCGTACAAGTACGCAGTTTTTGTGAACATTAGGTGCGTATACGCAGGTAAGGCCGAGAGAATCTGCGTACCCAGAGATAAACACATTTACAAAGACTTTCTCTCTTTTTGGAGTTTGACATGGAGAGCAGAGGCATAAGACTTGCCCAGGAGGATAGCATGACTGTTGATAGAGCCATACTAACTGTAAATAGCCATGGTGACATTTTTTAGTGTAACAACATCCTCAGTCATCAAATATCTCCATTCGACAAATTTGGTCTTGGATATGCAGGTTAACCTTCTAGAAATATTGATGCAAACCCTAAAGCATCAAATAATGTGCAGAAGCTTCAAATTTGTTCAAATACCCCCAACTCCAGCAAAATCAAGGAAAGGAGTCATAATAACATTGGAAGGACCTATACTCTAAGAAGATATGTTGATATTATAGGTAGCAATGAATATCATCAAAGAATATCAAGGTAGAACAACTTTAGAAGTGCACCAAGAGAATCTTCATCTTCCACATATCAAACTATATTCTTTGGCTATTGTTACTCTTGTGCAAATTTTGAGCATATGGAAAATGATTGCAGGGCATATAACAAAAACGACTCCAATTAGTTCCCCATAAGTAAAATTGCAGGGAGATACTATGATACAATTACCAACATAAATTATGCTCCCTCATTTATGTACATAAATGAATGCTTCAAATACCATAATGTTGGACATACAGATCATGATTGTAACTTGAATTGGATTCCTAGACAATTTGAAGAGTCATCAATCAAGCATGCAAAAAGAGACACAAAAATTTGACGAAGGAAGTGCATTCAGCCAAAAAAAGAACATCTTTAATGTGCCTTGAATATTCAAGAAATCAATCCTTGTTGTTCATCAAATTAGGGAATCATAGGAAAAAGCTATTTTCTTCCAAGGTTCTTCCTATTAAAAATAAGATCATACATAGTATTAGGGGGAGATTAGGTCAAAGATTGTCTCATAAGTTAAGAACTATTATAGGGGGAGTAGCTTTATGACAATAAGAACAACACTATGGCAAGATAATTATGAAGACAAGATGAAGCAACATAATAACAAGGGGAGTAGCATAATGAAAGAGGAAGCATCATATGAAGAGGTTTCTATTGATGTCAAAGGGGGGGGAGATTACTGAAAGGGAGAATGTATTGCCATCAATGAAAGAGGAGGACATTGTATGATAAGGTTTCCATTGATGTTAATATGATGTCCAATATTGTTGCTAGCCCTATATGATGTAAACCCCTAGATGCTAGAACATCATTCCCTAGCCTTGTTGAAGATTCCCATGATTCCCTAGCATGGAGAAACCCTAATGGATGAAGATGACATAGAATCCCTAGCAATGAAACCTTAGGTTTATGAAAGATAACCCTAGACATGAGATGGATTATATATTATTATAAATAAACCTAAAGATATGGTTACTACTAAAGAGATGGTTATCATGAGAAACATTTCTCTATCAATATCCAAGTGTGATGCTCATTTTATCCCTTCAAGGAAGCAACGTCGTGGTATTGGAGGCATATTTCTTCTTATAACTTGGATATTTTGAGTAGAGGGATACTAATAATAAATTGTTGATTCAAATGGAAAGGTGGTCATAATCAATAGAAATCTAAAATAAATGGGAGGGACAAAGTCTTTGAGTTTATAAAGGAGTTAGCAGATGGTTTTATAACTAGATTTTTGCCCATTACTAGTAAATAAAGGTTCCTAGAATATGGGAAAAGAAAGAAATATTGGAAACTTCTTCAGCGTGGGAGATATTTAGGATTTAATTTCCTTATGATTGTGGCATTAAGTTTGGTATTGATGGTGGAAGGATGGAATTGATTATGGTTTTAGGTATATCATCCACACTCTTGTAGATCCAAATTGAGAAAACATGAATAAGTAAAACAAGGAAAGACAAACAACGAACTTGATGGCTAAAATAGCTAAAGGGCATCTTCATTGAAGAACCATCTATGAAC
The DNA here is from genome assembly GCA_031772625.1 of Pinus tabuliformis. Lineage (NCBI taxonomy): Eukaryota > Viridiplantae > Streptophyta > Pinopsida > Pinales > Pinaceae > Pinus > Pinus tabuliformis. The sequence continues at coordinate 240,582,323 of CM062809.1, forward strand.
TAAGTATATAAAGTTTCTAACAAAAATATGTTAGACATCATGGCCCAACATGTTGGTAATCATAGTCAATGCCTTAACATATCTATTATTTACACCTAAAACAATGTGTGCGATGAAACTAATTTAAATAAATATTACACAGGTCGGCCTATAATTTGGCCTCCTTCAACCAACAAAAATGTCCCTTCATTATTTCCAAATCGCTATAAATATAGCTCACGGTCCCTCAAATTAACCACCAAAAAAATTGGTTAAGAATGTGTTGTAGTGGCTACAACCACCCTCAAAAAATTTTCCTTAGCCTATTTTGAAGCCTCCCCTTTCAACCTTACACAACACTTTGTCTTGCTTTGTCAAATACTCAAGCTTCATTTTTTTCCTCGCAAAAAGGTAGTCTGTCGATAACAGTTGATCCATTCCCCTCACAAGCTGCTCACCCAGACTTGGTCCAGCTATAGGCTGAGCAGCTTCCCAGTGAAATTTGTGCATTCCTAGAGGGCAACCAACCTTCCCTCCAGGAATTGTACAATCCTCTTCGACAATCTATTGGGCTCCAAGATTGCGCAATCCTTCCAGCCAACCCTCCTTGCAGGATTTGCGTAATTTTTCTCAACAGCAGGCTGTTCAGCCCAAGATTTACACAAATCTGGGCAGCAGTCAACTTCGCAGCCTAGAAATTGCACAAATATCTTGGGTAGCCGACCCAGCTCCCAACCAGAAATGCGCATTTTTCTCCAGTAGTCTCTTGTATATGCAGTTGTTGGCTTGGTGGGGCCTGACCCAGGTTCAACCTTAGTTAGCCAAACAAATCCCTACACTACTGGCCCTTTTGACATCAGCCTGTGGAGCGTGGACTGAAGTCTCACCCAAAGCAGTATGGGGGGATGCTAGAACCAATTTTCCGCACCCTGAGATGGTCGTGATGTCAATTTATTTCTTCTATTCCTAATTTCACGCAGGTTGTTAAGTTCTAGGGCTCTGTCAATCTAGCCCTTTATTCCACCCTTCAGTACCTCCACGAAGGGGTATGATTGGCCTTCGTGCATCCCTAACCTACAACTTAGGTACTTCCACACTACTAGGGAAGCATATTGTGCAGATTCCCAAACTTGCTTAAGTGTCTTACTTATCTTATTAAACAATCACAGTTAGCACCGCATAAATAGATATCCTTATTTGCATTCAATTATCCAACGTAATTACATACATTCGCGCATCACATAAGTATTATAAGCGAAATTCATACACAATAGGACAAGATGTATTAATATGAAACAAAGACACAGAATTTGTGGAATACTTCTCTTTATTGATATCTTCAGATGATCACAGACTCTATCTGCCCTGGGCACACAAATGCAAGGGTCCGCGCACTCAGTTGTGGACTTCCACCCTAGGCCTCTACGTACTCAATTGCATAGCCTATACCTACACTAAGACCCGAAACTTAGACTTCTCTCCTTATCGCTCAAAACTCCTTCTACAACTTATGACTCCTCAGAACTACTTAGAGCTTACTTACTTAGCTCTTTTTATACAATCCCATGGTCTGTAGACCATGGGTAGATCTTTTATAGCTAACTTTACTTTACAAAATAAGGGTGGACAACCCTTTATGACTCATGACACCTTCGCACTCCATGACCACAAAATGTGGAGTCTTTACAACTTTATTACAAAATTCGACCCAAAACATGGGCTTTTAGCCCCAAAACTGTCCTTGGGGGATCATGTTCCCAACAGGCCCCCAACACAAACATCGTGACTCGCCCTCGAGTCACTCGGCTTGTGTAGAGATCTTAGTGTGAAGACCTCCCAGCTCGACCCGAATAACCACAACCTTGGCAGTGCATTGTGCAGTCGCATGCTTTGCGTCTTCCACCATTTGCTCGGTCACTGCTCTTGAACTGTTGACCTGAAGCTTTTGCTGAGTTTCTTGCAGAGTCACAAGATTTCCTTCAATAGAGGTTGTCACTGTGTAAGCCTCATCTAGCCAGGGCTTCAATCACGCCTTCAACACTGCTTCCTTTTTCTACGATGCATCCACCCGTTCTTTCAGCTACTCCATCAGGGTCCTCTTGCAAGCTTGTCAGGACCTCGAACGACTGCTCGAAAAGTTATGTGAAGTCTGCTACTACAGTGTCAACTGCTGCTATTGCCTCTGTGACAACAATTGCACGCTACTCCTTTACTTTTAGTGGGGTTGAAGGTTGAGCCTTCAATTGTAATTCAATGATCTACAAGTTCAACTCCAACTGAACCCTTGCCATTTCTTTCTGAGCATCGCACACCCATATAGCTAGCTTGCAGACGCGCACCTCGACTGCTTCTTCATCAGGAATGGCCAACTCTAGGTCCATTCAGCATGCCTCCTTGACAACCTGCATTATATGCTTGTTTTGGTTGGTCACCTCGGTCACAGCAGCAATGGCAGAGTCTCCTTGTAGTGCCATCTGCTCATTGTTAATCCATTGCTCACTGATCACCAGTAGGGTGCAATGCTCACGGGCCCTCAACTCTATAATCACTCCATCCTACAAGAGGTGGAGTGCTTCACCAGGGAGCATTGCCAGATTCAACCCCACTCCCTTGAGGGTGCTGACAGTGGGTCTGTCAGCTTCATTCTCCATGGTTACTGCTCCATCAGCTAGCATTATCACACTGGAGGCCTTCGTGCGCAACATCTCAGCATCTTCTGAAGTGCCGATAACAAGGCTACTAGACACCGTTCCAGCCTATGATGCGCAGGTCTACAGCTCCTGTAGACACGTCTGGATGGCCCCCAATACTAGTTGCTTCTACTGCTCAAACTGTTGTAGGGCCTCCACAGTGACATCCTGCACCATGTCACTGATGTCATGCAAATTTCCCTCAGTGAGGGTGATTGGGTCCGGTGATGACTTAGTAGCCTTAGATTTCTTCCTGGACCCTCCTTTCTCCTGCTCCCTTGGACGCTTGATGCGGGCAGACGTCACCTATGGGTCCCCGCCATGTTGTTTTGTCTTCTCTTCCATCTCCTCCTCTATCTCAAGTGAAGGCGACCTACCACCTTCGTCAGAGCCCTGCTCTATTCTACATGTTTGCTTCGTCATCTGTTGAGCAGCATTGCGCTCTGCCTGGGCCTTATCAGCGACCTCCTTCTTTCTCTTTTCAGTCAGCTGCATCATATTGAGCTTAGCCTCCTCCTCCTTTTTCTATGTGGTGGACTTGCTCCCTCCCACCACCAAGTCTACTGTGGTGCGCCATTCAATCAGCCATCAATCAAGTACTGCATCAATGGCGTCATCCATTTCCAAGTAAGGCAAGACATACCATTTTTTCGTAGGTCCTTCCGCGCCCTGATGGCCACATGGTGAAAATATCCTTTAAAATTTGTGTATTCCTACAAGTTGGAAAACACCGTAGGTGACAACTACGGTTTGCGATTGATGTCACGGCGGATGTTCATCTCCATCAAGATCCATAAGATTTTGTTGTCCTTGATTTGCTACACATCCTTGGTCGCCCACAGCGAAGCGTACTTCGCCACTTCTGCTACGTCCAGCACGACCGAAGGGAATTGGCTGTCCTCTAGCAGCTCCCATGCTACCAACACAATCAACAGCAAGAGCCACGCGTAGTAGAACATCTTGTTGAGTTGCTGTGCTTCTTAGTAGTTTGTTAGGAACTCTCCGTGAAGATAGTCTAACCAATTAAACTAGACTCCTTCGCTGCACTGGGCTGCTAGCATGACGACAGGCATCAACACCTCATCGACGTGACACTTCCTCATCACCTTCCTTGCTAAAATCTATGTAGCCGCTTTTACAGCAAGGTCACAGATGTTGGATATAGCATATCCACATGGCTTATTTACCAACTTAAACTTCTCTTTCATGGCCTCCGCGAGGGCCTACTCACCACCTTTTCCACCAAATATCATGGCCGGATTTTCTCTTGTGTAGGGCAACCGCGTGATCCTATGGATCAACCTGTCAGTGATGGGTATTGGCTCCTCTTGCCACAAACACCCATCATGGACCAAGAATAGCAGCCGCTTAATGACCAATATTGTAACCAAGGTGCGATTGTAATGTGGCACCCAAAGTAGGTTGAGTAACCCTACCTTGTCTACTCCTCTGAGCCACTTCCGCAGCTCCAATGCAGTCATTTTGGTGGTTGTATCGATGATGTGATGCATCATCTACTCAGTCGCCAGGTGTGGGAACTTCTCATGATCATCCAAGTCCCAATCTTCTAGTTTTAGCAGAGGAGCCCGCCCCAAGCGCGGTCCTTCGAAGACAATTTCATCTGGCAGTAGAGGGGTTTGCAAGGGGACCTTGATCTCATCGATATCTTTTGGTACCTTGGTCTTTCCCTTGCATGGAGGGACATACTTAGGCAACCGAGCGATAGCGTCAGCACCCTAGGCTTCAACTTCCTCCACGTCTGCTCCCACATCCTCATCATTCATCGGGATGTCTTTCATTTCTTCCTCCTTCGACTCTAGATTGATGGCTTTGCCCTTCTCTTGTGTGGTGGGCTTGTGCTTCGGTGGGTTTTTTCTTGGTGACACATGCACCGATATTGTAGACTGCTTTCCCTTTTTATCCTTTGTGCTCTCCTTGGTTAGGGTTAACTTTGATCTCAGCATCCTTGGTGATTTGGGGACTTCGGCTAATACTTCAGCAACCTCAGGAGCAGCTTCTTCAGCCTCCATATCAATTTCTGGCACTGACTCCTCTGCTTTGGTATCTATAGCTTCTATGGGTGCTGATATGATGTTCTGTAAGAACTCATGTGTCTCCTTCAGCAATGTCTCAAATATTGAACTAGATATCATAACTTCAAAGTGCTCATGGTTCATGTGTGTCTGAGAGCTCAACAACTCAATTCTCGAAATGCCAAGTGTTTTTCGTTAGGCAACCACTTGTAATTTATAGGGCATTTTGAATTCAAATATGACTATTCTCCCCAAATTCAGTTCATTAATGTCGGATTGGCGGCAGATTTTCAAGGATCTGGCCCATAAATTTTGTCTTAAATGCTGGCCCCCAACTCCATTTGGCTGCATTTCTACCGTCAAATCATGAACAATGTCTTTAATAGTCACTTTCTGGCAAGCTACGTGATTTCTCCCTAGGTAGCGCAGCTCCCTTCGTGTTGTCGCGAACCCTATGGCACTTCCTTGCTTTGCACAATCCTCCAATCATGCATCTCCCTAACCTGGGCAGTGTAGTTTATAGTCATGCACCTCCTTGCAGCTGCTTGGAGTGCTAAGACTATGCTACCTTCATATAGTCACATGGTCAGACCACGGTGTATGGCTTCAAGCGACTGCCATTCACCTTTCCTGGGAAGGGATCTCCATTCAATTTGACCAACTGAACCACTCCTCCGTTGGTAATCTCCTTAATGACATAGGGCCCTAACCAGTGAAATCTGAACTTCCCTGGAAATTTATCAAAATTACTGTCATATAACAAAACTAGGTCATTTACCTCAAATTTGCGCAGCTTAATGTGTCAATTCTGCCATGCTTTTTCGCGCTACTTTTGGACTTGTTGGTGAAATCCAGCTATAAATCTTTCTTCCTCAATCTCAGCCAGCTATGTGAGCCTCTCTTCTAGGGCTCCACAATCCGTCATACCCGTGACGGCCACTATGCGCAGACTAGGGACAATGTACTCCATGGGCATCACCGCTTCAACACCATATACAAGCCTAAAGGGTGTTTGTCTAGTCAATTTCTTGTATGTCATCCGATAGGCCCATAGTACTGTGGGTACGTGTAGGTCCCAATCACTTCGTTGAGCATTGCATACCTTGGTTAGCATGTTCTCCAACACTTTATTGAATGCTTCCATCGTCCCATTAGCCTGCGGGAGATAATGTGTGCTCTTCTGGTGATATACCTAAAATTCCTCCGTCAACGTGCTGATCGTCTCATTCAGAAAGTGCATACTACAATCACTCATCAAAATCTTTGGACACCCAAATCGTGTCAAGACATACTCAAAGAGGAACTTTGCAGTAGTCGTGCCTATGCAATCCTTCACAAGTGGTGCCTCTACCCATCGAGTCACATACTCCGTCGCAGTGATAATGTACCTTGCTCCCGTCTTTCCTTGGGGCTATATGGGTCCCACAAAATCTATCACCCATTTCTCAAAGGGTTGTAACATCATCTATGGATTCAAAGGCATCTCATCCCTCTGCAATGGCCTGCCAGTCCTTTTACACACATTACACACTTTACAGTAAGCTTTTGAATCCTAATGGAGGGTTGGCCACCACAACCCTGCGCGTAGAATCTTATGCACAGTCACTGTCCCTGCATAATGTCCTCCCATGGCACCCCCATAAGTGTCCGTGAGGATACTGCTCCTTTCAAACTCAGGTACATATTGTCACAATATCTCATCAGACCCCATTTTGTATAGATGCCCGGAAATGACAGAAAAGTTTGTCGCGCGCACCACTAACTCCTTCTTTTGTTGGACGGTGTATCCTTCTGGGGTAGTTCCTGTCGTTAGGAAGTGTATGATATCTTCAAAATGAGCATCCCCAGCGTGCACTACAAATAGATGCGAGTCAGGCAATCCTTCTTCCAAATTAGTGGGCTCTTCCCCTATTTCGATGTGTGACAGATGGAGTGGTCCCACGTTCAGTCGTCCAGGCTTCACAATAACTTCAAAATCATACTTCTAGAACAATAACAACAATCTACAGATTCTCCCCCCCAACATAGGCTTATTAACTAGGTACTTCAACGTGGAATGATCTGTATACATCCTAAAATGGCCACCCAACAAGTAGTGTCAAAACGTTTGGAGCTCGTATACCATGGATAACCCTTCGTGCTCGGTGGTGTAATAGTTCTTATCCACTTTGGATAACCTTCTACTTGCAAACGCTATAGGATGGTCCAAGTCTCCTCTGCCAGCTTGTGTCAATACTGCTCCCAGCACTATACATGACGTGTCAACATGTACATGAAACTCCTTCTTCCAATCTGGGAAGACTAAAATCAGCGTGGTGACCATCTTTTCCTTCAATACATCTAATCTTTTCTTACAGTCCTCGTTCCAGCAGAATGTGACATCCTTTTTCAACAACTTCTCCATAGGCACAGTGATCTGGGCATAACCCTTGATAAACTTCCTGTAATATCAAGTATGCCCTGGGCACAGCTGTTTCACACTCCTGGGTGCTTCTAAGTTAAGTATCACTGCAATCTTCGTGGGATCTATCATCAGTCCCTTTCTACAAACCACATGACCCAGCAGGGTCCCAAAAGGAACACAAAATAGGCACTTCTTCAGATTGAGTGAGATCTGGTATCTTCGGCAGGTATCTAGCATCGGGTGCAAGCTTGCCACATGATGCTTCACCAGCCCAAACATAGTCCAATCATCAAAGTATACTTCCAAGAACTTGTGAATAAATTCTTTGAACACAATGATGACTACACGTGAGAAAATTGTAGGTGAATTATTCAATCCAAAAGGCATTATAGTGTACTGAAAACACCCCCACTCAGTCACGAACATCGTCTTTCTCCTATCCTCTGACACAATTTTGATCTAATGGTACCCAGAGAACCCATCAGTGAAGGAATATGCTTCCTAGCCACCTACATTGTCCAACACTTCATCAGTCAATGGAGTCGAGAAAGGATCATGTACAGAAGCGTCATTCAACTTCCTGAGATCTACGCATATCCTTATTTCATCCTTCTGCTTCTTTTATTGTACCACCATTGGGCTTACCCAATCAGATTCTTCCACGGGCTCAATGATCCCTTCCGCGAGCATCTTGTCTAGCTCTAAGAAAACCTTGTCCTTATACTTCGGATTGAGATGATAAGGTCTTTGCTTAACAGGGTTCGTGTTGGGCTTTAACTTGATCTTCATAATACCCAGGTCCCTGATTATCCCTTTTAAATCTATAAGCTTAGTAGGGAACAAATCCTTGTATTCGCGGAGCAATTCAGCGACCTTATCCACCGTCACGTCATCCCAGTAATCTCCAATATTTGAAAATTTGGGCTTTGCCTATGTACCAATATTTACCTGTTTTGTTTTAAGTGGCACGGTTATATCAGGATTCTCAATCTGCGATCCTTCAACCTCACCGTGACCTTTTGTTTCAGGGATGTTAATCTTTCATGGATCCTCATCTTCTTCTTCAGCGGTTATGTTATAGCATTCCAAGTCGTGACTCAGCTGAGTAGTCCAATCAGGCTGAATCAGGTCCAAAGGATCTTGCAATAACCTAAATATTGTTTCTTTCACTTCTTGTAGTGCTTCACCAATACAGTCAAAGCCGTCTTCAAAGCTGAATGTCATTATGAATCCCTCGCACAGAATATCCTATTCACCTGTACCATGGCAGAGCTCCATTTATAAGTACCATTTCATCGGGATGACATCGAGGGTGTGAAAAAATAAGTGCACCCATTCAGGTTGGGGTTTCTCTCCATAATCCTGAGGCCATTTGGCCAAGTGCGCATGCGGGTCATCCTGCCCATCATATTTGTCCTTGATTCGTACCTTCGGCTTCCCAAAGAGTGTTCTCATCATCCTTCTACACTCGCGCCAATCATTAAATCTACCCTTGTGCATACCCCACCATCTTCCGGGCGTAGCACGCAGTGCCTAGTCCAAAGCTTGGAAGCGCTGCTTCTCTGGTACCTCCCTTTCAAATGAATCCAAAAATATATCTACATCATTCAGGCCATCATAAGTGGGCAGATTTCTTACCTCTGATGACACACAGTGGAGTGACTAGGTCATCATGTTACAGCTTAGCGTGGTTACTTTATGTAACCGATTTTGCCAGTGCTCTAATTCTTAATCAGAGTCTGAGGTGCAAGAACTCTCTTGATCCCATTTAATTTGTCCATCTACTATTGGATTCACCCAATCTTGGTCTTGCACTATTATCTTATAGATACAGTCCAGATCGTCATCACTCTCATAATCACGGACTGGTTTAGTATAGCACGATCCTTCAGCAGGATCTAGGGGTACTATTACACGGAGCGATTTCTTTTCAAATATTATCTTCCACTTCTTTAGGTTGATTACCCCATTCATATCAGTAGCCCAATCAATTCCAAGGAGCACAGGATAGGCGTTGTTGTCGTCCACAATTTCTATTACTTCAAAGTCAGCCAATGCGCTTGCGCCTTCAATATCTACAGTCACCCCTTGCAGCTGCCCCATGGGGATGATATTCTACTGATTTTCCATCCTTATTTAAATCATAGACCACTACAGTGCGGGTCTTCCCATCCATTCCCAAGTCTGCTTTGGTAGGACGTTCGCATCTGACCCCGGATCCAAAATAACCTGATCCATTTCATACTCTCCTATTTGCGTGGTCAGCCTCATCTCCCGTCCTATCCTTGTTTTATGCTTAGCAATCTTTCGTACCATGCGCGCTTCACCCGGAGTGTTTCTGGCGCATGCATTTATAAGCTCCTGTAATCCCTTCACAGCCTTACTATCGTTCAACAACTTCATGTAGGTTTCTAGGAAGGTTGTAAGCATAGAAGGGTCCATTTCCTAATTAGGCTTATCCTTGCTTCCTAAGGTGGATGCCTCAACAAAGCTCTTCTTTGCTTCCATGAAAGTTTCATGTGCGTGCTCCAAATCAAATTCAGCCTCCTTCGTCAGAGCTTTGTGAACCCATGTGTTGCCTTCGGGTTGTTTCCCCTTATCATCTCCTATTGTAATTCCACTTTGGAGCACTAAATTCACATTTAGATCCTCTTCATGAGGCTCAGACATCATCATCTCCAAGTTCTGAGTCAGCTGAGGTGCTAGTGCCCCTTTGTCATGTATCCTTGCTATTAGCATAGGATAGTCCTCCATCTCATGATCAAACAGAGTGCAATATTTACACAATGGACGCGTTGGGTTAGTGCAATCGCAGGCATAGTGTCCTGGTCCTTTGCAATTGTAGCAGATTAGCTATCCCCGACCTCTGTTAGGTCCTCCTCCACCTCGGCCTTGTCCGTGCCATTGAAATCCTGTTCATGCCATCCTTGCGCTCTAGTTAGGGGGCTGCCTTTCTACCTGAACCCTATAGGTTGGTGTTCTATCCATCATCAATTCATAACTTCTGTTGTTACACTCATCATGTCATACCAACCTACAAAAGTTATAGAACAGTGGTTTCGATGTTTGTACAAACTCCTGTGGCAAATGACAGTTATCCGTGGTATGTTTCCCTGCTACCTGACATATAGTGCACCACAACGCAGGCCCCGCACTTGGTCCTGCTTGAACTTCTGGCCTTAAAGGCATCAGTCCCCCTCCTGCAATGTAATTCACAAAGACCACGCAATGGTCCTTGTCATGCCCTTGACCCTTGCATTTTAGGCACCATACCTCTTCGCGCACCCGTAGTCAAATAGTCCTATCCTGCTTCAAGCTCTACATTTCAATGTGAAGATTTTTCAACTGCGCATGGATCTGTTGAACCCCCAGATTCAGATCTTGCATCGATGTTTCATGCAACCTCATTGCAATCTCCAAGGCCTATGCCTGAGTTGTTATCTTCTGTTGTGACAGCTCAACCCTTAGGTGTGGCAGTAGTGAAGCCACAAACCATTCATGGTGTTTTCCATCTGTTAAGTTCATATTATCTTCGTAGATTTTACACTCCAACCTCTGATCTAATTCCCAAGGTTTCTCGCCTGGTTTTGTCATGATTTCCTTAAACCCCACAATCGACTATGCCTCGGATTTAGGCCTACTGAATTCTTTATGCAATGTGGTTTGGATGTCTGCCACTCCAGTGTTTAGGTTATCAATAGAGTATTTAGTGTACCAGGTTAGCGTGCAATCCTATAGAGCACTAACCAGTGTTTCCTTCTTCATGTGATCATCTGTAACATTCTGATCTTCCCATACAACTTTCACGACGAACCAGAACTGGCCCAAGTCCTCATTTCCCAAGCCTTTAAAAAAAGGCAACTTCACTGAATTTGCCATGCTGAACTGCGGTGGAGGTGGAGGTGGTACAGGTGAAGTTGCAGGTGGAGGTGGCAGTCAAGGGAATCCTTGTCTTATTAACTGAAGAGAACTTTGCGGAGAAGCCTGCACTACTCCCTCTTCATCACCTCATGGAGGTGAAATTAATGGACTATATTCAGGACCGTTTCTTCCTTCATTCCTGTAAGTTTTTCCACTTCGCGTAGCTCCGAACATCAAGGTAGCTGCATAACCCATTTTTCGCACAATAACATCTTAATCTAGGTATTCAAAGACTTTAAGTACTTACCTCGCGAACCTTTGAAAAACCACCCCTCCGCCTCACTTTAGCTGACTAAGATATCGACTATGAATTCAGTCACAAATCCTCCTATGATGCGATCGAGCCAATGATTGACAGTGTGGGCGATCTTATCCTCAGAGGCTTCTAATCTCTGTACTAAGTCCAGGGTCCAGAAAATAGGACCGTCAACTCTCCACCTTCCTTGGCTATCTGCTAGCTTCATGATCCACTCGTATAGCTCAACCAGAAAGGAACATAAAAATATCTCGTGGATCTCTATGTATAGGTACCTGTCCAGACACTATTCCTTTGTCAATCGCATATTTCTATTTTCTTGTGCCACGGATTAATGGATCTTCCTATTCAACTAGTCTCTAATCTCTTTCTCAGTTGGATTCCAATGATACAACATCACACATCTCTTATGCATATTTCAGTCCCGGCAAGGGAACCATTTGTTGGCTTGGTGGGGCCTGACCCAGGTTCAGATTTAGTTAGCCAAACAAATCCCTACATTACTGGCCTTTTTGGCATCAGCCTAAGGAGCGCAGATCGAAATCTCACCTGAAGTAGTATGGGGGGATGCTAGAACCAATTTTTTTCACCCTGAGATGGTCGTGATGTCGGTTTATTTCTTCTATTCCGGCCTTCGTGCAAGTCATTAAGTTCTAGGGCTCTGTCAATCTAGCACTTTATTCCGCCCTTCAGTACCTCCACGAAGGGGTATGATTGGCCTTCGCGCATCCCTAACCTACGGTTTAGGTACTTTCGTGCTGCTAGGGAAACATACTATGCATATTCCCAAACTTGCTTAAGTGTCTTACTTATCTTATTAAACAATCACAGTTAGCGCCCCGTAAACAAATATCCTTATTTGTGTTCAATTATCCAACGCAATTACATACATTTGCGCATCACATAAGTATTATAAATGAAATTCATACACAATATGACAAGATTTATTAACAGGAAACAAAGACACGGAATTTGTGGAATACTTCTCTTTATTGATATCTTCATATGATTACAGACTCTATCTGCCTTGCGCACACAGCTGCAGGGGTCCATGCACTCAGCTGTGGACTTCCACCCTAGGCCTCTATGCACTCAGCTGCAGAGCCTCTACCTACACTAAGACCCAAAACTTAGACTTCTCTCCTTATCACTCAAGACTCCTTCTATAACTTATGACTCCTCATAGCTACTTAGAGCTTACTTACTTAGCTCTTTTTATACCATCCCATGGTCCACAGACCATGGGTAGATCTCTTACATCCAACTTTACTTTCCAAAATAAGGGAGGACAACCCTTTATGACTCATGACAACTCTATGCTCCACGACCACAAAATGTCGTGTATTTACAACTTTATTACAAAATTCGACCCAAAACATGGCCTTTTAGCACCAAAACTATCCTTGGGGGATGTCGTTCCCAACAGCAGTTGATTTGACCAGTTCCCTCCGGGACTGAATAAAACAGACTTGCATGCATGGGTTGTTTTTCCCAAGGTAGCATGCAAAGGCATCCCTTATTTCAGGGATCTATGTTTAGTAGTTAGAGGTTACATGCAAGGAACAATTCAGAAACCTCCCTCCAAGTGTCACTTCCCCTAGATTTGTGGCATGCGCGTCACAACCTCGATGTTATCAAAACTCATGAACCAGATGTTGCAGAGCTCATTCCTCACATAAACCTTGTAGCTCTGACAACCCACATCACATCCAAGAGCAGTCGGCACATTCATCTTAGTTGTTTTGGGGTAAGCTCGCTTCCCACGCATTGTGCTGCATTTCTATTGCTTTTTGTGTATTCGCTTGTGTGAGTTTTTTTTACTTGATTTCTTTGAAATTCTGATGCCATTTACATGTATTCTAGCTTGTCCTATCTCTGTTTCAATTTCCATTTCTATCTAACTGTTGTCACATGCATGAAACTATTTTGCACGGGCATTTGCCCAACTGGCGAATAGCCTCACCCACATGCATGTTGATATGTTTGTTGAATCTTCCATTCTTGTTTTGCATGCATTGTTTATCACTTCTATTATCACTTAGTGTCACCATGCATTCACGGACTTACTTGCTTTCAATTTCTTGTCAGCGAGTCGAACCAACCTTGGCTCTGGATCTGCTTTCATCAAGGCTACATTGCGCAATCTAGGAAAGGAAGGCTCATCTTCCTCTCCAGATTTGTGCTTTCATACCCAACACTTGCCTCTAGGATTGTTTTGTGCATTTCTGGAGGACAGTGGATTCTTGGATCAAGAAATTGCACAAATATGTCCCTGGGCCAGTAGTCCTTACCAGCTGGAATTACGCAATGCACAATCCCATTAGTCAGCAACTAGACTGGACTATGCATTATGTAGTTCCAGCAGCCACTCAGTCTCTCAGTAGCCTAGACTATGCCTTGTGCAATCTTGGCAATCAGTCTCCTGACCTTCCGACTGAAATTGCGAAACCTTCATGATCATTCACCCAGGTATGTTGCAAGTCAGTTCTCATGTTCATTCTATTTTTTGACTGACAGATTGCTTGCTATGAGTGTTTCCATGTCTCCAGGTATCATAGGTGTTCATCTACCTCTCAGTAGTATAGGTACAATGGCTTCTAGAAGAGCAGAGATGAAGACATAATTTAGAGCACGCTTGGGGATGCAGTTGATCAAGTGTCTATGAGCTTGCCTACTCACGAAGACATCAAGTTTTTCATGGATAGGGACATCAAGCAGCAACATCACAGTGAGCGGCATCATGAACAACAGCTGAAGGTAGCATACCGAATGCAACGAACACAACGAATGAAGTGAACGCAACGAACGCAGCGAATGAAAGAGAAAGGTTGTTGACAATATAGAGGTGGAGAAAAGTTGCAAGATCAAGCAGATCCACTGATAATGAAAGAAACTTTGGAGACACAGGTAATGGAGTGATGGCGCAACATGAAGATCACGCAAAGGCAGAAGATGGAACAAAGAAGGAGTTGCATGTGCTGAAGCAGCAACTCAAGAAGAACATGAAGCTGCATAAATAGCCCAATGAGTTGAAGCAAGAATAGGAACAACAGTGGGCGGAACATGCACTCATGGATGAAACTGCGCCAGTACAAGTTAAGAATCCATCCCAAAAGCTGACATAGAGAAAACATGGTGAGCAGTCAAGGGATTCAGAAGCATGCATGTCATTATGCGCACGCATGCAATCCAACCCATTCAACACACTCACCAAGGCAAAGAGAAGAAGCAATTCCAACCGGAGATGAACGAGTACTTCAACAAATTGATGCGCATGACCAGCAGCACACACTTGAATATCAGAACTGACACTATGCATCAGTGTGCTACTAGTTCAACCACACCCAAGAATACCATGCGCATGTTAGCAGACAAATTGGATGAAGGGGTCACCCCACCATTTTCTATAAATATTCCCTCATAACTCATTGTATAGGCTTTTGGTCAGCCAAGCTTCTACTAAGACTATCTTGAAGAAGGCTTGGAGAGTATTGTAACGCGCCTTGGCTTCTCCACTGCACGAAGCTAGTACATCTCTTTAGAGGAGCAGGTGGATGTGGCTATAACATTCCACTATTGTGGCTAGCAAGTTTACATGGTGTATTGTATGATTGTGACTTGCACTTCTTTAATAATAAGAGCTAGCACATTTTCATGCATATGTTGTTATTGCAGTTGGACTATTATAGTTGCCTTAATGATATATTTTGTTTAAGTTACGTACTTGTATATGAGTTGATTTGTATGCAATTATATGAATCTTATTGTTAATGTGTTTCATATGTTGTTAATGTTTTCACTGTCCATGTTGACTTCTCTGTCGAACATTAGACATACATTTCTCATGAACCTTGCTATATCAACGTCACACTCATCTCTGGACTGATCCATGAGTGGTGTTTGTGTTATCTTACCTTGTTGTTGTGACTGCCGCATCCAAGTGGACTACTTTGCCAAAATTTGTGCATGTCCTTTGTGTGGTGTTCTCGTAGCCGAGTTGGGACTGATCCCTTTCAACCTGGAACTCACCTTCACCTTCCTCTCCCTTAGAAGTGTTGGAAACTCTCGTACACATTCCTTGACTCTCTGCATCAGTCACACCCTTGCTACTGATAGAGTTATCTTACTTGCCTCTGTGCGACATTGCGGTCAAGGCATTACCTTACGACCCACTGTTGGGACTCCTACGCCAAACGGTCTAAGGTCTAATTGGGACTTCTTACCAAGGAGATCCCCTTAACATGTTGGCGGGTCCAACATTGTCAACAGAATATAGAGAAGGATTTGAGCTAGCTGCAACCATGGGGAGGGCTAATGAAGTAAATAAGAAGGTTTATTTTGTGTGGTTTCGTCTTTTGATTGTTAGGTTGAGTTGGTGAAAATAGGCAACAAAGAAGAGAGGCATTTTTGGGCATACTTTTTGGTGGTTTTCCTCTTTGAACAAGGGCAAAGACATACATACATGTTACAAAATCCTTCTCAAGCAAGTGGAACCACATTTCTAAGGAGTTTGGATATATATCTTCTCATAATTATGACCCTTGGACATATGGCATATAAATTAGAGCTCATATTAGATTCATAAAAGTACAATGGAAAAGAGTTCAAATATTTGAGGTAGTGATCCAAATTAATAAGAACGAAGGAAAGGGATACTTGAATCAAAGAAATGAAGGAGACTTCGAACTTGTGAGATACTCTAAAAGTCAGCTCTGTATACTTGAAGCAAACCTACAACATCATAATTGTGGCAGTGCCTCAAACACCTGCAGACCTGTGAGAGACACTATCTTCATGTAGAAATTATGATGTAGATTTGCAACTACTTATGAAGTGTTAATCAAAATCATGAGACACAAACCTACTCTACTTCTCTGTGGACATTGATTCACAATTTAGAATAAAAATCTTATACATGTAAGAAGAAATCACACACATGCAAATAGTATTTTTCCTAGGGAAATCAATCTGCTAAAAATCCCAATGCCTACTTGCATTAATCTGATGAATAGAGATGTATTACATTTTTTTTTCTCAACTGATCACAAAATGTAAGTGCATAACCTATCTCTCTACTCACTAAGAATCTCTGACCTAGACTTAGTCCATTTATGCCTCTGCTTGAGCCCCTATATTCTTACTCATTTCCTTGAGAAATTAGGCCCCTATTATTTAGAAAATTCCTCAAATTGATTATGCAATTCCTTAGGGTTGATCATTGGACTCCATGTAACACATGTACACTCAAGACTAGTCTACAATTAATGTCACACTACCTTGGAATATCCACCTTAGACGGGGAACTTAGTTTCTATACATGCACTAGATATTTTGGGTTGATTGATCTGTTAACTAGATGATCAATGAGGTTGATTGAAGTCCCACTGCATAATTGACCCTCCACTAGTTCATCCAATAGTTAGAACTAGTTTAACTAAAAACAAATTGAGATAATTGACCTTGACTGCTACAAATCAGCAATCACACATGCTTAACTAAACTCTAACTCCTACAACTCGAATTTACTTAGTAAACTGGGTGACACAAGCCATGTCACACAAGTTAACAACATCCAAGTTGTCTGTTGATGTGGAAATTCAAAATTTCTCAATTTAATCAAGGAAAAATCAAATTGAGAATTTCTTGTTGCATTTTTCAACACTCCCTCTCAGCAAGAAAGGGATTATTAATCACGCTATCTTGCAAGAATATGGAACTCAAAATTCCCTCTTGACAAATCCTTTGTCAAAATGTCAGCATGTTGTTCCTCTATCGGAATGTACTGCAACAACATTATCTTCCTCTGCACATAGTTCCATAAATGGTGATACTGTATATATATATATATATATATATATATATATATATATATATATATATATACATACATACATATATATATATATGTATATATATGCTTGGATCGATCCTAAAAAATAGGATTCTCATAGAGCTTGATTCAACTATGATTATCATAGTAGAACATAGTTGGATCCATCATCTAACCAAACTATCCAAAAAATATCTTTCTCATCCAAATTTCCTCATATGTTGATTGACTTACAGCCATGTATTTTGCTTCTACTGAGCTGAGAACCATAAATATTTCCTTCCTATTGTACCAAGAAATAGAAATAGTTATAGACCCAACATTGAACATTCCACCTGATGTAATCTTTTGGTATGATGGACTCCCCACCTAATATGCATTTGTGAAGCCACACAGCTTCACTGCCTCTGTCTTTTTGTACTAGAATCCAAACTTGGTAGTGCCTCTGAGGTACCGTAAAACATGCTTTTCATCTTTCCAAAATAATTTGGTTGGCCTAACCTTAGCTTGGCTTAACTGGTTGACTGCATAGCACATATCTGGTCATGTGTTCACAAGATACATGAGTGAACCCACTAGTTGTTGATAAATGGTAGCATCCACTTCCTCACCTGATGTGGCTTCCTCCTTCCTGCAATTAGTTGCTACAGGTGTCTCCATGGGTTTGCAACTCTCCACACAAAACTTATATAATATTATCTCATTTTCATACTTTCCTTGAGATACAAATAGTTCCCCATCACCTTTCCATACTTCCAACCCGAGGAAGCAGTGCATGAGACCCATGTCCTTCATTTCAAATTCCCTTACAGGGTCCTCCTTGCAAGATCTGATCAGTCGTTCATCACCATTTAAAATCAAATCATCAACAGATAGGAAAATAATAAGCAATTTACCTTCTACCAAGATATTATAGAGGTTTTCATCTGCATCATCTTTTGTGAAGCACAAACTGATGAGATAGTTATCAATCCTAGTGTACCAAGCACGAGGAGCTTGTTTAAGACCGTACAATGCTTGCTTGAGTCTGCACACATGAGTCTCTTGATCAAAAGCCTCAAATCCTTATGTTTGATCAATGTACACCTCCTCCTCAATAAATCCATTGAAGAATGATGTTTTTACATCCATCTGGTGGATCTTCCACCCCAACTATGCTGTGAGTGAAAGAATTGATCTAATGGATAAGTACCTTGCTACAGGAGAAAAGGTCTCCTCATATTCAATTACCTCAACTTGAAAGTATCCTTTAGCCACAAATTTGGCCTTATACTTAGCTATGCTTCCATCTGTTGCCTTATTCACCTTGAAGATCCAACTTGAACCCACAAATGATTTATCTGTTGGTCTTGGGACCACTTCCCAAACATTGTTCTTTACAATGGATTCATATTCCTCCACCATTGAATCAACCCATACAGGTTTCTCTACTATTTCCTTGAAAGAGGATGGATCAGTCTCTATAAGATCAGTCATTAGAGTCATGTATCCAGTGTATCGATCAGGTGACCTTCTTTATTTGTGCTAATTTGAAGGAGCACCCATATTCTCCCTTGCATCCTACACAATTCTATCATCTCCCTTGGTTCTTTTCCTTCCTTCTTTGGCTGGTTCTGCTTGAGGTTCTCTCTCCACTCTGTGCTCCTCAACTTGTGTATGCTCCACAACTTCCTAACGCTCCTCCTTTGGAGCTAAAAGATCCTCTTCTGGAGGGTTCTAAAGCTCCCTCTCAAGAGAGAATTGCATCACTTTCTTCTTATCAAACTTTACGTATCTTTGCACAATTTTCATTCTTAAGGATGGAAAGTACACACGGTATTTGTGGGGAGTTTCTTCGCAAACTACAAATAACCCCAATTTTGTTGTTGGCTCAAGCTTCATCCTTGATCCTTTGGATACTTGGTAGTAAAAAGAGGCTCCCAAAATCCTGAAGTGAGACACATATTACTTCTGCCCCAAGAAATCCTCCTCCAATGTAATCATGCCCAGAATCTGATGAGGACTCCAGTTCTGCAAATAGATTGTTGTGTTGCATGCTTCAACCCACAAATGTAGAGATAGGCCTTGGTCATGGAACATCACCCTCACTGCTCCCACAATGCTATGTTTCTTTCTCTCAGCCACCCTATTCTACTATGTGTTGTGGGGTGTTTTCAACTCTTTTTTAATTCCTTCTTTTGTACAGAAATTTTTAAATTCATTTGACACGTACTCACCTCCATTATCACTCCTGAGAGCCTTCACCTTATTTTTTATTTATTTCTCAACCAGTGCCTTGAATTCTATGAACTTAGAGAAGATCTCGTCTTTCTTCCTCATGAAGAAGATTCATCGCTTCCGTGAGAAGTCATCAATAAAAATGACAAAACAATTGTGTCTAGTAGTGGAAGTTGTCAAGAAAGGTCCACAAACATTAGAGTGGACCCTTTCAAGGACTGCATGTGCTTTGTTGTCCTAAACATGGAAAGCGGATTTTGTGTACTTACCCAAAGTACATCCTTTTCATACATCTTACTACTCAAGTTCTCCTTTGGGGAGGTCAGTGGTTATTTGTTGCATAATATTCAAGGTGCGATGATGCAAATGACCAATTCTTTTGTGCCAAAATTCGCCGACATTACGGCCCTGCAATTTCTCCACCTTTTTATTAATGCAGCCTGGTCTTCCACATCTGTCTTATACATGTTCTTCACACAAACCCTGATGCTTCAACTATATTGTGGTTATATGTCTCAAGAATTATTTTCCTTTTCTAAATATCACATCATAACCATAGTCTTCCAAAACTGCAACATAGATGAGATTTTTCTTTTGGCTCAGAATGAGAATGACATCCTTGAGCCCGGGGGGGAGCTCAAACTCCCCCTGAAAGGTGATTGTACCAACCTCGGTCACACTATACCTTCCGTTGTCCCAAATCTCGACGTGCATCTACAAATGTTTCTCCTCCATTGATCTAAGGGATCAAATTAGTGCTCAAAATTGAAAGTGCTCGAAATGTCTCAAAACTAGCACCAAAGTGAAGATCTCATCGCCTTGAATCCAACATAATTTGTTTCACTCAAAACCGATATTGTATACTCTTGATATCACATTATAAGTAAATTCATTGTTTTCATGTAAGCTTTTCTTTCTCCATCTTGATGGCAACATTCTTCTTTCCTTTTTCTCCAAACTTAAAGGAAGTCTCACTAGTTTCTTCAAAAACATTTTCCCTTCTTGCCTCTAAATGAGTTGCCTATACACAAACTTCATCTAATTTTGTAGGGTTAAACATGAGAATGGTATGTCTCAGGTAACTATGCAATCCTCCAATGTATTTGAGAAAGGTATCTTGAGAAGACAAATATATACCCAAAATCAAAGATCTTCTCCTAAATTCTTGAGTATAAGATTGCACATTTTGTCCCTTAGCTTGTCTAAAGTTTTTCCAATCCATAATAGCTTTCTACATGTATGATAATGGATAAACTTGCCTTCTTATTGCAACAACAAAATCATTCCAAGAGGATAAAAACTTACCATGTTTCTTCATGTCCCCTTGAGTTTTTTCTTCCCACCAAATATGTGTTACACCTTCTAATCTAAGAGAAGCAAGTTGAATCTTGGTTTCATCATCTTTGATTCTTTGTATCCTGAAATACACTTCAATCTGACGAACCCAATTATCTGATTTCTCAGCATATACCTCTCCATTGTACATAGGCAAATCAAACTTAATATCAAGCTTTAGCAAAGGAGTTTTATCATGTCCTTTTGGAGAATTTTGAGGTGTTTGCTTTTGTGAAAGGGTAGAAGAAGTAGAAGATGGGATTAAAGATTAAAAGAGGAGAAGGAGAACTTGTGGAGCCAAGATCTCATATTGTTTCAAGGAGAACAAACACACCTCAAGCTTCAATAGTCATGGCACATGAAAAATGTCCTAAAGGGATGTCTGAAGATGAGAAAACTTTTAGAAAAGCATTCTTTGAGATGTTTGAGATGGTTAAGGTTTGTTGGGCCTTGAATATGCCCATTTTTCCATTGCACAGTACCACTATTTCATAACCTAAATTCTAATATTTTTAACTCATTTCATACCATAATACCACAACTTGTCGTCAATTCAGATCTTACACCTTGTGGTTGATTATCATTAGTTTTCTTAGCTTTTCTATGATTAGAGATGATTTTTTCATGATTTATTAATGGCAGTTTTTTCTAAGTTCATTTGTCGCAAGGTTCAATTATCGAAATTCTTCACAAGACAATTGAACTAATTGATATAGGTTGAGTGCGGAATAAATTATTGTAGGTGAAAATATGAAATTTGTAATCAACTGGGGATGAATCTTGAGATTCTCACAATCGGGTTTTGTTTAGAGTACCCTCATTCAAGTAACCCAGAAAATGTTTGGTAAAATTTTTCATTATGAGGAAGTTATGAGCAGGGGAATTTTAAGTACATAATCAGTGCCTGTGTAAGTACAAAATCGTTGAATAGTTTTGGTTCTTAATGGTTTCAGGTCTGAATGGTTTCGATTCAACCACAATTGGGCCAGTTAGCTGCATGTTCTAGAATATATTTTTTTTTGCTTAACCACAACCTTCTTTTCTACTATACATGGCATCTTCGATCTGATCCTTACTCCACTTAGCCAATTTATTATAACCACCGGTTGCACTCTTTCAATCCTGATGCTTTTGTAAATGGGAGCATATACGAATCAGTGTGGCTTGTTGCACAAGAAATCTGAGTAGGGAGAATACTGTCATGTAATATTTACTACAAGGAATATTTTCCCCCAAGTAGGCATATGTATGATGAAAATACACAGATCTGTAGTTTGTTGTATGAGGAGACGAGTCTGTATGGTTTTTCTACACGGGAGAGGTGAGCGAAAGGACTATTAAGTAGTTTATGTTGCATGGGAGTTTGAATTCATAAGAAGACATTTGATGATGATTTATTTTTCGTTTGAATCCTGATCCTTAATATAATTTTGATTTAGCATTTGAATTTTCTGTGAGTATTATGATTTGTTTTGATTCTTAAGAATTAATCTAGACTTGCTCCGAGAGTGGCAAGAACCCACCACCGCCTAGAAGCAAGCCTTGTAAATTTCATAGGTTATAAGTAGCATGATTAATTAGGATCTAGGTGTATGGATTTTGTTTTGAAAAACATTTGTTAATTAGATCTCATAATTATGATTATGTACTCAAGGTTGTAATTTGTTTTCTTGAAATTAAATAAATACCTCATCTTCGACTCATTGCAAACTAATGAATTTTTGTTATGCAACCAGCTCACAAAATAGAAGAAAAGATAGATAAATGACCTCAAAATCAGCCTCTTCGAAGGGAAACCTCCTTTACATTACACAAATGAATAATTCTTGGATAATACAAATGACAAAACCTCATTTCTATATATAGGAGTCTAAGGGGTCACAATATAATCAAAGCCGACATAACAATAATAATATAAGGGCACAACAATAACAATAGTGGGCTTTTATGGGGCACAATAATAACAATATGGGGACAATAGGGGCAAAACAATAAAAATAAGGGCTACAATGACAATAGTAATAGGGGAATCATTAGTATTATAGGGACCTAACATGCCCCTCTCCTTCCAAAAAAATTTTTCCTCAACGCTTGAGTAGTTCTGGATGCTTTTGCATAAAATTATCATCCTCCCAAGTGGAATATTTAGAAGGTAAGTTCTTCCACTTTATGAGATACTCTGAAATTGATCAATTTTTTAGATGTCGAGTTCTTGTTTCTATGAATGCTTCAAGTTCCAATATGATTTTTTCTTCCTCGTCAATTTCTAGCAATATTTTTTGAACTGGGAGCTTGTCACCTATAACCTTCTTTAAGAATGAAACATTGAAAACTGGGTGCACTCGGGAAGCTACAGGAAGCTCTAATTTGTATGCTATGGTACCAATCTTTTGCAATACCTTTTATGGACCATAATACTTTAGTGATAAATTATTATCCTTCTTAGCTTACTTGAGGGACATTTTTTTATATGGCTGTAGCCATAGAAATACCCAGTCACCTACATCAAAACTTATTTTGTAGCGATGTTTATCTACTTGTTGTTTTATTCTATTATGTTCCAAAGTGAGGTTATCCTTTAAGAGTTGGAGAAATTGTTGTTGATGCTCAATGTGATCTTCCACTGCTTGAACCTTACAATTTTCTTTTAAATAAGATGTGATGGATAGTGGATGATATCCACAAAGTGTAATAAATGGGGTCATTTTTGTTGCAGTATGGAAGGAAGTGTTATACCACCATTCGGCCAAAGGCAACCATTTAACCCATTGTGTATGTTTATCAGATACAAAGCAACGAAGATATCCTTCCAAACATTTTTTTACTATCTCAGTTTTTCCATCAGATTGAGGATGATCAGATGAGCTATGAGCTAACTGAGTACCAAGACAAGAAAATAATTTTGTCCAAAAATTTCCAGTGAAAATGGCATGTCTGTTGCTTACAATAATATTTGGGTTTCCATGTAGCTTTTGAATTGTTTCCATAAATGCAGTAGAAATTGTATTGGCTTTAAATGGATGAGATAATGCATAAAATTGTGCATACTTGGTAAGTCTGCCAACTACCACCATGATGACACTCTTTCTTTCGAACTTGGGTAAACTTGTGATAAAATCCATTGAAACCTCCTCCCAATGTTGACTTGGAATGGATAAAGGTTGTAATAGACCTGGGGTCTTAATTATTTCAACTTTATTTTGTTGGCAAACCAAACATTTCACCACAAACTTTTGAATATCAAATTTAAGGCCATCCCAAAAAAATTCCTTCATAACCCTGTGGTAATTTTTTAAAAATCATGAGTGCCCTGCTAAGGGAGAGGTGTGCAATTCCATAAGAATCTTTTGTTTGAGTTGGGAATTCTTACATATGTATAAGTGATCTTTGTACCATAACGAACCATTTTTCTAGCTAAATGTATCAAATGTACTTGGATCCTATTGTAACTTTTGAATGAGTTCCCACATTTCTTCTTCATTCTTCCATTCATCCCTTGCTTCATTTATCCAATCTGGTTGGATAATAGAAATGGCGTAAAGCAATGCTTCCACATCCTCATCATTTCCTGAGAGTGCATCTACCACAACATTTTTCTTCCCTTTTTTGTAGATGATTTCAAAGTCATAACCCAACATCTTTGTGACCCAATTTTGTTGCTCTTCTGAAGATAATCTTTGTTCTAAAAATTATTTAAGACTATCATTATCCATTTTTACCTTGAAGTGTCTTCCCGTTAAGTACGGTCGCCATTTCTTAAGTGCATGTAGTATTTCCAACATTTCCTTCTCATAAATAGCTTTATGTAAATACTTTCTTCTGATTGGATGACTTTCAAAAGAAATAGATCTTTCTTCTTGCATTAAAATTGTAGGTTTTAACCGCGTACAGAAATTACCTGCATACGAATTCTAGGACACAGAAAATAAACAATGCGAGAGCATAACACATAAAACACATACACAGAGATTTTCCCATGGATCCCAAAACTGGGACTACTAGCTTGATTTTTCATTATATTCCTTTCAATGTTACAATACATATTTATACATGACGAAGCATCCAATACCATGGACCGAAAACCATCACATCCAAAACCATGTGTGAAAAACATGCACAAAACCATAGGTAGGTCTCCCAACCTAATATAGGGTCCAAAACCAAAATTTTCCACCCCATAGAGTGGGGTTACGTGCACCCCTCAATCCCCCTATGACTCCCCCACTACGCAATCGACGCAACAAAGGGGGGGCTCCACCCCCCTTATAACCCCCGGTTAACTACGTGGGCTAGTTGTGGAAAGAATATAACACAACCCAACATTCTCCCACTTGTTGTTTTCTTTCCATAGGGGGTCACAAGAGAGCTTAGTCATTTATCCAGCCCTGCAACACCCATTGTTCCTCTACACCAAGAGAACTTCTCAGAGCTCACAGATTTTGTCAATGAATCTGCAGTATTCTTCGAAGTGTCCACCTTTACCAACAACACCTTTTTGTCTTCTATCATATCCCTCACAAAGTGATACTGAACATCAATGTGCTTTGTCTTTGAATGATATGCAGGGTTCTTTGCCAAGAATATTGCACTTTGGCTTTCACAGTCTATCCTTATAGTTCCCTATACTAACCCCATATTTGAACACAATCTCTGAAACCAAACTTCTTCCTTTCTTGCATGAGTGGCTGCCATGTATTCTGCCTCTGTAGTTGATAGTGCCACTACAGATTGTTTCTTACTAATCCAACTTACTGCACCTCCAAATAGGTTAAACACATACCCACTTGTAGATCTTCTCTAATCCAAATCTCCAGCCCAGTATACATCAACAAAGCCATGAATATACAACACTTTGTCCAATCTTGGTCTTCCTTGGTAGCAAAAACCATAATCATTAGTGCCACACAAATACTTGAAAACCTGCTTCACTACTATCCAGTGCTCCTTCCCTGGTTTTGACATAAACCTGCTCAATACTCCCACTGCATGTGCAATGTCTGGTCTAGTACCGACCATTGCATACATTAGGCTACCAACTGCACTTGCATATAGAACATGGGACATGTCATCTTCCTCTTCTTGTGTCTTGGGACACTATTCAGCAGATAACTTTACACCTACAGGAATAATAACCTTCACCGGTTTACTATCCTGCATATTAAACCTCTACAATATTTTCTCGACATACTTCCTCTAGTTTAACCAGAGCTTCCTCTTTGTCTGATCTCTTTTAATTTCCATGCCCAAATATATTTTGTGGCACCAAGATCTTTCATGTCGAATTTGGAGGACAAATGCGCCTTCAAATCCTGGATAATTTCTTTGTCATTTCCAACCAGCAACATATCATCCACATACAAGACCAAATAAATAACATGGTCGCCAATTAATTTAAAATGCACACAATGATCTGCTTTGCTTCTGGTGAAGCCAAGTCCCCATGTAAATGTATCAAATTTCTGATACCACATCCTTGGTGACTGTTTTAACCCATACAAAGACTTCTTTAACTTGCATACTAGTTCTTTCTTACCCTTCACCGCAAAGCCTTTAGGTTGCTTCATGTAGATCTCCTCTTCCAGATCCCCATGAAGAAATGTTATCTTCATATCCATCTATTCTACCTCAAAATCAAAAGCAGCAGCAACAGATAAAAGTAATCTAATAGAAGTTACCTTGGCAACAAGAGAAAAAATATCACCAAAATCAATTCCTAACACCTGGGAATAACCTTTTGCTACCAACCGATCTTTGTAGTTCTCCACCTTTCATTCTGCATTTGTCTTCTTCTTGAACACCCATTTGCTGCCAATGGGTTTCCTTGCAGCCAGAAACTCCACTAGATCCCAAGGCTCATTTTTGTGCAATGATGCCATTTCATCAACCATGGCCTCTTTCCATAGTTTTCCATCCTCTGAATCTATTGTTTCCTTCACAATTCTGGGATCATCATCGGTAATAGATAAAGAAAAGTTTGAACAGAAAGCAGATGGAATATACCTTTCTAGCTGCCTTCTTTCTCGAACTGATATTCTCACACCCAAAGTTTGTGGCTCTTCATTTGATTCCTCCTCTACTGTAGAGTCTGATTCTTCCTCCTTTAGCTCAAACTCTATCTTCTCAGGTTCCTTTGGTTGGACTTCATGTTTAATAACATCTTTCACCTCTTTGAACACCACATCTCGGTTGTACACAACCTTCATTGTTACTGGGTTCCAAAGCTTATAACCCTTTAAAACCATCCTTATACCCAATAAAGATGCACTTTTCAGATTTACTATCCAACTTGGTTCATTTCTCCTTTGGAACATGTACATATGCATCACATCCAAATACCCTCAGATGTAAAAGAGAGGGTTTCTTACCAGTCCATACCTCTTGTGGAGTCTTATCCTCCAACACTGATGAAGGTGATCTGTTGACCAGGTAGCATGCTATCTCCACCACCTCTACCCAGAATTCATGTCCTAACACGACACCATTGAGCATGCTTCTTGCCCTTTCCATCAACGTCTTGTTCATTCTTTCTGCAACTCCATTTTTCTGAGGTGTATATGTAGTAGTCTTCTGTCATGCTATACCACACTTCTTACAAAATTCTTCAAATTACTTACTGCAAAACTCTCCACCGTTATCTATCCTCGGCACCTTTATTTTCTTCTCTGTTTGGTTTTCCACCAGAGCCTTAAATTCTTTAAACCTGTCTAAGACTTCATATCTCTTCTTAAGGAAATATATCCATGTATTCCTTGAGAAGTCATCTATAAATGATACATAGTACATAGACTTACCCAGTGATGGAACCTTCACAGGTCCAAACACATCACTATGCACAAGCTCTAATATTTGTTTCACCCTCTTACCACCAGAGGGGAAACTCACCCGATTATGCTTCCCATATACACAATTTTCATAGAAATCAAAATCCAAAGAGCTATTACTCATACCTTCTACCATAACTTTACCATGAAGTATTCGAAGGCCATTCTCTCCAATATGTCCAAGCCTTTGATACCACAACATGGTCTTCTCTCCAAAGACCGCTAGATTTTCTGCTCCACTTTCAGGAACCACTAAACTGTTGCACCCATCAACAATAGTGCTACCTTGCAGCTTGTACAGAGTTCCAATTCGAACTCCCCAAATCAATACCAGTGCCTCACAAACCATCTTGCAGGTATCCTTCTCGAACACTATTTTTTCACCTGCATCATCCAGCTTGCTTACAGAAATCAGATTTCTAGCTAATGCAGGAATATGCAGAACACCTGGAAATGTTCTAACCCTTCCACCTTGCAACTTCAACTTTACTTTCCTGCGACCAACGATTCTAGCCTTCCTGTCATCCCCCAAGAAGACATCACCACCATCATATTTCTCATACTCGCAGAACCACTCTCTATGGGGAGTGAAGTGAAAGGATGCACCTGAGTCAATCAACCATGCCTCGTGATCTACATGTGTACTTGAAGAAGCCAAGTACACATCCCCACCTTCATCTGAGGTGGTTTTCACCCCTGCAGAAGGAGCATCATCAGATCCCTTTCCTTTATCAGGAGCTTTAGATTTACAGTCCCTTTTGTAGTGCCCTTCCTTTCCGCATTTCCAACACACCACCTTTACAGGTTTTCCTGGAGATTTAGATCCCCCTCTAGATTTAGATCTCCCACTCGATGACTTATTTTTGTTTCTGTTCTGGGAAATCCTCATACAGACAAGGCATCACCATTCAGGCTCTCCATATTTTTCCATCTCATCTCCTCCATCAACAAGGATGAGACTATTTCATCAAACTGCAAGGCAATTGCATTACTACCTATTGCAATAACCAGACTATCCCACGAATCTGGTAGAGAACACAAAAAACTAATTCACTTATCTTCATCTGAAATTTTGATATCAATAGACGATGACTGACTTACCACAGTATTAAATGCATTCAAATGTTTTGTCACCAAGTCTCCATTTTTCATCCTCAAGTTATACAACTTTTTCCGCAGGAACAGTTTATTCACTAGAGACTTCGATTGGTACAAAGTCCCTAACTTGTCCCACAAAGCCTTTGGCATAACTTCCCCTCATACATTCAACAATATTGAATCTGAGACACACAATCATATTGTGCTCTTTAGCTTCTGATCCAACTTCTTCCATTCTTCATCAGACACTCCCGTTGGTTTAGTGCCCAGATCTACCACGATCCACTAATCTTTATCCACCAACAAGTCCTCCCCCTTGAGTTTCCACAACTCAAAACTTTGACCATTAACTTTCTCGATCTCTATCTTTCCACTGGTTGCCATCTTCTTTCACCAATACAATCGATCCCGCAGATCTCCCACTAAACGGGGTATACCACAGGCCCAAACGAAACCCCTCAGCAACAAAGTCGTCCCCTTGAAGCCAAAACAACTTCGATACCAAATGTAGGTTTTAACCCCGTACAGAAATTACCTGCATACGAATTCTAGGACACAAAAAATAAACAATGTGATAGCATAACACATATACACAGATATTTTCCCCTGGATCCCAAAACCGAGACTACCAGCTTGATTTTTCATTATATTCCTTTCAATGTTACAATACATATTTATACATGTTGAAGCATCCAATACCATTGACCGAAAACCATCACATCCAAAACCATGTTCGAAAAACATGCACAAAACCATAGGTAGGTCCACCCAACCTAATATAGGGTCCAAAACCAAAATTTTCCACCCCATAGAGTGGGGTTATATGCACCCCTCGAACCCCTTGTGACTCCCCCCGCTACACGATCGGTGCTACAAAGGGGGGGCTCCACCCCCCTTCTAACCCCTTGGTTAACTACGTGGGCTAGTCGTGGAAATAATATAACAAAACCCAACAAAAACAACACCAATTCTATTTCTTGAGGCATCACATGCCACAATAAAGGTTTTTGTGAAGTCTAGCATAGTTATGACCAATGCTTGGCACATTTCCACTTTAAGATTTTCAAAGGCTTTCGTTGCTTCTGGATTCCATGAAAATGCATCTTTCTTCAATAATGTTGTTAAAGGTGTTGTTATTCTCCCATAATTCTTAACAAACTTGCGATAATACCCTATCAACCCAAGAAATCCTTGCAAATGCTTTATGGATGTGGAGATTTTGCATTCCTTAATGGATTTAATTTTGCTAGGGTCTACCTTAACACCTTCAAGTGATACAATATGACCTAGATATTCCACCTCTTGTACTCCAAAGAAACATTTGGAGATTTTTGCATACAATTGTTTCTCCTCCAATAATCTGAGCACCCTGTCAACATGTTGAACGTCATCCTTCCAAGACTTGTTGTAGATTAGTATATCATAAAAAAATACTAACACAAATTTTCTAAGGGTTTGAAAATGGAATTCATCAAACCTTGAAATGTATAAGATGCATTGGTAAGGCCAAAATGCATGACCAAAAATTCATAATGACCCTCATGAGTTTTAAATGTTGTTTTTGAAATGTCTTCAGTCTTCATTCTGATTTGATGATATCTTGAATGAAGACTCAACTTGGTGAAGTAAATTGATCCATGCAATTCATCCAATAATTCATCAATGATAGGAATGGGAAATTTATCTTTAATAGTAAGCTTTTTGAGCTCCCTATAATCCAGACACATGCACCATGATTCATCCTTCTTATGCACCAATACTACTGGAGTAGAGAAAGAACTTTGACTAGGTTGAATTATACCAAAATCTAGCATTTATGCAACCATACATTCAATTTCACTCTTTTGGGCATAGGGATATATGTAAGGCCTGATGTTTGGAGGAACACTTCCTGGAATCAAATGAATAGCATGATCATGATCACGAATAGGTGGGAGGCCTTTGGGAGTCTCAAATACCTTGGAATGATTATCCAAGACTTTTTGGAGATCTGGAGAAATAGATGATTTCGATGTTGGAACATCTAGCAAACATAATTGTGCAATTACGCCTCTTTGTTCTTTCTTTAGAAGCTTTGTCATTCTGTTAGAGCTGATTATCTTTCCCGGTTTCCTTGCGATACCTGTTAATTCAACTTCCTTTCCTTTCGAATAAAATTTCAAGAAACGTTCTTGAAAATTAAAAGCTATTGTACCCAAAGATTGTAGCCATTGGACTCCTAGTACAATATCATCACCACCCATTGGAATGGAAATAATTGGCCTATTCAATACATATTCCCCCATGGATAGCTTGATATTATGGCACTTTCCAGAGAAATTTATGGTTCCTCCACTTGCAACCATCACTTGACACTCTGGTGCTGGATGTAGGAAGAAATTCAATTCCTTGGCTATCTTACAATGAATAAAATTATGGGTACTTCCTGAATCAATCAACACTATTACTTTTTTCTTCTTGATATGTCGTTTTATATTGATAGTTTAAGGAGTGGTAATTTCGGCTAATGCATTACAAGATATGGTCGGATTCATTTATTCTTTCTCTGGGGCTTTTTCATGATGTATATCCTCTTCTTTTGATGTTTCTTGTTCATTTTCTTCCTCCTCTTCACAATCTATGTAAAATAATTTCTTCTCAGCACACTTATGACCTTTAATGTATTTTCTATCACAACTGTAACAAATCATCTTTTCTCTTTTTTCTTCCAATTTTTGTGGTGTCAACCTTGTAGGTTGTGGAAGGCTAGGGAAACAACACTTCCAACTTTATAGTTGTGAGTGGTAGGCTTCCTTGTTGCCATAATTTTTATTTCCATTTCTCTTGCCAACCTGAATGCCTTCTCCAATGAATCAGGTTCCCAAAGGTGAACCTCATGTTGGATGTTATCCTTTAAAGTATTTATGAACACATAAATCCTATGCTCCTTTTACCCTTATATTCAATTTTTGGAAGTCCTCAATGTGCTCCATCATTGAACCATTTTGTTTGAGATTTATCAATTGGCTAAAAAGGGTGTTGTTTTTTGTATCCTCATACTGTGTTATCATTTCTTCCGTAAAAATTGCCCAAGTGATAATTTGTTTATGAGAGAAAATCCATCGATACCATACAAACTGATCTGGTTCCAAATATAAAGTTGCAATGTGTACCTTTTTTGTGTTTTGCACATTATGAAGATCAAAATATGGCTCCATATGTAGTATCCATGTTACAAGATCCTTGCCATCAAACTTCCTCATATCGATATTTGGAACATGGTGGGTCTTCAATCCAATGTTAGAGTCTATGAAATCATGATTAACGTTTATTTTGTTCTCATCATGAGTTTCCTTTACTACCCTTTCACCATTAGTAAGCATTTCTTGTAGCAACTTTGTCAAATCTATCTTCAAATCTTCCATGTTGCCATTTAGTTTTTCTTCTATACCATCCATCTTAGCGTCTACGTAATTCATCTTAACTTCCATGCCATCCATCTTAGCTTCCATGCCATTCATCTTAGCTTCCACATCTTTATTTAAACCATCCATCTTAGCTTTTGTTACCTTTTTTTAGAGTGAAATTTTTTGCACTTAGTCTCGTAATTTTGATATATCATGTTGCATTTCTCCTCTTCTTCATGAGTCACGCTAGAGCTTTCAAATTTATTACTAGGTGTTTCCATTTTCTTTCTTCGAGGCATCAATTAATGATAATTATGCTTCACTATGCCCTTTGAATCACTTCAAACTAAATTTTCAAGCCAAACTTATGCAAAATTTTAAAAAGACTACACACCTTTTTTCACTTTGTAGGAGATCAATATTGAATCTGTTGTATCTCTATAATTGTGGATATCCAAGGTCTGAAATTTCATCCTATGTTATCCCTCCGAGTCCTATTTTCAATTCCACTAGTCTTATGGAAATTGGATTCTCAAAGAAAGCATTATGCCCAATCTCCCAAGATGGCCTAATTATACACTTTTTCAGTAGAACGAACTTGTACGACGTTCCACGTATCATTGTGTTGACCTTCGGATTTGAACATGATACACAGAAAAATAAAATCCATCATCTTTCTGTAACTTCTTACGAAATTTCAATCTGATGCTCAGAAAGAAATTTATGAGGATTTTCCCAAGGTCACCTGTTTGGGATGTAATTTTGGAGCCTTCAAAAACCCTAACTTCCTTGGATCATATTTCCAGAAATATAGTGAGAAAAGATCTAAAATTTGGACCCAACATTTATCAATATCTCATATCACATGGGTTTTAATTCCATCTTCTGAAATGTCGTAGAAAAAAAAGTTATAACGAAAATTCCGCGATTCACTGTTTGGAGCACCAAAACCCTAGAATCCAAGCTTTGATACCAAATGTTATGCAACAATCTCACAAAATAGAAGAAAATATAGATAAACAACTTCAAGATCAACCTCTTCAAGGGGGAAATCTCCTTTACGTTACACAAATTAACAATTCTTGGATAATACAAATGACAAAACCTCCTTTCTATATAAGGAGTCTAAGGGGTCACAATGTAATCAAAGCTGACATAACAATAATAATATAAGGGCACAATAATAACAATAGTGGGCTTTTATGGGGCATAGTAATAACAATATGGGGACAATAGGGGAACAACGATAACAATAAGGGATACAATGACAATATTAATGGGGGAATCACTAGTATTATAGGGACCTAACAATTGTCTTGATCAATGATTGTATTGCATAAATAATCCCTTTGTTACAGGTTTATGATTTTAATACTCAAAGGTGCTTCTTAATTGGATAAAAAAGAGATCAATAACTCTATTTATTTTAAATATGAATTGAAATCGATTCTGTACCTTACTAATTCACTATAATTTCTTGTAACATTGTGTTTTGGCAATCAAGTATTTGAAAGCAATGCAACAAGACCATTAAATCATTGTTTGGAGTTGTAGTTTAGTTTTGAAATTCATTATAATTGTAATTAGTTATTGGTAGAACCATTAGTCAATGTGCTTATGTTTGAATGATTTCTTGAGTTTGATTAAAGTAATCTAAGGATAAAATAGTTTCTTATTTTGTAGTCTTTTAGATTTGAAAGCATGTCAATTAGAATCTTGGTTTAATTTGTTTCCTTTGAAGCAATTTCAGAGTGATGATAGAGGTTAGTTTGAATGCTTATTTGATTTGTTTTATGCATCCCTAGAATTACATTAGTTGAAGTCTTATTTGTCCATTGCCTTAGTTTAAGATTGTTTGAATTAGAGTGAATTTTATTGGAATTAATATTTAGCATAAGTTTGGTATCATTTTAAATTAATCTTGATTGATTTAAGATTCCTGTACTTAGATTAAATAAATATTATTATTTATATTGAGATTCCGATTTAAATTAAAATAGTTTGAATAGTAATTTGTATTTCTTTCTTTATGATTAATTAGATTTACTTTCACTTGAATAGTGATTGGTATTGCTTGAGCATGTTCTTATCAGTGGATTAGTTTCAAATTAGGAATAGGAATTATGTACTTAATTTAGGAATATATTTCAGATTTCATGATGTTAGTTTAGATTATATGCTCTGATCCTGTATTACCTGCGCTTATGCCTCGAAGCTTACGAGTCTCGGATTGATGATTTAATGTCAGAATTATAACACATATAATTTCCCCAACATTTTTGGCGCCATTGTCAGGGAGGTGAAAAAGGGATTAGAGCATAGTTTCTTTCACAAGTTTTTGGTGTGATCTTAGTTACATGGAAACTAGAGGGTGGAGATGATGGTAAGACGTGAGTGAAGAGCCACACATCCACTTTGGTTTGGGGTCACTCCAAAGTTTGGTTGTCAAAGTAAGCAAGGATTTCAAGTTTGGTAAGTTTTATTACAATTAGCAGTTTTTAATTCATTTAGATTAAAATTTCAAGCTCTTTCAAGATAAAACATTTTTGGGGTGTTGTAAGAACCCATTTGTACTAATCCATGTTGCAAGACAAGGATCATCAACCAACAGGAGAAATTCAAGAATGATTGAGAGCTTGAAGAATATCCCTTGAAGCACTTTCTCAAATCCTAGCAATAGTTGGGATATCTACTTCTGAGTAATAGTTCATCCTGACCGCATTTAGGAAATTATCTATCTCTCAATAGCTAGAAAAGGATTTGGAAGTCTCCCTTTATTCCTCCTATCCATCCACCAAGGAGATCGATAACTCATGTACCAAATCTGATGGGGAGCATCCAGCTGAACCTGAGATCGAGGAACTTTCACCATGTCCATCAGCAAGCCTTGTATGCATTCCAGAAACCAAGTATCCAAGTTTTCCTGGCATGACCGAGGAGGACTTTCAAAGTGGTCCAAATGAAGAAACTGGCGAATACAACCAGGATTACATCAAGCATTGGTTCCAGATAAAAATCTAGTCAAGTACTCTTTGTATCACATCTTTCAAAGTTGTTGAATTTTCATGCTCATGTATATTCTAAATTTTTATGTTAAATATGAGCATTAATATATCCTTGTACTTGATCTGCACATGGCTTCATTGGAAGTTCTCTTTCACTTGAAGTAGAACATATTTTCTCCAGTATAGTAGGAAAGTTAGTAAATAATTAAATGAAAACAGTAAAGACAAAAATAAGTCCTTTTGTGAAAATTGGCTTGTCTAACTCAACTGGGTAGGGACTTTGCTTGAAAACCAGGTAATTGGCGGGCAAGGTTCCCAGTAAAGTTTGTAAATTTGTATGGGTTCTTCAAAATATGTATCTTTCAAGTCATTATGTTTGTACTCGAGTTGATTGATGTGGGGTCCCTTAAGGCCCACCTGCCAACACACTTTGTCCCACCAACATCAGCAAATTATCTAGGACCAAGGTTAGGATTAGATAAGGTACATGGGAATCTGCATGCCTTAATGGCAAGTGTCCTTGTCATCTACTCATGAAATACATCAATGTTTCTTGGTGGATGAATTCTGCAGTCCATTCGACTTCGACAAATCCATTCATGGCTAGTAGAATGTACCTAGTGCCTTGATTCCCATTGACATCAAAGGCGGGGTATCTCGCATTGGTTAATGACATCCTCAATGATCGGTAATCCAATGATTCTTTCTTATGTTCAACCTTGACACCATTTATTCATATATGCAATATTGCACGAGTGTGAAGCAGTTGAAGGCTATATGGTTTTGTGATCTCAACATAGATTTTCAACAGTTTGGATTTTTGTATCAACATTTTCATTTTCATTTGTAGTAGTATATTCATTTTAGTAAAGGCTTCCATATAGTAGCCTGGCCATTCCTTTGCAGCAACATTCACCTTTCCTCAGTTGTTTGGGGGCATACAACTCCTTAAGCATGGGGAGGAATGGGACCTTCAGTTCATCCTTCAGCACTCCAATTCATCTTTCATCCTTCTTCAGTAGATCAGATCAGCAGTCACATCAGCTCCAGCGAGTCCATCTTCCATTTCATCCTGCAACACTAAGCACATCAATGAGAAAGGTAAAACTTGAGGTAAATTTGGCCTAAGATTCTCTAATTCATTAGAATGTTTAGGAAACTTAATGGTTAACCACTTCTTATTCCATGCATTTCATCTTTCATAAATCATTATCCTTCTGTTTTCATTCCTTACGCATATACTGTGATTACAATACCATGTTAAATGTAATTCCTTATGAAAGCAATCTCTACGGTGTATTCTCCTAGAATTATATTCGTAGGATGGAGTCATTACTGTCATGAAATGATAAATGAAACCACCTATAAGCATTGGCCTTACGATGACAGAGTATGCAAGCACCCATCCACATACTTGCCATCTCTATCACCACCTCATTTCATCCATCATCTCTTCCTCATCCATCCCTTTCTCGTCCTCAATTTGAACCACTCAGTAAATTAGTATGATATGTTAAATGTAAAGAGTGATTCTCCACAAGAACCAACACCTCTAAATATTTAAACAATGTTTCTCTACAAGAACCAACATCTACAAAACAATGTCAAGAATCTTTTAATGAGCAAAGGATATGTTTTGCATGAGGACATGTAAACCCTCCTGCATGGGGGGATGTTGGGCCTCGAATATGCCCATTTTTCCATCACACAGTACTAGTATTTCATAACCTAAATTCTGACATTTTTAACACATTCCATACCATAATTCCACAAATTTTTGTCAATTCAAATCTTACACCTTGAGGTTTATTATCATTAGTTTTCTTAGCTTTTGTATGATTAGAGATGATTTTTTCATGACTTACTAATGACAGTTTTTGCTAAGTTCATTTGTCTTAGGGTTCCATTGCCGAAATCCTTCACAAGAAAATTGAACTAGTTGCTACAGGTTGATTATGGATAAAATTCTTGTAGGTGAAAATATGGAATTTTTTATCAAATGGGGAATAATATTGAGATTCTAACACATGGATTTTTTCAGAGTACCCTCATTCAGGTAACTCAAAAATTGTTTGTTAAAATTCGTCGTTATGAGGAAATTATGATTAAGAGAATTTTAAGTACAAAATAAGTGCTTGAATATGTACAGAATCATTGAATGGTTTCGGTTCTCAACGGTTTCATGTCTGAATGGTTTCGATTCAGCCACGTGGGTCAACCATGATTGGGCCTGTTGGCTGCATGTTCTAGAAGATTTGTTTTTGGCTTAACCTCAACCTATTTTCTACTATACGTAGATTTGATCTAATCCTTACTCCACTTAACCAATTTGTTATAACCATCAACTACACTCTTTAAATCCTGATGGTTTTGTAAACGGGAGCATATACGAATCTGCGTCGTTTGCTGCACAAGAAATCTGAGCAAAGAGAAGAATTTCATGTAATACTTACTTCAAGGAAGATTTTCCCTCAATAAGGCATATGTATGATGACAATACGCAGATTTATAGTTTGTTGTACGAGGAGACGAGTCTGTATGGTTTTGTTGCACGGGAGAGTTGAACGAAAGGACTATTAAGTAGTTTTTGTTGCATAGGAGTTTGGATTCATAAGAATACATTTGATGATGATTTATTTTTCGTTTGAATCCTGATCCTTAATAAAATTTCTATTTATCTTTTAAATTTTCTATTAGTGTTTTGATTTGTTTTGATTCTTAAGAACATTACATTAATCTAGACTTGCTATAGGAATGGAAAAGGCCCACCACCACCTGGAAGTAAGTCCTATAAATTTCATAGGTTATAGGCAGGATGATTAATTATGATCTAGGTGTAGGGATTTTGTTTTGAAATCATTTGTTAATTAGATTTCATAATTACGATTTTGTAATCAAGAGTGTAATTTTCTTTCTTGAAATTAAATAAATACTTCATCTTCAACTCGTTGCAAACTAACGAATTGTCTTGATCAATGATTTTATTGCATAAATAATCCTTTTGTTACAGGTTTATGATTGTAATTCTCAAATGTTCTTCTCAATTGGATAAACAAGAGATCGATAACTCTATTTCTTTTAAATATGAATTTAAATTGATTTTGTACCTTACTGATTCACTATAATTTCTTGTAACATTGTGTTTTGGCAATCAAGTATTTGAAAGAAATGCAACGAGACCATTAAATCATTGTTTGGAGTTGTAGTTTAGTTTTGAAATTCGCTATAATTGTAATTAGTTATTGGTAGAACTATTAGTTAATATGCTTATGTTTGAATGATTTCTTGATTTTGATTAAATTAATATAAGGATAAAATAGTTTCTTATTTTCCAGTCTTTTAGATCTGAAAGCATGTCAATTAGAATCTTGGTTTACTTAATTTCCTTTGAATCAATTTCAAAGTGATGATAGAGGTTAGTTTTAATGCTTATTTGATTTGTTTTATGCATCTCGAGAGTTAGATTAGTTGAAGTCTTGTTTTTCCATTGCCTTAGTTTAAGATCATTTGAATGAGAGTGAATTTTATTGGAATTAAGATTTACCATAAGTTTGGTATCATTTTAAATTAATCTTGATTGATTTAAGATTCTTGTAATAAGATTAAATAGACCTTATTATTTAGATTAAGATTTTCATTTAGATTAAAATCATTTGAATAGTAATTTGTCTTTCTTGGTTTATGATTAATTAGAGTTGGTTTCATTTGAACAGTGATTGGTATTGCTTGAGCATGTTTTTATCAATGGATTAGTTTCAGATTAGGAATAGGAATTATGTACTTAATTTAGGAATAGATTTCAGATTTCATGATGTTAGTTTAGA
The DNA here is from genome assembly GCA_031772625.1 of Pinus tabuliformis. Classification (NCBI taxonomy): domain Eukaryota; kingdom Viridiplantae; phylum Streptophyta; class Pinopsida; order Pinales; family Pinaceae; genus Pinus; species Pinus tabuliformis. The sequence goes on from CM062809.1 coordinate 240,621,122, forward strand.
TTAGATGCCTGATCATGCATTCCCTACGATTGTGATTCAAAGCTTATGAGTCCCAGATTGATGATTTAGTGTTGGAATTATAACACATAATTTCCCTAACAAAGTTCTTTATGAGGAGAGGAATTCCAAATTGTATGGAGAAAGCTCAAATCCTACAAAAGGAGATGGAGTAAAATGAGACAAGCCTCCAAAAGAGACAGGAGGAAAGGTGACAAACCACCATCTTCACCTCAATCATCATCCTCATCCTCATCTTCATCCTCATCTTCTACTTCTTCTACCCTTTCACAAAAACAAACACCTCCAAATTCTCCAAAAGGACATGGTAAAACTCCTTTTCTAAAGCTTGATATAAGTTTGAATTTCCTATGTACAATGGAGAGGTATGTTTTGAGAAATTAGATAATTGGATTCATTAGATTGAAGTGTATTGCAGGATACAAAGAATCAAAGATGATGAAACCAAGTTTTATCTTGTTTCTCATAGATTGGAAGGTGCATCACCTATTTGGTGGGAAGCCAAAACTCAAGAGGACATGAAGAAACATGGTAAGGTTTTATCATCTTGGAATGATTTTATTGTTGCAATAAGAAGGCGGTTTTATCCATTAGCATACATGCAGAAATCTATTATGGATTGGAAAAAATTTAGACAAGCTAAGGGGAAAAACGTGCAATCTTATACTCAAGGATTTAGGAAAAGAGCTTTGATTTTGGGTACAAGTTTGTCTTCACAAGATACTTTTCTCAAATACATTAGAGGATTGCATAGTTACTTGAGACATACCATTATCATGTTTAACCCTATAAAACTAGATGAAGTTTGTGTACATGCAACTCTTTTAGAGGCAAGAGGGAAAAATGTTTCTGAAGAAACTAGTGAGAGTTTCTTTGAGTCTGGAGAAAAAGGAAAGGGTAAGTTCAATGGAAAAGGAAAGAATAATGTTTCCATCAATATGGAGAAAGGAAAAATTACATGAAAACACTAAAACAAAGATCAGAGCCATGGGTTTTAAAGATAAGGACATTGCAAGTACTATTTCTTCAAATTGTCTCAATGTTACTCAATATGAAAAAACGAGAATAGGGCTTTTCCACATTAGCGTCATTTAAAAACATACCAAAGATAGATACATTGTTTGATAGTGGTTTACAAGCAAATCTTATCTCATAAGACATTGTCAAGAAGTTGAATTTAGAAACCATTCCTCATCCTAAACCTTATCCTTTAGGTTTGGTATGTGAGAATGCAAAATTGCAGGTGTTAAAGAAATGCATACTTAGATTTGAAATCACTACAAACTTTCTTGATGAGGTTAAACTTGATGTAGTTTTGCTTGATATATGTGGTATTGTTTTGGGAAGTCCATATCTTTATGATAGGAGAGATATTTCTCATCGCAATGAGAAAAAATATCATTTGTTCAAGAATGGGATTGAGTACATTGTTAGAGCGAATAACAAGAAATTGAGTTCATCTCTTATTAATGTTGGACAAATGAAGAGAATTGTTAATGCTAGTCAAAATTTTGCATTGTTAATGTTCAAGCATAAAGATGTTGAGGAACGTAAATCCTTTCAAGGATATGAATCAAATTTGAAAACTATTTTTATTGAGGTTTCTAATTCATGTGATAAGATGTTTCAGGAGTCTAACAAGTTTCCTCCTAAAAGATGTAAACAAAATGAAATGAAATTGCTACAGGAGGCTTCATTGTTGAACATTGGTGTGAACAAGATGCTAGTGTTAAAGCATGCAGAGGTAAAAAAGAAAATACAAAGGCTATTTGAAAAAGAGGAAATTGGTCCCAAAACATTTTCTTATGCATTTCATAGTGTTTTGTCTTTGAATAAGGATGGTGCATGGTGCATGGTGATGGCTATCATATTTGGTAAAGCGTCAAGCCAAGTGCAAGGCTAGACATGCTAAGCATCATCATGAAGACAATGTTCAAGGTGAAATGAACTTTAAATTGTTAAGTTTCCATTGATTGAAGGCTGAGGAGGGAATGTGCATATTCCTTCAAAGGCAGTTTTATGTTCTGCATATCATGAAAAATTGCAAAAAGATTTCGTTATTGACATAAAGTCTAGGACTCCAAAATCAGGGAAAGTGGTGTACCTTCATGAAAATCTCAAAGCGACAAATTCAAGAAAATCCATGTGGATTTAGAAGGGAAGGGTGAGGGAGTCATAGCCTCATATAATTGTTGACTGAAAATGAGCTTTTGGAGGTCCAAAATCTTCCAATGGGGAGGAGTAATCCAGGGGATCAAATTAGTGCTCAAAATTGAAAGTGATCAAAACAACTCAAAACTAGCACCAAAACAAAGATCTCATGGCCATGAATCCAAAGCAATTCGTTTCACTCAAAACTGATATCGTATGATCCCGATATCGTGCTTTGATCAAATTGGCAAACTATGAAAAATTTTGGAATTTGGGTTGCAGGTACACCTAGTCAGCAGTTTATACACTTACTAGGCATCTAACTGGGTATTTGACTATATTTTTATGGGCCAATGGTTGATTAACGCTTGTCTCATTGTGATTAACTTGTGTATAGTGTGAGTTCATTGGTTGAATGGTTGACCAATGAGGGAAAGCCACATGGGACAATTGGTGGCAGTCACGTGGCCTCCACTTACTTGGAATTCCTTTTGCATATGACCAGATCAATCTTGTACTAGGTTCGAACTTGATACCTCTATGGTGGCAGCGCAATGCTCTACCACTACGCCACCGGTGGTTCTTGTAAACCATAGTGTTGATTTCTCATATAAATTTTCATTCCATTTTTTTGGGGGATCGGGATCGGAGTTAACCCCTAGTCCCTAGTCCACCTAACCCACGTGACATGGTAGGAATCCAAGGGCCTAGGTTTACCCCCGGTCCCAGACCACAGTCAACGAATATGCCAACACCATGTCAGGCGGAAAGAGTCGATAGTGCGGACACAACCAACCTCCCTAGGAGCCTAAGACTCTCTAGTGACAAACAAGACAAACAAGAGCAATCCTTCTCTAAACATGCATTTACTATATAAGAAATCAAGTGTTTAGATCCTACCTGTAATCCAACGCTGTTGTAACAGTCCAGGCTCGCTGATCCGGATGAGCTCCTCCTTCACTTTGAAACCTGCATCCACTAACAATCAAACGATTAAATAGCACTTGATAATCTCATAGAATAAAACATATTTAACACATAGAACAAGGAGTACATGAAACAACTCATAAATAACAAGTTATTGAGAAGAATGGACTCATTTGCATTAATAGGAAACAAAAGGAACAATTACAACCTGAGCCTTGGTGTTGTGCAAGTCCCTCCCAGGGTCCATCAAGAGTTCTCCTTTACTTTGACAAAGCTCACCCACTTCCAAATAGAACAAGCAAAGATGGCAATCTCTCCTCACAAGCTTCTAAATGGGAGTCCTAATTCCTGCAGCATCTACCCTTAGAAATGTTTAGCTTCCAACCTCCCCTCCTTCTGGCCCAATGCCTGTATTTATAGTGGTCTAGAGGAAGTTATTCAGGTCCACCATCAATGGGATAATCCCCTCTTTGGATGGGATAGCTCCCTCATTGATGGGATAAGTTCCTCTTTGGTAGGGGTACATGAACCATCTGGAGGCGCTCAATACACGTCGAACAACCTTCTAGAATGCTCTAGAAATGACCACAAGTAACTTTTTAAAGATGAAACTTGCGCATTTTGACCTTTACAGGGGGACGCACCTGCCCCTTTATATACAGAGCGTACAAGGACGCAGATTTTGTGAACATTGGGTGCGTACCCGCAATTAAGGTTGAGAGAACCTGCGTACCCAGAGATAAATACATTTATAAAGACTTTCTCTCTTTTTGGAGTTTGACATGGAGAGTAGAGGCATAAGACTTGCCCAGGAGGATAGCATGACTGTTGATAGAGCCATACTAACTATAAATAGCCATGGTGACATTTTTTAGTGTAACAGATTGCCCCCTAAAGTGCGAAGCCTGTAGTAGATTAGGGTTTTGTATTATCTAGGAAGGGTGAAGCGCTTTATCATTTCAAGGATTATCTCGTGGAGAGCCCGGTCAGAACCTGCAATTTTCAACACAAAATACATGTATAAGATTATATCATCACTGAGGTAGGCATTCCCATACTCAGATCAAAACTTTAACTAACTGACTAACTACTCTGATACAGGAATGATCTTGCAGTACATCATAATCATAGACTTTTGTAGACACAGTATGGGCGCAGCCATCTGTTTATGATTAGTCTACTTAGATAATGAATACAAAACTCCTCGCAGCCTGGATGGTGGAAACTAGATCCAGGGTCTTCATTTCTACTTCCCGAATTGGTACGATTCTAGCCATGCGAATAAATGAGTTGATGTCGAACATGGTAGAAACCACTTGATTACCAGTCGATGATGTAAACTGTTAACAAGTGTGAGAGAAACCACCAGTAATGTCAATGGTTCTCAAAATACCCAGTACAATCCATGAGATGTGAATGAATGAGTTGATGTCGAACATTTCACGGAATCCTTCGATCGAAAGTCAATGATGTAAACTGACGTCAAAGGCGAGAAACCTGCCATTGATGCATGCAGACTTCAAGGTACTGACGATTTCTAAGTCATCTCTCTAGATAATGTGCTGATGTCGATAGAAAGCGACCCGTTGCAGGCAAGCCCACAACACGAAATCATTTGCTCAAGTTGAAGAAATGTTGCTGTAAGGACTGACTCAGGGATGGTCAAATGGATGACAAGTATTTTGCAGATGAAAGTTTTTCTTGCAGACCTCTTGAACACATAACGACACAACAGATGGCTTGGTGATAAACGATTCAAAGTTAATCCCCGGAACCCGGCTGAAGACTTTCAATGTGGTTTGATCAACTGTGAGGTAAAGGATTTCCCAACCCAGGTGAATGAAAAGTGTCGTGTTCAAGAGTGGTAATAAGGTTCTTCTGTAACAAAGGATAACAAATGGGTTCATTCTTCTCTCTTTTCCCCCACCATTTCTGGCAAGTACCTCTTTATTTTTAACAAGCTTGAGGAGGATAACATATGCTTGATTATAAGCTCATCCTTCGGATGAGTCCAACCTAGTTTTGATTCGAACCCTAGGAAGGAGTGGTTCGTTCCTGTTTGTAATTGAACAGGTCCTTTACTGTAAAATTTTAACGAGTCCAGTATAGGAGAAACTCGGCGTTTTTCAATTTTAGAGAGTCTGAAAAACTTAAGAAGACTCCAGGTTGAATTTTTTCGTAAATTTGTGTCCCCCAAGCCCGAAAAAGTATAAAATAATACCTGGGAGAACCGCTTGATCTTGCGACCAAGGAGTACTTTCATGATTAATGCCTTTGACCTGAAAAGTAAAAAGCGATCAGAGGCATGTCGTTTTATTTCCAGTATCGAATTTGAAACGACAAAAATCCGGCAATCTTTTCTTGTTTTTTACGGTCAGAAAAGGGCTGTAAGAGGACCGTCTTTTAATTCCATTTTAACGAGTGTAAAAGAGACGCTCGGCAATCTTTTCATGTTTTAGGAGTCAGAAAAGGGCTTAAAAGAGAACTCCAAGGTTTCACTTTTTCGTAAGTTTTAACGAGTTCGAAAAAATGATAAAAATGTACTCATGGTTTTCACTTTTTCGTAAATTTTAATGAGTTCGAAAAAGGGATAAAAATGTACTCATATGGCCGACTTTCAATTTAATTTACGAGCAGGAAAAGACGGAAAGAACTCGGCATTTTCATTTGTTTTACGAGAATGAAAGACAGCAAAATAATCTCGGGATTTTCATGAGTTTAACGAGTCTTGAAAATAACCAAAATTGACTAGAGATAGGTTTCATTTTTACAAAAGCTTGAAACAGATAAAAACTATGCTTCAAAGTAGTTTCATTTTTACACAAGCTTGAAACAGAGAGAAAACTGTGCTTGATGCCTCCTAAGCGTAACTGCTAGAGCGCATGCCCCCCAGCTTCATTTCATTCAACCAGTTGGATGAAATGAAGGCTGAGTTACGAGATCATTGAAAGACTTGACCCAAAACTGTAAGAAAACTATGCAAAAACTGAAATAACTAACCTAAAAATACAACTTAACATCTATGAGATCTAGTCAAACTCTCGACTCAATTAGAGGAGGATTTGTTTCATTTTTTAACGAGCTTGACACAGGAAAAGAACTATGCTCGGATTCAGTTTCATGTTTACGCAAGCTTGAAACGAAAAACTATGCTTGTTATAAGTTCGCATGCCCCCAGCATAATGATGCAAAACGAGGTACATGCCCCCCAAGCTGCATTGCATTCAATGAGGTGGATGGAATGAAGCTTTACTTTCAAGATCTTGGAAAGACTTGTGGGAGTTGTTTCATTGTTTAGTGAGGTTGACACAGGAAAAGAACTATCCTCAAAACCCTTGTTTCATTTTTTAAACGAGCTTGACACAAGATAAGGAACTATGCTCATAACTACTCTCTACAATCTACCTAACAAAAAACTCTACTCTAAAAACCTTGATTCATTTTTTAATGAGCTTGACACAAGACAGGGAACTATGCTCTAAAATCCTTGATTCATTTTTTAATGAGCTTGACACAAGACCAGGAACTATGCTCATGACTACTCTCTACAATCTACCTACTTAACCTACCCTTGTTTCATTTTTTTAAAGAGCTTGACACATGACAAAGAACTATGCTCAAGGCTCCTTGTTTCATTTTTTAACAAGCTTGACACAAGACAAGGAACTATGCTCAAAAAGTTCGCATGCCCCCAGGATAATGATGCAAAGCGAGGTACATGCCCCCCAGGCTTCATTGCATTCAACCAGATGGATGGAATGAAGGTTTACTTTCAATATTTAACTTGAAAAGGGAGTTGTTTCATTTTTAAGGAGGTTGACACAAGAAAAGAACTGTCCTCATACCTAATTCATTTTTTAACGAGGTTGACTCAGTAACAGGAACTATCCTCAAAAACCCTACTTTCTACAATCTACCTACATATCCTAAAATCTACCTGATTCATTTTTTAACGAGGTTGACACAGTAAAAGGAACTTTCCTCACAGCCTGTTTCATTTTTTAACGAGGTTTACTCAGTAACAGGAACTATCCTCAAAACCCTGATTCATTTTTTAACGAGGTTGACTCAGTAAAAGGAACTTTCCTCACACCTGCCTGTTTCATTTTTTAACGAGGTTGATACAGGAAAAAACTATCCTCGTAACATCCAGTTTCATTTTTTAACGAGGTTGAGACAGGAGCAAACTATCCTCGCACACACTGATTCATTTTTTAACGAGGTTGACACAGTAAAAGGAACTTTCCTCGAACATTGATCATGGCTTCCAACTGGAAGAAAGACATGTCAATGGACACACCTTGATCATGGCTTCCAAGAGGTCTTCATCAGAAGGAAGAATACTTCTTTGGAAGGAACACATGTCAAGGGACTCAAAAGGGATAAGAACATCGTGTTCAAGTAATCCCATAGAGTTTTCCATGTCAATTACCGGATCTAAATCAACAGTGAAAGGCTCACTTACATCGGTAACTGAAAGCATGGGACCAGTTGCCACATAATTAACCCGTGGCAGGGTAGATACCACTTTAGAATCAGGAACATTTAGGGCTGTCATATTATTGGTAGTTGAAACAAGACTAGGGAACGAAAGCTGGTCTACAGTCACAATACTGCCATTGTGAGGGAAAGACATCACGCGAAAGAGTGTCGATACGACAGCTTTCATTGCATAAACATAGTCTCACCCAAGGAGTAAATTGAAATCCAAGGAACCTCGAACTACCAAAAGATCAATACAGACAGTTTTACCTTCCAAGGTAATAGAAAACTTAGGAAGGATCCCTAAAGGTTCACTAATGGTTCTGTTAAAAGCTTTCAGATTCTGTGTAATAGGTGCAAGCTGAGGGGAACCCAAAGCTTTCCAAACAGTTGAGGATAAAATACTAACAGAAGCACCTTCATCTACCTGAGTACGATGTATGTCCCTACCACCAGCCTTGACAATGATTTGGAAAGGGATGGAGGAAGGAAGACGAGGTTCTGTCAGTCTATTCCAATCAAAGGAAAAGACCTCAGTACTTGGAGGGGGTTCTGTAGAAACAGGTGAAATGCCCCCCGGCATAAAAGAATCTGATGTAACAAGAAGAACCTGAGCGGTATGAAGTTCACTCTCTAAATGGAAAGTGGGATCGACCGAATGTGAAATTGAATCGACCACTTGATCAACTAATGGATCATCAACCTGAGTGACATGAGTTTCACTCTCCAATGGGAGAGTGTGATCGACTGTACTTGAATTTAAATCAATCACTCCGTCAGTTGACGGTAGGTTGGGAGAAAGTTTACGGTAACCAGTTGGAAATTCTTGCTGTGGGACAGTAAGGTTTTCCAACAATGTTGAGGCTTCATCCATGTGAGGGCAAATGTGAGTTTGATGACTCCCTTTGCATAACTTACAAGGAAACCTAACTTTACCCTTTTTCCCAGGAACCTGACTATCACTGGTTGATGGATCAATGGAAAGTTGATGAGATTTTTCTGACCATACTTCCAAGACCTTTGGAATACCAGGACAATTGACAAGGAAGTGGTCACCCTTACAAAGCCTGCAAGGGTATTTGGGTTTACGATGCATGTCGGAATTTTCCTCAACACAACCAACACTTACAGCCATGGTTGGTTGGTTGACTTCTTTCTTATCTTGCTTCTTCTTCTTCTTCTTCTTCTTCCCTTTCTTCTTCTTCTTAGCCTCCTGGTTACTAGCATCAAGGCTTTTACCAGGTGAAGAGGAAGAAATGGAGGAAGAAAAATTAGGCGAAGAAGGTAAAGGGTCAACAGAAGGTTGGTGATGTTGAGATGGTGAACTCTGTTGAGGTGAAGCATCCGGTTGAGATGGAACAATTGGAGTATTTTGGGCCAACGAAGTTGAAAATAACCATATCGATAAACCTATTGTAAATCCAGGTAATGACAAAGTAGCCATATAAGGAGGACCAACATTTCCAAAGTAAGGAAAAGTACTAGGATTCTCGTTAGGAGGGGTTCCTAGGTTAGTAAATTCCGGAACATTTGCCATTATATTCAACTTCAGTGAATTTTATTAACAATTTAAAACTAAAATTAACAATTCACAATTCACACTTAACAACTAAAATTCACAATTCACACCTATGGTCTCTAAAAGTAAAAACAAACAAATTAACACGCGCTATCAAATCTAGGAGTCAAACCACACACAAACAGTAGCCTTCCGGACCGAAAACACTAGTTGGTGATGGAATCCAACATCGCAGAATTCAATACAGAAGTGGCGGGTGGAACAGTTACCCCGGCAACCTGCTTAATGAATAGACTGGACCAAGTTCCTCCACTTTAACCGTCTCGAGTGAAGTGAACCCCCCAGAAAATCCAAGTGAGTCTAGCCGACGTCTGCTCCAGGTACAGTGGGATCTTCCCTCCACCGTCACCTCGGGTAGAATCCTAAAGATAATGGTCACTAAGGTTACCAACAGCAACAAATATACCTGGGGGAACAGTCTACACTCCGACAGCACGCAAGGGCAGAGTATCAAGCTCAATCCCCTTGTCGGCTCCTTGACAATAATCCAAGGTTTACCGACAAGTGACCCCTGGCTCCTCGACAATGGTTAATCCGAGGTTTACTGTTTGTAATACGTGCGTGTCTGGCGTCGTTCCCAACGAGGGAGGATTGATCCCCTCACTGGTTTGGACACGAGCTCGTGCTTCTCCTTTAAGAGGAGCTTTCCCAGAGTACAAATGAAACAGTTGGATTTATCCTACCACAAGATGAGCTACTTGTTTGGTTTTGCTGTCTTGGAGAGTTAATTACTCTCCTACTCCAAGACACTAGCCTAAGCTATGTTGGTGTATCAGAGCCCTAGAAATGTAAAAATCACTAGATGAATTTTAATTAAGCGCTGTGTTATTAAGGTTGTTATTACTCAAATGGGTAAATGGATATGAAACCAATGGTGTTATGACCCGACTCAACTGAATGCAATCGAATATGATAATGTGATCTTTTCAATTCGATGAATCCTAATTAAAGTAAGGAGAGAGTTTCCATTCACTTCCAACAATGCAAAAAATTGATCACTAAGAGAAAATATGACAAATTCTCTAATGCACTAATCTTATCAAGAAAAACTAATGCAAATCAATTCCAAACCATTTTTTTTATTTTTATTTTTTGTGTAAATTCAAATCAAAGAAAGCTGATCTAAATCTACGATTGATTTTTTCAGAATGTAAACTATGCAATTGTAATCTATGCACAATTCACTTGAAAAGTATGCAAATGTAATCTATGCACATTTTTCATTCATATTCTGAAAATGAGAATTCTAATTATGCAAATGTGATCTATGCAAGAGAATTCTCAAACACAAGACGATTCTAATGTGATCTAAGAACCAATCAAGTGCAAGTTGAGAAAATTGGGTGAGAGTTCCAAAGATCAAAAAATGAAAACACTCAAAGGCGATTAACACTCATACACAATTTAGCCCCCCCCCCCCGGCGAATGAGGGGGAATTTTTTTTGGCAAAAACAAAAGCAAAAAGATGCAAAATTGTGAAAAGACTGAGACAAACCTCCAAGTAATGACCAAAGGAAATTAAATTAAGGATTTCTCAAAAAAGAGACTCAAAACACCCAATTGATGAAAGCTTAGAGCAGAAATGCCAATGAAACAAGCCTAGGTGAAGATTTATGGCAGGTAACCAGTGGATCTGGGCAGTAAAAACAAATTAAAAGAAAAATCTAAAAGAGCAAAAAGCAAAAATTGAAATTTTCTCAAAATTGACAGGGGTACGCAGGTCATCTGTTTACACAGGCACGGGTTCGCACTGTGCACAAAAGACGCAGTGCGTACAAGTACACACTGTGTTAAATCCAGAGACTGCGTACTGCTGGCAAAGCTAAGAAAAATAAAAAACTAAATTGACTCTAAGCTAACCCACCCAAATACACAGCTAGACAACCAAAAATCAGAAAACAAGGAATTTTTCTCAGATCAAAATATCAAATCAAAAATAACTCAAACACATTAATGGAGTCCCCAGTGGAGTCGCCAATTTGTCAGGCGGAAAGAGTCGATAGTGCGGACACAACCAACCTCCCTAGGAGCCTAAGACTCTCTAGTGACAAACAAGACAAACAAGAGCAATCCTTCTCTAAACATGCATTTACTATATAAGAAATCAAGTGTTTAGATCCTACCTGTAATCCAACGCTGTTGTAGCAGTCCAGCCTCGCTGATCCGGATGAGCTCCTCCTTCACTTTGAAACCTGCATCCACTAACAATTAAACGATTAAATAGCACTTGATAATCTCATAGAATAAAACATATTTAACACATAGACCAAGGAGTACATGAAACAACTCATAAATAACAAGTTATTGAGAAGAATGGACTCATTTGCATTAATAGGAAACAAAAGGAACAATTACAACCTGAGCCTTGGTGTTGTGCAAGTCCCTCCCAGGGTCCATCAAGAGTTCTCCTTTACTTTGACAAAGCTCACCCACTTCCAAATAGAACAAGCAAAGATGGCAATCTCTCCTCACAAGCTTCTAAATGGGAGTCCTAATTCCTGCAGCATCTACCCTTAGAAATGTTTAGCTTCCAACCTCCCCTCCTTCTGGCCCAATGCCTATATTTATAGTGGTCTAGAGGAAGTTATTCAGGTCCACCATCAATGGGATAATCCCCTCTTTGGATGGGATAGCTCCCTCATTGATGGGATAAGTTCCTCTTTGGTAGGGGTACATGAACCATCTGGAGGCGCTCAATACACGTCGAACAACCTTCTAGAATGCTCTATAAATGACCACAAGTAACTTTTTAAAGATGAAACTTGCGCATTTTGACCTTTACAGGGGGACGCACCTGCCCCTTTACATACAGAGCGTACAAGGACACAGATTTTGTGAACATTGGGTGCGTACCCGTAGGTAAGGTTGAGAGAACCTGCGTACCCAGAGATAAATACATTTATAAAGACTTTCTCTCTTTTTGGAGTTTGACATGGAGAGCAGAGGCATAAGACTTGCCCAGGAGGATAGCATGACTGTTGATAGAGCCATACTAACTGTAAATAGCCATGGTGACATTTTTTAGTGTAACACACCATTGTCAAAATTTATGTTATAACACAACGCAACATATAAATATTCAAACCATATGATATGTGTTAAAAAACGTTTGGGTAGATAGCACATATGTTAGGGTGGTTAGCCATACCACTGATAGTTAATTTTTAAATACTCATCACATGAAATCATTCAAAGTGAGTTGATTTATATGTTATGGTTTAACTCTGACAAGAACCAGACCACTAACCACAATATATGTGGAGTTGGGTTATGACTTGGCCGAGTTCACATTTCGGTGGGTTTGTTGACAGTTAGACTAGAGGTTTTGGAGCCACGACATGTGAACAAGTTTGGGAGTTAGAGTTTAATGTTATGGTGGGTTTAGTTTAAATGTTTTCGGCGTGGAAAATTGTAAATGAAACCTTACCATAGTTCATCTCTTTCACCATAGTTTGAAGACAAGTTAAGGTTGGCGGGTTCATTTGAACTGCCCAAATCCGACGATGGTAATTACACAACGTGGCACATTTTTATCGGTTCATGGGCCGGCATAGGAAATTCAATGAAGTGACAAATTGCACCTGAATCGACACAAATATCACTGGTGTGGGGTGAATTTTTCATTCCATGTGGCCGTAAAAGTATGAAATTGTAGAAGAGTTAGAATTGGAGGACAGTTAGCATGAAAACTTTTCTAGAGCATAACTCAATCAATTTTCAACCCTTTTGAGTGCAGAAAGAACCCAACTAGGTGTTTTTTACTATTCTGGAGCCATTGGTGACATTGTTTTATCTGCTTTAGCTATGTAAAAGCATGTAAACACACTTTTGAGCATTTAATGAAAGAGGCCCTGCATTAGAACCTGGACGAGGAGATGTAGCCCAAGAGAGGGGTGAACTCCTTTATCATGCTTTTTGTTATGTGTTTCAGATATGCTTATTTTGTCTCTGTTTGGCTGTAAATTATGGTTAAATTCACTTGTTTTATGTATTTAGTAAATTTATCCTCTACCCAAAACACATATAAATTTCATTTGCAATTTTTTATAAATCTTAAAGTTTACATATTCAGATCAACCAAGTCAATGAAAAAGTCACGAAAAAGTATCTACACCATGTCATGTGGAAAGAGGCACCAGAGTCTAAGTACCACAAACTCCCCATCACTATGTTTCTCATGCATGCAATAAGGCTAAAGTCAAGCTTGAGCTGTGAATCTAAGGCTTCACTTGGTGCTCCTCCTAAGGTCTTCTTGCTTGCATTTTTGTGTGGAAACTTCGTGGCATAGTACCCAAATTCATGACAATGGAAACATTTAATTTTTGACAAATATTTCTTCTTTCCCCCTTGGCTGGACTATGGTATGGATTGAGATTTCTTCCCTTTTCCATTCTTTTTCTTTCCATCCAATGCAAATTTTCTTTCATCCTCACCCTTGGACGAAGTCCCATCTCTAGTATTTCTTCTTATTTCCACCTATACCAAATCAAACCATAAGTGTTCCCAATTCGGTAATCTCTCCCTCCTGTTCACTGAATCTTGGTAGCTATTCCAGATCTTGGGAAGGCCCAGAAGGGCCAGGCTTACCAAATCATCATCTAAAATAGTAACACCAACACTTGCAATCTCATCACAAACTTGTGTGAACCTACTCAGGTACTGCGGAATAGTGCCATTCTTCTGCATCTTGATAATTCGAAGTTTATCCTTAAGCACTAGCTTCCCGTGGTCACTACTATTATGAAACAAATCTATCAGTGACTGCCACATTTCATAAGGATTTTATTTCCCATGGATATTATCTGACAATGTCGTCCCATACTCCTTCCAATATTATTCTCCTCGCCTTGGATACATCTTTCTTCCACTTAGCAAGGTTTTGGGCATCATATTTCAGTGTTTTTGCAACATCTATCTTGATGTATTCTAGCAATCCATTGTCATCTGATACCACCTCCATGTGATCCTTCCATGCAACAAAATTATAAGTGCCTTCCAAGACATACTCTAGCCTTAGTCCATTGAAGGTCATCTTCTCAGCTCAGAAAAGATCTTGTTGCACTAAAATCCAAATTCAAACCTCCTAAGAAGCAACTTTGAAATATTTTCTCTAATGTGAATCCCACTCTGATACCATGTAGAAATTATAATGTATATTTGCAACTGCTTATGAATTTTTAATCAAAATCATGAGACACAAACCTACTCTACTCCTCTGCAAACATTGATTCATAATTTAGAACAAAAATATCATACATGCAATAAGAAATCACACACATGCAAATAGTATTTTTCCTATGGAAAGGAATCTGTTGAAAACCCCAATACTTGCTTGCATTAATGTAATGAATATAGATGTATTACAATTTATTTTTTCAACTGAGAACACCCTGCAAATGTATAACCTATCTCTCTGCTCATTGAGAAGCTCCAACCTAGACTTAGTCAATTTTTTCCTCTGCTTAAGTCACTATTTCCTTGCATAATTCCTTTAGAAATTAGGCCCCTTTTATTTAGGAAAATTTTCAAATTGATTGCACAATTCCTCAGGTTTGATCATCGAACTGCATGCAACACCTGTACACTCAAGACTAGTCTACAATTGATGTTACACTGCCTTCGAATCTCCACCACAACTGGGGAAATCGAATTCTCTACATGTACTAGCTATTTTGGGTTGATTTATTAGTTAACTAAATGATCACTGAGTTTTATTGAATTCCCAATTGACCCTCCACTAGTTTCTCCAATAGTTGGAACTAGTTTAACTCAAAACAACTTGAGATAATTGACCTTTATTGCTAAAAAATATCAATAACGCATGCTTAACTAAACTCTAACTCCTCCAACTCAAATTTATTGAGTAAACTAGGTGACATAAGCCATGTCACATAAGTTAACTACATCTAAGTTATCTGCCAATGTGGAAATTCAAATTTTCGCAATTTAATCAAGGTAAAATCAAATTGAGAATGTCTTGCTGCATTTTTCAGCACTTCGACCTAATAATGACTATTATTTGGGAAATATTATCAATTTTTTGTGCTATATCTTTGTGGAGATTTTGTGAATATCCTTGGCCCTATGGAAATGGTTGCAGACCTTATGAAGGAAGGAAAGATCTTAGACAAATTACAAAGTAGCTCAAATTTGTGAGTAGAACCTTAATATTCAGAGCTGTTACAATAGTTTAGACTTGTGATTGTTAGAGACCCTACATAGTAACTTTTGGAGCAAACATAGGACATTAGGCTTGGATCCTAGATCTCTTGTGTAAAACATAACACTTCAACCTGTGGAAATTTTTCTGGTTATAGACATTTGAGTGTTGATGTTTTTGTGATACACTTTGGAAGCCTTTTTTGCAAACCTTGATTGGAAGTCTAAAGAAGTGTTGAGCACTTTTTTTAAAGAATTTTTCAAGCCTTGTTTAGAAAACATCTCTTGTAATATTTTTGGACCTGAAGGATATCTTTAGAGACATTTTGTGAATACAATCATTGTTGAATCCTAAATGGAGTAGTTCTTTTGTAGATGATTGACGTAACATGAAGAATATTGGAGACTCCTACTTAAGTTGTTGAAACTAACCTTTATCCTTGAAGCATATTTGGAGAAGATGTTGTAGATCCTTTGAAGAAGCCATTGAGGAATTGGAAATTGTTGAAGCAATTTTTGAAGTATTAGCCCATTGAATACATTTTGTAGATATTTTGAAGTTGATCTTGTAGACCTCTTAAAGACATATTTGGAGCCTTATTAAAGAATATCATTAAAGGTTTGTTGCAAACTATATTGGAAGCCTTGAAGAACTATTGAACCCACCTTGAAGAACAAAATCAAAGGGTTGGAGCCCTAGAGAATTAGAGTCCTCAAGAAGACTAGGTTGGAACCTAAGCCTGTAGAGAGGATTGGAGTCCTCAAGAAGACCAAGTTGGTGCTAGGTGAAGTATAGGTTGGAGCCTGGTTGATTTGTAGATTGGAGTCTTCATATAGGGTTGGATCCCTAAAGAATTATTGTACAAATCAGAATTTGATTATTGTAAAATAGGATTGGAGTCCTCGTTGTTCTTATTAATAAAGTTGTTCTTTTGTTATACATTTTGTATTATGTTTATAAGTGATCTTAACTGCATAAAAATAACAATTGTAAAAGAAATATTGATTCACCCTCCTCTCAATATTTCTAACGCCAGTTTATTCTTTCAATTACACCATTTTTTTGAGGATTTTATGGCACAATTATTTGATGTTGAATCCCAAGATGGAAAAGATAGCTTTTGAATTCATTAAAAGTATATTCTTTTCCAATATGAGTACAAATAGATCTAATATGTGATTGTGTGACATTTTTAATCCATGCATGAAATCTTTTGAAAGTTTCAAAAGCTTCTAATTTACTTTTCAATGGGTATACCCAACATATTCCGGTGTAATTATAAATAGATTCATCATATATTTATTTCCATTTCCAGAAGGAACAAGCATATGGCCACAAAAATCAAAATGAATTAGTGCAAGCCATAGAAAATTTTAGGGGCGAACGTTCGCCCTTTGGCGAAATTAAGGGGTTTAAATTTTTAGTGGGCGAATATTTTGTATCATAGTACATTTTTACAAAGCACCTCAAATAGCCCACCTTATTTTAAGGGAGAGGGTAAAAAAGGAAAATTTAGCCTTTGAAATTAGGAGTTACAACCTTCCATTCGCCCATTTTCAAGAATAGTTTTTATTTAAGTGAATCCATTCGCCCATTTTCAAGAATAGGTTCTATTTAAGTGAATCCTATGGGCCAAAGGCCCAAATACCATATTTATAAAAGAGGTATGGTAAATTAATAAAAATATAAATAAATGAGAGGTATGGTAAATAAATAAAACATTTTTTATATTTACTCCATAAGTCACCTTATATACATGCAAGGGTGTAAACAAATAAAAATATAAGTAATGTGGAGGTATGGTAAATAAATAAAACATCTTTTTATACTTACTCAAAAGGTATGGTAAATAAATAAAAATATAAATAAATAAGACGCATGGTAAATAAATAAAACCTCTTTTTATATTTAGTCCATAACCCTCATTCTATTTATGAAGGCTCAAGAAAGAGGTTTTATTTAAGTGAATCCTATGGGCCAAATACCATATTTGTAAAAGAGGTATGGTAAATTAATAAAAATATAAATAAACGAGAGGTATGGTAAACAAATAAAACATTTTTTTATATTTACTCCATAAGTCACCTTATATTTAAGGACACTAAAAAAATGCGTTATATTTAGGTGAAACCTATGGGAAAAATACTATGGGACAAATACCATGGACTAGATTGTAATTAATACCATGCAAAAAACATTATTAACCCTAATATTAGTATTAATAAAAATAAAAATGGCACATGGTATTGACCCATGGTATTCACCTAGAATGTATCCTATTTAAATGGGGGAATTAAACCAGCATAGATCCATCTTTACTATGGATCTACTAACCCCCATAGGTATCAAATATCGTGATATGCAAACTAGCATAGAGTGAAAAAATATTTGATCCGATCAAGAGTAAAAATGGATGTTGTAATTTAATGTATGTTAAACATTTTAGCTTGGTTAAAATAAAAATCAACTATTAATTTTATTAATTGTTATAAATTATTAATAGTAATTTTTAAACTCTAGGTTTATGATAACCCATGGTATTGACCCATGGTAATACCATGGTATTCATGTGAGCATAGACTATTTAAAGGGGAAATTCTATCATCTTAGATCCATCTTAATTCTGGGTCTACCAAGTGCTCAGAGGGATAAATAGATTTCATGCCCCTAAGAGTGGTAGATGTGGAGTTAAGATGGATATAGGTTGGTTTTTATGATAATGAAGATATTAAATAGACTTAGGAAATTATATTGTAAAAACATCTTAAGGTGAATGGTTAAAGCATAGACATTGGACAAGTATATTTGTATACTTCTATTTTAAACTGAAACAAATCCAGGGCTAAAAGGAATGGATTGATTGCACTAGTCATCCTTCTATAACTTTGCAACATATGCTGGAGTAAACAGATTGTAATTTGGGTAATTTTTCTAATTGCAAACAGGAACATACTTGTGTATTGGCAGGGTGGTTACCAGGTCCCTAGAAGTGATGAATTTGAATTTTTCTTGGCTTTATTTATAGTATTAGGTTTTTTCTCATGCTTTCTGTGAAAGGCACAGGTGAATTTTATCCTACACCCACTAGGTTATCGATATGTAATTTCGGTAATTTTGATTTCAAAAGATATTTTAAAGAAATGCAATGATTTCATTTGTGTATTCAATAAACACAAGGTTTTATAATTGAGTAAAATATTTGCCATGCCTGGTGAGAGATTCACCAAAAAATTATATATACATATCATATTATTGATAAAATCACCTTCCATTTTTCCTATATACCATGGAGATTCGCCCATTTATTATACATGTAAATTTAGGGAGGGTTCTTAAAATTTTCCCTAGTGCAAGCCTTCTACATGCTCTAGAAGCATAATCATGAAATGGTTAGTTGTTGTGTTTTCCTAGATACAAGCATCAAATTTCTTCAGTTTCCTTGGAATAGTTTGAAAAACAAAAACACCATTTATTTTCAACAAATGAAAATTATCATTATTAATATGTCCAAATATTGCATGCTAAAGAAGATTAGATGGAAATGTATCTTCACTATACTGAGAATTATATGTAGAGTTTTGTGGTGTGGGAAGATGTTCCTTACAGATAGCCAATGTGGCTCATGTTGAATGACTTGATTTAGATCTTGAGGCATATTATTTTTTATCATTACTGACCAAATTTAACAAGCCATATCATGTGGTCAAAAAAATTTCACATCTCAAGAATTGATTTTGAGACTTTGACACCAATGTAATGAGTGGGAGTAACTACATATAAATGACAATAATTTCATAGAAGTAGAAGAGAGAAAAGTTAAGCGAGTATTTAAGCCACATCTCTCAATGGATATATGACCATCATCTAAATAGCATATAACCTTCGGGAGGATAATTAATGCAATCTCATGTCAAGAAAATGTTGATCCTAAAATTATAGGACTAGCCTTAGTGGGAGATATACTAGATATATTAGAGAGCTTGCAAGAAGTTAAACAACCTAATCTAATCATTCCTAAAAGATCAAAGTTAAACCAATGTGAATAGGATCAACCATGTCTCATAATGAATGAAGGGGCCATAATCAAATCAATGAGCTAAACAATATAACTAGCAATCTAGTTCATTGAGGCTAGTGTAACTTGCCAATCTCACTTCTTTGCATTTGATTTTTAGATCCATGGAGTCAAAAGGTTAACTTATAAAGAAAGTGAGGTGAGAAGATGAAAATAAACATTAAAAAAACCGAGGAATTCATCACTAATATTGAATATGCATGTTTGCTAAGTGTCAAAATATTGAATATTTCTTCATAGATTTATATAATGCAAAATTATTAAAAATGCACTTTAATCTCCTAACTAGGAATGAAAGAGATTTGAAGTATAACAACTAAAAATATAGAGAACCAAAATTAATAATAATATTCCATTAATAAAGAAGTATATTTCATAGAAAAATAAATTCATAATCTAAGTGAATAAATGTTTTGATATTCTTGTTCATAAAAAATTATCAATAAAAATACATTTTAAATTAGTATTTTTTGTGCCAAGAGGCACTCTTTAGCCTAGTATGAAAGGGATGTTGTAATATCCTGTCATGTTATGTTATTGTTGTGTGATGCTATTGTTATTGTTATGTTATGTTATGTTGTGTTATAAATGGTAGGATTAATATTAAACCCTAGTAATATAACCCTAAGATTAATATTATAAGCCCAATGGATTATAAATATTGTGAGAATGATTTTTTGATTGATTAATATTATAAACCATGCGATTAATATTAAACCTAGGCTTAATATTATAAACCCTAATATTATAAGTTAGAAACCTAATATTAAACCTTAATATTATAAACTCAATATTAAAAAGCCTTAATATTAAACCTAAGTTTAGTAATGTAACAATGTGATGTTGAATAAATTGCAATGTAATGTAACATTGCGACAATGACTATGATATTGATTATCGTGTTGAGACAATGTTTGTCACAATGTAACATTGGATAGATTTGTGTACCATTCCAACATCACGGTATTAAGCCCTAATATAAAATCCTAACATTTACGTTTTATATTAATCCCTTACAGATTAATATTATAAAACCATGGGATTAATATTATAAACCCAAGGGATTAGTAATAAACCATAGGATTAATATTATAAACCCTAGGATTAATATTAAACCTAATATTACAAATTATAAACCTAATATTAAGCCTTAATATTATAAACCCAATATTAAAAAGGCCTAATATTATAAACCTAATATTAAACCCTAGTTTTGTAATGTAACAATGTGACATCGAATAAATTGCAATGTAATGTAACATTGCAAAAGTGAGTGTCAGATTGTCATATTGAGACAATGGTTGTCGCAATGTGATGTTGGATAGATTTGTGTACCATTCCAATGTCATAGTATTAAACCCTAATATAAAACCCTAACATTTAGGTTTTATATTAATCCCTTAGGTATTAATATTATAAACCCTTGGGACTAATATTATAACCCTTGGGATTAATATCATAAATGCAAGGGATTAATATTATAAACCTAAGGGATTAATAATAAACCCTAGGATTAATATTATACCCTAGGAATATAAAACTTGAAATTAACATAACCCCAAAGGATTATAAACCTAATAGATTAATATTAAACCCTAGTAATTGAAGTTGAATAAATTACAATGCGACATTGAATCAATTGTAATGTAATGGAAAATTGAGATAATGATTGTTAAACTAATTGTCACATTGAGACAATATTTGTCACAATGCAACATTGGATAGATTAATATTATAAACCCTAGAAATAATATTATAAATTCTATGATTAGCACCATAAACCCTAGTATTAATATTATAAACCCTAAGGTAAAGATTATAAACATTGGGATTAATATTAAACCCTAGGATTGATATTACAAACCCAAGGGATTGTTAATATTATAAACCCAAGGGATTAATATTATAAACCCAAGGGATTATTAATATTATAAACCCAAGGGGTTAATATTATAAACCCTAGAATCAATGTTAAATCTAATAATATGAACTCTAATATTAATATTATAAACCCATTAGATTATAAACATTGTGACAATGATTGTCAATTTGATTAATATTATAAACCCTAAGATTAATATTGAGCTCTTGGATTAATATTATAAATTATAAACCTAATATTAAACCTTGGTTTTGTAATGTAATAATGTGACGTTGAATAAATTGCAATGTAATGTAACATTGTGACAATGATTATTAGATTGATTCTCATATTGAAACAATGTTTGTTGCAATGTGACATTGGAGAGATTTTTGTTCCATTCAAATGTCACAGTATTAAATCCTAATATAAAACTGTGACATTATAAAACACTAACATTTAGATTTTACATTAATACCTTAGGGATTAGTATTAAACCCAAGGGATTAGTATTAAACCCAAGGAATTAATATTAAACCCTAGGGTTAATATTATAAACCATAGGATTAATATTAAACCCTAGGAATTTATAAACCCTAAAATTAACATTATAATCCCAAGGGACTATAAACCTAAGGGATTAACCCTAGTAATTGAAGTTGAATACATTGCAATGCGATGATGGATAGATTAATATTATAAACCCTAAGATCAATATTACAAACCCTGAGACTCATATTACAAACCCTTGGATTGATATTATAAACCTAGGATTAAAAACCCTAGGATTAACATTATTGTAATATTAATATTATAAACCATAAAATTAATATTATAAACCCCAAGATTATAAAGCCTAGGATTAATAATATAAATCCTAGGATTAATATTATAAACCATGGCTCTATATTAAATCCTATGATTAATATTATAAACCATGGGATTATAAACATTAGGATTAATATTACATGCCCTAAGATTAATATTACAAACCTTAGGACTGATATTATGAACCCTATGATTAAAAACCCTAGGATTAACATTATAAACCCAAAGATTAATATTATAAAACCTAGGACTGCCTATGGTTGAACATGACTAACTATAGTTGACAAAGGTCAATCATGCTAAATAGAGTCGACTATGGCTGACAATGGTTGACCATGGTGACATAAACCCTAGGATTAATATTATAAACCCTAATATTAATATTATAATCCATAGTATTATGGTTGTCTATATTGATAATGAAATGTTGCAATTGACCATGCTTTACAATGTTGACCTAAATTAATCATACTTGACCATATTAACAATGGTTGACTATAGCTTTTAAAGGTTGATTGTGGTGACCACAGTTGACCAAATATGACAATGATTGACCATGGTTACCTGTGGTTGAATAGATTAACCATAATTGACGGAGGTCAACCATGATAAATAGAGTCAACTATGGTTGACTATGGTGACATAGTTTCACTATGGTTGAGCATAGGTTTTTATTATAGATTATGGTTGTCTATATTGATAATGAATGGCTTTAATTGGCTAAGATTTACCATCATGTCCTATGTTGACCATGTTGATCATTGTTGACCATGTTGAGCAATGGGTTGACCATGATTTTAAAGATTAATTATGATGACTATGGTTTACCATACTTTTATATGATATATTATGGTTGTTCGTTTTAAAAATGGTTGACCACGTTCAACTATAGAGACTGTTCATTTTAAAAATGGTTGACCATTTTCAACTATAGAGACCTTGGTTGACCATGTTCAGTCATTCCAACCTTTGTTGACCATACTTGGCCATTAGGAATGGATAGAGTAAGGGGTTTTCTAGGTTGAGAGGGATACCGATGATTGAGCAAGAGTGACTATGATTGACGAAAGTTAACCATCACTAACTATAGCTAAATAAGTTTGTGGATCATTGAGTATCAATAATAATGAGTGATGATGATCGATTATGGTTGATATTTAAATTTTATTAAACTTTAAATTTATTAATATTAATCTTAAACTACTACTACTACTACTACTACTACTACTACTACTACTACTACTACTACTACTATTATTAACTTTATTATTAAACAGATTAAAATTAATATTAAAATTAAAAATATTAAACTTATTAATTCAATATTATATTAATGATTATGAAATATTATTATTATTATTATTATACTGATATTATATTAATATTAAAATTAAGATTAATATTACTATGCAAAGGCTTGAAACATCAAAATACATAGTATTAATGTTAATACTATATTATTAATATTAATATTTAAACTATAATCAATAATAACTTTTCAATGGTATATCATTTCTTCTTTTAGTAGATAAATAATATATAAGATTTTGGCCATTTTGAATACCTTACAATGATAAAAACATGATTCTTAATATGCAACTTCTTACACTTCTCATTGAAATGTAAACATAAAACACACATCCTTCACCAGGAATTTTCTCTTAGTACCTATAACCTCATCCTTATTTCTATCCAGAAAAAACTTATCTTAATCATTTTAGGATTTAGAAAAAAAATCTAACCTACTATAAACTCTTACTTTTTAAAAATATCTTTATATATTATAGATATATCAGAATCACACCCATTAAGCTCAATTAATTCCTATATTAAACACATAATAATTCTTTTGAAATTTTAACTCCTAAAAGCACATGAATATAAAAAGTATTCATATGATGTGACAACCAATAGAACCACATCAACATCTCCCAACCCTAAACTCTTATATTATATTATAATTCACAAATACACATTTGAATTAAAAAAAAATGAATTTTTAAGTGTCAATCAAAAATAACTTCTAACACAAAAATTAAACAATAATATATTGATGGATTCAGATCAATAACTAACTTAATATTTCTTCTTAACTTAATAATAACTTAATATTTCTTCTCGATGAACTTTAAACCATACCAAAAACATAGTTGTGAATGAAAAACTTATTAATAATACAAATAGCACAAATAATAACTTACTAAATTTAACTAAAATATTTCATACAGAGAATATTATTTATATACCTATCCATTTAATAAAATGACCAATTTATAGGATTATCTGTAATCAAAACACAACCAACATCTCTTCAATTGTCAATGACACATTGAATAATAAATAATCATCAGTGAATAGAAAAACTTAGACATCGATATCGGAATGAAGAAAAGGTTTAGGTTTAGGTTTGAATCCTCTTCGCAGCAATTACAGAAAAATCATAATTATGTTTCAAAGTTGAAGGTGTGCTCATATATACCATTGAAACTTGAAAAATAAAACTAATTCAAATGTTTAAAAAAATATTACAGCACAATTTAATGAAATAATTTTAGAAATTGAAAATTTTATAACTTTAAATTATTGAATTAAAATTTATATAATTTAAATATGAAATAATTTTAAAAATTAAAAATATTATAATTTTAAATTATTGAAATTAAATTTATATAATTTAAATATTTCAAATCTTTATAAATATTAAATTACTTTTTATAAAAAATAATATTTAAATAATAAAATATTACAATTACTTTAAAAAATACATACTATCCTTAATTCAATTAAAAAAACATAAACATTATTTATTGCATATAACTTTATATATCTCAAAGCATTATCGTGCTCTACTTACTTGGACTTACCCAACACCATAGTGATCCTCCTAAATGGTTATGACAGAGGGTAGAGACACAAGATCTACAAACGCTGGCAATTCATTATCAATTACAAATTTAATATCGGACGTAGACACTGGCGTTCAATGAACCTGCCTTTCATATCTTACGGCCCTCCTGTGCCTCATGGGAGGTTTTTTTAGTAGCAGTCTAACAGTTATATTTCAAAAAAAATGAGTAAGGATTTTTGTAAATTTAAGTAAATATCGTCAAATTTCATAATTTTAACTCAGAAATTTTTGATAATGCTAAATCTATTTCCACTATAAAAAAAACATGATTCAAACATCATCTTTACAAAATTTAAAATAAAAAATTACCACTTTTAACCCTCCTCCACCTCATATTTTTATGTGAGCTGATTCACACAAAATTTTGGACTGTGCACGAATCAATCTATGTTTGCCTCCACATTTAAATGCGGGAAAATGCAAACCATCAAAGCCATACTTGCCCTCTGCAATTTTCCAAGGCCCCTCCCCATTAGAGCGAAATTCGATGCCATATGTAAAGGAGATCAACACTTCATCGATGGCCTTGTTGTTAGAGAAAGGTATTTGGTGATTAAATTGAACACCAACGAATCACCTGAATGTCAACGCGGGATCGCCATATGTGTTGAAAAGAAATTTCCCTAGAATTTGAGACTGCTGGAACAGATCATCAGGTGTCAATGTTTACAGGTCAAGAGCTCCCGACTCCCGAATGCCACCCGTCGAAAACAACCCTAGCTGACGAGAGCACCCTGTGAATCGTTCTCTATATCCCAATTAGATAATGACATTTCTGTAATGAGAGTGCTATGTGAATTTTAATGAGACAGAGGGTTCCAAATTTGAATGATTATAAATCTGGCACAAAGAATGGGTTATCGTGTTTATATAAATGTATGCACAGAAAAGTATTGGTTAAACAGTTGCAGGGGATCGTTTTGTTCCTTTACCACCGTTTTCAGTTGGACAGGTTCATTCTTTTGATTTAAAACGTCTGCAGTTTTCAACGGTGAGTACGAGTGCTCAGAAATCAAGGGCTATGGTTATTTTGTGCGACGGTCGACCCCCTTCCCATTAGATGTTTAATGGAAGTTATTCATACAAGTTACAACTAAAGCTAGAGTCGCTATTGCCATTGTAGATAACTGAAATTTCGGCAGTGGTCTAACAATTAGAGTTGGTCAGCAGGAAAGATTGGTCAATACCATCATTTTTTTCCACGGTCTGTGGTATCTCTGGATCCAGATCGGATAGCTTGCTATTCTCAGATTCTACCTTTCAATTATTGACTTCTGGCTCACCCTTTACAACACAATTCCACCAGTCCATTTGATTTTGTTTTGTCAAGAGAATTGACAAGACCTTCCCATCGTCTGTTTTACATCAATCTATATTCATCCATTAATGATATAAAGAATAACAATCAGTTCATTCTCGCTGTTAAGGGGAGTGACATTGTGCTTCATATACCTCTCCCGGATTTAGTTGCATTTGCCCTTGTACGGAAACCACATGTGTACAAGTTCCACATGTGAGACCAGTCCGTAGCAAAATGTTGCATTTACCCTTGTACCGAAGCCACATGTGAAACCAGTCCGTAGCAAAATGTTGCATTTACCCTTGTACCGAAGCCACATGTGAAACCAGTCCGCAGCAAAATATTTGTCTAGCGTGCTAGACCAGTGTCTGCTAAGTAGTAGACCGTATGCTTCCAGTGTGTCCACTCCGCAATCAGTGGTTTTCTCCAAACCATCCTTCCTTACAGGGCAGCATGAGGTGAATTGCGCACCCCCTTGCATCAAAACCGGTTACCGCCAGGTGACCCCCCCACATTCTACTATGGTTTCAATTTTAATCCAGAGATAGACAAGAGGCTCCATGCTACTTATTGCAAAGTATTTTGAAGTCTTGGAACTTCCAGTGCGGTCTGCTAAGTTCATAGCACGCATCATTCAAATAGCTCTATCCAATCATAATCGAGAAATTCTCTCAACACTCGACATATATGGAATCCTTGAGCTTCTTGGGATGTTCTAAATCAATAGGAAAAACAACCCTTGGTCTCCATATAGCACCAAACGCATACTTCAAAAGCAAATAGGAAGTTTTCATTTATGCTTTTATCTCATAGAAAGTCTGGAAATATCAATAGCACCTTTATATTCCATATGGGCAGGCACCAAACACAATTCTTTAGGCAAGGTTCAAAGGACCACACAAGATTCAAATCATTGAATTCAACCTGTTTTTCTTGGCCTCAGTTTACACAGTTATCTTCAATTTAAAGGAAGGTCAGGAATTTAGAGAACTATATGATTCTGGAGCCTTCCCCTTTCTGGATGTAAGAGCTGGACAAATTAATGGTTTTAGTGGGAAATCTGTGGGGATAATCTCCTCAAGTTAACTTGTTATAAACCTAAACTTTACAGGGATACATCGACTGGAGGGTTGATATTTTCAATCATTATTTATGGGAACTAAGAGCAAAAGAGAAAATGGACAAAGTGATTTCTGGAACAGCAGTGTTTGTGCTTATCATTAAACTTGGATGAGAAAAATATATACTGCACAAGTAATGATTGTGAGAAATACAGTTTGAAGAGTAGAATGTGCTCTCTCACAGAAAATGAATCTCAATTCCTAGGATCATGAAGGAAAGAACAATAGAGCATTGTGCAAGAGAATTCCACTAACAATTTGCAGCTAAAACTTTTACAATGAAAGATTATGCTTTCTAAAGCAAAATATCCTTCAGTCTATATTGGTTAGGAATGGAAAGATAGCGAGAAAATCACCAGGATTTTTGTTTTGAGAATATTCTTGTGCATCTTAAAATTATTAATGCAAAATATCCTTCAGTCTATATTGGTTAGGAATGGAAAGATAGTGAGAAAATCACCAGGATTTTTGTTTTGAGAATATTCTTGTGCATCTTAAAATTATTAATGATCAAATGTTTTATTCTCTTAAACCCTTGAGAAGAGGGAGTACTTACTAGGTAAACATTGTGTCACCATGATATTACCCTATTTCACAGTCTCATGAAATCGAGAATTTAGGCTTTTGAACATGTTATATCGTATTTAAGGGAAGATAAAGATGCAGGTGTGAAGCTTCAACTAGCACTAAATTCTGGCAATATAATCGAACAATGCTTTGACCATGCCTAGAAAAAGGACAAGTTGGTAGGGACACAATTGTCAATCAAAGATTAAATGCCAGGTTTTGAAGATCAATAGTTAAATACAAATCTCATATTTCAAGCCATTTTAATAGTAATCAGATCCAGATTTTTAGAGATTTTGTCTGGCAATTGTTTTAGCAATCGAAGACAAGTGGCTTGTATCACGATTTGTTTCCTTAGATATAGTAATATGCTCCATAATCTAAGGGCATCGAGCTAAAAAGTAACATAGTATTCTAAAGCAAAGGTGGCAGAGGTTTTAAAGCAGAAAACCCAGCGTTCAAAGGTTACCAGATATGTGGCAATTAAATCCGAAATTTCGAGCCACTGAATCACCACTCATTAAGAGAAGATGGCAGGGTATTTGTCAACTGAAGATAAGCATCTCTTTTTATTATGATCAAATTTCAATCCAGCATTTTTAGGAAATCGTACAACTGGTGGCAGAATTTTCCAGGGACAAAATCAGTAGATAGAGATTCATTAGTGAATTTGTAGGCATTCGATCCTAGCAGCATCAAATTACTTGCAACAATTCAGATCTTTATTTTATTTTTAATTTATTGATAAACTTTGTTAGCTAGAAGTTAGCAGAAGTTTGTCATTTCATTTGTATTTGTTTATATATTGTATGATTTGTAATGTAAAAGGGTCATTTCATTTGTATTTGTTTATATATGGTATGATTTGTAATGTAAAAGGGTTGGTTTTTGGGTCAAAACTCTCATATATTTGTAATAGCCTTACGCTTCCAGAATTTTAATTAAAATACTATCGACTTCAATTTATAGTAGCATTCTTTATCTGTTTGTGCTTCTAGTATTTATAATCTATTTCTGCATATGTTTAAAGTTGTGTAGGTATCTAGGAAAGGCCGGGTTGAGTGACAACCTCCCTGAGATCCCACTGCAAAGTTATGTTCTTTATTGAATGAATTGGTTAAACAATGTGTTTGATTTGGTTACTCTCCATCAATATATTATTGCTTCTATATTAATCCTTATATGTATTATTGTTCGCTATAGAGATTCTTCTATACGCTTCTACTCATTTTAGATGATTGGATATTCAGGGAGGATAATTGTATGTTGCTATTGTTGAAAATCAACACTTTGATTAGGTCTCTACAGTTGGTGTTACTTGTTAAGCAGGGATTTCTGACTCAGGGATTTGTGAAAGTTTTGTTTGAAGAAAGGTACACAAGGTTGCAAGGAGAGAGCTCAAATATACCAAAAGGTAATCGAGGAGATGGGAGTAAGCCGCCACCTCCACCTTCATCTTCTCCTCCTCCTTCACCTCCATCTTCACCTTCATCTTCCTCCACTTCAACCCCTTCACATACTCTTCCAAGAACTCCAAAAGACATGTTAAAACACCTTTGTTAAAGCTTGATGTCAAATTTCAATTGCCTATGTACAATGGAGAATTAAATGTTGAGAAATTGGATAATTGGGCTCATCAACTTGAGGTCTATTGCAAGATTCAACAAATTGATGATGATTCCACTAAGATCCAACTTGCTTCTCTTCATCTGGAAAGTACAACTCTCATATGGTGGGAGGCCAAAACCCAAAAGGATTTAAAGAAAATAGGTAAGATAATTTCTTCTCTGAATGACTGCATAGCTACATTAAGGAGACAATTCTATCCATTAGCTTATATCCAAAAGCCAATAATGGACTCGCAAAACTTTAGACCAGAAAAATGTATGAGTATTCAAAGTTATACCCAAGAATTTAGAGGAAGAGCTCTCATTTTGGGTGTGGATTTATCCTCTCAAGACACTCTCCCTAAATACATAGGTGGTTTACATAGTTACTTGAGGCATACAGTTCTTATGTTTAACCCTACAAAACTAGATGAAGTTTGAAAACTCATTTAGAAGCAAGAGGGGAAAATGTTCCTCAAGAGACTAACAAAAAGTCATTCAAATATGGAGACAAATGAAAGGGGAAGTTCAAAGGCAAGGGTAAAAATAATGTTGCAGTCAAGAAATAAGGAGAAAATCTCACATGTGAACATTGTTCAAAAGAAGGCCATGATGAAGACAACTACTGGAAATTCATCCAAAGTTGAGACCAAAAAAATTTAACAATAAGAGGAAACAAAAGACTGATGCAACAACTAAACAAGATCTAGTATCTGATTCTAGTGATGAGACCAAAATCGTAGCCATGGGATTGAAAGGTAAGGATTCTATTGCAAGTACAAGTTCTTCTAGCAAGCACATTGAAACTCAAAATGAAAAAGAAAGAATTGATCTTTTCCATTTTAGGGTCAACAAAACATAACAATGTAGATACTTTGTTTGATAGTGGATCGCAAGCCAACCTTGTTTTAGAAGTCATTGTCAAGAAACTAAATTTGGAAACCGTTCCTCATCCTAAACCTTATCCTTTGGGTTGGGTGTGTGACAATGCCAAATTGAAATTGACAAGAAAATGCAAACTTAAATTTGCCATCACTGCAAACTTTATTGATGAGGTAGAACTTGATGTAGTACCACTTGACATAGGCGGGATTGTTTTGGGAAGCCCATACTTATATGATCGGAAAGCCATTTTTTAGCGCCATGAAAACAAATATCATTTGTTTAAATATGCAATTGAGTATATTGTTAGAGCACATTGCAAGAAAATGAATTTGTCTCTTGTAAGTGCTAGACAAATGAAGAGGCTTGTAAATGCTAGTAATAATTTTGTATTGTTGATGATCAAAACCAAAGATGATGTTGAATATGAAGCCTTCCAAGGATGTGATGCAAAACTCAAATATGATTTGATTGAAGTTGTTAACACATATGATAAGATGTTTCAGGAACCGGAAGGATTGCCTCCTAAAAGAGGAATCCAACATGAGATTCAATTGCAGTAGGATGCACCTCTGCCAAACATTGGCATGTACAGAATGTCAGTTATGGAGAATGCAGAAATTAAGAAGCAAATCCAAGAGTTTCTTGACAGAGGGGTCATCAGAAGAAGCCCATATCCTTGTGGGTCTCCTATTGTTTTGGTTCCAAAGAAGGATGGTACATGGTGCATGTGTGTGGATTTCAAAGCCTTGAACAAAATCACGGTAAAAAATCACTATCCTCTTCCTTGTATTGATGATTTGCTAGATCAGTTGAAAGATGTTGTTTATTTCACTAAGTTGGACTTGAGAAGTGGTTATCAAAAGATTAGGATTGTTGAGGGAGATATTTGGAAGACTTATTTCAAAACAAAGCAAATTTTGTTTGAATGGTTGGTTATGCCAATTGGACTTTGTAATGCTCCTACAACATTCATGAGAGTTATGAATGATGTGTTGAGACCATTTCTTGATGATTTTGTTATAGTCTACTTAGATGATATATTGATTTTCAGCAAGACTCGTGAAGAGCATGTCAAGCATGTTAATCAATTTCTAGATGTATTAAAGAAAGAAATATTGTTTTTGAAGATATCTAAATGCAAATTTGGAAAAATCTCTTTAGTTTATTTGGGTCATATTGTTGGAGGGGGTGAATTGAAGATTGATCCCTCAAAGGTCGAAGTCATTTTGAATTGGCCTAAACCCAATAATGTAACAGAGGTTAGAAGCTTTTTTGGAGCATACCAATATTGGAGAAAGTTTATTTCTAACTTCTCATCAATTGTAACTCCATTACATGATTTGACAAGTGTGAAATAGGTTTTTCAATGGGGAGGCAAGCAGCAGAAAGACTTCGATGCATTGAAAGAGAGAATCAATACAACACCAGTTCTTGCACTTCTAGATCTTAAGCAGCCATTTGAGATACAAACTAATGCAAGTGACTATGCCATGGGAGTGATTTTGTTGCAACATGGTAAGCCTATCTATTATCATTCTGAAACCTTTACCAGTGCAGTGATTAACTATCCAACATATGACAGAGATGTATGCTTTAGAGAAAAGTGCGAAAAAATGGAAACATTATCTGATGGGTAAGGAAACAAACATTCACACGGACCATCAACCTTTGCAATACTTGCAATTACAAACCAACTACAACAAGCGAGGCATTTCAGATGGATGGGTTTCTTACAACAATTCCATTTGGTAATTAGGTATAAGAAATGTATCTATAACGAAGTTGTTGATATGTTATCTAGACCAATTGTTAGTGCATTTGTCATTCTTAAGCATAATTCTATCATGCATGAAATCTATGTTGAGCAATATGTTAGGGATGAAGACTTTAAAGATGTATATGCCACTTTGTGTCAAGGCAACCAAGTAGAAGAATTGGATTATCATGTTCATCATAAATTGTTGTATCATCTTGGTAAGCTATGTATTCCACAAGGTGAAAGATCCAACATCATAAGGGAAGCATATACTTCTCTTATTGTTGGCCACTTTGGGGTAGGCAAAAAAATGACACAATTACAGAGGTATTGTTATTGGCCTCGTATGAATGAAAGTGTGTCACGATATGTAAGAGGATGTTCTTTGTGTGCTACTAGTAAGCCTAGCAATAGTAAGTTGGGATTGTATACTCCACTTCTTGTTCCTTCCCGTCCTCGGGAAAGTATTTCTATGGATTCTGTGGGAGAGCTACCTATGTCTAGGAAATGCCATGATTATCTTTAAGTTGTTGTGGATCATTTCAACAAAATGTGTATTTTGATGCCTTGTATGAAGCAGGTTACAGCTGAATAGATTGCATAGATGTTCTTTCAAAATGTATGGGTGCATTTTGGGTTGCCCACAACTATTATTTCTAATCAAGATTCTCAACTTTTCAGGAAATTTTGGTCAAGTTTATGGGGACTCATGGACACCAAGTTAAAGAAGAGCATGGTATTTCGTCCACAAACTAATGGTCAGACAGAAGTGGTGAACATAATAGTAGTATGTCTCCTTCGCAGTTATTGCAGCAAACATCCCAAGCTTTGGGATGAACATTTTCACTACATCCAACATGCTTACAACAGGGCCAAGCATTCTTTGACTCAAACATCTCCTTTTGAAGCATGCTTGGGATATTTACAGAAATATCCCTTATATTTTATCTTTGGGAAAGATGTTTTTATTGAAGGACATGGTGACATAGACAAGGCCAAGATGTTCATTGAACAAGTTCAATTGGTGCATCAAATGGTTCAAGAACAGTTGGAAAAGAGTCAATTTAGGTACAAGACAAGACATGATAAGCATCGTGTTGACCACAATTTTCAAGTTTGAGATGAAATTTGTCTTTACATTAGCAAGGAAAGTCTTCAAGGAGAAAAAGTAAAACCAATTAAATATGGAATTTTAAGATTTTAGAAAATATTGGTAATAATGCATTACATTTAGATTTGCCTCCATATATGAAAATCTATGAAATTGTTAATTTTGAGAATTTAAGGTTCTATGAGCCTCCTTTGATTGAAGATCAAGGAGAGAATATTCAAATTCCAACAATAGAATACTTTTCTCCTGAATGTCTTGAAGAATTGCAGCAAGATACTGTCCTTGACAAAAAAACAAGGCCTTAACGAAGAGGTAATGTGGAATACCTTCTTGTAGGACTCAAGGGAGCTAATCCAAGAAAGTCCAAATGGATTGAGATTGGAAGGGTGAGGGAGTTGTATCCTCACCTATCTATTGACTGAAAATAGTCTTTTGGTGGTCCAAAAGCTTCCAGTGGGGAGGAGTGATCCAGTGGATCAAAAAGTGCTCAAAATAAAAGTGTTCAAAAGTTCTTAAAACTAGTGCCAAAACGTAGTGATCTTCGTTCTAAATCCAACACAACTTGAATCACTGAAAATGAACATCGTATGCTCAAGATATCATGTTTTGATTGTTTTTCTAAAATATAAAACAATTGCAGGTTATTTATTGGACTGTTGACTAGGCAATCTGCACAGTTGAGTCAACAGGCTGACTGGGTGTACCATCAAGCCAATCAGACTCTTCCAATTTTCATCTTCTAGTTCTTTCAGATGGTCGATTTTCATTTGTTGGTGGTTGTTTTTTGTGGACCAGTAGGAAGGTTCCATGTGGCACAATCAAGGGCAGCCACGTGGCACCTCCAGGATGGTGTAAAATTTTATGGGTTTGGTCCAAGGCCTGGGAGGGATTGAACCCCCAAACGATCATCTGACGACGCCAAGGTTCACCATCTCATCCGCAAGTGTTGCTTGTTATAGAAGGTTCACAACTTTAATTTAAAGTTTAATTCGATTTGTATTGGGGGAAGGGGTCAGGGCTAAGCCCTGGCCCCCAGTCACCAGCACCCCACAAAACCACGGTGGGAGCACCAACCAATGGGCTTGGGGCTTAGTCCTAGCCCATGGTCAATGATATTACCACAAGACCCTAAGAAAAGGTATAAGACACAAAGGATTGGGGGGGGGCTTAACGCCCTAACCCAAGTAATATGGCAGGCACAGGACCAAGCGCAGAGACGGTTGGAGCTATGGTGTAATTTAAGCCCTAAACCTCAGTCCCATGGCATCCATATAGCCACCGGAAGAGATGGTGAGGGCTACAGCGACGGGATTGAGTTGTCAACCCCAGCCCCTGACCCTATAGTGGCAATGTGAACGCAACCATTGGCGGTGGGTGCGGAGTGGTGGAGCAGGTGGTTAGCCCAGCCCTTGGCCACATGGGTTGACATGACTGAAGGCGGGGTCGAGAATTTGGGCGCAAGGGTTAATGGGAAAATTAAATGTCCTACAAATTTCAACTTCTTCGGCACAAATTCCACTGACACCAGGCAAAATTGTTGCTCGGCAGGCTACTGAAGGGTGGAAAATGTATGACAGTTAGCCAATTCTGCCAGTTTGTAGAACAGTTTGTTGCAGAACTTCCAAGAGCCATAACTCGATGGTTTTGTGGCCTTTGTGAGCCCAACAAGAGCCCAGCTAGGGGTTTTTAGGTCTTTTGGAGCCATTGGAGACATTCTTTTTGTATTTTTGAGCACTGTAAAACCATATAATCACAAATTTGAGCACTTAATTGAAGAGGCTCAAAATTGGAAGCTGGACCAAGAGATGTAGCCCAGGTGGGGTGAACTCCTTTATCAATTTGTTATCTTGTATTGTTGTGTATGGTTTATTTTTCTCTGTTTATTTGTTGCAAACTGAGTTCTAAAACAATAATTTATTGCTTTTACAACTTGATCTATTGCCTAAAAGACATAAAATTTTACTTGCAATTTTCCCCCATCGTTGTAGCCCTCACCATATTTATCGCTAGTATGGCAACCACGAGACCGAGGTTCATGGATTAAACTTAATCGTAGCTCCAAACGTCTCTGCACTTGGTCTTATGCCTGTCATATAACTTGGGCTAGGGCCTTAAGCCCCGTCCCCCATCCTTTGCGCCTTACACCTATGACCAGGGTCCTGTGGTGACATCGTTGACCATGGGCTAGGGCTAAGCCTCGAGTCCCTTGGTTGTTTCTCTTGTCATGGTTTCATGGGGTGCTGGTGTAACCCTCGGCCCCTTCCCCCAATAAAAATTGGATTAAACTTTAAATTAAAGTTGTGAACCTTATTGTTAAACACACACATGGCAGAAAGAGTATGAAAGTTAAAACATGAGAGTGCATTTATTATTATCAAATGATATACATTTATAGTACATTGTGTGACCATTGGGTTCCACATCCCAAGGTCTCTTGGACTTCCTTAGTCTATACGACTTCCACGCTAACCCTTAGAGGTTTAGGTGTCCAACATTCCCCCCCTTAATCTGAAGGGTTATGTATGAGTCCAAGAAGAGAGTTGTAATACAAAACGTGAAAAAAATGCATGGTAGCACTAGACTGAATGTGCTCTCTGAAATGTTGGTATAAAGGGCGGTGGTTTAAGGATGACCACCAACACTGGAACACTTAGTTCAGTTCCCAGAACTCTTCCAAGTCTAGCATGAAGCTCAGGTCTTCTGCTAGAGGAAGTGCTCCTAATGTTTTGAAGAGGGAAACCTTCAACCATGAAAGGGAGGTCTCACCCCGCATAAACGGGAGAATATCAACCTGAAAAGGGAGGTCTCAACCCCTAATGGTTTAAGGATTACCACCAACTCTGGAATGCTTAATGTAATTCCTGGAACTCTTCCAAAACTGGCAAGAAGATGAAGTCTTCTGCTAGAGGAAGTGTCCCCAATTCTATTGCTAGAACTCTTCCGAAACTAGCAAGAAGTTGAAGTCTTTTGCTAGAGGAAGTGTCCCAAATTACCAACTGAAGGCATGCTCAGGGGCATCTTTGTCTTCGGCTACAACTCTGAATCTAGTATGGTAGGTTGTGGCTCAGGCTCGTTTGATGTGACTTTGAAGCTTGTAGATGACCATCATTCCTCCCCCTGTCAGATACAAGGTGAGATGATGGAGAAAACTCAACTACAAAATTGTTCAATACTCTAGAACAAGTTCTGATATGTGAGTGGAATATCTTCTTGGCTGTTGATGCCCATTGCCAAGAAGCGATCCATCCAAGATGAATCTTTGTTCTTGCAGGAGGTTTGTTTCTGAAGCATCTGTTTGAAGAATGACTAGTTTTATGACAGTGCTTACATGGATGAATATCAAAATAGTGATCTTTCAGATGGCCAACTCAGTTACAGTGTTGGTATTTCACAATCTGTTGTTGTGGAAGAGGGGCAGAATCTAGAACAGCTGAAGGTGAACTGTCATGAAGGAATCCAGCACTCTGAAACTGAATGGGCTTTGAGTAATGTGGAATATGAAAGGACAAGTCCTTCTCATATCCAAGACCAGTTATGTGCTTGTTATGGACAAGCTATTCCCAAGGTTTGATGATTGGCATGGGAAATGTAGACTGAATTTATGCTTCTTCATGTAACCTTGCTGCTTTATTGGTCACTGGATCTGAATCAACTTGCTACTTATGGGAGTCTATTTCAATGTTATGAACAAAAACAGGTTCAGAATGATGACTCCTCTGTTTTAATTCTTCTTGTTGTAGCTGAGATTCAAGCTCCAAAAATTCTAACTTTTCTTGTGTACACTACAAACAGGTTTTAATATCACAGAGAGTGTTCTTGTTGATTTTTGTTGTATCATGATTAGTAGAATGCCTCAAAGTTTTCAAGAATTATAATACTTCAGTAATTTGAGCCATATTATCCATTGTCAAAATTACACCTTTTAAAAAACGATCACAACTATGACCCAATGCGGAAAAGTAACACCCACTCACAGTACAAAGACACAACAATATCCTCTATAAGTGTGCATCAATTGACCAGTGTGCAACCAGCAAGCACCAATTACTGTAATGCATTCACAATCCATTACATAAGAATAAGATTTCACTCATGACCAACATATAGAATGCAATATGTTCTGACAATACAAATGACTAAACTTTCCTCCACAAAAGACTACTTTTAATTGCCAAAACAGTCATTGCCTTCATATAGCTCACCAAACTCTTATGAAGCAGTTGAAGTAACAAGGAATCAATGCATATATATGTAGATTGTGTTTATATCCCTTCTACCTCCAAATCTACAACTTGCTTGTATTTCGCATGACACACAAGCGCCACAAAATTATGTTAATTGAAAAATACTGCAAGTATACAAACTTTAAGCCTTCTGCAATGACTGGCATAGGGATATAAAAGTTGGAAATGTATTGGTAATGTCACCCTTGACTTTCAAGATTTGTGACTTCAATATTTCGTGCCCAGTCCAAGAGGTAACCAATGATGTGAACATTCAAAGATGTTATTCAATATCTGTTATGTCACCTGGAAACTACGGCTCAACAATATACATATGGGGAGCAAACTGCATTTTTTTTTTTGGAAATTGTTGAAGTTGTCTTCTCCTGGAAAACTTCAAATAAAGCATATCTTCCATCAAAAGCACACCATGGATAAATATCTTCAAGCTCAGGAGAAATTACCTAATTCTGAATTGGAGCGACTTCATGTTGGAATGATATCGATACTTTTGTACCAAATCCAAAATGGTGACACTAATTAAGGAACCTAACTGGAAAGGTGAAGTGGATTATGAGCCATTAGACCTTCTCTCTCTAATGCTTTAGTTCAACCCTGAACTTCGTTGCACTGTAGAGGAAGATCTTTCACATCATTATGTAAATCCATTACCATTTTAAGCAAAGTGTGGAAGCTGCATCATTCGACACATCTTCTGAATCATCTTGACCATGTAATTGCAAAACGGTTTGCATGAGTTTCCTAGCCAAAGAGGTTCCTTCTTTCTTGACACTGGGGAAGCTTCCCAATCTAGTTAAAAGGTCTCAAAGTGAAGCACATGCAGCCACTCTAAGGAAAGATGAATCAGTTGGTGTCTTGAGAAGTACAAGAGGCTTTTGAAACCAAGTGGAGTAAGATTCCAGAAATCGCTGGTGATTACACTCTTGGAAAATCACTCCTAGCATGCATATTCCAGCCCAACACTTATCTGGCATTTTGTTGGAAACATAACTGAGAATGCGTTCATTCTAAGCATCGACGACAACTTTCTAGCCATCAGTTTTCTTCACTTCCGACAATAGCTTATGCACATCGTCTCACACCTTGCAGCTAGCGTGACGATCTCCAAGGCATTCAAAGCTCGAACTCTAGCTGCAAGTTGAAGCGCCTACCCAAATATTACATGCAGATGTAGTAGTGGAAAGGGGACTCATCAATCCCGTTGTTTGACCATTGGTTTGAAATTGTCTAACTAATCGTCTGGCATGAATGTTTAAATGTGGAAGCCTTCAAAACACGCCCTAATTTCCGACCGTTCAGCCCTGGTGAAATCTTTGACATTTGACTGCGTTTATTTTATAATTATAAGCTCTAAATTTTTTTCATACACCACTTGTTCTTTACTCTTCAATTCATTCCAAAACGTAGCATTCCACGCTCACCGCACCAGGGGACACCATACGAGAATGAATCGGAGCAAGACATATGCAAGCTACGTATCTGTTATGCAACCGTCGTTATCAAGTAGGGGAGCCTGCGGTCTCGAAAATTTCTATAGGAGCGATGGTGGCCTTGTCTGGAAGAATGGAAATGGGCCTTCGAAGGGAGTGCTTGGAACCATTCACATTGTTGATGGGTTCACTGTCGATTTAACAGATAAGGTCCACCAACTTCCTTACTGCATCAAGTACAATGGCCAGTGTTGTGTTTCTGATTACTTCAAACTGGAATCATGACACCATCCCACGATACCGCCTGCTAATCGTGCTCTCTGCATTCAAACAAACAATGGAACAAACAATGCATGATACCTGTGCATGGAGACTATGCACAGGGGCATTCCAAACATTCAAATTTTGACCAGTGTGTAATGGGTGTTTGTGCAGTTAATGGCAGATGATGGTTCAAATCCTTAGATAATGTAGGTGAACGTTTCCAGCAAAAAGTACACAGAGGAGAGGCAACATATTTTTGACAGATAGTAAATTAATGGAGAGTTAAAGACAGTGGGCAAAAACGAGATATAACGTAAAGGCTGAGCGTTTTTGTATACTAGTATGGAGCAGCGACAGGAGCAGGTATCCAGCAGCGATAGGAGTAGGTATGTCAAACCAGTGGAAGTGTTAGTGTCAGTTATGTCAAAATTTTCTATTTGGGGAATTGTGCGCAGAGAATGCAGCTAAAATATGGCTGATAAAATAGTCATGAAATGCAAAACTGATCTGCACAGAAAGGCCATAAAACAAGTGGTTCAAATATGAGCAGGGCAGGATATCGCCCGCTCTGATACCATGTTAAACACACACATGGCACAAAGAGTATGAAAGATAAAACATGAGAGTGCACTTATTATTATCAAATGATATACATTTATAGTACATTTGTGACCATTGGGTTCCACATCCCAAGGTCTCTTGGACTTCCTTAGTCTATCTGGCTTCCACACTAACCCTTAGAGGATTAGGTGTCCAACACTTATATAACAAACAACACCATCGAATGAGTTGGGAAACCTTGGCGATGTCAAAAAATTGGTCGAGGGTTCGATCCTGCCTAGGCCTTGGGCCGAACCCATAAAATTTTACACCATCCTGGAGGTGCCATGTGGCATCCTCCTATTGGTCCACAAAAACAACCATCAACCAATAAAAATCAGCCATATAAACGAGCCAGAAGATAACACTTGGCAGAGTCTGATTAGCTTAATGGTACACCCAGCCAGCCTACTGACTCAACTGTATGGATTTCCCTGTCAGCAGTCCAATCAACAACTTGTAAAATTATTAGTTATTTAGCAAAACAATCATAACGTGATATCTTGAGCATATGATGTCAGTGTTGAGTGATTCAAATTGTGTTGGATTCATCACAAAAAGCACTAGTTTGGATCACTTTTACACAATTTCATTTTTGAACACTTTTTTATCCACTGGATCACTAAATTGATCTATATTACAAACTTGAAGGTTTATGGAAAATGTGCAAGTAAATTTTTATGTCTTTTAGGCAACGGATCAAGTTGAAAAAGCACATAATTAGTGTTTGAAACTCATTTTGCAGCAAATAAATAGAGACAAATAAACCATACACAACAATAGAAGACAATAAATTGATAAAGTAGTTCACCCCTCCTAGTCTAACGTCCAATGTTTGGCCTCTTCAATTAGGTGCTCAAATCTATGATTACATGGTTTTACAATGCTCAAAATGAAAAAATAATGTCTCTAATGGATCCAAAAGACCCAAAAACCCTATTTGGGCTCTTCTTGGGCTCAAAAAGACCACAAAACCATCAATTTATGGCTCTTGGAAGTTTTGCAACAAATTGTTCTACAAACTGGCAAAAATCGCTAACTATCATATGTTTTCCGCCCTTCATTCGCCCATTGAGTGACAATTTCACCTGGCTCCAGCAGGATTTGCGTCAAAGATGCTGTAATTTGTAGGATGGTTAATTTGCCTATTAACCCCTGCACCTAAATTCTCGGCCTCGCCTTTGGTCACGTCGACCCATGTGGCCGGGGGCCAGGCTAACCACCCACCTTACCACTCTGCACTTGCCGTCGTTGGATGCAGTCACATTGCCACCATAGGGTTGAGGTTTAGGGCTAACAACATGCCCCCACTGCTGTAGCCCTTGCCATCATTGTCGGTGGTTATATGGCTGCCACAAGACCGAGGTTCAGGGCTTAAACTTCGTTGTAGCTCCAACCGTTTTTGTGCTTAGTCTTATGCCTGTCATATGACTTGGGTTAGGGCCTTAAGCCTCGCCCCCAATCCCTGGAATCTTATACCTCCTCCCGAGGTCCTATGGTAATGTCGTTGACCATGGGCTGGGGATAATCCCTGAGGCCCTTGGTTGTTTCTCCGACCGTGGTTCCGTCGAGCGCCAGTTATTGGGGGCCAGGGCTTAACCCTAGCCCCTTCTCCTAATACAAATCAGCTTAAACTTTAAATTAAATTTGTGAACCTTATATAACAAGCAACACTTGTGAACGAGTTGGTAAGCCTTGGCGATGTCAGATAATCGTTTAGGGGTTCGATCCTGCTCAGGCCTTGGGTCGAACCCATAAAATTTTACACCATCCTCTAACTTCCACGTGGCAACCCTTGATTGGGCCACATGGTACCCTCCTACTAGTCCACAAAAAATAACCACCAACCAATAAAAATCGACCATCTAAACAAACCATAAGATGACACTTGGAAAATTCTAATTGGCTCGATGGTACACCCAGTGAGCCTACTTACTTAGCGATATGGACTTCCCAGTCACAAGTCTAGTGTGCAACCTACAAAATTTTTGTTGTTTAGAAAAATGATCATAACGTAATATCTTGAGCATACGATGTCGGTTTTGAGTGATTTAAGTTGCATCAGATTTAGAATAGAGAGCACCGTGTTTTGGCACTAGTTTGGATGCACTTTTGAACACTCTCGTTTTTTAGCACTTTTTGATCCACTAGATCCTTCCTCCCCACTAGAAGCTTTTGGACCACCAAAACACTATTGTCGGTCAACATATATGTGGGGATACAACTCCCTCACCCTTCCAATATCAATCCATTTGGCCTTACTTGGATTAGTTCCCTTAAGTCCTACACAGAGGTATTCCACATTACCCATTTGTGAAGGCTTTGTTTTTTTGTCAAGTATAGTGTCTTGCTACAATTATTCAAGATATTTAGGAGAAAATTCTTCTATTGTTGGAATCTAAACATGCTCTCCTTGATCTTCAATCAAAGGAGGCTGATATAACCTTATATTCTAAACATCAACAACTATATATATTTGCATATATGGAGGCAAATGTAACCAGAATTCATTATTACCATGTTTTCTAAAATCTTAAAAGGTCCATACTTGATTGGTTTTAGTTTTTTACCTTCTCCTTGAAGCCTTTCCTTGCTAATGTAAAGCCAAAATTCATCTCCAACCTGAAAACTATTGTCCACATGATG
The DNA here is from genome assembly GCA_031772625.1 of Pinus tabuliformis. NCBI lineage: Eukaryota > Viridiplantae > Streptophyta > Pinopsida > Pinales > Pinaceae > Pinus > Pinus tabuliformis. The sequence continues at coordinate 240,663,642 of CM062809.1, forward strand.
CTTATCATGTCTTGTCTTGTACTTGGATTGACTCTTTTCCAACTGTTCTTGAACCATTTGATGCACCAATTGAACTTTGTTCAATGAAGCGCTTGGCCTTGTCTATGTCACTGTGTCCTTCAATAGCAACATCTTTCCCAAAGATAAAATCTAAGGGGGATTTTGGTAAATATCCCAATCATTCTTCAGATGGAGATATTTGAGTCGAAGAATGCTTGGCCCTGTTGTAAGCATGTTGGATGTAGTGCAAATGTTCATCCCAAAGCTTGGGATGTTTGCTACAATAACCGAGAAGGATATGTACTACTGTTTTTTTCACCACTTCTGTCTGACCATCAGTTTGTGGATGAAATGTCATGCTCTTATTCAACTTGGTATCCATGAGTCGCCGTAAACTTGAACAAAATTTTTCGACAAATCGAGAATCTCAATAAAAAATAATATATGTGGGCAACCCAAAATGTGCCCATACATTTTGAAAGAACATTTTTGTAGTATGTTCAACTGTAACATGCTTCTTACAAGGCATCAAAATAAACATTTTTTTGAAACAATCCACAACAACATAAAGATAATCATGACCTTTCCTAGACATAGGTATCCCTCCCACAAAATCCATAGAAACACTTTCCCAAGGATGGGAAGGAATAGGAAGTGGAGTATACAATCCCAAGTTTTTAATGCTAGGATTACCAGTAGCACACAAAGAACACCCTCTTACATATCGTGACACACTTTCATTCATACAAGTCCAATAACAAGACCTCTGTAAATGTGTCATTTTTTTGCCTACACCAAAGTGGCCAACAATAAGAGAAGTATGTGCTTCCCTTACTTATGATGTTGACTCTTTCACCTTGTAGGATAAATAGCTTTCCAAGATGATACAACAATTTATCGTGAACATGATAATCCAATTCTTCTACTTGGTTTCCTTGACACAAAGTTGCATATGCATCTTTAAAGTCTTCATCCTTAGCATATTTCTCAACACAGCTTTCATGCATGAAAGAATTATTCTTAAGAATGAAAGATGCACTAAAAATTGGTCAAGATAGCATATCAACAACTTTGTTATAGATACATTTCTTATACCTTATTACCAAATGGAATTGTGGTAAGAAACCATCCATTTGAAATGCCCTGCTTTTTGTAGCTTGGTTTGTGATTGAAAGTATTGCAAAGGTTGATGGTCAGTGGGAATGATTGTTTCCTTACCCATCAAATTATGTTTCCATTTTTTCACACATTACACTAAAGCATACAACTCTTCATCATATGTTGGATAGTTGATCACTGCACTTGTAAAGGTTTTAGAATGATAACAGATAGGCTTACCATGTTGCATCAAACCTGCTCCCATGGCATAGTCACTTGCATCGGTTTGTATCTCAAATGGTTTCTTAAGATCTAGAAGTGCAAGAACTGGTGTTGTACTGATTCTCTCTTTCAATGCATCGAAGGATTTCCGCTGCTTTCCTCCCCACTGAAAAAATCGTTTCACACTTGGCAAAGCACGTAATGGAGGTGCAATTGATGAGAAGTTAGAAATAAACTTTCTTCAATATTGGGTTGCTCCCAAAAAAATTATAACCTCTATTAAATTATTAAGTTTAGGACAATTCAGAATACCTTTGAGGGATCAATCTTCAATTCACCCCCTCCAACAATATGACCCAAATAAACTAAAGAGGTTTTTCCAAATCTGCATTTAGACATATTCAAAAACAATTTTTCTTTCTTTAAGACATCTAGAACTTGCTTAACATGCTTGACATGCTCTTCACGAGTCTTGTTCAAAATTAGTATATCATCTAAGTAGACTATAACAAAATCATCAAGAAATGATCTCAACACCATTCATAACTCTCATGAATGTTGGAGGAGCATTGCAAAGTCCAAATGGCATAAACAACCATTCAAATAAACCTTGCTTTGTTTTGAAAGTTGTCTTCCAAATATCTCCTTCAACAATCTTAATCTGGTGATAACCACTACTCAAGTCCAACTTAGTGAAATAAACAACATCTTTCAATTGATCTAGAAAATCATCAATACGAGGAAGAGGATAGTGATTCTTTACCATGATTTTGTTCAAGGCTCTAAAATCCACACACATGTGCCATGTACCATCCTTTTTTGCAACCAAAACAATAGGAGACCCAAGAGGAGATGTGCTTGGTCTGATGACTCCTCTGTCAAGCAACTCTTGGATTTTCTTCTTAAGTTCTACATTTTCCATAACTGGCATTTTGTACATGCCAATGTTTGGCACAGGTGCATCCTGCTGCAATTGAATCTCGTGTTCGATTCCTCTTTTAGGAGGCAATCCTTGAGGTTCCTAAAACATCTTATCATATGTGTTAACAACTTAAATCAAATCATATTTGAGGTATGCATCACATCCTTGGAAGGCTTCAGATTCAACATAATATTTGGGTTTGATCATCAACAATACAAATTTCTTACTAGCATTTACAAGCCTCTTCATTTGTCCAACACTTTGAAGAGACAAATTCATTTTCTTGTGATGTGCTCTAACAATATACTCAATTCCATATTTAAACAAAATATATTTGTTTTCATGGCGATAAAATATGGTTTTCCGAAAACAATCCTGCATATGTCAAGTGGTACTACATCAAGTTTTACCTCATCAATAAAGTTTGCAGTGATGGTGAATTTAAGTTTGCATTTTCTTGTTACTTGTAATTTGGCATTATCACACACCCAACCCAAACTTGGATAAGGTTTAGGATGAGGAATAGTTTCCAAATTTAGTTTCTTGACAATGGCTTCTAAAATAAGGTTGGATTGGGATCCATTATCAAATAGAGTATCTTCTTTGTTATGTTGTTTTATGACCCTAATATGGAAAAGCTAAATTATTTCTTTTTCATTTTGAGTTTCAATGGGATTGCTACAAGAACTTGTACTTGCAATAGAATCCTTACCTTTCAATCCCATGGCTACGATTTTGGTCTCATCAGTGGAATCAGATCCTAAATCTTTTTGAGATGCTACAACAATCTTTTGTTTCCCCTTGTTGTTAAATGTTTTTGGTCTCAACTCTGGATGAAGTTTCAGTTATGGTCTTCATCATGGCCTTCTTTTGAACAGTGTTTACATGTGAGTTTTTCTCCCTCTTTCTTGATCGTAAAATTCTTTTTACCCTTTCCTTTGAACTTCCCCTTTCCTTTGTCTCTAGATTTGAATGTCTTTTTGTTAGTCTCTTGAGGAAAATTTTCCCCTCTTTCTTCTAAATGAGTTTCCTGTTGATCCAGGTCCAAATGTGACGAAGGACCCTTCCAAGACCTTTTACTTTCATGATGTGTTAAATTTCATCTTTAAAAGAAACATAAATGAATACATGTGAATGTTGTAAAGAAGAGGAACATGCCAATTATTAGCAACATAAAAACATAATTCATTGATAACGAAGTTCGTTTAGGAGGGACTACGTCTCTGGGCCCCGGTGTCAAGATGGTATAGGTCGTTGCATTAAGTGTTGTCAATCATGATGATGTACATAGAGGTGATGTTGTTATCATACAAGGAAAAATTCCCTCACGTAGGAGTGGCTCCAAGAGATGTTCTGCTACAGGAACTCTCAGTCAAGAGACTCCTATCAATATGACACAAACTCATGTATGATGATCATGAGCATCCTGTCGACATGGCACAAAAGGGAACTCAATGCAAACATACATGGTGACAACATGAGTATCCCATCAACATACAACAAAGGGATCTCAAAACATAACATGATGAATCATGACAACAAGTACATCACACAGATGATTCCGCACCACATCAAGCAAGAATCATGAGAACGAGTAAGAAACAAGATCCCACATCAAGCATCAAACAAGGATTTGTGTAGCACGATGCATAGCAAAAGAAGTACATGAATAAATTGCATATACCTCACATCTAAGGGGCATCTGAAGAAGGATGTCAAGTTGCTGAAGCTGGTCGCACGTCGAATCTCCTGGTGTCGAATCTCATGGAAATGGTTGCTCGTACATGAATGCTTACTCTTGCACTCCACTTAGAAAAGTGGTTGGAAAATGAAATGATCAAATGAAAAATCTAAATGCACCATTAGATTTTTGGCGTCGAATAGTGCAAAATCAACTACCAAATTTCTGAATTATGAGAAAGTGAGAATCTAAGGCTCAAGGAATATTTTAGATTCCCCCTATATTCCTCAAAGATTCCCTCCTTTGGGTCCTCTGCAAATCTGTTGCTCAGATCAGTAAATTGACTACGCCATCAGGTTTGTGTCGTTGAGAGGTGTAAGATCGACATAAAATTTGTCCAATTTGGACACTACAAAAATTTCACCCTCTTGGAAATTTTGCTCAGTCATGGTTCCACCTGCATTAAAAATTAATAAAAAAAATGTTTTGCCTCATTTTCGTGCCCGCTCCTGGTTCCTCCATCTGCCCCCTGGGAGCACTGGTGAAATGAATGTTTATATAAAATCCCGGATAGACTATCTAACAAATTAGTTTAGGTGGATTGGTTAAGGCAACAAATTATGAGGAGGAGGTCGGGTGGTCAAACCCCAACCCCTCCATTTTAACTCAAACCTTGTTTCATTCAAACTGCATTTTTATTTTTGGGGGCCAGGTCCACCTTGGGCGGCTTGCCCCATAACTCCCACAGGTGTATTACATAGTGCACAACATGTTGTTTGTTTATCGGTTATTAAATGCTAGGGGGTGTTGGTTTTATGGCACATGGGGCTGCCATGTGGGTGGGGCCGGCCCTCACACTGGCTGTGGGTTCAACTCCCACTGGCCCCTCAAACTAATACGTATTGTTATATGAGGTGTGGGATGGTGGGGGTGGTTGTTGGAAATAATACTGAGAGGGGGGGGGGTGAATCAGTATTATCAGATCAGATAAAACTTTTCAATTTCATACTCAGAAACATATACGCTACTTCAGTTAAGTGAACCCGTGTGTACACGCTACTGTGTCTAAAGCAACTAGCGTATATCCAGAAATCTTGTGATTCAGTTAGCTTATCTTCAGTAAATGCATCAGATCATTATTAACCATATTAACAGTAAACAGGTGTAGTATAACAGAACAGATCATCACACAAAAGCCACACACATGAACACCATGATATAAGGTGGAAACCCAATGTGGGTGAAAACCACCTGCTGCAATTTGTCTCTTTCTTCTTTAATAAGAAACTTCTTTTACAATGTACTGGTGCAGTCCTTTACCAGCACGCAGGCTACAACCTGCAGAGGGCTACAACCCTCTCTCGTTTTCCAACTACTTTTGGAAGGGAGCTACAACCCCCTCAACTCTTGTACTAGCCGATCCATTTACTAGTACGTAGGTGATGACCCTACAACCTTCTTTCCTTCAGGGACCACGTTTCATCAATTTTCAGACTGGATCCAAGAGTACAAACAAACATTACTGCAATACAATCATCAACTTATACTTGCATCATAATTCATTAAACAACCCAATACTGAATCACTGAAACTCTGTCGTCAAGATCACAGAACCCAAACCAGAGCCCAGAACTCTGCAACAACCACCAGAATCAGCAACAACTTGAAATATCAAATCTTATTATGCATACGCTACTTCACTATACCAAAACCGCGTGTATACGCGCTTTCACCAAAGGCAACCTGCGTGCAGATCTAGAAATAATTACTTATACCTTCGCTGTCAGATCCGACCCTTGCCAAGCGTCCCGAACAAATAACCAGCAATACCAGATCTTCTCACTTCGTCAGACACCCAATACTTGCTCCTTTGCCTAATGATCTTCTCCTTATATAGCCTTAGGTACTTCACAATACCACGGTCCAAAACCATAGTAACACAATACCATCAACCTCAAAACGAGGGATCGACACGCCCGTCGAGACACCATGGTCCGAAACCATAGGTACAACTTCCAAGGACTAACCGCCACGGACCAAAGGTACTTTTCCACATACACGCTCTTTTACTGAAGCCAACCTGCATGTACACGTGACTTGATATATAGAGAACCTGCGTATACGCGACTTGGTATATAGTGAACCTGCTTGTATACGCGACTTGGGCTTAACGAACCTGCGTGTATGAACTTTCTTGGCATGTTGTACTAAGATCTGTCCTCTAATTAAGTTGCCATCACCTGTACCAACCTCTGAGCACCTGTACCAACCTCTGAGTGAGTTGCCATCAAGGACAACACTTGAATCATAATGCCAACAGTGGTGGCCCGCCACCTCCTATATAATTTTTTTAATTTTAGCATACCATAGCATTTTTTGAATTTTTCGAAATTTTGACCGTAGGAGTCATTCTAATGAGGCCACAATTTCACCCAGAATCCAGCTGGAGTTGGCCGGATTCTGTCCGTCGGAAAAATTCTAAAATGTGTCTCCATTAAGCCTACCCAGTTAGCAAAAGTCAACCAAAACTTTGATTGCCTCTATCTTCCTCATCCGGACTCGGATTGATGAACTGTTCACACCACCACGATCACGACGACGAGATATTTAACATGAACCTAGTTTGAGCATAATCCAAACACTTTGATTTTTGACCCTTCCTGAGTCCTCCTGGACTTTGGCATGTGTCTGGAGCCACCTGGATTACCTGTACACAAACTTCATCTAGATTTGTAGGGTTAAACATAAGAATTATATGCCTCAAGTAACTATGTAAATCACCTACGTATTTCAGGAGAGTGTCTTGAGAGGATAAATATACACCCAAACTGAGAGCTCTTCTTCTAAAATCTTAGGTATAAATTTGAAAACTCATACCTTTTGCTTGTCTAAAGTTTTTCCAGACCATTATTGCTTTCTCCATATAAGTTAATGGATAGAATTTTCTCCTTAATGCAACTATGAAATCATTCCAAGAAGAAATTATCTTACCTCTTTTATTTAAATCCTCTTGGGTTTTGGCCTCCCACCATATGAGAGTTGCACTTTCCAAATGAAGAGAAGCAAGTTGGTTCTTAGGGGAATCATCATCAATTTGTTGAATCTTGCAATAGACTTTAATTTGATGAACCCAATTATCCAATTTCTTAGCATCTACTTCTCCATTGTACATAAGCAATTCAAATTTGACATCAATCTTTAAAAAGGGTGTTTTAACATGTCCTTTTGGAGTTCTAGGAGGAGTATGTGAAGGGGTTGAGGTGGAGGAGGATGAAGGTGAAGATGGAGGTGAAGGACGACGAGAAGATGGGGGTGGAGGTAGAGGCTTAATCCCATCTCCTTCATTACCTTGTGGTATATTTTATCTCTCTCCTTGCAACCTTGTGTTCCTTTCTTTAAACAAAACTTTCACCATTTTTGACATTTCAAATAATTTTTTTCTGAAAGTTCTTTCATCCTCAGACATCATTTCTTGTCCTTCTTCATGTGCCATGACTAGTGAAGCTTGAGGTGTGTGTGGCTTCCTTGAACCCACTTGAGGATTTGGCTCTTCAAGCACTCCTCTTTTTAGCTTCAACCTTGTAAGCATCAGAAAACACTTGCAAACAAAATCAAACCTTCCAAATAAACCTAAGCCCTGATACCAAACTCGTTTGTATTACAAACTTGAAGGTTTATGGAAATTTTGCAAGTAAATTTTATGTCTTTTAAGCAATGGATCAAGTTGCAAAAGCACATAAATTAGTGTTTTAAACTCAGTTTGCAACAAATAAACGGACACAAATAAATCATACACATCAATAGAAGACAACAAATTGATAAAAGAGTTCACCCCTCCTAGGCTACATATCCTGGTCCAACTTCCAATGTTGGGACTCTTCAATTAAGTGCTCAAATATTTGATTACATGGTTTTACAATGTTGGAAATGCAAAAATAAGGTCTCGTTATGATACCAAACTGATATGCATTACAAACTTGAAGGTTTATGGAAAATTTTCAAGTAAATTTTTATGTCTTTGAGGCAATGGATCAAGTTAAAAAGCGCATAAATTAGTGTTTTAAACTTAGTTTGCAAAAAATAAACATAGACAAATAAACCATACACAACAATACAACACAATAAATTGATAAAAGAGTTCACCCCTCCTTTCGCTACATCTCTTGGTTAAGCTTCCAACGTTGGGTCTCTTCAATTAAGTGCTCAAATATGTGATTACATGGTTTTACAGTGCTCACAATGAAAAAATAATGTCTCCAATGGCTCTAGAAGTCCCAAAAACCCCTAGCAAGGCTCTTGTTGGGCTCAAAAAGGCCACAAAACCATCAAGTTATGGCTCTTAACAGTTTTGCAGCAAATTTGTAGAATTGGCTAACTGTCATACATTTTTCGCCCTTCAACAGCCCATCAAGAGACAATTTCTCCTGGCACCAGCAGGATTCACGTTGAAGATGGTACAATTTGTAGGAAGGTTAATTTGCACATTAACCCTCGCGCCCGAATTCTCGACCCCACTTACAGTCACGTCGACCCATGTGGTCGAGCACCGGGCTAACTGCCCACCCCACCATTCTGCACTTGCCGCCATTGGTTTCAGACACATTGCCACCATAGGGTCTAGGGCCAGGGCTAAAATATCACCCCCACCATTGTAACCCTCACCATCTCTGTCGGTGGTTATATGGTGGCCACGAGACCTAGGTTCAAGGCTTAAAATTTTTTGTAGCTCCAACCATATTTGCGCTTGGTATTTACCTTCTCCTTGAAGCCTTTCCCTTCTAATATAAATCCAAATGTCATCTCCAACCTGAAAACTATGGTCAACACGATGCTCATCATGCCTTGTCTTGTACTTGGCTTGACTCTTTTCCAACTATTCTTGAACCATTTGATGCACCAATTGAACTTGTTCAATGAAGTTCTTGGCCATGTCTATGTCACTATGACCTTCAATAGCAACATCTTTCTGAAAGATAAAATCTAAGGGAGATTTTGATAAATATCCCAAGCATGCTTCAAATGGAGATGTTTGAGTTAAATAATGCTTGGCCCTATTGTAAGCATGTTGGATGTAGTGAAAATGTTCATCCCAATTCTTAGGATGTTTGTTGCAATAACCATGAAGGCGATGTACTAATGTTTAGTTCACCACTTTTGTCTGACCATCGGTTTGTGGATGAAATGTCATGCTCTTCTTCAACTTGGTGTACATGACTTCTAAGTTTTTTATATTATTGGGTTTAGGCCAATTCAAAGTGACTTTGATCTTTGAGGAATCAATATTCAATTCACCCCCTCCAACAATATGACCAAATTAAACTAAAGAGTTTTTTCCAAATTTTCATTTAGACATCTTCAAAAAAAATCTTTATTTATTTAAGAAATCTAGAACTTGCTTAACATGCTTGACATGGTATGCTCGGGAGGAGGACAAAGAGTTATGGTTTCAAGCTTCTGCAAGTGTTGAACTCCATGGAGGGGTGCAAAGGGGGAGCTCCACTCCCTCCTACAGGCAAGCCGTGGCTAGCCGAGATAAGAAACTAATAGAAACTGGTAGAGGTCCTTCGAGAAGGGAAAAGGAACATGGAAGAGGATCAGGATTTAACCAAAATAGGGGAGGAGAATAGAACAAAAGAAAATGAGGAAGAAGACAAAAAATAGGGAGCAGAAAACAAAGCACAAAAGGGGCCATGTAAACCCAAGGCTGAGGTTACACCCAGAGTAGTTTTAAATGATCCTACTCTATAGGCGCACAGGGACCACATGCGAACCTATGCTATCATTTGTAAATTCATGGGATTATGGCCCATTGAAAAGGCACTACAAGCGTGGATTAAATACCACTGGAAACCAAAAGGAAGCATAGACCTACATCTTTGGTGTTATCGAGAAATCTAGTGTCTATGCAGAGCTGTTAGTCCCACTAAGGCTAGTAGCTACCTTAGAAACAAACAAACTAAAACCACTTTCATTTTCCTTTATGAGAAGTAAATAAGAGGGGAAAGAAGGAGACCAAACTCTGTCTTGCGCTTGGTTCCTTGCTTGATTCATCTCCCTTCTGATAGACCTTTGCCACTTGCTTCCTCGTTTACCCAGCTTCAAAGAGTACCTGTAGAATCAAAGCAGCATAACACTATCCAAGAACAGAGATCTACTATCATAAACAATATAGGACCAAATATATATTGACCACACAAATGCATATATCATCAATGATACAAGAATGTGGAGCAAAACTTGAATAGCTTTATTAATAATCAAGAATGGCAAAGAGGATTACAACCAATTGTTCTGACCCAGTGTCATCCTCTCAGCAAGAAAGCCCTTCTTCACCTCATGAAAAGCTTAGATCACCCAACACTATGATGTTACACCAGGAAACCAGCAGCACTTCCTTACAAGATACAAAATTCTAGCCTCTGGATCTCTAGGATGAGGGATCCATATATAGAAGTTTGCAAGGGGGTGAGTCAGCTTTTAAGATTTGATTAGTGTCCTCTCTCTGATAGTTCTTGATTCCACTTGGAGATTGATGATCTCTTACTCATCCCTGGGCGAATGCAGAGAGGCAAGTGTCACAGGAGAAGTTTTTGGAAGATTCCATGGTCCTCCACCTTGCAGATTGACCTTGCCATTTTTCCACTCTCGCCCATCGCACCCCATAGAAGGGATTTTCAGTATGCATCGCACCTCCCGTGTGCATTTAGGTTGGATGCAGCGCACTTTGACCATGGAGCAGGTGAGATGGTCCAATTTTGACCAGTTCTGAGTAGTTTTTCATGGAGAACTTCTGGGAGATGATGTAATCAACTGACCTTGTTATTTTAGGGGTTGGAACAACACTTTTAGGGACTTAAGAGCCCTTGGTTTATGGACATTTATGATTGGGGTTACAGTGCCCAAATTTTTTTATAACAGTTGCCCCCTAAAGCATGAGGTTGTTAATCTTTTGATGTCGGGTGAAATGCTTTATCATGAGGATTCAAAGTTTTTTCAAGCTAGAAGGAGACCTATAATAAGATACAATACAATACATTATCTTCATAATATTTTCATGATCTAGCTGAGTCGAGCATTCCCATGCTCAGCTTTATAAATTCATTTTCATGTACATAAGACAGACAATCGTCTGCGTGCAGACTGATGCTTCTGGTAGAGCCATCATCCCTTGAATTGGATGATTATCTGTGCAGTAATGATGTGCATTTGATGTCTTTATTTTCCTAAATATATATCGCATCCCGAATGGATGAAACTAGATCTGGGGTCTTCAATCTCGTTTGATATTCACTCAAAGTACAAGTCGATCCATGTGAGAGATGTTTTGGAGTCGAACATGGAAAGACATCGCCTGATTACCAGCCAATGATGTAAGTTGTTAACAGGCGCGAGAGGAATCACCGATAATGATGATGACCCTCAAGGTACTACAGTACAATTCACTGATGTGAATAAGGGTCTTGGCATTGAACACCACACAAAATCTTTCGGTCGAAGGCCATTGATGTAAACCTATCGTCGAAAGTGAGAAACTTGCCATTGAGGCATGGAAGCTTCAAAGCATTGAAAGGGTTATTCCTAGATCGACTTCTTGGATAATGAGATGATGTCAACAAGAAGCGATCTGTCATAGGAGGGCCTTAGTGAATCCCACATCAATGACATGGAACGGAGCAAATTATTTTAATGGAGGTGAAAACGATATGATGACATAAGGCTTAGGGTGGCGGTCCTGAAAGAATGGAGCATAAATGTATTGCAGTGGATGAGACACAGGTGAATTCTCTAAGAGACTTCTCTTGAACATATCGGCGACAATAACATGATGGATTGGTAGCATTAACCCCAAATATGGATGGTGTGACGGACCCATGGTGATATGACCAGTGAATGGAACAACCCAACCCGACTCGGATGCGGAGTGAAAGTGTCATGTTCAGGAGCGACTTGCTACCAATAAAGTTTCTTCAAGTTTTCTTCCCAATTTTTCCCCAGTCATTGTTGACCAGTACCTCTTTATTTTTTTCAAGCTTGAGGAGGATAACATATGCTTGTTCTATAATTTGCCCTTCGGACAAACCCATCATTATGTTTTTACGAGCCTAGCGATAGTGAAACTGGTTCTTGTCTGTATGGACAAGTTTGTCGCTATTTGGTTTTAGCGAGTTTAACGACAAAGATAACTCGGTCCTTTTCAATTTTAGAAAGTCTGAAAAGGGACGTAAAGAAAACTCCAATATCCTTTTTCGTCATATAATCCCTTGAGTCCGAAAAAGTATAAAACAATACAAAAAGGATGAATTTTCAGTACTTTTAACGAGCCGAACAAAACAAGCGCTCGATCTTTTTGTGTAATAATCCCTTAAGTCCAAAAAGATTAAAATCTAAAAGAGGGATAGCACTTCTGGTCACTTTAACGAGCTGGAGAGGCCAATTGCTCGGCATCTTTTCATATTTTACGAGTCAGTTGAAAAGAGCTTAAAGGAGACTCGTTTTTTGAGGAACGAGTGATAAATTCGGGTAGCAGCTAATTCCAGGTAAGGTTTGGAATTTTCCAATCACAGCAGTGTCACAAGGATGGCTAACAGGATCACTCTTCGCAGCTGTTCCTCAAAAAGGGTAAACAATCAAATGGAGGTGAATGATCGGCCAATACAAAGGTGAGGTGATGATGAGAGCACGACCAAGGCTTAAAAGGCTGATGATAATGCATTCACGATGGTTATTTACTGGAAATTGGTTCATTTTTTAATGAGCTTAAACTCTAGGGGAACATTTTCTCATTGCTTATGTTTATTTTCTAACGAGCTTGAATTCCGCGTTAAAACTTCTCAATATAATGGTCATTGATTATCTTGATTTTACCATTGACAACTTTTGTTCCTTCAACGGTTGTACTGCTTCTTCAATTGCTTCATCAAACTAGTTAGAAATGAATAACATATGCTTGAAAAATGAGTCAAAACACTAATATTTTACTTCAATTGCGTGAAAAGTAATTTAAAAGTGGTTTTTTACCTCTCATTTTACCATTTCATTTGAACTTTGGTTTGTTGGAGCTTTGGAGGTGCTTTCCCCCTTGATTTTCACTAGCTGATTCTGGGAGATTCTATGGACGATTCTCGGCATCGTCTAGACCAGGTAGGAGCTAAACCTGAGCTCTTCAGTTTCATCCTTTCCTTTTTGAATTCTGACCATGTTTGGTGGTTTTTCTGAGCCTCTGGGGTTTGAAAATCTCACCCTGGCTCCATCGCACCTCTTCTATATTGAAAGGTGTGATGCATGCTAGCTTGGCCATTGGCCAGTCAGCATGCATCCCACCTAGAATACTGCTGGAGGTGCGATGGGAGCAAAGAGGGAAATTTATGCATAGTTTTTCATGGAAATTTTTGCCTGTTTTTTCACCAAATCAGGATCCTGACTCTCATCTTATTTGTTTCAGAGATTCATTGGAGCAAAATTCTTGTTACATGGCGAAAATGTGAGCATGAAAAAGAGGACATGCTTGCTTTACATGATTCGGTTACGTTAAATGCACTGCGGAACTGTGGCCTGTTCAAATTTTTCCGCATCTCTAGCATGAGGCAACAAATCAACTTGTTGCAATATTTTCTCGATGCATGGGATCCTACCACCCAGGTGTTCCAGATTAGGGGCAAGTCCATCTCCTTGACTATCGTGGACATCTATTTTTTGACCGGCTTATCGAGGCGGGGTGCCCCTATCTCATTATCAGGTTCGGCCCGTGGGGGTGAATCTGTGAGAGATTACATTCAAAGGTATTGCAGAGAGGGATCTCAACCGAGTAAGGACGGCAAGATAAATATCCGAGATGTCACTGACAGGTCCTTGAGGACCATTTTGTTCACTTTTGCTAGACTGGCTGGTAGTGCGGCTCTTCATGTGGCCAACAGGTCTTATATGCAGTACGCCTTGGAATGCCTTGAACCAAAGGTGTTCAATTGGTGTGATGCAATAATCTCTGTGATGAAGGAACAAATGACCAAGGTGAAAAATGGAAGATTGAATAACTTTGGATATGGTTCTATCTTGACCACTTTCGCCTTGGAAAATATCTCGCTGATGCAGCCGCAGTATGTTTCACTTGGTTTACCTCCACCGATTGAGCCACGGATGCAGAGATGGGTCGACCTTATGGCCAGACATGTTGTTCAGTCCTAGGTTTCCTTTTTTGATATCTTTTTTGAGTGGTTCAACTGTCAGGAGATGGTTTTTTCCGAGTATCCATATGCCGGTATGGATTTCCGGGGTGATCCGGATTTGGTACTGCCGGCTGGCGAGCAGTGGGGTGTCATCGGTAAATCCTCTAACCATATATTTGTTTATCATTTCTTTTATAATGTTCCTGTGCTTTCTTCTATCAAGACTAATCAAAACTCATGTGCTCATGCAGATGTTGGACCAGTTCGGCCAGTAGTACGCCTGAGAGTGCTAGTTGCCGCTCCTGCAGGAGAGGCTGTGGGAAGGGCTATCCTTCGCGAGCTTGATGTGGTCGAGACTCTTTCAGCATGGTAGGACCAGGTCGAAGGCCTCACTCTTGGTATTTCGGACGTGAGGACTAATGAGCCGCCTCTGAGGTTGCAGCGACATACTACTGGCGTGCCGAGTCGATGGACTAGGCTTTTACGCATGATTGCATAGGCGGTGACTTGTTATCACCAGCATCATTAGGTTAGGGTGCCCCCTAGCTTTTGAGTTTTGGGTCATCTGACCAATTTTGTCTTGGTTACAGAACATTATGTGTAAACCATAAACAATATATATATATATATATATATATATATATTTATATATGTTTTTTTTATATTTTCGGAGCTTTATTTTGGTTAAGTTACATGATCCTGATGCAAATACTGATGAAATGCTTCTTTTTTATAAATGTTGCAAATGTCTATCTAACACATAATTTTCCAATGAGTCTGTTAATGTGTTTAAGTTTCTGGAAATATGTTGATATTGAATAAAATAAAATTGCCTTTCCAAAATCTTGACCCTTAGGAACATACGATAGATCATTGGATTTTGGACGGAGTAGATACCAGTGAGTTGTAGGATGACGAGCTGTGAGTCTAGCCTGACGATAATTTGGCTTATGCCATGTGTGATGGCATCAGAGAGAAGTTCTATCAACGCGCTATATTCAGCGATGTTATTTGTTGACCGACCAATACATACCCCTCTGAAACTTACTAACTCGTCGCTTGGATCAAAAATGGCCTAGGCCGCAGAAGATAGGTTCTGCGAACTACGACTCGCTCCATCGGCATATCCAACAAAAGATTCCAATAGGTTCGACATCTGTGACAAATGTAAAAAGTGGATTACTTGACCAAAACAATTACCCTTAGCGAAAACAAAAATGTAACAAAAGCATATGGGTTACCACACTGAATCATGTGTAGTAACGCTTAAGGTACAACCCATTACGGGGTTGCGCCAGTGGAATCCCATCATAATCCATTAACTCATAGGCTCCTTTTGCTAATACACGCTTAACAATATAAGGGCCCATCCACAAAGACTTGAATTTACCTGCTCCCAATTTATCGGTTTCCTGGTCATAAAGTAAGACCAAGTCACCTTCCGAGAAGACACGGGGTTTGACATTTTTGTCGAACTGCACCTTGACTCGTTTCTCATGGGCTTCATTAGCCAAAGCGGCATCACCATGGGTTTCATCCAATTGGATTAGTTCCAAGAAACGAGCCTCCTCTTCTGAAGTTCCGGGGAGAAGGTCGACTACGAGTTTGAGGGACGAGATTTCGTACTGAACTGGTAAGATTGGCCATACACCAGTTGAAAAGGTCTAAACCCGGTTGCATTCTTTACCGATGTTCGGTATGCCCACAAGGCTGAGTACAGGATTAGGTGCCAACTCCTTTTGTGCACTCCAATCATCCTTTGCAGCATCCGCTTCAGGACTTTGTTGATTGCTTCAACTTGTCCATTGGCCTACAGGTAATATGGAGTAGAACTGTCGTGGGACAGCCCCAATTTGGCATCCAACTCGACCATCATGTGATTGCGAAAATGCGATCCATGATCTGTGACTATAGCCTGTGGAACGCCAAATTTGGCGACTACATGATTGAAAAAGAAAAGGGCAGCTGTTTCACCGGTGTTATCTAATGTAGGCATCGCCTCAGCCCATTTGGTAAAATAGTCTACTGTGACTATGATATACCCATGCCCCCCGGTCGAGGTGGGGTTATATGTCATGAAATCAATGCCCCATTTGGCGAATGGCCCAACAGTAACTATCGGTTGCAGGGGTGCGGGTGGTTTTCTGGTTTTGCTATCAAAAATTTGATATGCATGGCAACTTCTGACTGTGGTTATGCAATCTTTGAACATTGTTGGACAGAGGTATCCTGCTCGTAAATTTTTTTGCGCCATAGCATAACCAGATTGATGCCATCCACACGCGCCTGAATGGCAATCATTCAGGACTTTTTCGACCTCCTCATGGGTGAGGCACCTCCTTAGAACTGTATCAACACCATGACGGTAAAGTGTATCACCGACGATCATGTAGTCTTTTGATTGGTATCGAATATGTTTTTGTTCTGAGTGAGAGGTATCAGACCTATATTTTTGTGTTTGGAGATAGATGATTATATCTCCATACCACGGATTTCTTGAAGATATCATAAACAAAGATTCATCCATGATGGTTTCTTCGGATGTTTCATCGTTGGACGACGATGGGAGATCGCATAGTAATTCCGCGAAAACCAGGGATTTCTTTGATTTGGATTTTACAAATTCAAGATCAAACTCTTGAAGAATTGCTATCCATTTTGAATATTTTCCCCCTAGCAACTGTCGTGACAATATATAAGTCATGGGGCTGCAATCTGATAAAATGGTAGTTTTTTGAAAGAGGACATAGTGTCGAAATCTTTGTATCGCTTGAACAGCTGCAAGAGCCAGCTTTTCAACATAGGAATACTTACTTTCTGTATCATTTAAGTTTCTACTCAAATAATATATAGGATGTTCAATTCCGTTGTCTTCTTGAAATAAAACCATTGCGATGGTTGTATCCACTGCAGCCAGATACAGGTTAAAGTCTTTTTGATAATCAGGAGCGTACATTAATGATGCTTTCATTAGGGATTCTTTAAAGCATCAAAGGAAGCTTGCGCGACCTGATCCTAGACGAAGGGAACTTCCTTTTTCAATAGACGCGTATAACGTTTAGCAAGTTCAGCATAATTTGGAATGAACCTCCTCAGAAAGTTTGCTTTCCCTTGGAGTTTCTGAATCTGAAGCAAATTTGAAGGTGGAGGAAAATTTATGATTGCATGAACCTTATAGGGGTCGAGACGGATCCTGTCCTTCGAGACTACAAAGCCAAACAAATGACCAAAACTGACACAGAACACACATTTGTGTGGATTGAGTCATATCTTGTGTCGGCAATGTAGAAATATCGCTCTCAAATGCTACGGATGATCGGTACACTTTCGCAAATGAGCCAGAAGGTCGTCGAGATATGGTTGAATGATGTTTTTGATGTCATGGAAGGCATAATTCATTGCCCTCTGAAATGTTTCCCCTACGTTCTTTAAACCAAAGGGTAATTTGTGATATGCAAATGTGCCCCACGGACAAATAAATGCAGTCTTTGACTGGTCTTGTTGGCGGATATTTATTTGATTATACCTGGAGAATCCATCCATAAATGAAAAGATTTCACATCCGGCGCATTCATCAATTATCTGGTCAATAAAGGGTGTAGGGTAGTTGTCTTTTGGACAAGCTTGATTTACATCCCTATAATCGACGCACACTCTAATCGTTCCTTGTTTTTTCATTATAGGAACAATGTTTGATACCCAATCGGTTAGAGGAACCGGGTAAATAAAACTAGCATGGAGAAGTTTTTCAACTTCTGCCTTGATGGCAGCGGCTTTCTTGGGGTGCACCTGCCGTAGCCGTTGTTGTACTGGTTTGACATCTGGATACATCTTTATTTCATGTTCAACTATGCTCGAGTAAATGCCTGCATTTCATCATATGACCAAGCAAATACATCTCTGAATTCGCGAAAAAGAGCATTATATATTTCCAGTTCTGAAGGAGAACAATATTTGCCAACATAAATATTCTCTACAACATCTGTTATGGTCGAGATATTTATGGCGATAGTCTCTTCAATATTGGATAAGTTTTGCTCGGAGTCCACTGTGTTTACAGTATTTGATAGGAAATAAAAAACTGAAGGATGATGAAGGTCATCAGGAGTATCTTCTTGACAATCCGGAAGATGGGAACGATGGTGGTAATCTTCCCATGGTGCCCCATCATTTATCATTGACTGAACAATTCCTTCGTTAGTGTAATGAAATTGCGACCAAGGATCCGAAGGGGTGCCATATTCCTTAGACCTATCTATCCAAATGCTTGATGAGCATTGATTTTGGTTTGCCTCCCATGCCAAAAACATTGATTGCTACAATATTTCTATTGAACTTGGAGGCAATACCTGCAGATGATCCATGTTAATATCGTTTTCTGAGATCTTTTGTATGGAAGATATCATATTGTAGGTTCCTGCTGTTGCCACTTCCACCAGATTGATTGGAGGTGGGAGAGCAAAAGTTCCCATTAATATAAGGTATTTTAGTAGGCCTAATCCGATATTTTGAAGCGAATGGGGGCTTCCATGGATCATCGGAATTCTTCTCGTAACTTGGGAACTATTGGGGAGGAATGTTTGTTGGTCGACGATTGTAATTATTCCTTGAAAAGGAAATGCAACCTTTCTAAAGTAGGTCGACATAAGCGCAGCCATAGCATATATCCAGGTCCTTCCCAGTAGGATGTTGTAATCGAGGTTTCCGTCGATTACTTCAACATCTATTTCTATTGTTTTCCCCCCCAGTTCAACTTGCAAGTTACTTAGAATCCCATATGGGGTATATGTTTGTCCATCAAATGATTTTAATGTCGTCAAAGATCGTGACAAGGTTGGAGATCCTAAAGTTTTCCAGCAACTCATCGACATAATACATGTAGATGCCCCCTCATCAATAATTGTTTGATGAACAGTTTTGTTGAGGGCTTTCACTTGAATGAGGAAAGCTAGTTGAGTTGGTAACTGAGGATCATATCCTTTGTGATTAAAGGACACAAGATTAGAATCCTTTGGGTCAATCCCACCTATTGCTGATAATAAATCCTGCTTTTGGGAGGGGCAATTTTGCAGTACCTCAAGTGTCGACATAGCGGATGGCGATTGGGCCAGATCTTCCACTATATTATAATGCTGTGCTACTCTGGCACGAGGATTAAATTTCGACTTGTGTACTACTCCCTTTGGTGGTTTTATTGTTAGCTCTGGAATGATGGGTTGTGCAACTTCTGTCGAAGTTGTTGTCGAACTACTAGGTTGATCTTTATCCTTGTTGTTTGACAGTTGTGGATTCCTGTAATCTTTATTCCTTATCGTTATCAAAGCATCATTTTGTTGTTTCGAAACTGACAACATTAGCACTTGGGATGGGGAAGCATTATCACTGGCAACCAAATTTGTTCCTGGATTTGGAAACGGGTCAATTAATACTGTCGAGGTTTTCGAATTCTTGAAGAATTTTCTAAGCTCAGCTTTATATGGACAATCTCTTGTCCAATGATCCTCATCACATATAAGACATGGATGATTTGATTTCTTATCTCCAGAAGGGTTGCAGAAGACTTTTCAGGTGATGATCCCTCCTGTTTCTTCTTCTTCCCTTTGTTTTTCTTCTTGCCTCCTAGTTTCTTGGTTTCTTTGCCTTTATCCGTTGAGACGGCATTTAGTTCCGAGGTGAGAAGTTCTTCTTTTTCATTTTGACTAGAAATCTTACGAGCCTTTTTAGATGTGGCCTTTGTCGATTTCGTGTTTGTCGTACCAATCACACCATCACCGGCATGAGTCATTGTTTGATTTAGGAGGAGGAGGAACGGAAAATTCTGGCCTGGGAGTGTCAGGGATTTTATCGTAGAGCATGCCAGACT
Organism: Pinus tabuliformis; assembly: GCA_031772625.1. NCBI lineage: Eukaryota > Viridiplantae > Streptophyta > Pinopsida > Pinales > Pinaceae > Pinus > Pinus tabuliformis. The sequence continues at coordinate 240,683,591 of CM062809.1, forward strand.
GAGTATAAATCAAGTCTAAATATTGCACACGAGCAATAACTTGCTCTTCAGTGACGACTCCTCCCTTTGCCACATCTTCTGTAATGGAAGGTAATAATGACTTAATAAACCATTCAGCTAAAAGCTGATCAGGAACATACGTTTTTACCATTCTACGATGATGTCGCCACTCATGAATATGATCGGATATGTGAGTGGCCATCGTTTGCTTGAAATTTGTAAGAAGTTCTGTTCCCGTTTCATACCTTATGGGTAACTGAAAATGGGTTAAAAAGGTTGTGGCTAGGGCACTGAAGTTATCAAATGAAGCTCTTGGTAATTCGATATACCATTTCACTGTTGGACCAGTTAACGTTCTCTGAAAAAGGCGAAGCCTAATCGAATCATCGTTTAGGGTGTTTGATGAACACCACAGATGAAAGGTCATCACATGATTCGACGGGTCTTCACCCGGATTTCCATTAAATTTAGGAATATCTGACGGAAGTTTATGCGGAATCACTGGCCACCAAGGGGCGTAAGCAATTGGATCGTTCGTTAGCCGATTTAGATACGGTAACTCTAAAGTTGCCACGAAGGGTAACTGTTGATTCAGGTTTGGTGAAGCATACCCAGGATAAGATGGAATTTCCTGAGCAGTTGGTCTTTGCATACCAGCATAATGCATTTGATGCTGGTAACTTTGGTAAGGTTGATGGGCATAACCATTGTAGAATGGTTGATTTTGACCGTTTTGAACATACGGCTGCTCATTATTCACAAATATTTGTTGCTCAGATCCTTGGTATACTTGTTGGAATTGCGGTTGTTGGTATTGCACCAGCCATGGTTGTGAAGCCATGTGCTGTTGTCCTACCGGCTGTTTGACCAAGATGAGGGGTAATTGTACCCGTTCGGGCCTGTGTCATTCCACTAGTCGGCGATTGTGGTTGAGTCGCTGGGACAAGAGGCTGTTGCATTACAACTTGAGAAACCTGAGGTTGGCGTACAACAGGCAACTCTTGTACTTGCGACACCGTCACAATAGCCGGTGTAGTTGGTATATTTGACATAGGTAAACATCATTGCATCGAATATACAACTCTTGTTTGTTGAGGTAGTATTGGCACCCAACTGCTAGATTTAATTCCAGCATAGCCTGAATTTTGTTGTGAACTCTCCTATAGTTGTCCTCCCGGAGGAGACAATGAAAGGGTATATTGCCCCCCATACGGCGGTAATCTGGTACTCAAAGGAATTGTTTGTCCTTGAGGACCGGACTGCCCAAATTGACACCATGAAGGATCAATTTGTTGAGACTCAACATAAGAGTTCCCGGATATTATTTTGGATGAACAAACGGGAACGGAACATACTGTTGAAATAGCCCTTGAATGGGCCCCATCTAGCGATTGAGAGCTATTTGGGACAGATGGTATGCCGACGAACATTGTTGGAGTGACAGCAGGAAGTTTTGCCATTGCTGTGTCGGATGACACAGTCCTAGATGTCGATGGTTGTTCATACATTTCTAGTCTATCCAAAAGATTTCCTAGCGATTCTATAGGAGTTTCCAATAATGGTAGACTAATTTCTGATGAAGAAGGATATAGAGTGATCCTGACTCCAAATTGTGATGGAGTACTAGATGGAGGATCCTCCACAATCTCTTCCATAGCAATCAGACCAGGTGGAAGAGGAAGATCGTCAGGTCCGTAAAATATTTCTGGTGCCGAAGAAGGTATAGAATCTGCAGCGACAGATGTTTGGGGAATAACACCTTCTGAATCAGCTGTAGATGGAGCTAGTTCAGTAATACAAGTGTTTACCTTCACACTAGGATCAGCTCTACTGTCCTTTGGTGGCTGCGGAACTTCTTCTGTAAAGGCAGGGATACCAGAAATGGTTGGAGTAACCGGAGTTTCCGATGGTGTTGGAACACTTGTTCTAACTTTACCAGGGGATTTGGAATTGGTTAAACGAGTTCGCTTCGTCCGTAACAGTTTTGATTCTGGAGACAAAGACAGTTGACTCATAAGTCTTCGCGAACGACGAGTTTTCAATTGACTTTCTTCCACGATTGCGGATTACTCGATCAACTAAAAATCAAGGGGAAATATGTTTCTGAATTAAATGAATTTTATATGCTTTGACACAACTTGCTTTTTCAATTTTAAGAGTCGAGAAAAAACAAAATATGACTCTAGTCGCCTTCGATTTTTAATGAGCTTGAAGTGACAAGTGCTCAGATGGACCTTTTCCTTTAAGGAGTCTGAAAAGGAACGAAAGAGACTGCTCTGGAAATCTAGACAGAGGGATTACCAAACCAATCGCAAAACTGCAGAATATTTTTACAGTACGGAAGTCAATCTTCCCGAATGCTGTGTTCAGTGCATTGCGATTGATAGGGCGATAGACACGGCTTCCTATGGATAAAGGATAAAGCCTATTGTGGTCTCCCAATATATACTCGACGGTACGTGGGAGCACAAGTCAGTACTGACACTTATCGTCTCAAAGTGGAGGAATCATCCAACCAGCAATGAAAACAACAGTTACCAGGCTTTACGACGCCGGAATACGTCTCTAGCCTAGACTTCTAAATGTTGTGCGTTAGGTTCCAAAGCATTTTTAGATTCATTAAATTTATTTTACAGTTGATCTTACTTAAGAAATTTGCCTCTTAGGTTCATCGCGTGATGTAGATGTACAATTACTAAAATGCAATCTAAGATGATAAACAATCGTTTAATCTTCTTTTTGCAATGAAAATCCTAGCTACTAAGGAAAGAGAGATGATATTCTTTCAACATAGAGCAGAGAGCACACACTATATGCACTATCCTAAATCAAACCAACAAACATTCTAAATGCAAATTCACATGAATGTATTTTTTTTCAGCCTTCTTAATGTGTGAATGATAAAAAGAAAGCTAAGCGAAAATCTGAATTATTTTTTCAAAGCGACATTACTAACAAGTTTCTTTTCAAGACAAAATGAAGACAATGACAACACTTTGCGATTTGGAATTGAAAACTTGCTTTCGACACTTGAAAAACTACTAATTCAAATCAAATACAAGAGTAACAGTGTAATAGACTATCAAGAACAATTAGATTCTCTTCTATGATTGAAAACGACACTTGCGACACTTTCAAATCAAGAAACGACAGTTCAATTACGCTACTTCTTTGTAAAAGAGAATTGAAAATGGATCACAATACATAAAAACATTTACAGTTCTTTGCACAATGGAGGCGGAATAATGGTAAGGAAGGGGGTTCCAACAGAAGTATACTGACTACAGACAACAAAACTCCTGAATAAAGCTGAAAAGAGTGAACACAAAAACCAAAATCTAAGAGCAGAAGAGGTCTTGTCTGATTAGCGCACCTGTAATACAGGGAAAGTGAGATGCAGCACACCTACTACACATGGGAAGTGCGATGCATCCATATTCCAAAGAAGATACAGTGCGATGGTCCAGGGACAAAACTTCAACTGGGTTGCAGGTCACAGTTTGTAGCTCGGTTCAGGGATTTAGGCCGAGCAAGTGGTAATCAGTAAATAAATCATAGGGGTAGATCTAAGGAGGTTACTGGAGCCACCACAAGGGCAATTATAGAGTTTGTAAATCAATTGTTCAATTCATGAACAAAACCCGGAGATAGACTGAAGTAGTATTGATCTAGTTTGCACTTGCTTAGCAAATGCAGTTCGAAGTCTAGCTGGCTTGACTTTAGGCTCCATCTGTAAGTTTATAAAGCAAAAAAATATAGACAAACAAACAATCTATTCACTCCCCAGCGGAGTCACCATTTTGTTATTGGGAAATCTAGTGTCTATGCAGATCTGCTAGTCCCACAAAGGCTGGTAACTACCTTAGAAGCAAACAAACTAAAACCACTTTCGTTTTCCTTTATGAGAAGTAAAGAAGAGGGGAAAGAAGGAGACCCACCTCTGTCTTACGCTTGGTTCCTTGCTTGATTCCTCTCCCTTTTGATAGACCTTTCCCACTTGCTTCCTCGTTTACCCAACTTCAAAGAGTACCTGTAGAATCAAAGCAGCATAACACTATCCAAGAACAGAGATCTACTATCATAAACAATATAGGACCAGATATATATTAACCACACAAATGCATATATCATCAATGATACAAGAATGTGGAGGAAAACTTGAATAAATTTATTAATAATCAAGAATAGAAAAGAGGATTACAACCAATTTTTCTGACCCATCGTCATCCTCTCAGCAAGAAAGCCCTTCTTCACCTCATGAAAAGCTTAGATCACCCAACACTATGATGTTACACTAGGAAACCAGCAGCACTTCCTTACAAGATACAAAATTCCAGCCTCTGGATCTCTGGGATGAGGGATCCATATATAGATGTTTTCAAGGAGGGTGAGTCAGCTTTTGAGATTTGATTAGTGTCCTCTCTCTGATAGTTCTTGATTCCACTTGGATATTGATGATCTCTTACTCATCCCTGGGTGAATGCAGAGAGGCAAGTGTCACAGGAGAAGTTTCTAAAAGATTCCATGGTCCTCCACCTTGCAGATTGATGCCATTTGTCCACTCTCGCCCATCGCACCCCATAGAAGGTCTTTTCAGTATGCATCTCACCTCCCGTGTGCATTTAGGTGGGATGCAGCGCACTTTGACCATGGAGCAGGTGAGATGATCCAATTTTGACCAGTTCTGAGTAGTTTTTCATGGAGAACATCTGGGAGATGATGTAATCAGCTGACCTTGTTCTTTTAGGGGTTGGAACAACACTTTTAGGGACTTAAGAGCCCTTGTTTTATGGACATTTATGATTGGGGTTGCAGTGCCCAAAAATGTCTATAACATTGGGTCAAAGGATTTCTTCACTATGGTCTTTACAAATATTGAAGACAAAGACAGGGTGTTTGAAGGAGGGCCCTACTTTGTATGCAGTAGCAGGCCTCTACATGCGGCCATGGATGATGAACTTTGTCCCGAAGCGAGAGACTTTTCAGTCCCAGTCTAGGTAAGACTCTATTCCCTACCTCTTGATTACTAGCAAACGGAATCGTTATCTGCCATAGGAAAAAAATTAGGGCATTTTGTCAAAGCTTCTGAGGCCACCAGAAGGGGAAAATATACTTCCTTTGCACGAATATGTGTGGAGATGGATCTCTTTGGAGCTCTACCAGATCAGGTCATCTTGGAAGTTTTTGATGAAGAATGGGTGAAAACGGTAGATTATGAACATATTCCTTTTAGATGTCGCAGGTGCCATGAGCATGGGCACCTATTTAGAGACTACTCTCTCAGTAAAATAGAGAACAAAATTAAGGCTACCACAGTGAAATATACTGAAAACTTTCACAAAGTGGGATATAAAGGAAAAGGGGGCAAACGGGGGCCAAAGCAACATCAAACAGAAGGGCAACAGGCCAGTCTAAACAGGTTCCAAGTACTCGAAGAAGAGGAAGAGATAACAAAGGCAGATCAGGTAATGGAAGGAAGCCCAGGGGAGAAGGAGAAAGAAGAAGATAGTGAACAAACATAGGATATTAATAAACAGAAAGAGACTATGCTGAGCGATGGAGAACTGGAAATGGACCAAGAAATGACCCAGAGTGAGATGGAAATGGAGGATCATGAACTGCAGGAGATTCTTGATAGAGAACACCTAGATCTAGAAGGGTTCTTGAAACAGGGGACCATGGGAGGGGTAGACTCACTACCTCAAGAAGAGTTCAATAGAGTACAACAGTTGTTCCTATGGAAAACTCAAGCTAAAGGGCTGGAAAGGCAAAGAAACAAGGACAGGCAGGGCAACGAAGGTGTGAAAACTATGAAAACCAACCTGGATTAGCTCCTAGAAACCCATGAAAGAAAAGAGGCAGAAAAAAGCAGAATGAGTTATTGATGGAATGTGGAAAGCTAATGATAGATTCAGGTAAGATGAAATACCTAACCAGCTACTTCTTTACAAATCTTTAATAATGAAGTTCACATCATGGAATATCAGAGGTCTAGGTAGTAAAAGAAAACAAAGAATACTTAGCAATAGAATGAAATAAGAAGCTTCGGATATGATCTTTATCCAGGAAACTAAATGTTCCATTCAAAAAATAAAGGAGATTCATAGCAAATGGCTCAATAAATTTGAGTTTCTATAGGTCAAAGCAGATAATACAGCAGGAGGCATACTCACTCTTTGAAACCCCCAAAATATTGGCATAATAGATGCTGAGGCATCTAGGAATGATTTATCAGTGGTTATTCAGCCTATGGGAGATAGGGAGACTTATCTGGTCATGAATGTTTATGGGCCCAAAAGACTGGATGATAAACTCAGGTTTCTTGCTTCTCTTGTGGATCCAAGAGATAGACGTGTAGGAGTACCATGGATCATGGGTGGGGATTTCAACATGATCAAATCACTTTCGGAGAAAAAAAGGCGGAACCAGAACTTTAAGCCAATACTCTATTGCATTTCAAACTTTTATAGATAACATGAAGCTAGTTGACACTGATATGAGTAATGGCCTCTTTACTTGGAACAATAAAAGAGGAGGAGAGTCTCAAGTAGCCTCAAAGTTAGACATATTCATAATCTCAGAGGACCTTATGCTCACAGACAAGGAAATGATAGTGAGGATTCTCCCCTTTGGAGGCTTGGACCATTGGCCTGTACAACTTGAGGTTCAGAGCATTGGTGCCCCCAGGAACAGACCTTTTAGATTTGAGAATATCTGGCTCACCCACCCAGATTTCACCAGCAACATTGCAAAATGGTGGATAGAAGATCTTCACATTCAGGGTACAAAAATGTTTCGGCTACACAAAAGACTAAAGCACATCAAGCTCAGACTTAAATACTGGAACAAGAATGAATTTGGCAATATTTTTGAAGCGAAAAAAGTTGTTGAAGACAAAATGCAGGAAATCAATCAAGCCCTTATCACAGATGGCTTTGATAGAGTCAGAAATGATCAAGTCACCAAACATCATCAAGACTGGTAGAATTTATGTAAACAAGAGGAAATATTTTGGAGACAAAAATCTAGAGTTCAATGGCTAAAGGAAGGGGAGCGAAACACTAGATTTTTCCACAGATCCACCATGGTGAACAAATCTCATAATAGGATCTCTTCGATCAAGGATGAGGGCAATCATTTACTTAATTCCAATGAAGATATAGAAATTGTGTTAGTTCAGCACTTTCGAGGTATAGCAAAAGAAACCATTCCAAACAGAGATCATTTTATCAGGGACCTAACAAGGCATATACCTAGGCTTGTAACAAGAGAGGATAATTTCAATCTTAATAGGCCAGTGACTGACGAGGAGGTTAGTGAGGTCATAAAAGAAATGCAAAATGGTAAAGTGCCAGGCCTTAATGGTTTCCATGTGGATTTATTTAAAGCTTGTTGGAACATTGTTAAACAAGATATTCTAAATGTAGTGGAGGATTCCAGGATGAATATAACCATTTTGAAGGTGCTCAATACTTCCTTCATCTCCCTCATCCCCCAAACAGGACAATGATTAGACTCTAGACAAGTTTAGACCCATAGCTTTGTGCAATGTGGTGTACAAGATAATATCCAAAGTTGTTGCCAATAGACTCAAACCCCTTCTTCCTACTCTAGTTTCTGTGGAGCAATCAGGTTATGTGGAGGGCAGACAAATTCTCAATAACATCATTCAAGTGCATGAGGTGGTGCATTCATTGTTAAGAAATAGGAAGGCCAGAATGATTATGCAATTGGACCTAGCCAAAGCTTACGATAAGTTGAATTGGACCTATATCAGGAAGGTCCTTCTAGCCTTTGGATTTGATCATAACTGGGTAAAATGGGTTATGGCCCTGGTAACTTCTTCTAGCTTTTCAATTTTGGTTAATGGTTCTCCTTCCAGGACTTTTACTCCTTTAAGAGGCCTCAGGCAGGAGATCCACTCTCTCCCTTTCTCTTTATCCTCATGATGGAAGGACTTGGCCGGTCTATCAAGCATGCGAAAGAAGTTGGTAACATCAAGGGTCTCCAACTTTCTGAGACTGGACAGGCTTTGACCCATCAACAATTTGTTGATGATACTACACTGCAGGGAATCCCCACGGTCAAAGAAGCACTAACATATAAAGAAATCCTGTGTGACTTTGCCATGGCTACAGGTATGGAAGTTAATCTCTCTGAATCTAAGATTTTTTTCTTTAATATTAATATTGCTATTCAAAGAAATATCTCCAGAATTCTGGGCTTTCAAAGGGATGTCATTCCTTCCAAATACTTGGGAGTTCCTTTGACTGATAAACCTTTGCACAAGAGCATTTTGGAGCCGGTGATTAATAAGATGTAGGATAAAATCAGGAAATGGACTATTAGATCTTTAAACTTAGTTGGTCAGTTGGTTCTTACAAAAGTTGTACTTCAATCAATCCTCGTCTTCATGCTATTAGCCCTTCTAACTCCAAAAGGAGTTTTGCAACTATTTCGAACCATTCAAAGATACTTTCTTTGGGCTAAGGGGGAGGAGAGAAAAAATGGGCCTTGGTAGCCTGGGATAAGATTTGCAAACCTAAAAACCATGGGGGTCTTGGATTGGATGATCTGGAAGTACTAAGCAAAGTTTTAGGGGCAAAATTATGGTGGTGTTGGGTAAAAGATCCAAAGGCTCAGTGGGCCAGTATCTGGAAAGAAAAATACGCCAGCACTTGGCAAGATAATGATCACATAAGGATGAATGGCATCATAAAAGGCTCCTACATCTGGAATAAGGCCTGGGAGAATAGAGGCTTAGTACAAAAAAATAACTTCTGGGAAATCAGAGAGGGAGATCTTGCTTTTTTTTGGGAGGATAAATGGCAACAAGAACCTACACTATTAAGAGAGGACTTTCTGGACCTCAAGAGAGAAAATGATACCAAAGGGTTACTTAGGGTAAAAGATTTTGGGATCAAACCAATAGTGAATGAAAATGGAGAACCTAGAAGAATATAGACTACAGGGATGATAGCCCCTTGAAAGCAAAAGTTGAGGCACTTCTGACAATGTTGGATCAAAGGAAAATTTTAGTTTCAAAGGGGCATGACCAACTTATATGGGACAACAATAATGAAGGTACGTTCAATCTTAAGGAGGCATCAAGGATTGATGAAGATCAAACTCTTCATGTGGCTAGTACATTATAAGAAAATTCTAACATGGGAAAAAATTTAGAAGAGGGGTGTCCTGTGACCTTCTAAATGATAGCTCAGTGAAGCCCAAGAGGAAACAATGGAGCACCTTCTCAACAATTGCATTTTCACCTCCAGGTTGTGGGATACTTTTGCCACAATTTTCCAACAGACAGATAGGGACAAAGGAAGCATTATCAATACCCTAAATAACTAGAGACGAAACTTCTCTGATTATGAGTTTCTTCACTTAGCTTGGGCTTTAACGCCAACCTTCATAATATCGAATGTTTGGAAAGAAAGGAACAACAGAATCTTCAAAAATGAAAACAACTCCTACCAACGCATTTTTTAGCAGATCTTAAGACAGCTTAAGGAAACGATAGGTACTTTAGTGCGAACTTCCCCAAATAATCCACCTTTAGAAGCTGAAATGTAGATGCTTCTTCAGTTGGGTATGCAGGGGCTTATACCACAGGGCTTGGATAGGAAGGTAATGAAACTGGACAATAAGCAGGACTACTGACATCCTTCCCCTCAAGGTTTTTTGAAATACAACATTGATGGGGCCTCAAAAGGCAACCCGGGTATTGCTAGTTTTGGAGGGGTGTTAAGGGATGAAAATGGCTGCATCCTTTTTATTTTCCATTGCCATTTGAGAAGAGCTACTAACAATATGGTGGAATTAATGGCACTAGAGCAATGTTTAGAATTCCTGAAGAAGGATAATCTCCAGAATATAAAATAGAAGCTGATTCTGAGTTAATTGTTAACTCGGTCAAGAGAAGCTGTTGCGGCACGGAGCTGGAAAACATCTCAAAACACTGGAGGCTTATTCACGTCTTTCAAAGGATTCAGTTTCACCTCCTGTGCTTACGTACCATGATTTTTACTCATGTGTGAAGGATGGAAAATAAATTGGCAGACATTCTAGCCAATCAAAGGGTGCTCTGCACCAAAAGCAGGGTTAAGCTAAGTTGGCAAGAGATGCCTCAGAATAGATTAAGGGAGCATTGTCTCGATCAGGCGGATGAGGACAGAATGATATTTCGAAACAGAGCCACAGAGATGGGGTCTAGTTGATTTGGATTCATTATGAAGTGTTATTTCAGAAGTGAGATCATATTTGGGATGCAGGTTTGTCTACCTCTTCAACCCAGGTAAGTGCAAACCCAGAAGTCTCAGGTGGAAGTTGCTTAGTATACATTGCTTCTTGGATGGACGGCTGGATGGATGGCTTTTCATCTTCCTTTGGTTCATGCACCCAAGGAGATGGGATGGTGCGAGGGGCTAGAGTCCAGGCTTTCTCGGCAGACTCAAAACCCTCGCATTACTTTCTGTGGTGGCAATACCGCTCTTGGGGTGGTTTTTGGTTTTTCGCATGCCCTTCAGGCCAGAAGTGGTTTTTCAGAGTGGGGAGTGATTCCCCTCACTGAACAACAGGTGGCCAAGGGAGGGGAAAGATTACCACCCTCATCGCGAGGTAACTCTCTGTGCTTTTGGCTTCTGCAATATGAACTTCAACCGTAGGATCAAGCGAGGTGAATCCACGATCAAGAATAAGCATGCATGTTGGTGAGTCCAGGTTTCTTTTAGCGTGACAATTCTCTGTGCTTCTAGGTCATGCGATATTATCCTCGGCCGTTGGATCTGGTGAGGAGAATCGACGTTCAAGGAAAAGTATGCTGGTCCGGGGGAGGTGTTATCTTCCGTGCTTGTTACGCTTCAAGGTGGGAATTGGTGGATTTCGGGCGGAATACATGCTTGAGGGTTATCCCCCCATTCGACCTAAAATCTTTATAGAATGGTCCCTATTTCCTCATCGGGTTCGATTCTAGGTTTAAAGTGTTTGTTTGTTTTCCCCCCGATATGAGCCTCGTCCGTCCGATCTCTGAGGGTGGATCGAACGGTATCGTCTTTTTTTTTTTTTTTTTTGAGGGTTTTGAAGTTTTGTTTGTGGGCCCTTAGCTCTGCTTTTAAGCCTTTAGCTCGGTTCCCTAGGCTTTAAGCGGATAGTTATTTCTATGGCCCAAAGATCCTTTGAGACTATTGTAATTTATGTAATTTGTTGTTCTGATTTAATTAAATAGAAGGTATGATTCTTGCTTCAGCAAAAAAAAAAAACATTCTTGACATGCTCTTCACGAGTCTTGCTAAAAATCAGTATATCATCTAAGTAGACTATAAAAAAATCATCAAGAAATGTTCTCAACACATCATTCATAACTCATGAATGTTGCAGGAGCATTGCCAATTCTAAATGGAATAACCAACCATTCAAAAAACCTTTCCTTGTTTTGAAATTTGTCTTCCAAATAGCTCCTTCAAGAATCCTAATCTAGTTATAACCACTTCTCAAGTCAAACTTAGTGAAATAAACAACATCTTTCAATTGATCTAGAAAATCATCAATACAAGGAAGAGGATAGTGGTTCTTTACCGTGATTTTATTCAATGCTCTAAAAACCAAACACATGCGCCATGTACCATAATTTTTTGGAACTAAAACAATAAGAGAACCTCAAGGAGATGTGCTTGGTTTGATGACCCCTCTATCAAGTAGCTCTTGGATTTGCTTCTTAATTTCTACATTTTCCACAACTGACATTCTGTAAATGCCAATGTTTGGCAGAGGTGCATCCTGCTGCAAGTGAATCTCATGTTGAATTCCTCTTTTAGGAGGCAATCCTTCTAGTTCGTGAAACATCTTATCATATGTGTTAACAGCTTCAATCAAATTAGATTTAAGTTTTGCATCACATCCTTGGAAGGCTTCAGATTCAACATAATCTTGGGGTTTGATAATCAAGAATACAAAATTTTTACTAGCATTTACAAGTCTCTTCATTTGTCTTGCACTTACAAGAGACAAATCCTTTTTCTTGCAATGTTCTCTAACAATATACTCAATTCCATATTTAAACAAATGATATTTGTTTTCATGGCGATAAAATATATCTTTCCTGTCATATAATTATGGGCTTCCCAAAACAATTTTTCATATGTCAAGTGGTACTACATCAAGTTCTACCTCATCAATAAAGTTTGGAGTGATGGCGAATTTAAGTTTTCATTTTCTTGTCACTTGCAATTTGGCATTATCATACACCCAACCCAAACTTGGATAAGGTTTAGGATGAGAAATGGTGTCCAAATTTAGTTTCTTGAAAATGACTTCTAAAATAAGGTTGGCTTGGGATCCACTATCAAATAAAGTATCTTCTTTGTTATGGTTTGTTATGACCCTAATATGGAAAAGCTCAATTCGTTCTTTTCCATTTTGAGTTTCAATGGGCTTGCTAGAAGAACTTGTACTTGCAATAGAATCCTTACCTTTCAATCCCATGGCTACAATTTTGGTCTCATCAGTGGAATCAGATCCTAAATCTTGTTGAGATGCTACAACAATCTTTTGTTTCCCCTTGTTGTTAAATTTTTTTGGTGTCAATTGTGGATGAAGTTTCAGTGGTGGTCTTCATCATGGCCGTCTTTTGAACAACGTTTACATGTGAGTTTTTCTTCCTCTTTCTTGATTGCAACATTCCTTTTACCCTTGCCTTTGAACTTCCCTTTTGTTTGTCTCCAGATTTGAATGGATTTTTGTTAGTCCCTTGAGGAACATTTTTCCCTCTTGCTTCTAAATGAGTTTCATGTAGATAAACACCATCTAGCTTTGTAGGGTTAAACATAATAATTGTATGCCTCGAGTAACTATGTAAACCACTTATATATTTAAGGAGAGTGCCTTGAGAGGATAAATCTACAAAAATGAGAGCTCTTCTTCTAAAATCTTGGGTATAACTTTGAACACTCATACCTATTTCTTGTCTAAATCTTTTCTAGTCCATTATTGTTTTCTGCATATAATCTAATGGATAGAATTGTCTCCTTAGTGCAACTATCAAATCATTCCAAGAAGAAATTATCTTACGTATTTTCTTTAAATCCTATTGGGTTTTGGCCTCCTACCATATGAGAGTTGCACTTTCCAAGCGAAGAGAAGCAAGGTAGATCTTAGTGGAATCATCATCAATTTGTTGAATCTTGTAATAGGCTTGAAGTTGATGAACCCAATTATTCATTTTCTTAGCATTTACTTCTTCGTTGTACACAGGCAATTGAAATTTGACATCAAGGTTTAACAAAGGTGTTTTAACATGTCCTATTGGAGTTCTTGGATGAGTATGTGAAGGGGTTGAAGTGGAGGAGGATGAAGGTGAAAATGGAGGTGAAGGAGGAGGAGAAGATGGAGGTGGAGGTTGAGATCTACGTCGATCTCCTCCATTACCGTTTGGTATATTTGAGCTCTCTCCTTGCAACCTTGTGTTCATTTCTTCAAACAAATCTTTCACCATTTAAGAAATTTCAAAGAATGCTTTTTTTAAAGTTATCTCATCCTTAGACACCATTTGTTGTCCTTTTTCATGTGCCATAATTGGTGAAGCTTGAGGTGTGTGTGGCTTGAACCCACTTGAGGATTTGGCTCTTCAAGCACTCCTTCTCTTCCCAACTTCAACCTTGTAAGCATAAGAAAACACTTGCAAACAAAATTAAACCTTCAAAATAACCAAGGCTCTGATACCAAACTGATCTATATTACAAACTTGAAGGTTTATGGAAAATTTGCAGGTAAATTTTTAGGTCTTTTAGGCAATGGATCAAGTTGAAAAAGCACATAAATTAGTGTCATAGAACTTAGTTTGCAACAAATAAACAGAGACAAATAAACCATACACAACAATACAAGACAATAAATTGATAAAAGAGTTCACCCCTCCTTTCGCTACTTCTCTTGGTCCAGCTTCCAATGTTGGGTCTCTTCAATTAAGTGCTCAAAATGCAAAAATAATGTCTCAAATGGCTCCAGAAGACCCAAAAACCCCTAACAGGGCTCTTGTTGGGCTCACAAAGGCCACAAAACCATCAAGTTATGGCTCTTGGAAGTTTTGCAGCAAACTGGCAAAATTGTCTAACTATGATACACTTTCCGCCCTTCAGCAACTTGTTGAGTGACAATTCACCAGGCACCAACGGGATTCACACCGAAGATGGTGCAATTTGTAGGATGGTTAATTTGCAAATTAATGCCCTTGCCCAAATTCTCGACGCACCTTCGATCACGTCGACCCATGTGGCCGGGGGCTGGGCTAACTACTCACCTTGCCATTCCTCATCTGTCGCCATTGGTTGCGGACACATTGCCACCATAGGGTCGGGGGCCAGGGCTAAAAGCTCACCCCCACCATTGTAGCCCGTGCCATCTTGATGCAGGAGCATCGGAACTGGCCAGCAATGTGGGAAATTGCCCACATGTTGTGGCGTGACAGGGGAAATTTCAATTACTGTTTGTTCAAATCCAGTTTATTGAGGAGGACGATTTCTCAAATAATTAATTATTATAGTAATAAGTGTGACTATCTTAGTGATAAGAATTGTTAAAACAGGTGTGTGCGAGCGCTAATAGGTAGGAGATTTTACTGTTAGGATTTCTAAAATTCGAAGATTGTGATTATCAATTTGTTAGTGGAGTTAATGTGAGGAAGTTGTAATAAATGAAGAGATTTCTCTTCGGGAACAGGCAGTGTTTTGGGTGTGTTTTTTTTTCAAGAGCGAAAAAGCTCAAAAGCTTGTAAAAAGACTGTGTGTCGTGTGTAACAGAAGCGTAGGTGTGGTGTGACTCCAATTAAACAAGTAGACTGTGTGTTGAATAAAACTGGAGATCGCCAAGCTAAACTCTGTTTTCATCACTGGTTATGAATAAAACAAAGAGTATTTGCACAATGTGTTATGCTTGCTCTGAATGGGATGTGTTAATGACATGCAGATTATCTGTTGACAGTCCGTCCGAACTGTGGTTCCATTACCCCCAAATTATCGCATAAAATCCTGGAAGATATTGAGTGTTAGTGAGATCTTAATTAATTTGATTGAATTGATGTGCAGCGATGCGTGATCGGTGGACAGAATACTCATTGGTGGCGGCCAGCAATTCCAGCGTTGCAGGAAACGCCAACTTACCTTGCCAGATCAGACAAAAAAACAAGTAGTTAATTTCGATGGACAGAGGCGGTGTTTAATCAACGTTTTTTTCCCAAACTCTTGATATAACTGAACTGTGTGTGATCGGTTATGATTACATGGGATGCCGGAGGCGGGTTTGGACCTGCGTTTTAGTTTTTTTTGTTGTTCATTTAGCGATGAGATTGGAGAACCTGCATTGTAAAGAAATGATGAACAGATGTGTTTTTCCCTTTGTTTTTGGGTTGGTCTCTGAAGCGTGAATTAAAGCCTGTGATGTTCTGCATGTGGATTCGGTGGATACGATGGGCATATGATTACGTTTCAATTGATAACTGTAATATCACTAACGCAGGTGAACACTTTTGAACCATTGAGTCAAACAGAGAACTGCCGAGTCGAGGAGAAAGGGTATAAAGTCAGATTTTTGTCATAGGCGATGGTCCATGGAGACTTTGAATCTTCCGATATTTTTTGTTGCAACTGACTGTTTTTCATCTAGAATTAATCTGTTACAGATCTCGGGAACATGAGGCTATGGAGATTTTGAATCATCTTGAATCTTGATGATTGAAGGTTGATAATGGATATGATTGTTGATTTCAATTGTATCATATACTTTGTATGATATACTTGGTTATGTTTGGAATAAAAACAGAGGCTCTGGTTTGATAGTCTGGCGATTTCAAGTTAAAGAAGATCGCTCTATCTTTATGGAAGTCAGTTGTTTAAAATAAAAACAGAGTTTTCTATGTTGGTAGATCAACCTTTTAAATCCGAAGCAGATTGATATGTATGTTTGCTGAGTCCTGTTAGCTTGTAGATTGAGTTTAAAATCTTTGAGGTACATCACATCTTCGTTGTTAGTTATATGGTGGCCACGGGACCTAGGTTCAGGGCTTAAACTTCATCGTAGCTCCAACTGTCTTTGCGCTTGGTCATGTGCCTGGAATATGACTTGGGCTAGGGCCTTAAGCCCTTCCCCCCCATCCTTTGCACCTTATACCTCCACCTAGGTTTATGTGGTAACATCATTGACCATGGGCTAGGGCTAAGCCTCTAGCCCCTTGGTTTCTTCTCCCATCGTGGTTCCGTGGGGTGCCGGTGACCATGCCCCCATTACAAATCGGATTAAATTTTAAATTAAAGTTGTGAACCTTATATAACAAGCAATACCTACAGACGAGTTGGTAAACCTTGGTGCTGTCAAACGATCAGTTTGGGGTTCCTTCCCCCCCGAGCCTTGGGCCGAACACATAGAATTTTACACCATCCAAGAGGTGCCACATGGCACCCTCCTAATGGTCCACAAAAAAAACCACCAACCAATAAAAATTGACCATCTGAATGAATTAGAATATTACACTTGGTAGAGTCTGATTAGCTCAATGGTACACCTAGCCATCCTATTGACTCATTTGTATGTATTTCTCAGTCAGCGACCTGCAAAATTTTTAGTTGTTTAGCAAAATGATCAAAATCCGATATATTGAGCATACAATGTCGGTTTTGAGTGATTCAAGTTGTGTTGGATTTAGAATGGAGAGAACTACGTTTTGGCACTGGTTTCAAGAAATTTTGAACACTTTCATTTTTTGAGAACTTTTTGATCCACTGGATCAATGAATAACATTAAAACCTCGTAACACTTGAGGGAGGCCCCTCTGGTTCAAGGGCCAACCTGGACCTAAAGTGGCTGAGTTGGTTTCTTGGCACAATTTCCAACCAATAAACTGCCTTCAAGAAACAGATACAACATATTCGAAAATTGAAAAGGGTTCAAAAAGTACATGTAAAGACTCAGACCGTTCATCAACTAATGGTCTCCTAGAAATTTCTATAATATTATCAACCAAACCAAAGATTTATAAAGGCTATTGTATCATGGTTTCAGTAATAAGGTTTATGCCAAAATAGGTTGAGAAGCCATTGAATATGTGACATAAAGTAATTATTTGTGAATTCCAATAAGCTCAAAAAAAGTAACAGGATCAACATCTTGGAGGCTTAACTTAATGGTGAACCTTCCATAGTGAACACTTTGAATAATATATACAATTGTCCTATTGAGCATACTCTTCTTTTTCTTCCCCACATTCCTGCTAAGCCTACTTCAAACTGCACAACTCCTCTTGCTCTATGCAACTCCCAAGTTGTCTACAAATTGCAAATCAATATTCTCAATAGAAATTGAACCTTATTAATAAAATAATATATTAGGGTTCCAAATCCAATTCATGATTTGGTCGAATAAGCACTTCATGATCTGGTTGAATAAGCACCTCGCCTAGTAAAAGCCATGTGATGAAGAAATTGATGTAAGAAGGCTATCAAGTTATTCATGCGCCAGCAAGATTTTCAGAGCTCTCAGCTTCAACATTTGGAGATGTTGAAGTAGAAGAGTTTGCTCCAAGACCATTGAATTGAATTCCTCGGTAACATCCACAAGGTGTAGTGAAATGATCTATCGCCATATTACTGGGAGCAAGGGTGAACCACGAATAAATTCGTTTCAATTTCTTCATTCAAACATTTATTTAATTTTTTAATACTCAAAAATAAAATGCCCCCAAAAATGACCAGTCATATATGAGAGGAAGCTTATTTTGTAAACGTGTGTGTATATATATATATATATATCCAAAAAGTAGAAATAGATACATCTATTAAAAAAAAGGTAAATAAAATCATTCACGAATTATACTATGTAAAATATGACAATGAAATGAATGGTTAGGAGGAATGAAATATTAATAATATTAATATGACTAATCGATTTATTGTCATATTTTAAATACCATGCTTAACTTTATCTAATATTTGATAGCGTAGTGCTTCTAATTAATTTTAAAAAATAAATAAGTGCATGGTTAAGTTATGCTTTTTTATTGTATGTTAATATTCTATCATTCGCTTTTTACTATGATATTAATATAAATGAATGATTTGAATGTCAAATTTTAAATATTACTTTTAACTTATTTCTCTTTCTAAAATTTCATGTTACAATATTTTATTGTCCTATTAAAAAAATAAAAAAATAAATTATAATTAAGTTATATTTTTTATTTTATATTAATATTTCTTTTTCAAATTTAATTTTTGGTTGTGTAATTATGCTAATAGAATTTAAAGTTTAAATATTTCATTTTATTTTTATTTTTTTTGTATTGTATAGGAATTTAATACTTTGTTTGACATGCAATTACTAGTAAATTTTTGTGAGTTTGTGACTTGTTCTCCTCTCTGTAAAGCATGGCACAATCGGGGGATTTGAATCTTGGATCTCTCAGTAGTCAAATTTCACATTACTTCGATCACCAATTGTGTTGCCTCCCTAGAACTAAATACTTATTATTTTCTTTAAAAAATAAAGAAATATATAATTAAGATATGTTTTTTGTTTAAATTATCAGTTTTTTACCTTTTTTTCTTTTTAAGTAAAATTTAATTTGTGTCCTCAATGCGGTGACATTGGTGGCTAATGGAGATCAGGGCAAGCAATTAATTCCCTTTCCCACACAGCATGTGGATTAATGAGGCATGCCAAGGATGCTTCTTGGGGCAAGCGAAAGGCGATGTTTCTTGAGAAGTTTAGAGGTATAAAAGTTACCTGTGACCCTCCAAGTTGTTGTTGGTTGTGTGTGGTAATGGGAGTTAAGGTGGTGGAAGGAAAATATTCTTTGGGCATGCAGGGTGGGTTTCTATATTTTCCATCTCTGGGCCTCCAAAATGCGACACCAAGGAGAGGACTTTCATCTCGTTCGGGAGGCATTGGGTTTTCCATTACGACGATTCAAAGCAAAAGGATTTGAGACCCTAGCTCATGGATGTCTGCATAGTCATTGGGATGAGTATTTGCATTTGGCAGGGAGAGAAAGTGCCTGGCCCTGGCAGCTTAAGAAAAATCACTGGAGTTCTCATCAATTTCCAACCCTCTAGAAAATTTCTCACTCCAAGTTTTAAGCTCCTCTAGTTGGTACACTAAATTTTATGTAGGGGTAGTAATGTGATTCCTAGCATTTGTAGTTGAATATGTAGATGATATCTATGAAAATTTGGTGGAGAGAGGGATACAACCCTTTTGCACATCATTGTCTAAGTTTGTGGTCAAGATTACTAGTTTGGGTGGTGACCTTCTTGGGGGCGTGTCTCCTTTAAGAATTTGCAGCTACTAAGCTAGGGCTATCTCAATTACTTCCATCCATTTTTTGTATAGTGTATTCCCCTCATGTAAGAGTATAATTATGGTAGAAAATTGGAGGGTTGGGTTGTTTTTCTCTAGGGTTTTCCACCCCTCACTGGGTTTTGTAGTTCTATGGAGCTCAAGGGGGTGATGAGTAGGTCTTGCCTCTATTGCCTTATGTGCTTTGTATGGGTGGAATTTCTTATAGCTTTGGAAAGCTGGTGGAGGCGGGACAAGTCCCAAATAGTTGGTCTCCTTATAGCTCTCACTGCTCTATTTGCATTAGATTTGAAAATGTCGGAAAGATTTGGGGACTTCAAAGGAACTGGCACATAATGTGTTGGCCTTTGGTTTGGTGCCATAATTTTGTTACCCTAAGGCCCATGCAGCACCAATGTGGTCACATGCATAGGGGTTTAGGGCCATGGGGCCATGGAGCAGAACATTGAGTGGAGATTTAGGATTGAGGTGAAGAATTGGATCAATAGGTTATCCATTCTCCTAGAAGAATATAACTACCCCCTCTATTTGATTCCTTGGAAAATCGAATTCAACAAGGGACTCTTCTCTTGGAACAACTCGCATGAGACCAACATGAGGATAGGAACAAAATTATTGGTTTTATGAACGATCTTCAACATATTCAATGGCACATGATGAACCTATTGGTAGCATTGTGTTGTGGCCAAAAAAGAATTCATGAGAGGTTGTACCATCTTGAAGGTAGGATGGAACATATGGAGGGACACATAAATGAGGATTTTCGTACTCCTCTACTACCAGGTAAAGGCTTGGACAACCCAGCTCCAAGAAACTTCTTAGATTAGGGACAAAAGTCGAATGTATTCTAGTTCTTGGGATCTTATGGTATTTTTGGGTTATCTATATGTGGTCTCTTAGATTTCTTTTGTTGCTAACAATGTGTTTATGCTGTTATCTTCTAGCCAATAAGTCTAGTAGGAATGAGGCCAGGAGTTTTTTCTTTCTTAGCTGCTCACGATGTATCTTTGATATGAATTAATAAAAAGCTAAGACTTACAAGAAAAAAAATTATGGTTTTGTAATTATGATTTAAAATTTGATTAACTAAAACAATATTGAAAAAATATATTTTTGTGTCCAGAGGCACTTTACAACATCTTCTTTGAGTACAAAACTTGAGAAAATGCTTACACCTTGAGATATTTGATCCCTCTTAGCAATTAATAAATTTGGAGTTAAGATAGACCGAGGTTGGTTAATATTAATATTAATAGTATTAATAATTTATTGTGACAATGGACATATTAAATTAATTAATAGATGTCATCTCGATACATAGAAGGTAAAATATGCTTTGTTAGGCATCAAATTGAAACCAATAATGTGTGTATGTGAGTGTGTGTGTGTCGAACATGGAGTTGGGTTACACTTTTTGGTGAAATGAGGGCACATTTTACTGAAAATAGATACTCAATCAAGCAATTTTAAGCGCTCGATCTAGTATTATTTCTAATTCAAATACCCCAGCCACAACCTGCACAAGCCATTTTTCTTGGACCACGAGAGGAAAAGGAATTCAATGGAAGATTTCTAAGCTCAATTGAGATGGAGGAACTCAATCCAGGTACCCATCAACACACCCCCCCACCCCCCAACGATCGAGAGACTCAAGTCGAGGTAGGTTTCCTGTCATTTTTGTCTCTTTTATTTAATTTTTTTCTACAAAATAAAATAAATTAATTTGGAAAAAAACATAGCATACAAAAAATGAAAAAACCAATCATGAAAATCACCATGAAAACCATAAAAAACCACCAAGAAAACACTTGAAATGCACCCGAAAAAAAAAACTATAATTTAGGTTTAAATGATTTTTTTTTTAAATTTCATTGTATATATTATCTGCAATATTAAGATGTTTATTATAAATATTTTCTATGGTAAATTTTATTTTTAATTATTTTAAGTTTTAAAGTTTTTTTTTGGATATTTGTGAAAAAAATGCAAAAAATTTGATTTTTTGTTATTAAAAATGCATTTTAAATTTTGAACAAATTTGATTAGAAATATGCCAAAAAAAAATCAAAACAAAAAACAATTAAACTATAGAACTCCAATCAATAAATAAATAAATTAGAAACTTTAATTTGACATAATGAATATGGTTGCTCATGGTAAGCCTCTACTAAATCAAATAAGAAATTATTTCATTTTTTATTTTAAATTTAAATAAATTTATATTTTAAATATTTTTTAATAATAAATATAATAATTTGTTTTATAAAATTAATTGTACTTAAATAAAATATTAATGAAATTAAAAGTTCAAAACAATTTATTTTTTTTAATTAAAATTTATTTACCCCATATATATATATATATATATATATATATATATATATAGCATGTAACATAACTATATATAACACAGTTATAACATTTATCTCACACACACACATACATATCATTTAACATAGTTTTATAATTATTTAACATAATGTCCTCTTCATAATAATATAAGATGGGTGATGCTCAACAACTTTTTTAAGACTCGAGTTGATCTATAAACTATAATTATCTTTAAAATTTCCATTACTCATACTTGTAGAGTTATTTAATATAATTATACATGACAACTAAATATCTTTTAGTTCTCACCCTTGTTAAATTTATTATTTGAGTAATCATTTTTGTAACTTACACTTCTTATATTTTTATTTAACTATATAACACAACATAGCATAACTATAACACACACACACACGTGTGTGTGTGTTTCAACAATGCATCATTGATACATACATTAAATCCATGATGAAAAGTGCATTTAAAGTGAATATATAAGCATTTTGACTCTTTTCTAATTTGTACCATATTGTTTCATTATGTAGTGTGTCGTACCAGAAACATTGTCTTCATGTGCTTGCACCTAGTACATGTCATGTGTCAAAATCAAACATTATAAGAACTTGTCTTATGGAGTATTTGGTTGGCATGAAGTTTTATTAGTTTTGCAAATAGGTTTATTTCAATTTTTTACATATATTTACATATTTATGCTCTATGAATAAAATGCATTATTTATAAATGGGAAAAAGTGTAAGTTAGATTTTAATCACATTTTTCGATTGTGTTTACATGGAACTCAATACTTTGGTTGATAATTTATCAAAATAGACACTCTATTTAGTTTAGGACTTTAGCCTAGATTATTCTACTTGAGTTTATAAATGGTTTTCTTGTCAACATTTTTTTATTGGATTAGTTTATATGTATTATATGTAATTTGCAGAGCCACCTCCCATACACTCCCCAACCACAACTCGTCGGAGTGTTGGGGGATTTGTTATACATGGTCGAGATAGATCACATAGTCATATTAGAGTGTATGTGTCACTCATAGATCCTCCCTCTAACACAAGCCAAAGTGTCAGAGGCAGTGTTTCTGCATTTTTTGATGATCTTGCTATAGATAGTGGACCTTCTTCACCTATTGTGGGTATACATATTGCATTTAAAATCCTCTTTAAACTTTATGTGTTTATGCCTTGAAATTTTATTTCATTTTTAAATTGTCTTCTATTGATGTGCTTGAATTTAATGTATATGTTGTTATGCTTCTATTTTGTTATATGTGTGTGTGTGTGTGTTTATGATTTGCAGACCCTCAGCAAGGTGAAGGTGAGGATCAAAGTGTAGCGTCGATCCCTATGTGGAATTACGCTATAGCCAATATCACAATTGATGATGTTAGGGCCCAACAGACATGGATCACACGAGAGCTGGATAAAATCTCTACTAGTTCACCTACTAGGCGTAGTTTGTCTTTGATGTTGTATAACATCAATAGGTTGACTAAGACATACCAGAGGGTGAGCCCACAAATCCACCTCCTATATTCCATACATAGGATTAGGAGGCTAGAGGTTAGAGGCCCACATAAAGGTGGTGAAAGATGCTACCAAGAACATTGATATTCGTGGGGAGTTGGTTGAAATCCCTACGGAATGTCATGCTCAACATGATGGTCCGATTCCGCTGAAATATTTTAAGAATGTTGATGTGACCCCAATTGTTTATGATTGATCCATTGGAGCTTGGGGTTGGTTCCCCCACCATGACCATGTCCCCATTTACTTTTCAAAGCATATATATGCAACTTTTTTTTCTACATATGAGGCCAGATTACACGAGCATCGGATCTAAGTTTTATGGAACCTATTTGGGATGTAGTTATGAAAGTGTTGAGGCTCGTAGGGACTCTGCACATGTAGCACCACCTCTAAGATTGTTGCCACGACCATCTTAGAGCATGGTATTGCTGACGGAGTTAAATAAGTAATCATAGATTGGCGCTGAGACTAGGCATACCATTGTAGATAGCATGTAGAGGACATTGGCCATTGCACATGTCACATTGTATGGAGAGATGAGAAGACCACCTTCGTTGCCTCGTGGCCCACCAATTGCATTACATGATGATTCATATCTCGAGAGTCTAAGGCATGACCAACTTTTGTCATATGCATGTACGTGTCGTGATACCATCTGTGACACTTGGAGGGTGCATGACCCATGTGACACAAACTAGGTACATATATACGAAACTTTTGACTCTTATCGTCAAATTTTACATTATTTATATTAATAAGTTTGTATCAGATTGCATTTATATTAATAATTTCATGATAACATGCATGCACAACCCAACTACACAGATGAGATTATGAGGTCATCTGAGGGGTAGTTTATCAACCATGGAAACCTCCTATAGTGCATGTTTCCATGGCTCAGTCTCCTCCACCTCTACCTCCACCTCATAACACTCATGGACTAACAGTTAAGGTGAATTTTTTTATTCTTAAGATTTCAACATTTTCTTTTTTTAAGTTACATGTATGCATGCTAATGAATTCGTAGACTAATTATAATTTGTCTTTCTCATTGTGTACATAGGCATAGATGTAGAGGGGTGTCGATGTTGTAGTTATGTAGACACATTAGTTGGATCTTGGGTATGGAGGCATTGATCCATGGGTAGGGGAGAAGCAAGCCCATATCGATCAAACCCCCATCCCACTTGACTTCTATTTGCGCCCGACTGAGTCACCGGTAGGGGACTATTTAAATGCATAGTTCAAAATCATTTATTTCCATATTTTAGAAAAATAGTCTTTCGAATTAATCACATTGTAAGGATTGGGTCGACGTTTCGAACCAACTAATGTGGTTCATCCTCACCTTGTTCTGAGGATGAACCACATTAGTTGGTTCAAACGTCGACCCAATCCTTATAATGTGATTAATCCGAAAGACTGTTTTCTAAATTATGGATCACAAAAGTCTTAGATTTAACATTGTTTCCATATTGTTGATTTTGTACAAATAATGTTTAATTAATTTGAATTTGAATGTGTTATATAGTAGCACCAAATTATGGATGCTCACTTTGCACAACGGAACATGCATAAGAGTTCTAGAAGCGATACTTTCTAGAGTGTATCATAGATAATCTATATATTTTTAGGCCCATTTCATAGGGCATATTCACATGTGATGTACAGAGTTTGTATATTTTCATACATGGAAAGCTTATGGATGCATGAACGTTATTTCAGTTTATGGGTGCTTATTATTTTAGTTTGTGGATGTTCATGTGTATAATGTAATTTATATATATTTTCATATGTATAGTTTATTATCATACATATCTAACAAGATAACAATTTTGAATTCTCCAGAAATAAACTAAGAAAATAAGTACAATCTTAGACTATGATGCAAGTCATTTTGATACTTAAAATGACCTAAACATGGTTCAATTAAAATACACAAATAGGATTGAAATACATTTTAAATTCATTTTTAAAATATGTCTTCAACTAGTAATGTTAAACTAATACTTGTTTTATTAAAATTTATTTCTTTTGAAGTCATCTACAACAACTTATTCATAATACATGATATAATTAATATGTATTGGAATTTGATATACCAAAAAACAATTAATGATATGGTTTTAGATAATTTAATATAATTTTATTAACTTTCTTAAATTTAGTTGCCAATTAAATGTTTCAATCAATTCCTTAACTTAAGACATTCAATTAAGAACATTCAAGAAGTAAAATTTTACAAAATAACAATTTTGAATTCTAGTTTCATAGACTAAGAAACTAAGTACAATTTCACTATGATGCAAGTCACTTTAATGCTTAAAATGAACTAAAATATATCATGTACATCAATTTAATATTGAATTTGTAAAAATTGAATTTTAGTGCAGTCAATGTATGTTAATTTAAACAATATATGATATGCTTCTATAATTTTATGCACTTTCCTAAATTTACTTGTCTATCCAAGTATTTCAATCAATTTTTTATCTTAAGACCTTCAATTAAGAACATTCAAGAAGTAAAATTTTACAAAATGGCAATTTGAGTTTTCATATTGCCTTGCAAAAAGTGTCTTTTAGTGCACAATCAATCTATGTTAAATTACAATGATTCTAATTTGGATATCAATAAGTAAACTACTAATAAGTTTTATTTGATTTTATTTCTCTTGAGGTTATCTAAAAGAGGTTATTTGTTGCAATTTTTACATTCCAATATGAAGCATGTGTGTAACTCTTTCCATGCTTTATATCATACTAACCCATGACATATTTATTATTAATAACATAAAAATATTTCAATGTTCTTCATAACCTATATTGTTGAATTTACATTTTAAGTAAAATAATATATCAACTTGGTTGTTACATACTGAAATGGATTTTCCAAAAATGAAATATGTATGATATGTACATAAATCTATAAAATTTCTTGCATGCTCAACATAAATACTATACACATGACATTTAAAAATGTTAAGATGAAAAAATTTAATTAAATCTAAATCTAAATCTCTATTGATTCTAAAGCACCTCCTTGAAATTTGGTGTACTTTATAAACTTAAGCACCTCAAGGAAACTAAATCTTATATAACATATATGTAAACCATTATGAATCCATCGATAAGAGGGAAACATTTCTCTATTCAAAATTACAAAATTACAAGAGTATTCAACTGTCACATTTATTGATTACAAAAATAAAACATTTGAGATCTCTTCCATAATACATTCATGGTCTGATTTTGTCATCTTCCATCTCCTTGGTTCAACTTTCTTTGTTTTGATTTCTATGAGATTGATCTGAGATGCTATGACTAGATGACTGTATTGACAAGATATATATTCAGGCATAAATATCTATAAATGATATGATTAGTCTGTTTTTTAACCTTTTCAAAAAAATGGCCCATCACAACCATGTCACCAATTTGGTATGTTAATTGTCCATGTTAATATGGTCTCACCAACATACTTTTCACCTGTGTGCATCACATCAAATAGTAGGCCACATTCTCTTCATTTCCTGCGGAGGGAGTGACAGTAAAAACATCGCCTACAACCAAAGTACAAAATATGTATTAGTTAAAAATGTTCAAGATTTAAATTTATAGATGAAATTGTTAATAATAGATGGGCCGCATAGCTTCCCTTAGAAGATCGGAGACTTGATCATGATCAAGTGAAATGATGGCCTCTTCTTCAAGCATCTCTTGCCACGTTGGAATTGGATGAGGTCCCTATTAAGTGGGATTTATTTCCATCCTTTCATGTACATGTGTTTTTCATAGTGATTAAGTCTATATCCATCAACAACAATGAAAAACTCACAAAAACATGTGAGTTTTCTTGTCTCGATAGAAAATATTTCCCCCATGTCTTTACTCCACACTAAGTGTAATTCCCTTGTTCCTTCTATAGTATTACAATACCAAGGAATGGATCTATTCACATCGCCAAGTTCAATATTCCAGAAGAACCTACACATAGGCCTTATAGATTCATGACCTTCATGTCCTAAATGGGATCTGCACTAGTTGACCACCTCTAGTGATGATTTGAGTCGATCTACATCATGAATCATTTGGTACCTCCTAATTGATCACTTCACACAAGCACCTACACCATCATGCTCACCCTTTCCATGTCCTGTTTCAAAGCAGCTCCAAGTATGCTGAATTTTTGTCTTCTTATGTAGTCAACGCAACCAATAGAAAGTGTGTGCTGACCTGAATTTCCCTACACAACCATCTGACCATATCTAGTGCTTCTAGAATGATATGCCATTTTCTTAAATGATTCATAAATTGGGTCAAAGAAATGTTGCATGAAAAATGTTTCATGCTCACAATCATCACTAATGTAAAAGTGATACTCCTTAATCACATCACCCGACTTTTCAGTGTTATCCCTATCATCAATGTTCAATTGTGCATGTATGTACAGAACATGTACTGATATGGACATGTTGTAGTGGTAGCAACACCCATCCAAAATTTTGGCTTGCACTCAAATTTCATAGCCTTCCTTGGTTTTTCCTTTATGATTGCAAATGCTTGAGCTCATTCTATGAGCTCCCTTAGAGTCTTTTTACACCTTTTTCTTGCTTGACCAACTGTCGTTTTTTGGCATGTTGATTGCTTTATCATGCTTGCAGTCCTATTCTGGTGATTTCAAAGGTTTGTATGTGTCTGTTTGAGTTTTCCTAGCTATGTAAACATCGGTCGCACTCATACACAAAGTTGTAAGCACTATCACAGCACTATCACACAAGTGTTGTCAATGTCGTCCTAAGGTCTATCTCAAGTGTCGCACTTGTCACTTTTGGATCTAGACAGTCTCACAGAGGGTAATGCTTTATCTTGTTGTTCTGGTGGCCTATGTTGTCATGTCATTGAAGTATGCTAAGTGTGTGATCACAATGTCAAGTTCCTCACAAGTTCACTTGCCTCCCACACTTAGCCATTTTCCTGAAAATCCTTCTAACCAGACAACTCTGCTTCACCAAACCATGAATGAGTTGCACTGTGTAGTCTCAACCCTTAGTGATGTTGCTCTACTACTTGGAACTATGCAGTGCACATAGACTATCCTCCAGAACAATTGCATTACACAATACCAGAATTGAGTAGCTTTCCTTCCTTCCCAGAATTGTGCAAAAGCTACCTTAAGCTTGACCTGAACTATGAATTTCTCAGGATCAGTCATCAAGCCTCTTCCCTCCCTGTTGGAACCCCACAATGCGTAGATACATGAGCCTACTTTGCCTCCCATAACTGCATAGAGGTGTCCCCCCAATGTCCTCCCTCAGCTGGGACTCACTACTCCCAGAAACTGCACAAAAATATCCTATCTGGTCCCTCTGCTACCCAGTCCTGTCTTCCCTTAGAAAAATGTGCAGACCTACCTCCTAGGGTCTCACCTTGTAGCTGCCACTGATGATCTCAATTACACAATCCTTCCTCCCAATGGCCTCTGAGTAATTTTTCCCAACAATGCAGACTGTGCTCCGGAGTTCCTCATTCAAGCATGAGCTACTCATTGCACAGTCTCAGTGACTAGTCTCTCTCCCTGTCACCCAAAATTGCACAATGTGAAGTTTTTGGGCCCTCTTCCAAACTTTTCATCTGTTCCAGGCCCAAGCCATGGTTAATAATGCATCATCTTAGACTAAAAGGTTTTGTATTTTATGTCGTCCCATCATTAGTGAATTGCAGGAATAGGTACACTATTAGATCATGGTGAGATGATGAAGGAGATGAAGAAGGAGCAAACATGCTAGAATACTTACTTGATGCTGGATGGACAAAATAATTTCATCAAGAACAAGCGAAGGGAACACATGCATGAAACTGTTGTTCAAGACCAATATCATTGAAGGCCCCACAACATCAAGCCATGTGGAGGAGAAAGAAAGCACATCCAAGAACACATTCATCACTCAAAAACAACAACAGCTTGGCATTGCCACCACATCTAGCTAGTCCACGTCAGCAGTGTTGTGTCAAGTTGTGTCATGAGTTGTCAAAGGCCACATCACTATTATGGGCCATATATGTGTAAATAAAATGTAATGTAAAGTGAAAGTCTAATGGACACACAAGAATATGAAGAGTCATGTCAGTTGAAAATTCATAGGAAGTTGAACAGTCATGAGGGTAGTCCAAGAGTCACAAGGGTCAAGCATCACCCTTGGTTATATATACCCCTCCCATTGTATGAGCAAGGGATTTTCACCTTAGCTCCTCCCACAAAGAATTAAGAGTTTTTAGAAAATCCTTTAAGGAGAGAGGAGTGGTTCTAATGTCCCACTACTAGGGCTAGTGATGTATGGTGTACATATGTGTCTTGGAACTTTTTATTAATACAAAATCTTGTTAAGTCCAACATGTTTTCATGCATGTTTTGTAGATGTTTGTAAGATTTTTCTTTCAGCATTTTTAATTCATGTTTATTTCACATGTACTAAGATAGTTGAACTATTTTGGTTGTTTTAGTACTTCCCTTGTTGGGAATGTGTTGTATTGGTTATCACTGTTGTCTCATTCTTGTGGAATTCTCCACAGGATACTAGACAGACCTTCCTTGTTTACTGGTTATAATGACCATCACATCCGTTGTGGACTACTCTCTTGGATGGTGGACGACTCTTCCCTTGTACTTTGGTTTTAATGACTGTCGCGTCCACTGTGGACTATTCCACTGGATGCTTGACATACCTCTCTAGTTTGCGTGTTTCTTCCTGGGTATTTCTATTACCCCTCACTTAGAGGCTCACTTTACTCTTCCCCTTTTGCAGTAAGAGAACCTACACACAGTTACATTACACACCCACCTTGTTTTTGAAGACCTCGTGTAACACTCTCATGTGCTAAACAACAAGAGATAAGGCATATATCTAAGTAAATGGAAACCGGGTCATCATACAAGATGGGACTCCTACACCAAACGGTGTGAGGTCTAATTGGGACTTCATACTAGGGAGATCCCCTAAATGTTGACGGATCCAGCACTGTCAACACTTCTGGCGCTAGACAAAGGACTTCCAGTAGTTTACAGTTGATTGTCCCACCAACCTCATTCACCCATTATCTGGTCAAGGCAGTAACGTTAACTCCTCTCCCCTACACTCCATTCTGAAGTTGGTCATTTCTCACCTCCTTGGCCTGAACGTGAAATCCCATATCATTATATCTGAGTTGTCGTCCCATCACCCGTCAATTTTCAAAAGTTGTTAGACTGATTCCAGGAGTGTATGCTCTTCCATATTCTCAGAAGTAGCAAAATACTACCCCTACAGGAGTGGTAGTTTCATCTGTTGAAGAAGAAATCTTCGCCACTCTTGAAGAGATGACAGAAGCTATGGAGAAAGAAGAGGAACCCCCAATATTTTGAAAGGAAGAAGAAGACAACCTCTTACTCTTGGGCTCAATTTCTGGTGGAGGATGCGTAGGGGAAGGAAACTAAGGAGGAGGATGATGTTATGAAACCATCTCACAAAAAGATAGAACATCTTATAATTTAGCCTCTTCGAGGGGGCAACCTCCTTTACATTACACAAATGAACAATTCTTGAATGATACAAATGACAAGACCTCCTTTCTATATATAGGAGTCTAAGGGGTCATAATGTTATCAGAGCCGACATAATAATAATAATGTAAGGGCACAACAATAACAATAGTGGGCTTCTATGGGACACAATAATAAAAATATGGAGACTACATGGGCATTACACTAGTAGTATAGGGACCTAACATGCCCCTCTCCTTCAAAAAGTGTTGTC
The DNA here is from genome assembly GCA_031772625.1 of Pinus tabuliformis. Classification (NCBI taxonomy): domain Eukaryota; kingdom Viridiplantae; phylum Streptophyta; class Pinopsida; order Pinales; family Pinaceae; genus Pinus; species Pinus tabuliformis. The sequence goes on from CM062809.1 coordinate 240,714,602, forward strand.
CTCAATGCTTGAGTAGTTCTTGATGCTTCTGTATAAAATTCTCGTCCTCCTGTGTGGAATCTTCAGCGGGTAAGTTCTTCCACTTGATGAGATACTCTGAAATTGATCGATTTCATAGTTGCCGGGTTATGGTTTCCGTGACTACTTCAAGTTCCAATATGATTTTTCCTTCCTCATCAAGTTTCAAAATATTGTTTGAACTGGGAGCTTGTCACTTATAAACTTCTTTAAGCATGAAATGTGGAAAACTGGGGGCACTCGGGAAGATGCAGGAAGCTCCAATTTGTATTCCATAGTACCAATATTTTGTAGCACCTTGTAACGACCATAGTACTTTGGTGATAATTGATTATCCTTCTTGGCTTGCTTGAGGGACATTTGTTTGTATGGTTGTATTTGTAAAAATACCCAGTCGCCTATATCAAAACTTCTTTCACTGCGATGTTGATCTTCCTATTGTTTCATTCGATTCTTTGCCAAAGTGAGGTTATCCTTTAAGAGTAGGAGAACGTTTTGTTGTTGAGGGTCTACTTTAACATCTTCATGAGATACAATATGACCCAAGTATTCCACCTCTTTTACTCCAAGAAACATTTGGAGGTTTTTGCACATAATTGTTTCTCATCCAATAGTTTGAGCACTTTATCAACATGTTGAACATGATCCTTCCAAGACTTGCTGTAGATTAGTATATCCTCAAAAAATACTAACACAAATTTTCTAAGGAAGGGTTTGAAAATGGAATTCATCAAACCTTGGAATATAGAAGGTGCATTGGTAAGGCCAAAATGCATGACCAAAAATTCATAAGACCCTCACGAGTTCTAAATGTTGTTTTTGGAATGTCTTCAGTCTTCATTCTGATTTGATGATATCTTGCACGAAGGTCCAACTTGTTGAAGAAAATTTCTCCATGCAATTCATCTAATAATTCATCAATCAGAGGAACGGGAAATTAATCTTTAATAGTGAGCTTGTTGAGATCTCTATAATACAGACACATGCACTATGATCCATCCTTTGTGTGCATCAATACTACTAGAGTAGAGAAAGAAATTTGACTAGGTTGAAATATACCGGCCTCTAACATTTCTGCAACCATACGTTCAATTTCACTCTTTTGTGCAAAGGGATATCTGTAAGGCCTGATGTTTGGAGGGACACTTCTTGGAAAATGAATAGCATGATCATGATCACAAATAGGTGGGAGTCCTTTGGGAGTCTTAAATCCTTGGAACGATTGTCCAATACTTTTTCGAGATCTGAAGAAATAGATGATTTCGATGTGGGAACCTTTAGCGAACATACTTGTGCAATTACGCCACGTTGTTCTTCCTTTACAAGATTTTTCATGTCGTTAGAGCTAATTATCTTTCCCGATTTCCTTGCGATACCCCTTGATTCAACTTCCTTTCCTTCGGAAAAAATTCAAGAAGAGTCCTTGAAAATTAAATGTTATCGTACCCAAAGATTGTAGCAATTGGACTCCTAGTACAACATCAGCACCACCCATTGGAATGGAAAGCATTGGACTATTCAAAACATGTTCTCTTATGGAAAGCTTGATATTATGACACTTTCCAAAGAAATTTATGGTTCTTCCATTTGCAACCATCACTTGACACTCTGGTGCTGGATATAGGAAGAAATTCAATTCCTTCACTATCTTACAATGAATAAAATTATGGGTACTGCCCGAATCAATCAACATTATTACCTTTTTATTCTTGATATGTCCTTCTATCTTGATAGTTTGAGGAGTGGTAATTCCTACCAATGCATTACAATATATGGTTGTATTAATTTCTTGATGCTCGATGTGATATTTCGCTTCTTGAACCTTTTTCTTCTTGATATGTCCTTCTATCTTGAGAGTTCGAGGAGTGGTAATTCTTGCCAATGCTTTACAAGATATGATAGGATTCATTTCTTCTTTCTTTGGGGTTGGTTCTTGGTGTATATCCTCTCATTTTTATGTTTCTTGATCCTTTTCTTCCTCCTCTTCACAATCTATGTAAAATAATTTCTTCTCACCACACTTAGACCTTTAGTGTATTTGCTATCACGAATGTAACAAAGCCCTTTTTCTCTTTTTTCTTCCAATTGTTGTGGTTTAAACCTTGTAGGTTGTTGAAGGCTAGGAGCAAAAACACTTCCATATTTACAGTTGTCAGTGGTAGGATTCCTTGTTTCCATAATTCTGCTTTTAATTTTTCTTGCCAACCTAAATGCCTTCTCCAATTAATCAGGTTCCCAAAGACGAACCTCATGTTGAATGTTATCCTTTAAAGTCCCTATGAAGACATCAATCCTTTGCTTCTTTGGAATAAAATTTACCCTTATATTCAATTTTTGGAAGTCCTCAATGTGCTCTTCCATTGAACCCTTTTGTTTGAGATTTATCAATTGGCTAAAGAAGGTGTTTCTCTTTGTATCCTCATAATGTGCTATCATTTCGTCTATGAAAATTGACCAAGTGACAAGTAGTTTATGAGAACAAATCCCTTTATGCCATAAAAATTGATTTGATTCAAAATATCAAGATGAAGTACATACATTTTATAACAGTTGTACATCATGTAGATCAAAATATTATTCCATCTGTAGTATCCAATTTACCTGATCCTTGCCATCAAACTTCATCATATCACCTTTTCTTGATTTTAGGAGCTCAATTTTGAAACGACTATATCCCTATAATTTCGGATCTCAAAAGTTTGAAATTGTGACTTGCAGTAGCCCTCGATGTCCTCTTTCCAATGCCACCAGTCGGATCGAAATTGGATTCTCCAAGAAAGCGTTATGCCCAATCTCCTAAGATGAACTGCTTATATAGTTTTTCAATAGAGTGAACTTGTACGAAGTGCCACGTGTTATTGTTTGGACCTTCAGACCTGAAAAAAATACACGTAAAAGTATAGTCTGTTCTCTATTTGTAACTTCTGGCGAAATTTCAAGCTCATTCTTAAAGAGAAAGTTATGACAATTTTCCCCACGTCACCTATTTGGGATGTAATTCGAGAGCCTGCAGAAACTTTAAATGTCTTGGACTATATCTCCGAAAATATAAAGAAACAAGATCTTAAATTTGGGCCCGAGTGTTACCACTATTCGGCTCAAATGGGTTTTAATTTCAGAGTCTAAACCTTCATATAAAACAAATTATAGTGAGAATTCCACAATGACCTATTTGAGATAGAATTATGGAGCTTGCAAAAACCCTAACTTCCTCAGATCATATCTCCGAAAATATAGTGAAAAATATCTGAAATTATGATCCAAGGTTCAGAACGATTTCAGCTCAAATGGGTTTTTTTTTAGCTTTTGAAACTTCGTAGAAAAGAAATTATATCGAAAATTCCATGATGACCTGTTTAGAGCAGTGAAACCCTAGAATCCAAAGCTCTGGTACCAAATGTTATGAAACCAGCTCACAAAAATATAGAAAAGAAAGATCAACGTCTTATAATTGAGCCTCTTTGAGGGGGAAACCTCCTTTACATTACACAAATGAACAATTATTGAATGATACAAATGACAGGACCTCCTTTCTATATATAGTAGTCTAAGGGGTCATAATGTAATTAGAGCCGACATAACAATAATAATGTAAGGGCACACCAATAACAATAGTGGGATTCTATGGGGCACAATAATAACAATATGGGGACAGTATGGGCACAAAAATATAATAAGGGGGTTGAAATAATAACAATAAGGGATTACACTAGTAGTATAGGGACTTAACAGAGTAGAGGAAGAAGAACCAACATATTCAGAGGAAGAATCATCATATTTAAAATAGGAGGAGGAGGAGGACGAAGAGGACAACATGGCAGAAAAAAAATATTGAATGTATGACTCAGGGCTCATTGGTGCTTCTGGGTGTCCTGCACAAGATGCCATGACACACAAAGAAGCTCTTAACAAAATGTGACCCTAACAAGAAAGTGAAGGCAGAAGATCACTTAGACATGTTCTACCTACATCTGCAGACACTCGAGGTATGCTACAATAACATTGCATGTAGAATGTTTCCATGTACCTTGGATGGAAGAGAAACTGTATGGTACCACAACCTTCTTCCAAACTCCATCCAGAACTAGGGGGTGTTCAAAAGGATATTTCTTAAAAAGCTTGTTGAAGACAAGACCCTTGCCATGTTTCTAAAGGAGTTGGGTAGTCTCAAGATGGAATAGAAATAGAAGGTTAAATATTTCAGTAAGAGGTTTGACCGCATTTTGATAAAGTTCTCTACTGACACTAAACGTCATGAATCCATCACGTAGACTACTACACTTCTGCACTGCCGACCAATATTGCACAATTCAGAAAGCGAACTATTATAACAACATTGACAGAAAATTATGAAGAGGATATTGTCGTAGAGGAAGACCTACATGCTGTTGGAGTCATTGTAGATGAAGAATCCTCTAAGGACTCCAAAGACATAGACAAGAGGTCTCAAACCTCTATAAGTAAGGCTAAGGCAAACGAAGCATGTGGAATTGAGATCCTTACTTGTCTGTTCAAGTCCATGACCACCAAAGTTTCTGAACTTAAACAAGGGACAGGAGGTACAACCATGACCAACAGGCCTTCTAGGTACCCACAGAAGAATAATGTAGCTTCAAGCAACAGTAGCAGCTAGCCGGAAAAATCTGTGCAGAGCTCCAATTTGGTTCTAAACCTCGACCATCTCGCGACAGATTCATACTACGCATTTTGTTAGGGTCCTATAAATTATAGGATCTCAAGGTGATTGAGTATTTAGTTTTTGTAATTTCATATTGTACATAATTTCAATATTCAAATGATTTCCAAAAATATATGAAAAAAGAAAATGAAAAGAGGATATGTTAGAAAAATAAATAAAGAAAAAAAAGGAAATAAGAACCCCACAAAATAAAAAATAGAAAATAATATGGAAAGTGTTGCAAGTCTAAATGCCACTACTGATAAGTTAGTTATTTTAGTTCATTATCAAATAAGGTTGTGTTCAACTTGTTTTTGAATGCCACAACGACTAAAGTTCTGTTCAAATCGTATAGTTTAATCATGATTGAACACATTTTAATTTCTTTTGAATAGGTTAGTGAATAAATATTTACCAAACAGTTTAATCTTGGTAAATCAGTAGCTAGGTAGAAATAAAATTGATTCAACAGTTTAATCTGAATCAATGGTGAAATAAGTGATATAATAGGATAGATTTTCATTAAAAAAAGTGATCTGGCTCTGCTAGTTTAAATGCAACCTGCAAAGCAAAAATATAAAATGTTAGCTTAGAAAAAGAATTGAAATGAGAGGGTAGGTAGAAATAGAATGATGATTTCATGATAAACATGAAAATTTTATCCTAAGTCAAATGTTAAAGATTATTTTCATGCGTAGGAGAAAAGCAAAGGGATACAGGTTTTGTTCTAAGGTTTGGTATATCAAATGATATTTGGTACATTATTCCACTATTCCTGAGTTTCACCACCCTAAGATCATTCCTCCGCCTAGATATTTCATTTATTTACCTATTGCACCATGCATCCAATCATATTCCATTAAATTCATTTTCCTACCCCACCTTATGCCCATCACCTCATGACAAAGCCTCCCCACCTTTCAGCTCATTCAAGCTCTGCATTTGTTATCCGACGACTGATATTATGTTCCACCCCCCCCACCACCATCTGAACTTTACTGTCGAGAGGGGGGGCGGTGCAGGGTCCGAAATGGGTGGTATTGAAACTCGGCCACATTACGACGTGGCACCATTCAATGTTTTCGCACCCCCGTTTGCCAAAACCATTAACTGCCTCCCCCCCATCCGAAAACTATTTTCTCCGCCATAAGAAACCACCATCATATCCATTACACTCCTGTGTCGTGGTGGAAAAAGTCGTTTGTACGGACACAACTGACCTCCCTAGGAGTCTAAACTCTCTAGCGACAAACAAGACAAAATGGAGTGATCTTTCTCTAAATATACCTTTTAAAACATGAAAACTACAAGTGTTTAGGCTTACCTTATTCCAAAACGCAGTTGTTGTAGTCCGTCCTTGCCGATCCGGATGAGCTCCTCCTTCAAGTCAATTCCTGCAACCACAAACAATCAAACAATTACCAAGCACTTGCATTTCATATAATAAAACATATATTTAACATGCAGACCAAGGAACACATGAAATAACTCATTAACACAAGCTATTGAGAAAAATAAACCAGTTTGTATTAATAACGAAACAAAGAAACTCTTACAACCTGGCCTTGGTGTTGTGCAAGTTCCTCCTAGGGTCCATCAAGGGTTTTCCTCTACTTTGACAAAGCTCACCCACTTCCAAATAGAATCAAGCAAAGACAATCTCTCCTCACAAGGTTCTAAATGGGAGTCCTAATTCCTGCAGCATTTACCCAAAGAAAATGTATAGCTCCAACCTCTCCTCCCTCTGGCTCAATGTCTTTATTTATAGTGCTGTAAAGAGGTTATTCAGGTCCACCATCAATGGGATAATCCCCCTCTTTGGGTGGGATAGCTCCCTTATTGATGGGATAAGTTCCCCCTTAATAGAGATACATGAACCAACTGGAGGCGCATCCAATTCATCAAACCGACCTCTAGAAAGTTCTAGAAGTAACCACAAGTAACTTTTTAAAGATGAAACTCGCGCATTTTGCCTTTTACAGAAGGACGCACCTGTCCCTTAACATACAGAGCGTCCAAGGACGCACCTTTTGTGAACATGGTCAGCGTCCCCGCAGGTAAGGCTAGAGAGAACCTGCGACCCCAGAGATAAACATATTTTTGACAAGACTTTCTCTCTTCTTTGAGTTTGAGATGGATAGCAGAGGCATAAGACTTGCCTAAGAGGGTAGCATGACTGTTGATTTGAGCCATACTAACTGTAAGTGGTCATGGTGACATTTTTTAGTGTAACAGATTGCCCCCTAAAGTGCGAAGCCTGGAATAGATTTAGGGTTTTGTAATTCTAGGAAGGGTGAAGCGCTTTATCATTTCAAGGATTGTCTTGTGGATGGCCTGGTTGGAACCTGCAATTTTCAACACAAAATACATGGATAAGATTATATCATCACTGAGGTAGGCATTCCCATACTCAGATTCAAAACTTTAACTAATGGACTAACTATTCTGATACAGGAATGATCTTGCAGTACATCATTTTTATAGACTTTTGTAGACACAGTATGGACGCAGCCATCTGTTTATGATTAGTCTACATAGATAATGAATACAAAACTCCTCGCAGCCTGGATGGTAGAAACTAGATCCAGGGTCTTCACTTCTACTTCCCGAATTGGTACGATTCTAGCCATGTGATTAAATGATTCGATGTCGAACATGTTAGAAACCACTTGATTACCAGTCGATGATGTAAACTGTTAACAAGCGTGAGAGAAACCACCAGTAATGTCAATGGTTCTCAAAGTACCAAGCACAACCCGTGAAATGTGAATAGATGTTTTGATGTCGAACACTTCACGGAATCCTTTGATCGAAAGTCAATGATGTAAACTGACGTCAAAGGCGAGAAACCTGCCATTGATGCATGCAGACTTCAAGGTGCTGTCGATTCCTAAGTCATCTTTCTAGATAATGTGTCGATGTCGATAGAAAGCGACCCGTTGCAGGCAAGCCCGCAACACGAAATCATTGTCCAAGTTGAAGAAATGTTGCTGTAAGGACTGACTCAGGGATGGTCAAATGGATGACAAGTATTTTGCATATGAAAGTTTTTGCTTGCAGACCTCTTGAACACATAACGACACGACAGATGGCTTGGTGACGAATAACTCAAAGTTAATCCCCGGAACCCGGTTAAAGACTTTCAAAGTGGTTTGGTCAACTGTGAGGTAAAAGATTTCCCAACCCAGGTGAATGAAAAGTGTCGTGTTCAAGAGTGGTAATAAAGTTTCTTTTGAGATAAAGGTAACAAATAGGCCCATTCTTCTCTCTTTTCCCCCACCATTTCTGGCAAGTACCTCTTTATTTTTAACAAGCTTGAGGAGGATAACATATGCTTGATTATAAGCTCATCCTTCGGACGAGTCCAACCTAGTTTAAATTCGAACCCTAGGAAGGAGTGGTTCGTTCCTGTTTGTAATTGAACAGGTCCTTTACTGTAAAAGTTTAACGAGTCCAGTATAGGAGAAACTCGGCGTTTTTCATTTTTAGAGAGTCTGAAAAAACAAAAGGAGACTCCACGTTGAACTTTTTCGTAAATTTGTGTCCCTCAAGCCCGAAAAAGTATAAAATAATACCTGGGGGAACCGCTTGATCTTGCGACCAAGGAGTACTTTCATAATAGTGTCGTTGACCTGAAAAGTAAAAAGTGATCAAGGACACGTCGTTTTATTTCCTTATCGAGTTCGAAACGACAAAAACCCGGCAATCTTTTCCTGATTTTGCGGTCAGAAAAGAGCTTAAAAGGGGACCGTCTTTTAATTCCGTTTTAACGAGTGTAAAAGAAACGCTCGGCGATCTTTTCATTTTTTAGGAGTCAGAAAAGGGCTTAAAAGATGACTCTGATATTTTTATTTGTGAAAAAATTACCATTTCCCTTGAAATCCCTTTGTCCTGCACAAAAGCGACACATTACTCATACCTGTTTAAAATAGGCAAAAATACATCGAAAAACATCTTTTCATGGTAAAAAATGAACTAATTCATCCAAAAAACCTATAAAAAGACCTTTTACCATGTCATTTTTACCGTTTGACTTTGGAGGTTGAAAAAGGAGCTTTTGACAAGAAACTTCCCGTGGTCGCTGCGGAAAATCTGACCGTCGGAATCGAACGCCGTCTCATCCAGGTATTTTACACATCCTACTCTGCATTTCTATCCGTTTAGAATCAATTTTTAGGTCTTAGTTTCATTTTTTGGGGGGGTTTTGGTTTTGGAATGCGCCTCTCGGCGGACGCAGGTGCCCTTCGGGTGACCTGCGTCCCCCGACTTTTTCTCATACGGGAAAACGGTCGGAAGACGCAGCCCGCCTTCAGGCCAGCTGCGTCCGGGCGCCCTGTGCTACAAAGCCGGGGTGCGTCTTCCGAGAAGTGCGCATTTCAAAACCCCAACTCTCTCAAAAAACCACCAAAAATTCCCAAATCAATTTCTAATTGCTATTTTTGATATGCAGGGCATTAATCATGTTAGACTGGAGAGAAAGAGAGCATGTAGAGGAAGATGAAGTTGCAATAAATCACCAACCTTCTCTGGATGCCCTAAGAGCATGCGGATTATACAAATATTGGACCATACCGGGCATGAGGGGCCAGGTAAGATTCTTGGAATGGCTGGTTGAGCGATGGAACGTTCAAGAACAATGCTTTTACATAGGAGGGCACCAGCTCGAGATAGAGCCCTCGGATGTATACTTTCTCACTGGCTTGCCGAACAGAGGTGAGCAACTCAGTCTTGCGGGGACTAGGCCGGGTGGCCAATCCCTTGATAGTCTCCGCGAGGATTGGTGCACACGTGGGGCTCACCATTCAAAAGGCATAGAGATAAAACACATCACTCTACCGGAACTCAAAGTCATAGCGTTCACGGTTACCAGAATTTGCGGCGCGGCCGCTTTACACATTGCTTCCGGATCCCAAATGCGGATGGCAATTGACTGTTACCAAGGCACCATTTTCAACTGGTGTGAAGCTGTGTCGGCTCATATGAAGAGCCAACTGACCAAGGCAAAGAACGGACGACTAAAGACTTTTGGATATGGGCCTATAGTCGTGAGCTTTGCCTTGGAGAGAGTTCCAATGTTGATCCCTCAGCAACTCACTGTTGATATCTTGGGTCCTCGGGAGCCAAAGCTGATACGATGGGTTGCGGTGATGGCCCGGCATCCTGACGAGGGCGCGGCAGTGGTTCGATTCTCAGATAGTTACTTTCACTGGTTAGAGGACCAGGTTTTTTCGATACAGGACTTTCCGTATGCCGGAATGGATTTCAGAGGTGATCCGGACATGGTTCTTCCACAGGGAGAACAATGGGACGACAGAGGTACTTTTATTTTCACAAGTTTTCTAATTATGTATTTTTTATTTTTCATATATATCGTCTCAAAACTAACAGTAAAACTTTCAAAATGCAGATGTTGGTCCACAGCGTCCAGCCAACCTCCGGCCTTTTGATAGACTACATCCAGCTGCACCGGTACCGGCCCCACAGGACGCGGCTGCAGACGTACTAGCTGAGTTGGAGCATGATCTAGAGCGTCTCACGGCAGATATACCTGAGACTACTATGGATGACATTCCTATCAGGCTTCAGCGCTTCGTAGTCGCGGTCCCTGGACCGTTTAGGAGATTTTTGCGTAAGGTAGCCCGCGCAGTGGTGTCATACAGAGAGCACCACCAGTGATTGACTAGTCACTTTTGTAGTCACATGTGACATTTTGACTTTTTGTACTATCATTTTGCCGATCATAAGGTGTTTTCAACCTATGATCGAAGACGATGTATATATTTTTTGACACACTTCTATCTATATATATCACTATTACCGGCTTATCTTGTTTAACATATGTGATGAAATGTTTTTAAATTTACTTGCATGATTATCGTAAATGTCTGTCCAACATTCGAGAAGCAATTGCATCTGCTAATGTATTCAAAGACCTTGGAATATGTTGATATTCAATGTAATCAAATTCACGTTCCAAGAGACGCACTCTCAAAAACAACCTTAATAACACAGGATTCCTAATGGCATAAACTCTATTAAGCTGTAATACAACAAGTTCAGAATCTAACCTCACTGTCAAACGTCGAATTCCAAATGAAATAGATTCGGATAATAATTCAATCACTGCACTGTATTCTGCAATGTTGTTCGTTGTTTGACCGAGGCTTACCCCATGCATAGAAACTAACTCGTCAGAGGGCGAATAGATAACCCAAGCTGCGGAAGAGATGTTCCGTGTACTACGACAAGCACCATCAGCAAATCCAATATATGTTTGGAGAGGCGTCGACATCTGCAATATCAAGAGTAAAACCAAGATAAGCCAGAATAACGACGAAAAACCACACTCTCTAAGCTAAGCACACTGACTAAACTAACACACTTGCTAGCTAGAAAGAAAATCTAACCTATCTAAAAATTTCTCCATTCCCTTCATTTAAGCATAATACCTCTTTAAGTAAAGTCCATTTCTGGGTTTACCCAAAGAGTCCCCATCAAAGTCAACTAGCTCATAAGCCCCTTTTGCTAGCTTTCGCTTTACAATGTAGGGCCCATGCCACATGGGAACGAATTTTCCGGCACCTAGCTTATCGTTAGCTTGATCATATAATAGTACTAGGTCTCCTTCCGAAAAACTTCGAGGGGTTACATTTCTATCATACTGAGCTTTCATTCGTTTCGCGTGAGTCTCGATTGCCAATGTAGCGTCACGTCGAGTCTCATCTAATTTAGCCAAGTACAATAAACGTGTCTCCTCTTCGGAAGTAGCTGGAAGTAATTCGACAGCCATTTGAAGTGATGGGATTTCGCATTCAATGGGTAACACAGCTTCTAAGCCATAAACTAGCTGGAAAGGAGTGAACCCTGTTGAATTTTTCACTGAGGTTCGGTATGCCCATAGCGCTGAAAATAACATGTTGTGCCAATTCGACCGATGAACACCAATGGTTCGTCGGATCATGGTAACTAGAACTTTGTTGATAGACTCAACCAAACCGTTGGCTTGCGGATAATAAGGAGTAGAGCTATCGTGGCGCAAACCAAGCTGGCTTGTAAGCTCAGTCATCATGACATTTCGAAAATGGCTCCCATGGTCAGTAATGATTGCTTGTGGGACACCAAACCTAGTTATGATATGATTGAATACGAAAACTGCAGCTGTTTTGCCGCTTGCGTCGAATGTAGGCATCGCCTCGGCCCACTTAGTAAAATAATCAACCGCAAGGATGATATACGCATGCCCCCCGGCCGAGTGAGGGTTACAAGTAATAAAGTCGATACCCCATTTGGCGAATGGACCAACGGCAATTATAGGGTGGAGAGGAGCAGGTGGAGCGCGCATCTTGCGATCAAACACTTGACAGTTGTGGCACTTTCTGACTGCAATGATACAATCTTTAAACATAGACGGCCAGAAATAACCAGCGCGCAACACCTTCTGAGCTGTGGCATACCCAGACATATGACCGCCACATGCTCCAGAGTGACAATCATTCAAAACCCTCTCAGCCTCTTCGTGAGTTAAACAACGTCGAAAAACTAAGTCTGCCCCCCGGCGATAAAGTGTATCTCCAATAATTTTGTATGGCTGGGATTGAAACCGAATTTTTCGACGTTCCGCTTTGGAAGCTTCAGGCCGAAAGGTTTGGGTTTGGAGATAAATGATTATATCCCCGTACCACGGATCTACAGTACTGATAAGAAACAAAGATTCGTCCGCAATGGACTCCTCTGCCACAGTCTCTGTGTCAGCACTCGGGAAATCACACATCAATTCCGCAAAAACTAAGGATTTCTTAGACTTGGACTTCTCGAACTCCAAGTCGAACTCTTGCAGGATAACAATCCATTTAGAGTACTTGCCCCCTAGCAGTTGTTTTGTCAAAATATAAATCATAGGGTTGCAATCCGAAATAACTGTAGTTTTGCGGAGAAGAATGTAGTGACGGAAACGCTGGACAGCTTGAACGGCTGCCAGGGCCAATTTCTCCACATGCGAATATTTTAGCTCAGTTGGATTCAAGGTCCTACTAAGATAATATATCACATGCTCCGCTCCGAATTCATCTTCTTGAACTAACACCATTCCAATGGTGGAATGCGAAGCTGCGAGGTATAAGAAGTAGTCTTGGTTGTAGTTGGGAGGATGCAATAACGGTGCATGGGTCAACGCGTGTTTAAGTGCATCAAAAGATTGTTGGGCAATCTCGTCCCAAAAGAATTGTGCGTTCTGTTTCAACAACCGTGTAAAACCTTTAGTGACCTCGGCGTAGTTTGGGATGAATCGGCGTAAAAAGTTCGCTTTCCCTTGCAAACTTTGGAGTTGGCGCAAACTCGAAGGAGGAGGCAATTTGATGATAGCCTCGACTTTCGAGGGATCGACGCGAATGCCGGCTTTTGAAACAACAAATCCCAGCAATCGACCTGTTTCTATACAGAAAACACACTTGTGGGGATTCAACCGAATTCGATAATGCCTACACCTCATAAAGATTGCTCGTAGGTGGACAAGGTGATCAGCTCGATGTAAAGAATGAGCAGGCAAATCATCGAGATAGGGTTGCACAATGTGCTTGATATCATGAAATGCATAAGACATCGCCCGTTGAAAAGTGGCCCCGGCATTCTTAAGCCCAAAAGGTAACTTGCAATAAGCAAATGTCCCCCATGGACAAATGAATGCCGTTTTTGGTTGGTCGGCAGGTAGAATATTGATTTGATTATAGCCCGAAAAACCATCCATGAAGGAAAACATTTCACTTCCGGCACAATCATCAATAATTTGATCGATATAAGGCGTAGGATAGTTGTCTTTTGGACAAGCTCGATTTATATCCCTATAGTCGATACAGATTCTTATTGTTCCTTGTTTCTTGTTGACCGGAACAATATTCGATACCCAATCCGTTAACGGGATCGGATAAATGAAACCTGCTTTCAACAGCTTTTCGACTTCTGCTTTAATCGCAGCCGCTTTTCGAGGGTGAATTTGACGCAACCGTTGCCGGACGGGTTTAGCATCCGGGTAGGTCTTTATTTCATGAATAACAATGGCAGGATCAATTCCCGGCATTTCCTCGTAAGACCAGGCAAACACGTCGCGGAATTCTTGGAATAGGGCCTTGTAAGTTTGGATTTCTTCTTCAGTACATGCGGCACCTATATGAATGTTTTCCTCGATTCCGGGCTTCACTGAAATATCAATGGGAATAGTACGAGAAATATTCCCTAAATTCAACTCTGAATCAGAATGTTTCGTTGGATCCTGAGCGTCTTTGACATATTCAGCGGTAAAGATAGATGAAAAATCATTTTCAAATGCATCATCCTTAGGTAAAAACGAAGATCTGTGATGGAGATCTTCCCATGGTAGATCGTCTACACTTAGGATTTCGCGAAGTTGTTCGTCAGATGACACGACTTCGGGAAACGTTATCCGTTCTAAGGGTGAGGTGAAAAGTGACTCTTCACTGACCACATTCATTTGGTCGACTTTGGTTGAATGAAAGTCAGTAAAAGACATGAGAGCTTCATAAGCAATTTCATATGGACTCAAAGGCATAACATCACCGAGTGAGTCTATCTCAGAGTCAGATGGGACGAACCAAGGATCATCATAAATAATGTTTTCTGATGTAATCATATGAATGGTTGCAAACGAAGGATCTGCGCTGAGTGGAGGGAGAGGAAAAGTTCCCAGTAAACCGGAATCCTTAACTAAACCTACACCAACATCCTTATAAGGGATTGTCGTTTTACCAACATGCTGGATACTCTCTGAAGAGGCTGGGTCGGATGAAAAGTATGTCAGCTGATCAATAGTCACGATCTTACCGTTATGTGGAAACTTAATTACTCTGAAGACCGATGAAACGACCGCTGTCATAGCATATGACCAACTTCGACCCAAAAGAAGGTTGTAGTCTAGAGGGGCATCAACCACTTCCACATCCAGACTAACGGTTTTACCTTCAACCCCTATAGGCAATTCTTGTAGAATACCAAACGGACGGAACCCACGGCCATCAAAGGCCTTAAGGATGGTGGGGGATTGGTTCAACGAAGGAGAACCAAGCGATCTCCAACATTGAATCGACATAATACACGTAGAAGCTCCCTCATCAATCACAGTCCGATGAATAGGCCTGTTTTTGACTATCACTGGAATTTGGAAAGCCATTTGATGGGGGAGACGTGGTGTACTATTTTCTAGATCAAAGATCATTAGGTTCGGGTCCTGAACATCGACAGCTCCGATAGCCGACAAAAGCAATTTCCGTTGTGCTGGGCATGATTGCAGCACTTCGAGTGCCGACATTGCTGAAGGTGAAACAGCTAAGTCCTCAACAATGTTGTAATTCTGGGCTGCTCTCGCATGTGGATTGAAAGCAGACCTTCGAAGTACACCCTTGGCGGGCGGCTTAATCACTAAGTCTGGGTTAGGTTTTTCGATCTGTAGTGGATCGGAACCAGGAGCTGAGGTTGATGGGTTAGAGTGAGAAGATTCTGCTTCCTTGCCATCAACAGGAGCCTTACTACCATAATCTTGCGATCGAGTCGCAATCCTCACATGAGACATCATCAAAATGGGTTCTTCACTGGCATTCGAAGAAGAACCTATCATCTTATTCTCCTGCTCTGGAAATGGATTCTTTAACACAGCAGGAGTGGGAGAACCTTTGACTATTTTTACAACCTCGGCCCGATGAGGGCAATCTCTCGTAAAATGATCCTCTTCACAAATAAGACAAGGATATCGAGGTTTGCGTTTTTCGTCATTGGTTTCCGACTTTTCAGTTTTCTCCTTTGGAGCCTTGTCTGCTTTAGCCTTCTTTTTTCCTTTCTTCTTTCCACCGTTTTTTGATTTGGCCGTAGATGACTCTACAGCGTGAATGTCGGCGGTAAGTTCAGGAGGAGAAGACTCTCCTGTCGGAGAATCTGGCAAAGTGATTATTGGAGTATTGGAGGCCTTGGAAGACTTCTTCTTACTCTTCGTAGTCACGATACCAATCATACCATCAGCGGCATGAGATCCCGAAGGAGCAGCAGCGATTTGATTCGACTTTGGAAGATCCGGAATCTTCTCGTGTAACGTACCCGACTGAGTGTAAACTAAGTCAAGGTATTGTGCCTGAGCAATGACTTGCTCCTCAGTAACTACTCCGGCCTTAGCGACATCTTCAGTAATCTTCGGTAATAATGATTTGACAAACCATTCAGCTAAGATTTGGTCCGGGATAAAAACTTTCACTAATCTCCTTCGACGTCTCCACTCATGAATGTGATCAGAAATATACGTGGACGTCGATTGTTTTAGTGAAGTTAATAACTCCGTGCCGTTATCGTATCTGACCGGCAACTGAAAGTGAGTTAAGAACGAGGTAGCTAACTGGCTAAAGTTGTAAAAAGAGGCCCGTGGTAACTCAATGTACCACTTGGCCGCGAGACCAATGAGTGTACGCTGGAAAAGACGTAAGCGGATGGAATCATCTGAGATAGAATTCGAAGCACACCAGAGGTGGTAAGTCATCACATGATTGGACGGATCCTCTCCAGACTTACCTTCGAACTTGGGTATATCACTGGGCAACTTATTTGGCATTGGCGGCCAGAACTGAAGATATTGAATTGGATCGTTCGTTAGGCGCGTCAAGTCGGGTAAATCCAAAGTCGCAATAAACGGTAACTGCCGGTTAGGATCTCTAAAACTCTGGGTCACAATACCAGCCCCAGGAGGAGGATATCCAGGATAACTAGGAACAGGAGTCGCATTTGGGATATTATATCCTCCTGGAAAACCAGGATTAACCGGACCGTACTGGGGTTGTTGAGGTTGTTGATAAGTGTACCCAGGATACGGTTGATACTGGTAAACCGGTTGTTGGACAGCTTGCCCAGGTTGGTACTGTCCCTGGTACGGAGGTTGAACAAATTGAGGTTGAGTAGTCACAACCGTACTTATACCAGGCTGACCTACAGGCATCTGGACCGTGGTTTGAATCGTAGATCCAGACAACGGTAAAGATGTCTGAGGTGCGGTAACAGGGACAGTAGAAACTGGAGCCGTCGATACTCCAGAAGTAAGTATGGTAGATGTAGCGATAGTTGCAGCAGCCGTTTGAGATGGAGTACTAGGTGCAATTGACGGCTGAGTAACTACCGAAGCTACAGAAGTTTGAACATTTGGCTGGACAGGTTGCGGTTGCTGGGTTGGACCAGAAACTACGGGTTGTCCAGCTTGAGGCAACACCTGTTGACCCTGTGAGGGATCCCACACTAACATTCCAGGGTACTGACCCGTAACAGGTTGAGGGTACTGAGATCCATAACCAGATTGAGGGTAGGATTGATAATTGTAAGGTGCAGTTCCCATACTTGGAACATATGACTGACCTTGAGGCGGTTGATAACCTTGATTTGAGTATTGACCTTGAGGTTGATAACCTTGAGGTAAATACTGATACTGGGGTTGACCTTGACCTTGAGGTTGGTACCCTTGAGGTTGATAACTTTGGGGTTGATACCCTTGACATCCTTGAGGTTGCCATCCTTGAGGTTGATATTGATACTGAGGTTGACCTTGGGGTACATATTGAGGCTGAGGTTGACCTTGAGGTACGTATTGCACCATAGGTACATACTGACTTTGAGGTTGCCCCCCAGACACGATTTGTGTACCTTGAGGTTGAGGTTGCCCCCCAGGCGGTAATTGGCCACCTTGAGGTTGGGAAACGGGAACTGAACCTGACATCATGTAAATGTCTCCTACACCCAATGGTATATTACCACTGTTTCCAGCAAATAACCCATGATCAATGGGTTGAGGAGATGCCCCCGCAAAGGTACCAGAAAGTGACTGATACCCAGTGGGAACAGAAGGACCGCCGTGTAAAAAAGATTCAGGACTTTGTGTAAACACGGACGACTGACCAGACATATTTACGGGAGTATGAATACCTCCGGGTGGAAAAGGAGTACGAGGTGTGGAAAAACCGACTGAGTTGTCTAAAAAATTGGTTAACGCAAGGTACCAAGAAGTACTTCTAGGAGGACTGTAAAAGATGGATTCACGCTCCCTTAGATCAATAGTAAGTTGACCTTCAAGGTGAGAGACACCTATATCTTCTTCTGGAGCAAGTTCTTCTATAGCAATCAAACCAGAAGGTAGATTTTCGGTGATAATTCTTTCTATTCTCGGTGAATCAGGGACACTAGAAGTTGGAGTAACAGGTTCGGAAATTTCAGGTTCTTCGCCTGTTTCACTGGCAGATGAAAAACTACCAGCAAGCTCGGAAACTGTAACAGTTTCGGGATTGTAACCTGTTTCTAAACTTTGGTAATCTGGATGGACTACCAAGGAAGATTCTCCTTCTTCAGGTGAACCTACTCTACTGTCACTAGGAGGAGTTACAAGGACCTTTAACCCTTCTAAATTACCCGGGTCGTCTCGAGGAGGGGATCCCCTAAGTCTACGGGATCTTCTCAACAATTCGGCCACAGAAACAACTTCAGGAGACTGGCCCCGAAGTCTACGGGACTGTCTCGGTAATTCCGCCACAATTAAAGATTTTTAACTACAACACACGAAAACAAAGTAAAAATTTCAAATCAAACCACCTAAAGTCTTCTAAAGAAGCAAACAAATTTGAAGCACACGCCTAAATAATCTAGAGCGTCAAACCACACACAAACAGTAGTCTTCCGGACCAAAAGCGCTAGTTGGTGATTAGGCCCAACCTCGCAGGATTCAGTACAGAAATGGCGGGTGGAACAGTTACCCCGGCAACCTGCTTAATGAATAGACCGGCACAAGTTCCTCCACTTTAACCGTCTCGAAGTGAAGTGAACCCCCCGGAAAATCCAAGTGAGTATAACCGACGTCTGCTCCAGGTACAGTGGGACCTTCCCTCCACCGTCACCTCGGTAGAACCCTAAAGATTATGGTCACTAAAGTTACCAATCACAACAATTACACCTGGGGGAACAGTCTAAACTCCGACAGCACGCAAGGGCAGAGTAACAAGCTCCAATCCCCTTACCGGCTCCTTGACAACAATCCAAGGTTTACCGATAAGTGACCCCTGGCTCCTCGACAATGGTTAATCCGAGGTTTACCGTTTGTAATACGTACTGTCTGGCGTCGTTCCCAACGAGGGAGGAATGATCCCCTCACTGGTTCGGACACGAGCTCGTGCTTCTCCTTTAAGAGGAGCTTTCCCAGAGTATAACGGAAACAATTGGATTTAATCTACTCAAGATAAACTATCTGTTTGGTTTTGTAGTCTTGGAGAGTTAAGTACTCACCTACTCCAAGACCCTAGCCTAAGCTATGTTGGTGTTTCAGAGCCCTAGAAAAAATAAAAATTACTAGATTGATTTTAATTTAAGCGTTACTTTTAAGGTTGTTTCTTAAGTCAAAAGGTGATGGAAGTGAAACCAGTGGTGTGTTGACTCGACTCGAAACCACTACAAAATGCACCTAGGATGATTTACCCACTACTTTACTTTTTCGATGAATTGCTTAACTAAAAAGTTGAGAGAATGCAATCTTTATAAAAGCAACTTCTTAATTGAAGACAATCAAAGAAACAATTCGTTTGTCTTTTCCAAGCATAAAAAACATGACCGCTCTTTACATGCACGAAAAAACTCTTTTTCTCTTTCAAAAACAAAAAGCTACTTGAAACAAGACTTTTAAAGAAGATGTTTTTGTATTTTTCTTTTAATAAAGCAAATAAATCTAATATAACCAAAAATCAATCTTAACAACTATTAAAATCTAAGAAAATGCACTCATAAGCAAACTAAAAGGTAAATTTACTCTAAGCAATCTTAATGAGGCCAAAACCAACAATGATTATTCTAAGGTGTTTTACTTGATCACAATCAAATCAAGGACTAGCTTATTGCAGAACCAAAAACTAGTCAAAACAAAACTCTAATCTTTTTGTTCTTTTGTAAAATGGAAATCAACACTTTATAAACAAGTAATTCGAAATTTGACCCAAAACAACTTAAATGGCAAGCTGCTCACACAAGGAGACTTTACGACAGGCCCGACTTCTAAGAAGGCTGACTAACCAGAGAGATCTAAGGCTGGACAACTTTCTACCGTCAAAGTCACTACAGGACCTATTGAAAAATCAAACCCTAGGCCTAAACTTCGTTGAAATCCACTAAAACACTCAAAGCTCACAAAACAAGTTCAGGTGAAAATTCTTGACAGGGTACTAAAGGATCTGGGTAGAAAACACTAAGAAAAATCAAAATCTAAAAGCAATTAAAGCAAAAAATGGACTTTTCCTAAATTTTACAGGAAGACGCAGGCAACCCGTTATAACAGGTGCGGGCCCGCTCTGTGCAAACGGCAACAGCGCGTCCAAAGACGCACTGTGCAGTACTCAGAGGGTGCGTCCTTCTGGAAAAGTTGAGAAAAACCAAATCTAACTAAATCTAAAGCTAAGCCACCCAAATACTAATTCTCACAGTCAAAAACCAGAAAATAAAAGTGATTTTCACAGAGCAAAGTTCACACAAAGGAAAAGACTCTCTCATTAATGGATTCCCCAGCGGAGTCGCCAATTTGTCGTGGCGGAAAAAGTCGTTTGTGCGGACACAACTGACCTCCCTAGGAGTCTAAACTCTCTAGCGACAAACAAGACAAAATGGAGTGATCTTTCTCTAAATATACCTTTTAAAACATGAAAACTACAAGTGTTTAGGCTTACCTTATTCCAAAACGCGGTTGTTGTAGTCCGTCCTTGCCGATCCGGATGAGCTCCTCCTTCAAGTCAATTCCTGCAACCACAAACAATCAAACAATTACCAAGCACTTGCATTTCATATAATAAAACATATATTTAACATGCAGACCAAGGAACACATGAAATAACTCATTAACACAAGCTATTGAGAAAAATAAACCAGTTTGTATTAATAACGAAACAAAGAAACTCTTACAACCTGGCCTTGGTGTTGTGCAAGTTCCTCCCAGGGTCCATCAAGGGTTTTCCTCTACTTTGACAAAGCTCACCCACTTCCAAATAGAATCAAGCAAAGACAATCTCTCCTCACAAGGTTCTAAATGGGAGTCCTAATTCCTGCAGCATTTACCCAAAGAAAATGTATAGCTCCAACCTCTCCTCCCTCTGGCTCAATGTCTTTATTTATAGTGCTGTAAAGAGGTTATTCAGGTCCACCATCAATGGGATAATCCCCCTCTTTGGGTGGGATAGCTCCCTTATTGATGGGATAAGTTCCCCCTTAATAGAGATACATGAACCAACTGGAGGCGCATCCAATTCATCAAACCGACCTCTAGAAAGTTCTAGAAGTAACCACAAGTAACTTTTTTAAGATGAAACTCGCGCATTTTGCCTTTTACAGAAGGACGCACCTGTCCCTTAACATACAGAGCGTCCAAGGACGCACCTTTTGTGAACATGGTCAGCGTCCCCGCAGGTAAGGCTAGAGAGAACCTGCGACCCCAGAGATAAACATATTTTTGACAAGACTTTCTCTCTTCTTTGAGTTTGAGATGGATAGCAGAGGCATAAGACTTGCCTAAGAGGGTAGCATGACTGTTGATTTGAGCCATACTAACTGTAAGTGGTCATGGTGACATTTTTTAGTGTAACATCCTGCCAATCTCGTCTTTCCACCTCATCTATCGATTGCTCCTGCCAATCACATTCGCTCCCTCGAAATCAACCCGTTAAGTAATTTAATTACTTAACCGTTAATATAATGGACCCGCACCATCATCAACAGGAAAGTTTGAAAACTATAAACTCCCTCCTTTCACCCATTCACGGGTTACTGATATCATACTCTACCCATACCATTTCTCTGTGATAGGTGTGCCAATTTAAATTGCACAGTTTCACCCACTTGAGGATCACACTTGCTAACTTCTGTTCAAACTACTACCTCTTTTTTCCTGTCTGCTCAAATCTGAGTCCTCTCTGCACCCTGTAAACCTACATAATCAAGATTCCATATGTCTTCTTAGCCTTATCCAATCATGCCTCCTAAATATAAGGGACAAGAAGAACCTGTAAGCCCTCTGATCCACCCTCCGATTGATTTTCATCATATTCCTTTGGCGGATAGAGATCAAAAAATCTATGAAATCCTGTGTGAGTTTCATTTATTTGAAATGTACCACTGGCTAGAAGACAAGTTCATTTATAAGTACGACGATATTGGACTATGGGAATCAAATTTTCCCCATTATATCTTTCCCCATACCCACAATACCCCTAAATTCGTCAGGAAATGTCATGCTTGTTACCTACCTAGCCAAAGAGTTGTTATTGCTCCTACTGGAGAAATTTTATTCACCATAACTCCCCAAGATATAAACAAAATGATGCAAGCTCCTATAACAGAGAACACCACTCCTTTCTATCATGAAGCACTCATTGAATTATATCAGAAACTAGAATTTGCAAAAAGAGCCAAAACCCTTGAGCTTTTCTTGACTAAAGATGCCCCATTACCCAAGAAAAATCCTCCCTATCCATCCTCCATTTTCCCTTAGAAAACCAAGCAAATCATTACGGTCATTTCCTACCTCCTTAGTTATTACTCATATTAGTGGGTAGATGAGGCCATTATAGGATTCCTTTCCATTTTCTCCATAGATTCCAAGCCTTCCATCTTGTTCAACTTCAGCCAATTCCTTGCAGATTCTATCCCTGAACAATTTTTCAAATTCAAAACTGAAGAAGTATTTAAATATGCTTCTGTGTTAGTGTATATGTTTTTGTATTTTCAGGGAGACAAGCTCAAGTTTGCATTAAAAAAAAGTGGGATGAAGAGGGAAATCAACAATCAAACATCTTCTAGACTACACTAGTAATGAAGGAGCAAAAAGAATACTCATACAAACAATTCATAGAAATGTTTGTACATCAAACACTCAATCTCCTAAGAAACAATCTAGAGCCAAGAATCAGTGAAGAAATCAGGAAAATTTTGCAGTTCTTAGACCAAGTCCAAATAGGAGATTGGTATATTTACCAAAATTACACAGAGTTGAGGATATATGGTGAACTTGTTCCTTACAAACTGCCAAAATTCCTCCCAATGAGGATTTTTTTCCTTGGAATAGATCAAACAAATGCTCAATGTTGATGAGATTCATTTTGTATCTGCCAAGAATAAATCTCAATTCAAGATCAAAAATCAAATAAGAACTTTCATTTGTAACAGCAGGGCAGCAGGGGAAGAAGCGGACAGATTGTTGAAAGAAATTCAATTCAGCCTCAATTTTACATGGTCATATGATCCATTAGGGCTCATATCCAAGTTAAGGGTGGAGAACAAATCTACAGATTATTTTCGTACATTCGGACCAGAGATTGAGAGGTACAAGAACCAGCTAGAATGGGTTGAAAACACTCTACAAGAGGCAGAGGAGAAATTTGTGTCAACTTCAACATTATAGACTCCTGTCACATAGGAGAAAATAGGAAAAAGGAACAAAGAAGAAGAGTCACCTCCAATGATTGATACTTCTAGCGAATATTTCAAAAGCTTGCACAGGAAGAGGACCAAGCTCAATTCTAAACTACACCTAAGTAAGGATTCAGATGAAGAGGATATTATCACCACCAAAGAGATACCTGTTTCCTCACTAGTAGGTGATCAGACTACTCTTTATCCTACCACCTCGACAGCTTCACAGGATCATAAATAAGTCATCCAAACTAGTACATCTACCACAGAAGAGAAATAAAAGAGCATATTTGATATATTCAAGGAGATTAAAGTGAGAAATTAAGCTTTGAAGATCAATACATATAATTAGTTCTGGAAGCAACCAGTTCTCGAAGCAGACTGTTGTCAGCCTTTGACTCTGAGAAAGGAAAAATACAGATGGCCTTCCTCCAAGCATGGATCCCGCAGCCCAAGGTAGCATCAGATTATAAAAGGACTTCATTTGAATTTAATATAAAAGACATACATCTCATTGATAAAATGGAGATGCACAAACAAACTGGTCAAATGATTTCATCCACACTCACTAACACTACTATGAGTTTGTCCAAATTGCAGGTTAATTTAGCTAATGTTCAGTCATAATTAAAGATGGAGAAAGTCTCTTCACTTGCTAAAGACACAAGAAACAAAAATTTGGAGGACTTGGTGATCAAGATAGGATATGATCCTTCAAATATCAATGCAACATAAGAGATCATAAGAAAGAAGAATATTGACATAGAAGCATTGAGAAAATATTTGAAATTACTAGCCATAGAAGATCCTCTCGCCAAAGACATTGAAGAAACAGAGTCACAGAACTAAAACATGATGAAGCTCGTCATAGAACAGAATGTACGGTTGAAACAAATGGAAACAGAGATGGAGAAAATAATCAAAGAAAAGGAGCAAGCTGCAAGAGTGTCTTACAATAATTCCTACATCTACCTCTTCTACAACAAACACACGGAATATTGCAGATCAGTTAGCAAGTGCAGTGGAGAATATGTCTCTCCAAATAGAAGAAATTAAAAGGTTTTTGGCTCAAGTTAATGTTCTGCAAGACTAGAAGGCAAGGACTGAAACTTTCCATGCAGCGGAGCTACAGAGAGCTCAAAACTAAATAGAAGCATGGTGGAAATCCATAACTGAATCCTCCATTTGCCACACATTGGCTCAACTTAAGGAAATTATATGGGACAATATTGTTGAAGCCATGGATGAAATCTAACCATGTATTCAGATTATATTTGAACAGAAAGAGTTGATTGGGAGAGCCAATCATGCCATTTCCACTATTAATAATGAGTTGGGAAATATGCCTACCACAACCAACAACATCATCAAGTTTCTCAATTCCAAAAATAGATATGAGTTGGATTATTTGGGAGTAGATGACAGGACAAAGATAATTTTAGAAGTGAAGAAAGTTCTTACAAAGAAAAATTTGATTGTGAAGCTTACAGAAAAATGTCAGTTTGGAAATAGTCAGGAGTATACATTAAAGTATTTTTGATAGTCAGGAGCATACATTAATGATGCTTTTACAAGGGAATCTTTTAAAGAATCAAAGGAAGCTTGTGCAACTTGATCCCAGTTGAAGGGTACTTCTTTTTTCAAAAGACATGTATAACCTTTAGTGAGTTTGGAGTAATTTGGAATGAACCTCATTATAAAGTTAGCTTTCCCTTGGAGTTTCTGAATCTGAAGCAAATTTGAAGGTGGAGGCATGTTAAGGATTGCCTGAACCTTACATGGGTCAAGTCGAATTCCATCCTTAGAAAATATGAAACCAAGTAATCGACCAGAACCAACACAAAACACACACTTTTGTGGATTGAGTCATATCTTGTAGTGTTAGCAACATAGAAATATAGCTCTCAAATGCTCTGGATGATCAGTCTGCTTTCGCGAATGAGTCGGTAGATCGTCGAGATACGATTGAATGATGTGTTTTACGTGATGGAAGGCATAGCTCATTGCCCTATGAAAGGTTGCCCCTGCATTCTTCAAACCAAAAGGTAGTTTACGGTATGCGTATGTGCCCCATGGACATATAAATGTAGTCTTCGACTGGTCCTGCAGGCGGATATTGATTTGGTTGTATCCGAAAAAGTCCATCCATGAAGGAAAAGATTTCGCATCCAGCACATTCATCAATTATCTGGTCGATGAAGTGTGTAGGGTAGTTGTCCTTTGGACACGCTTGATTTACATCCCTATAATCGATGCACACTCTAATCGTTCCTTGCTTTTTCATCACAAGAACAATATTCGATACCCAATTAGTGAGAGGAATAGGGTAAATGAAACCAGCATGAACAATTTTTTCAACTTCTGCCTTAATGGCAATGACTTTCTTCGGGTGCATTGGTTGAAGCCGTTTTCGTACTAGTTTGACATCTAGATACATCTTGATTTCATGTTCAACGATGCTTGAGTCAATGCCTGGCATTTCTTCATATGACCATGCAAAGAAATCTTAGAATTCGCGAAAGAGAGCGTAGTATATTTCCAGTTCTGAAGGAGAACAAGATTTTCCAACATGAATATTCTCAACAACATTAGGTTTGGTCAAGATATTAATGGCAATAGTTTCCTCAATATTGGACAGATTTCACTCGGAATCCACTGTATTTACAGTATTTGATAGAAAATCAAAAACTGAAGGATGATTAAGGTCACTTAAATAATCATCATTGTTATCTTGAAGGTGGGAATGATGGTGGTAATCTTCCCACAGTGTCTCTCCTATCATCATCGACTGAATGATTCCTTCGTCTGTAGAATGTATATGAGACCAACGATCTGAAGAGGTACCATACTCTAGAGACCTATCTATCCAAACACTCGCTGAGTGTTGATTTGGGTTTGCCACCTAGGCCCAGAAAATTGATTGCTACAAAGATTCTATAGGGCTTGGGGGCAACATCTCACGATGATCCACACTATCCAAATGGTCAGAGTTATTCTTAATCTTTGATGATGTAGAAGATATCATATGACAGGTTTGCACTGTGGCCACTTCCGCCAGATTTGTTGGAGGTGGGAGGGAAAAAGTACCCATTAAGGAAGGGTCTTTTAGGAGACCTACTCCGACATTTTGAAGTGATTGAGAGCTTCCATGGATCAATGGAATTCTTCTAGTAGCTTGTGAACTGTTGGGGAAAAAGGTTAGTTGGTCAACAATTGTAATTCCACCTTGGAAGGGAAATGCAATCTTTCTAAAATATGTTGACACAATAGTAGTCATAGCATAAATCTAGGGCCTTCCCAGTAAGATATTGTAGTCAAGGTTTCCATTAATTACCTCGACTTCAATTTCTACTGTCTTGCCCCCCAGTTCAACTTGCAAGTTACTTAATATCGCATGCAATGTGTATGTTCTTCCATCAAACGATTTTAATGTCATTGATGATCGAGACAAGGGTGGCGAGCCTAAAGTTTTCTAGCAACTCATTGACATAATATAGGTAGATGCCCCCTCATCAATGATTGTTCGATGAACAGTTTTATTGAGGGATTTTACTTGTATAAGGAATTTGAGTTGGACTGGTAATTGAGGTTCGTATCCTTTATGTTTAAAGGCCACAAGATTGGAATCCATTGGGTCAATCCCACCTATTGCTGATAACAAAGCCTGCTTTTGGGAGGGGCAATTTTGTAGTACTTCAAGTGTCGACATAGAGGATGGCGATTGAGCCAGATCCTCCACTATATTATAATTCTGTGCTACTCAGGCACGAGGATTAAATGTCGATTTATGTACTACTCCCTTTGGTGGCTTTATAGTTAATTCAGGAATGATGGGTGGAACAACTTCTGGCGAAGTTGTTGTCGAACTACTGGGTTGATCTGTAGCCTTGTTGTTCAACAACTGTGGATTCCCATAATATTTGTTCCTTGTCAATATCAAAGCATCATTTTGTTGTTTCGAGATGGATAGCATAAGCACTTGGGATGGGGAAGCATGATCGATAGCAACCAGATTAGTTTCTAGGTTTGGAAACGGATCAATCAACACCGCTGAGGTACTTGAAGTCTTTAAAAATTTCACAACCTCAGTGCTATGTGGACAATATTTCATCCAATGCTCCTCGTTACATATGAAACACGGTTGACTAGGTTTCTTTCGCCCAGTATGGTTTTCAAAAGATTTTTCAAGAGTTGAATTCTTATGTTTCTTCTTATTATTTTTCCCTTTTTTCTTGCCCCCTGGTTGCTTTGGATCCTTACCCTTTTCATATGACATGGCATTAATCTCCGAGGCAAGAGGTTTGTCATTTTCTTTTTTACTGGAAACTGCAAGGGCTTTACCAGATGGAGCCTTTGCGGTTTGCATACTTTAGGTCCCGATCACGCCATCACCGGCATGAGAGTCCCTATTTGATTTAGGAGGGGAGGAATGAAAAATTCTAGTCTAGGAGCGTCAGGAATTTTGTCGTAGAGTGTGCCAGACTAAGTATAGATCAAGTCTAAATATTTTGCACGAGCAATGACTTGCTCTTCAGTGACAAATCCTCCCTTCACCACATCTTGAGTAATAGAAGGTAATAATGACTTAATAAACCACTCAGCTAGAAGCTGATCGGGAACATACGTCTTTACCATTCGACGACAACGTCGCCACTCATGAATGTGATCAAATATGTGAGTGGTTGTTGTCTGTTTAAAGTTGGTAAGGAGTTCTGTCCCCGTTTCATACCTTATGGGTAACTGAAAGTGGGTTAGAAAAGTAGTGGAAAGGGTGTTGAAGTTATCGAAAGTAGCTCTGGGAAATTCAATATACCATTTCACTGCCAGAATAGTTAGCGTTCTCTGAAAAAAGCGAAGCCTGATTGAATCATCATTTAGGGTGTTAGATGAGCACCACAAATGAAAAGTCATTACGTGATTCGATGGATCTTCACCTGGATTTCCATTGAATTTAGGAATATCGGAGGGAAGTTTATGAGGAATCGCCAACCACCAAGGGGTGTATGCAATTGGATCATTCGTTAGACAGTTCAAATCTGGTAATTCTAGAGTTGTTACGAAAGGAAACTGTTGATTTAGGTTTGGTGAAGCATACCCGAGATAAGACGGGATCGCCTGAGCAATAGATCTTTGCATACTAGCATAATGTATCTGAGTTGGTAACTTTGAGAAGGTTGATGGGCATAACCATTATAATATGGTTGTTGATAACTATTTTGAAAATGCGGTTCTCCATTACCTACAAAGCCTTATTGCTCATGTCCTCGGTAAGTTTGCTAGAATTGTGGTTGTTGATATTGTACCAACCATGGTTGTTGGACCATTTGCTATTTCCCAATATTGGATGATTGACCAAGATGTGGAGTAATAGTAACCGTTTGAGCCTGAGTCATTCCAGGTAAGGAAGCACTAACCTGAGGTTGTGATTGAGCCGTAGAGCAAGAGGTTGTTGCATTGCAACCTAAGAGACTTGAGGTTGACATACAACAGGAAATGCTTGTACTTGCGATACAATCACAATAGTAGGTGTACTCAGAATATTTGACACAGGTTGGAATAGTTGCATTGAATATACAACTCTTGGTTGTTGAGGCAGTATTGGTACCCAACCACTGGATGTAATTCTAGTTTGACTTGAATTTTGTTGTGAACTCTCATATGGTTGTTCTCTAGGAGGGAACAATGAAAAAGCATACTGCCCTCCATATGGTGGCAATCTAGTGTTCAAAGGATGTATCGGTCTTTGAAGACTGGCCTGCCCAAATTGAAACTGGCATGCAGGATCAATTTGCTGATTTTCAACATAAGAAATGCTAGATAGGATTCCAGATGAACAAATAGGAACAGACCATGTCGTCAAAATAGTCCCTGAGTGGACTCCATCTAGTGATTGATAACTAGTTGGGACAGATGGTATACCAGCAAACATCGTAGGAGTGGCAGTGGAAGGTCTGCTATGGCTGTATCAGATGACACAGTCCTAGATTTTGATGGTTGCTCAGACATATTTATTCTATCCAAAAGGATAAATTCCTAGTGATTCGATAGGAACTTGCAATGAAGGATGATTAAAAGAACTAACTCAGGAATAACATGATATAAGTCGATCACAGTTCCAAAATGTAATGGGGTACTGGATGGAAGATCCTCAACTATCTCCTCTATAGCAATCAGTCCAGGTGGAAGAGGTAGACCGTCAAGTCCGTAAAATATTTCTGGAGCTGAAGAAGGTATAGATTTTGCAGTAACTGACACTGGAGGGGTGACACCTTTTGAATTATGGAATTCAACTTCTGGATGTTCAGGTAAGTGAACTTCAGTCTCTGGATCATCTCTAGCTGGAGTCGTTTCAAGTATAGAATTGTCTATCGTTACACTAGGATCAGTTCTAATGTCCTCTTGTAAGAGTGAAACTTCTTCTGTAAAGGCAGATGTACCAGAAATGATCGGAGCAACTGTAGTCTATGATGATGTTGAAACACAAGTTTCAAATAAACCAAGAGAATTGGACTCAGTTAAATGAGACCATTTTGCCCAGAATGGTTTCGTTTCCGGATTCAAAGACAGTTGACTTGCTAGTCTCCACGAACGATGGGGTTTTGATTGACTTTCTTCCACAATTGCGGATTACTTGATCAACTCAAAATTTAAGGGGAAAAATGTTATTCCGTATTAAATAAATTTTAAAGATGCTTTGACACAACTTTACTTTTTCAATTTTTAAGAGTCGAGAAAAAGCTAAAGATGACTCTAATTGCCTTCGATTTTTAATGAGCCTGAAGTGACAAGTGCTCAGATGGACCTTTTCTTTTCAGGAGTCAAAAAGGAATGAAATTTACTACTCTAGAAATCTAGACAGAGGGATTACCAAACCAATCGCAAAACTGAAATATACACCTTGGTGGTAAATTAGAGAGAAATTTACCAAGGACTTATGTACGACAGTCAATCTTTTTGAATGTTATGTTCAATGCATTTCGATCGTTAGGGCGGCAGACACGGCTTCTTATGGATAAAGGATATAAGCCTATTGTGGTCTCCCAATATATACTCAACATTACAGGGAGCAAAATTCCGTGCTAGCACTTGTCATATCAAAGAGGAGGAATCACCCAACCTTCGATGAAAATGATAGTTACTAGATTTTATGATGCTGGAACACATCTCTAGCCTAGACCTCTAGATGTGTTGTGTTGGGTTCCAAAGTGTTGTTAAGTTCATTGAGATTTATTTTAGATTTGATCTTGTTTATAATTTTGTCTTTCAAGGTTCACCACGTGATGTGAATGTAAAATTCCTAAAATGATAAACAATTGTTGTTTTCTTTTCGCAATGAAAATCCTAGCTACTAAGGAAAGAAGATTACATTTCTTTCAAACAGAGAGCAAAGAGAATACACTAAATCCACTTTTCCTAAATCATTTTTCACACACGGTCTAAATGCATATGCAAATTCATGTATTTGTTTTTCATTCCCTTTAATGTGAAGAATGCCAAAAAGGGAAAACTAAGTATAGATCTGAAATATTTTCTTCAAAGTGACATTTCGACAATTTCTTTTCAAAATGAAAGGAAGACTTAAACAACACTTTTCTATTTCGAATAGAACTGATTTTGACACTTCAAATATTAACTATTCAAATCAAATACAATGACAAAAGTACAATCGACTGTCTAGAGGAGGAAGACTTTATGACACTCTTCTTTTTGACTCAAAATGACAATTACGACACTTTTTTGCATCAAAACGACTGTTCGATTAAGCTATTTTTGACAAAGGATCATAAATGATGGACAAATACATAAAAACATTTACTAATCCTAATCAATGGAGGCTGAACTATGTAAAGGAAGGAGGCTTAAACAATGAAATACTGATCATAAGCAGCAAAACAACTGAATAGAGCTAAAAACAAGGAGAAAAAACCCAAATTTCAAAGAGAGAAATAGTATTACTTAGTCATCGCACCTGTACTTCACAGAAACAGGGATGCATCTCACTTGCTACACATAGGAGGTGTGATTCATACTGGCTTCCAATGATAGACAGTGCAATGGGCTAGGGAGTGAAAATGAGGTGAGTTTTTTCTCAAATTTGCAGCTGAGTTTAGTGATTTAGGCTGAGCTATTATGGACAGTAAAGAACAAAGTACAGGGGTATGATCTTAAGAGTTTATTGTGCTACCACAAGGGTGTTTAGAATGCTTGTAAGTTAGATGTTCAGTACATAAACCAACCCTAAGATTGACTGAAGCAGCATTCATCTACTTTGCAATTGCATAGCAAGAGAAGATTGAAGGCTATTTGGATAACTTCAGGCGCCGTCTGTAGTTTATAAAACAAACAACAATAACAAACAAACAAACTATTTAGCTCCCCAGCAGAGTCACCATTTTGTTTCCGAGAAAACTAGTGTCTTTTCGATCTACTAGTCCCACTAAGATTGGTAACTATATTAGAAACAAACAATCAAAGCAATTTGTGATTTCCTTTATGTATGATAGATAAGAGAGAAGCAAAGGGACCAACCTGGATCTTCCGCTTGACTCCTTGCTTGATTTCTCTCCCCCTTGATAGAACTTGCAACTCCTCTCCTACTTGTTCCGCTTAGAGAATACCTGTAGAGACAAAGTAACAAAACACCATCAAAGCATCTTGATCTATTATATCATAAACAATGTAGAATCAGAAATACATTGAACATACAATGGCATTCACAAATAACAAGATTCACAAGTACACAATTGTATGGAGGAAAACTCAAAGAACTTTATTAAAATAGAAGGGAGAATTACAACCCAGCTATCTGATCCAACATCATCCTCCCAGCATCAAAGCCATCTTCACCTCATGAAAAGCAAGATCACCCAACAATACAATGCCCTTTCTCAAAGACAAACTATCAGCACTTCTTACAAATTATAAAATTCCAACCTCCAGATCTCTCAGATGAGGGATCCATTTATAGATGTCTACAAAGGGTGTGAGTCATCTCTATGTTTTTTATTACTATCATTCCACTCATAGTTCTTGGTTCCACTTGAAGATTTCATTGATCTCTTACTCATCCCTGGGCAAATTCAGAGAGGCAAGTGTCATAGGAGAAGTTTCTACACGATTCCATGAGCATTCACTTAGCAAACTGTCTCTACCATTTGTCCATTCTCGCTCATCACACCCCAGAAAAGGCCTCTTTAGTATGCATCACACCTGGCTAGTGTAGAAGCTAGTATGTATCACACCTTGACAGTGGAGCAGTCAATATGGTCCAGTTTTGGTCAGTTTTGAGTAGTTTTTCAAGTGGAACTTCTGGGGAATTATGTAATCAGTAGACCATGATCCTTTAGGGTATGAAACAAAAATTTTAGGGGTTAAAAATCCCTTGGTCTATCAACATATAATATTGGGGTTGCAATGCCCAAATATGTCTATAACACTTAGGTAAGGTTCATTTCCCTCTTTTAGGGTTTTGAAGGTAATTTTTCTTGGATGGTAAAATCATCAACAAAACTTGTATCTTGATGCTCATACACCTTCCCTATCCTTAATATACCTTATTAAAAACTTCCCATCACTGATATCCCTCAAATTCATCATTTTCCCACAAACCCTAGCCTATTTCTACAATTTGATACTTTTCTAGGTTAGGCCTGCGTTTTTCCCTTTTGGACCCCTTCCACTCGTTCAATCCTTGAAATTCCACTTTCCCCTACTTCCCAACATTTCTCCCTACTTCCAAAAATTTTCTCAAGAATTTATAAGCCCCTCATCCCCTTCATTTCCCTTTATATCTACAAATCCCTTGTTCCACACATCGGGATAGGTTTTATTCAAATGATGTTTTTGAGCAAGAAAAGATTAATTTGACAAAAGTGAGAGAGGTTTTTGTCCATCATAGCCTCAAGAAGAAAAACCCTCTTCAGTTTTTACACAGGTCTCATGGTTTGGAAGAAATTTCCAAACAATCATTTGCCACAAGAGAGTTTCTGCCCTTCTGGAGTGACCTTGGTAAAATCAATTTTTTTCCTAGATGGAATATCCAAACGACTTGCTTGATGAGTCAAATGATAACTAGACATAGATATATTTTCAATGAGCTATCCTGAGCTCAATTTGGAGTTGAGAAAGACCTCCAAAAGTTGACTGAAACAACACTCTGCATTCTGGCAGCCTCATTATGCACATTTTGACCAGGCTTGGGAGATTGAGCTTTTGACAGGGCAAATGAGCTCAAAATTGAAAAATTCAAGATGTTCAGGAAAGTAGACTCGACACACTTTCCAACTACTTATCCCACGCCTAATTTTGACACCAAGAAGATAGTAAAAGGTTTTCTTGAAGTGGCACTAAGCGTTCAGGAAGTGGCGTTGCGCGTTCAGGAGGTGGCTCAACGCACAACACTGGTGGCGCTGCGCTTTTCCTAGGGGCACCCAAATGAGAAATGGTTTGCATTTTTTGGATTCAGAGCGATTTGGACATGCACCCTAGATATTTTCTAAGTTTTTGGGGCAGAACTGGTCCACTAAAAGGTCAAGAAAACACCCTAAAAATGACCTTTCTGCCACTTTTTGGACACATAGAAGCAATCTTGGGAGAATCAAGTTTTGAGGGGTGAAATGAGCTTCAAATGCATAAATTCTAGGTGTTTTAGAAATTATACTTGAAGACCTTTACAATGAACTATCATGAGCTCAATTTGGATGCCAAGAAGGCCTCCAAAAGGGACCTGAAAGTGGCACTGCGCGTTGGGCCAATGGCGCTGCGCGTAGGGTAGTTTTTGCACAGGATTGATAGCTTTCCATTTTTTTGACTGTGATCATGGATTCTCTCTCATGGAGGTTGTTTCACCATTGTAAATGATGACTTGGCATGTAAATACGATATATAAATAGTAATAGAGGGTATATTCATTGCTTTAGAAGTCAGTTTGAGCTCTAATGAATCAATTTTTCACTTTTAGAGGCAAGTTGTTAAGATGCCTATATTCCTATTTTCTTATTTACTGTTGGTTAGATTAGCTCCTCATCTTAGGGATTCGACCCCTGAGGATGGGAGGAGGTTGAATTCATGTCTATATCTTCTTCTTCTTTCTCATTGTAAAGGGTTGGACTCAGTTGGATGCTCAGACCTTGATTGTACATCATTTTGTAGCAGTTTAGTAGGAGATTAATAAGAATTGTGGTTATTTTTATGGGATCCATGTGGTATGGAGTTTTATTACAATTTTTCCTCTTGTGATCATATGTTAGTATGTTTTGTGTATTTCGTTAATCATTTCATTGCTTCTAAGTGAATGCTTTCAAGTTGATAGGCATAATTCATTACATCAGTGCTCTACTTTGGGAAAATATTCACCATTTCATGTTTTCTACAGTTTGGGAAGGATCCATGGTAATCACATGCTCTTCATAGCCTCTCACTAGTCTTAAAACATCTCACCCATCAAGCCCTAGAGTGTTAAACCTTATGCCTACCTTGCCCCACTGAACACCCTATAATTTTGACCTAATTCCCTAGACCTAAACTGTCCAGCTCCTCCTGATCCAGCAAAACCCCTTCAAAATCCAATCAAAACTTCGTGCTACTATACCTAGCCTAAAATCCTTTTCCTGATCCAGTCATCTTGGCTGAGATCCTTATGAAGAGAGCCCTCTCCTAGCCTAGTAGGGCTAGCTACTTGGCTAAGCGTGGTTTGTGGTTACCCTGGCATTGCCTTCCTTCAGCCTGAGGTTCAATCCAGGTGATAACAGG
The DNA here is from genome assembly GCA_031772625.1 of Pinus tabuliformis. Taxonomy (NCBI): domain Eukaryota; kingdom Viridiplantae; phylum Streptophyta; class Pinopsida; order Pinales; family Pinaceae; genus Pinus; species Pinus tabuliformis. The sequence continues at coordinate 240,749,511 of CM062809.1, forward strand.
TTGAATTTTTCCATAAATACCACATTACTTTGGGACATTCAACAACTTATTACCATTAGGGTAATGGGTTGGCTGCATCCTCAAATAAAAGTTTGGTTAACATCATCAAAAAGTTGTTAGAAGACAACAAAAAATCTTGGCATAACAAGTTGGTCAATGGAATGGATGGAATGGATGTAGTTTTTCCATCCTCTTTAGGAGTTCCAGTCATGAAGATCATTCAAGAAGTGCAAGCTGAACCCAATGATGTACAGAGAAGGATCAATCAAACTATCCAACTACAGCAATTCAGGGAGGAAGTATACAACTTGACCCAAGTTATTCAGGAAAACATTAAAAATATCTGTGACAAAAGAACAAAATCTGATGAATTTAACATTGGGGACCAAGTTTTGAGGTGGGATTCCAAAAGAGAGGACAAAGGAAAACATGGCAAGTTTGATAATATTTGGAAAGGGCCATAGATTGTTCATGCTTTTAGGGGAAATAATGCATTCTTCCTTAGAGAGCTAGATGGAGTCGAGATACCTAGAGGTCCTTTCATTGGTAGGATGCTAAAGTACTACTTTTCTGAGCCTACGGATTTTTCTTACATCATTGTAAATATCATAGTCTGTATGGTTTTGATTGGGTAAAGTATTAACAAAGGTTGAAGCCCGCAATGAAGGCCCTAAGCCTGGTTTGATGAGCTACCAAAAGTATCTTAAAAGAGTAAATAAATCAAATGAAGACATTACAGACATGGAGTACTCAAGGCTCTTAATGAAGACAGTAATGAAGATCATATGTTCTTGACACTTCACTTGGAGAAGTGACATCCCCAGCTGGAGCCACTGTTAGGGTCCTATAAATCATAGGATCTCAAGGTGATTAAATATTTTGTATTTGTACTTTCATATTGTACATAATTTCAATATTAAAATGATTTGAAAAAATAAATGAAAAAAAAAAAAAGAAAATGAAAAGAGGGTATGCTAAAAAAATAAATAAAGAAAAAAAAAGGAAATAAGAACCCCACAAAAGAAAAAATAGAAAATAATACGGAAAGTGTTGCAAGTCTAAATGCCACTACTGATAAGTTAGTTCTTTTAGTTCATTATCAAATAAGGTTGTGTGCAACTTGTTTTTGAATTCCATAACGACTAAAGTTCTGTTCAAATCATATAGTTTAATCATAATTGAACACATTTGAATTTCTATTGAATATGTTAGTGAATAAAGATTTACCAAACAATTTAATATTGGTAAATTAGTAGCTAAGTAGAAATAAATTTGATTCAATAGTTTAATCTAAATCAATGGTGAAATAAGTAATAGAAAAGGATAGATTGTCATAAAAAAAGTGATCCAGGTCTGCTAGTTTAAATGCACCTTGCAAAGCAAGAAGATAAAATGTTATTTTAGAAAAATAATTGAAATGAGAGGGTAGGTAGAAATAGAATGATGATTTCATGATAAGCATGAAAATTTTATCCTAAGTCAAGTGTTAAATATTATTTTCATGATTAGGAGAAAAGCAAAGGGATACATGTTTTGTTCTAAGGTTTAGTATATCAAATGATATTTGGTACATTATTCCACTATTCCTAAGTTTCACCACCCTAAGATCATTCCTCCACTTATATATTTCATTTATTTACCTACTGCACCACGCATCCAATCATATTCCATTAAATTCATTTTCCTACCCCACCATGCGCCCATCACTTCACAATAAAGCCTCCCCACCTTTCACCTCATCCAAGCTCCACATTTGATATCTGATGACCGATATTATGTTCATCCCCCCCTCACCATCCGAACTTTACTGTCGAGGGGTGGGTCTGAAATGGGTGGTATTGAAACCCTACCCCACTGTGACGTGGCACCATTCTATGTTTCCGCACCCCCCTTTTCCAAAACAATTAACCACCTCACCCCCCGCCCGAAAACTATTTTCTTCGCCATATGAAACCACCATCCTATCCATTACACTTCTACCAATCCCGTCTTGCCACATCATCTATCCATTGCTCCCGTCAATCACATCCACTCCCTCCAAATTAACCTGTTAAGTAATTTAATTACTTAACCATTAATATAACGGAATCGCGCCATCATCAACGGGAAAGCCCGAAAACTATAAACTCTCTCCTTTCTCCCATTCGCAGGTTACTGATATCACACTCTTCCCATACCATTTCTCTGTGACAGGTGTGCCAATTTAAATTGCATAGTTTCACCCGCCCGAGGATCAAACCTGCTAACTTCCGTTCAAACTACTACCTCTGTTTTCCTGTCTGCTCAAATCTGAGTCTTCTCTGCACCCTATAAACCTGCATAATCAAATTTCATTAGTTCTTTTAGCCTTATCCAATCATGCCTCCTAAATATAAGGGATAGGAAGAAACTATAAGCCCTCTGATCCAGCCTCCGATTCATTTTCATGATATTCCTTTGGCAGACAGAGTTCACAAAATCCATGAAACCCTATGTGAGTTTGATTTATTCGAAATGTACTGCTGACTAGAAGAAAAGTTCACTGATAAGTCTGACAATATTGGACTGTGGGAATCCAATTTTCCCCATTATATCTTTCCCCGTAACCACAGTACCCCTGAATTCATCAAGAATGTCATGTTTGATACCCACCTAGCCAAAGAGTTGTTATTTCCCCTATTAGGGAAATTTTATTCACCATAACTCCCCAAGCTATAGACCAAATGATGCAAGCTCCTATAATAGAGAATGCCACTCTTTCCTCTCATGAAGAACTCATTGAATTATATGAGAACCTAAAATTTGCAAAAAGAGCCAAAACCCTTGAGTTTTTCATGATTGAAGATGCCCCATTACCCAAGAAAAATCCTCCCTATCCATCCTTTATTTTCCCTGAGAGATCCAAGCAGATCATTACAGTCATTTCCTACCTCGTTTATTACTCAGATCAATGGGTAGATGAGGCCATTATAGGATTCCTTTCCATTTTCTCCACAGATTCCAAGCCTTCCATCTTGTTCAACTTCAGCCAATTCCTTGCAGATTCTATCCATGAACAATTTTTCAAATTCCAAACTGAAGAAGTATTTAAATATGCTTCTTTGTTAGTGTATATTTTTTGTATTTTTAGGGAGACAAGCTCAAGTTTTCATTACAAAAGTTGGATGAAGAGGGAAATCAACAATCAATCATCTTCTAGACTACACTAGTAATGAAGGAGAAAAAAGAATACGCATACAAACCATTCATGGAAATGTTTGTACATCTAGCATTCAGTCTCCTTAGCAGCAATCCAGAGCCAAGAATCAGTGAAGAAATCAGGAAAATTTTGCATTTATCAGACTAAGTCCAAATAAGATATTGGTATCTTTACCAAAATTACACAGTGCTAAGGATATATGGGTGTGAACTTGCTCCTTACAAACTGCCAAAATTCCTCCCAATGAGGATTTTTTCCCTATAAAACATCAAGCAAATGCTCAATGTTGATGAGATTCATTTTGTATCTGCCAAGGAAGTAGTGTAATAAGCAGACAAATTGTTGAAATAAATGAAATTCAACCTCAGTTTTACATGGTCATATGATCCATCAGGGGTCATCTCCAAGTTAAGGGTAGAGAACAAATCTATAGCTTATTTTCATACATCCGGACCATAGATATTGAGGTATAAGAACCAACTAGAATGGGCTGAAAACACTCTACAAGAGGCGGAGGAGGAATTGGTGTCAACTTCAACATTACAGACTCTTGTCACACAGGAGAAAACAAGAAAAAGGAACAAAGAAGAAGAGTCACCTCGAGTGACTGATACTCCCAACAAATATTTCAAAATCATGTATAGGAAGAGGACCAAGCTCAATTCCAAACTACACCTAAGAAAGGATTCAGATCAAGAGGATATTATCACCACCAAAGAGATACTTGCTTCCTCACTAGTAGGTGATTAGACTACACTTTATCCTACCACCTCAACAGCTTCACAGGATCAACACCAAGTTATCCAACCTAATACATCTACCAAAGAGGAGAAAGAAATGAGCATATTTGATATATTCAAGGAGATTAAAGTGAGAAATGAAGCTTTGAATATCAATACATATAATCAGTTCTGGAAGAAGACTTCTAGTTCTCAAAGAAAACTGTTCTTTGACTCTGAGAAAGGAAAAATGCAGATGGCCTTCCTCCAAGCATAGATCCCATAGCCCAAGGCAACATCAGATTATAAAAATACTTCATTTGAATTTGATATAAAAGACATACATCCCATTGATCAAATGGAGATGCACAAACAAACTGGTCAAATGATTTCATTCACACTCACTAACACTGCTATGAGTTTGTCCAAATTGAAAGTTACTTTAACTAAAGCTTAGTCACAATTAAAGATGGAGAAAGTCTCTTCACTTGCTAAAGACACAAGAATCAAAACTTTGGAGGAATTGGTGATCAATATAGGAAATGATCCTTCAAATATCAATTCAACAAAAGAGATCATAAGAAAGAAGAATACTGACATAGCAGCAATGAAAAAACATTTGAAATTACTAGCCACGGAAGATCCTCTCGCCAAAGACATTGAAGAAATAAAGTCACAGAAGGTAGACATGATGAAGCTCATCATGGAACAGAATATACAGTTGAAACAAATGGAAACAGAGATGGAGAAAATAATCAAAGAAAAGGAGAAAGATAAAAGAGTGTCTATTGTCCCTTTGGAAGTTGTACCTCTTACAATAATTCCTACATCTACGTTTTCTACAACAAACACAGGGAATATTGCAAATCAGTTGGAAAGTGTAGTGGAGAATATGTCTCTCCAAATAGAAGAAAATAAAAGGTTGTAAGCTCAAGTTAATGTTCTCCAAGACCATAAGGCAAGGACTGAAACTTTCCATGCAGCAGAGCAATAGAGAGCTCAAACCTAGATAGAAGCATGGCAAAAATACGTAACCAAATCCTCCATTGGCCACACATTGGCTCAAGTTAAGGAAATTATATGGGACAATATTATTGAAGCCATGGATGAAATCTGGCCATGTATTTAGATTATATTTGAATAGAAAGAGTTGATTGAGAGAGCCAATCAGGCCATTTCCACTATTAACTGTGAGTTGGGAAATATGCCTGCCATAGTCAACAACATCATCAAGTTTCTCAATTCCAAAAACATATATTAGTTGGATGATTTAAGAGTATATGATAGGACAAAGACAATTTTAGAAGTAAAGAAAGTTATTACAAAGAAAAATTTGATTGTGCAACTTACAGAAAAATGTCACAGTTTGGAAATAGCAATCAACAGATTTTTCACCCAAATAGAAGCATTAACAAACAGGGGCCTGCTTTCTTTATTTGTAATTAATGACAAAATACTGGCTAGGGAATATTATAAGAAGAAACTTAAAGACATTGCAAAGGATACTACTAAATCTTCCCACATTAAAGGTGTTATGACAGGGAGAGCTTTTTTTGAAGCTATCAACAACATTATGTTCATTCAGTATGAGATAAAGCATACTTCTATGGCAAAGCCCACATTTGCTCGATATACCGAGGTAGATGATATCTACCACAAGGCAACAAAAATCGCCATCCCAAATGAGGAGCAGTGGGATAAATTGTGTGAATTTCAAGGGTAAAGGAAAAAGATCAGCTACACCCAGCGCAACACCCAAATTGTGGTAACTCACCAATTGTTCTCTGCAAAAATAGTGCCAGACATCCAGATCACTTCACCAGATTCACCTCTTTTGGTCACGTTAGTGTCAGGCAGAAAGAGTCGATTGTGCGGACACAACCAACCTCACTAGGAGCCTAAGACTCTCTAGTGACAAACAAGACAAACTAGAACTATCCTTCTCTAAACATGCATTATAATATGAGAAATCAAGTGTTTTGTTCTTACCTTTGTCCAAACACTGTTGTAGAAGTCCAAGCTTTGTTGATCTAGATGAGCTCCTCCTTTTCTCCAAAACCTGCAATCACCAACAGTCAAACAATTAAATAGCACCTGATTATAACATAAAACAAAGCATATTCAACATATAGACCAAGGAGTACATGAAATAACTCATAAACAACAAGTTATTGAGAAGAATGGACCAATTTGCATTAAAGGTAATCAAAAGGAACCATTACAACCTGAGCCTTGGTGTTGTGCAAGCTCCTTCCAGGGTCCACAAGAGTCTTCCTTTACTTTGACAAAGCTCACCCACTTCCAAATAGAACAAGCAAAGATGGCAATCTCTCCTCACAAGCTTCTAAATGGGAGTCCTAATTCCTGCAGCATTTACCCTTAGAAATGTATAGCTTTCAACCTCCTCTCCTTCTGGCCCAATGCCTGTACTTATAGTGCTCAAGAGGAAGTTAATCAGGTCCACCATCAATGGGATAATCCCCTCTTTGGATGGGATAGCTCCCCTATTGATGGGATAAGTTCCTCTTTGGTAGGAGTGCATGAACCATCTGGAGGCGCTCAATACACATCGAACAACCTTCTAGAATGCTCTAGAAATAACCACAAGTGACTTTTTAAAGATGAAACTTGCGCATTTTAACCTTTTCAGGGGGACGCACCTGCACCTTTACATACAGAGCGTCCAAAGACGCAGCTTTTGTGAACATTGGGTGCATCCCCGCAGGTAAGGTTGAGAGAACCTGCGTCCCCAGAGATAAATACATTTAGAAAGACTTTCTCTCTTTTTTGGAGTTTGACATGGAAAGCAGAGGCATAAGACTTGCCTAAGAGGGTAGCATGACTGTTGATAGAGTCATCCTAACTGTAAATGGTCATGGTGACATTTTTTAGTGTAACAGATTGCCCCCTAAAGTGCGAAGCCTGAAATAGATTAGGGTTTTGTATTATCTAGGAAGGGTGAAGCGCTTTATCATTTCAAGGATTATCTCGTGGAGAGCCTGGTCAGAACCTGCAATTTTCAACACAAAATACATGTATAAGATTATATCATCACTGAGGTAGGCATTCCCATACTCAGATTTAAAAATTTTAACTAACAGACTAACTACTCTGATACAGAAATGATCTTGCAATACATCATAATCATAGACTTTTGTAGACACAGTATGGACGCAGCCATCTATTTGTGATTAGTCTACTTAGATAATGAATACAAAAATTCCTTGCAGCCTGGATGGTAGAAACTAGATCCAGGGTCTTCATTTCTACTTCTCGAATTGGTACGATTCTAGCCATGCGAATAAATGAGTTGATGTCGAACATGGTAGAAACCACTTGATTACCATTCAATGATGTAAACTGTTAACAAGCGTGAGAGAGACCACCAGTAATGTCAATGGTTCTCAAAGTACCCAATACAATCCATGAGATGTGAATGAATGAGTTGATGTCGAACATTTCACGGAATCCTTTGATCGAAAGTCAATGATGTAAACTGACGTCAAAGGCGAGAAACCTGCCATTGATGCATGCAGACTTCAAGGTACTGACGATCTCTAAGTCATCTCTCTAGATAATGTGCTGATGTTGATAGAAAGCGACTCGTTGCAGGCAAGCCTGCAACACGAAATCATTGTTCAAGTTGAAGAAATGTTGCTGTAAGGACTGACTCAGGGATGGTCAAATGGATGATAAGTATTTTGCAGATGAAATTTTTACTTGCAGACCTCTTGAACACATAACGACACGACAGATGGCTTGGTGATGAATAATTCAAAGTTAATCCCGGAACCCGGTTAAAGACTTTCAAAGTGGTTTGATCAACTGTGAGGTAAGGATTTCCCAACCCAGGTGAATGAAAAAGTGTCGTGTTCAAGAGTGGTAATAAAGTTTCTTCTGAGACAAAAGGTAACAAATAGGCTCATTCTTCTCTCTTTTCCCCCACCATTTCTGGCAAGTACCTCTTTATTTTTAACAAGCTTGAGGAGGATAACATATGCTTGATTATAAGCTCATCCTTCGGATGAGTCCAACCTAGTTTTGATTCGAACCCTAGGAAGGAGTGGTTCGTTCCTGTTTGTAATTGAACAGGTCCTTTACTGTGAAATGTTTAACGAGCCCAGTATAGGAGAAACTCGGCGTTTTTCAATTTTAGAGAGTCTGAAAAACTTAAGAAGACTCCAAGTTGAACTTTTTCGTAGATTTGTGTCCCTCAAGCCCGAAAAAGTATAAAATAATACCTGGGGGAACCGCTTGATCTTGCGATCAAGGAGTACTTTCATAATTAGTGTCATTGACCTGAAAAGTAAAAAGCGATCAAGGACACGTCGTTTTATTTCCGTATCGAGTTTGAAACGACAAAAACCCGGCAATCTTTTCCTGATTTTACGGTCAGAAAAGAGCTATAAGGGGACCGTCTTTTAATTCCGTTTTAACGAGTGTAAAAGAAATGCTCGGCAATCTTTTCATATTTTAGGAGTCAGAAAAGGGCTTAAAAGAGAACTCCAAGGTTTCACTTTTTCGTAAGTTTTAACGAGTTCGAAAAAGGGATAAAAATGTACTCATGGTTTTCATTTTTTCGTAAGTTTTAACGAGTTCGAAAAAATGATAAAAATGTACTCATGTGGCCGACTTTCAATTTAATTTACGAGCAGGAAAAGACGGAAAGAACTCGGCATTTTCATTTGTTTTACGAGAATGAAAGATAGCAAAATAATCTCGGTATTTTCATGAGTTTAACGAGTCTTGAAAATAACTGAAATTGACTCGAAATAGGTTTCATTTTTACAAAAGCTTGAAACAGATAAAAACTATGCTTCATAGTAGTTTCATTTTTACACAAGCTTGAAACAGAGATAAAACTGTGCTTGATGCCCCCTAAGCATAACTGTTAGAGCGCATGCCCCCCCGCTTCATTTCATTCAACCAGTTGGATGAAATGAAGGATCAGTGACGAGATCATTTGAAAGACTCGACCTAAAACTGTAAGAAAATTATGCAAAAAACTGAAATAACTAACCTAAATACTTAACATTTATGAGATCTAGTCAATCTCTCGACTCAAGTAGGGGAGGATTTGTTTCATTTTTTAACGAGCTTGACACAGGAAAAGAACTATGCTCGGATTCGGTTTCATGTTTACGCAAGCTTGAAACGAAAAACTATGCTTGTTATAAGTTCACATGCCCCCAGCGTAATGACGCAAAACGAGGTACATGTCAGGCGGAAAGAGTCGATTGTGCGGACACAACCAACCTCCCTAGGAGCCTAAGACTCTCTAGTGACAAACAAGACAAACTAGAACTATCCTTCTCTAAACATGCATTATAATATGAGAAATCAAGTGTTTTGTTCTTACCTTTGTCCAAACGCTATTGTAGAAGTCCAAGCTTTGTTGATCTGGATGAGCTCCTCCTTTTCTCCAAAACCTGCAATCACCAACAGTCAAACAATTAAATAGCACCTGATTATAACATAAAACAAAGCATATTCAACATATAGACCAAGGAGTACATGAAATAACTCATAAACAACAAGTTATTGAGAAGAATGGACCAATTTGCATTAAAGGTAATCAAAAGGAACCATTACAACCTGAGCCTTGGTGTTGTGCAAGCTCCTTCCAGGGTCCACAAGAGTCTTCCTTTACTTTGACAAATCTCACCCACTTCCAAATAGAACAAGCAAAGATGGCAATCTCTCCTCACAAGCTTCTAAATGGGAGTCCTAATTCCTGCAGCATTTACCCTTAGAAATGTATAGCTTTCAACCTCCTCTCCTTCTGGCCCAATGCCTGTACTTATAGTGCTCAAGAGGAAGTTAATCAGGTCCACCATCAATGGGATAATCCCCTCTTTGGATGGGATAGCTCCCCTATTGATGGGATAAGTTCCTCTTTAGTAGGAGTGCATGAACCATCTGGAGGCGCTCAATACACGTTGAACAACCTTCTAGAATGCTCTAGAAATAACCACAAGTGACTTTTTAAAGATGAAACTTGCGCATTTTAACCTTTTCAGGGGGACGCACCTGCACCTTTACATACAGAGCGTCCAAAGACGCAGCTTTTGTGAACATTGGGTGCGTCCCCGCAGGTAAGGTTGAGAGAACCTGCGTCCCCAGAGATAAATACATTTAGAAAGACTTTCTCTCTTTTTGGAGTTTGACATGGAAAGCAGAGGCATAAGACTTGCCTAAGAGGGTAGCATGACTGTTGATAGAGTCATCCTAACTGTAAATGGTCATGGTGACATTTTTTAGTGTAACAGATTGCCCCCTAAAGTGCGAAGCCTGAAATAGATTAGGGTTTTGTATTATCTAGGAAGGGTGAAGCGCTTTATCATTTCAAGGATTATCTCGTGGAGAGCCTGGTCAGAACCTGCAATTTTCAACACAAAATACATGTATAAGATTATATCATCACTGAGGTAGGCATTCCCATACTCAGATTTAAAACTTTTAACTAACAGACTAACTACTCTGATACATAAATGATCTTGCAATACATCATAATCATAGACTTTTGTAGACACGGTATGGATGCAGCCATCTGTTTGTGATTAGTCTACTTAGATAATGAATACAAAAATTCCTTGCAACCTGGATGGTAGAAACTAGATCCAGGGTCTTCATTTCTACTTCTCGAATTGGTACAATTCTAGCCATGCGAATAAATGAGTTGATGTCGAACATGGTAGAAACCACTTGATTACCAGTCAATGATGTAAACTGTTAACAAGCGTGAGAGAGACCACCAGTAATGTCAATGGTTCTCAAAGTACCCAATACAATCCATGAGATGTGAATGAATGAGTTGATGTCGAACATTTCACGGAATCCTTTGATCGAAAGTCAATGATGTAAACTAACGTCAAAGGCGAGAAACCTGCCATTGATGCATGCAGACTTCAAGGTACTGACGATCTCTAAGTCATCTCTCTAGATAATGTGCTGATGTCGATAGAAAGCGACTCGTTGCAGGCAAGCCTGCAACACGAAATCATTGTTCAAGTTGAAGAAATGTTGCTGTAAGGACTGACTCAGGGATGGTCAAATGGATGATAAGTATTTTGCAGATGAAAGTTTTACTTGCAGACCTCTTGAACACATAACGACACGACAGATGGCTTGGTGATGAATAATTCAAAGTTAATCCCCGGAACCCGGTTAAAGACTTTCAAAGTGGTTTGATCAACTGTGAGGTAAGGATTTCCCAACCCAGGTGAATGAAAAAGTGTCGTGTTCAAGAGTGGTAATAAAGTTTCTTCTGAGACAAAAGGTAACAAATAGGCTCATTCTTCTCTCTTTTCCCCCACCATTTCTGGCAAGTACCTCTTTATTTTTAACAAGCTTGAGGAGGATAACATATGCTTGATTATAAGCTCATCCTTCGGATGAGTCCAACCTAGTTTTGATTCGAACCCTAGGAAGGAGTGGTTCGTTCCTGTTTGCAATTGAACAGGTCCTTTACTGTGAAATGTTTAACGAGCCCAGTATAGGAGAAACTCGGCGTTTTTCAATTTTAGAGAGTCTGAAAAACTTAAGAAGACTCCAAGTTGAACTTTTTCGTAGATTTGTGTCCCTCAAGCCCGAAAAAGTATAAAATAATACCTGGGGGAACCGCTTGATCTTGCGATCAAGGAGTACTTTCATAATTAGTGTCATTGACCTGAAAAGTAAAAAGCGATCAAGGACACGTCGTTTTATTTCCGTATCGAGTTTGAAACGACAAAAACCCGGCAATATTTTCCTGATTTTACAGTCAGAAAAGAGCTATAAGGGGACTGTCTTTTAATTCCGTTTTAACGAGTGTAAAAGAAATGCTCGACAATCTTTTCATATTTTAGGAGTTAGAAAAGGGCTTAAAAGAGAACTCCGAGGTTTCACTTTTTCGTAAGTTTTAACGAGTTCGAAAAAGGGATAAAAATGTACTCATGGTTTTCATTTTTTCGTAAGTTTTAACGAGTTCGAAAAAATGATAAAAATGTACTCATGTGGCCGACTTTCAATTTAATTTACGAGCAGGAAAAGACGGAAAGAACTCGGCATTTTCATTTGTTTTACGAGAATGAAAGATAGCAAAATAATCTCGGTATTTTCATGAGTTTAACGAGTCTTGAAAATAACTGAAATTGACTCGAAATAGGTTTCATTTTTACAAAAGCTTGAAACAGATAAAAACTATGCTTCATAGTAGTTTCATTTTTACACAAGCTTGAAACAGAGATAAAACTGTGCTTGATGCCCCCTAAGCATAACTGTTAGAGCGCATGCCCCCCCGCTTCATTTCATTCAACCAGTTGGATGAAATGAAGGATCAGTGACGAGATCATTTGAAAGACTCGACCTAAAACTGTAAGAAAATTATGCAAAAAACTGAAATAACTAACCTAAATACTTAACATTTATGAGATCTAGTCAATCTCTCGACTCAAGTAGGGGAGGATTTGTTTCATTTTTTAACGAGCTTGACACAGGAAAAGAACTATGCTCGGATTCGGTTTCATGTTTACGCAAGCTTGAAACGAAAAACTATGCTTGTTATAAGTTCACATGCCCCCAGCGTAATGACGCAAAACGAGGTACATGCCCCCCAAGCTTCATTGCATTCAATGAGGTGGATGGAATGAAGCTTTACTTTCAAGATCTTGGAAAGACTTGTGGGAGTTGTTTCATTTTTTAGTGAGGTTGACACAGGAAAAGAACTATCCTCAAAACCCTTGTTTCATTTTTTAAACGAGCTTGACACAAGATAAGGAACTATGCTCATAACTACTCTCTACAATCTACCTAACAAAAACTTTACTCTAAAAACCTTGATTCATTTTTTAACGAGCTTGACACAAGACAAGGAACTATGCTCTAAAATCCTTGATTCATTTTTTAGTGAGCTTGACACAAGACAAGGAACTATGCTCATGATTACGCTCTACAATCTACCTACTTAACCTACCCTTGTTTCATTTTTTAACGAGCTTGACACAAGACAAGGAACTATGCTCAAAAAGTTCGCATGCCCCCAGTATAATGATGCAAAACGAGGTACATGCCCCCCAGGCTTCATTGCATTCAACCAGATGGATGAAAGGAATGAAGGTTTAATTTCAATATTTAACTTGAAAAGGGAGTTGTTTCATTTTTAAGGAGGTTGACACAAGAAAAGAACTATCCTCATACCTGATTCATTTGTTAACGAGGTTGACTCAGTAACAGGAACTATCCTCAAAACCCTACTTTCTACAATCTACCTACTTATCCTAAAATCTACCTGATTCATTTTTTAATGAGGTTGACTCAGTAAAAGAACTATCCTCATGCTAGCCTATTTCATTTTTTAACGAGGTTGATACAGGAAAAAACTATCCTCGCAACTCCTTGTTTCATTTTTTAATGAGCTTGACACAAGACAAGGAACTATGCTCATGACTTCCAGTTTCATTCCTTAACGAGGTTGAGACTAGAAGAAACTATCCTCACAACATCCAGTTTCATTTTTTAATGAGGTTGAGACGGGAACAAACTATCCTCACGGACACTTGTTTCATTTTTTAACGAGGTTGGCACAGGAAAAGGAACTGTCCTCGCTCACACTGATTCATTTTTTTAACGAGGTTGACACAGTAAAAGGAACTTTCCTCGGGCACACTGATTCATTTTTTAACGAGGTTGATACAGTAAAAGGAACTTTCCTCACTACATCCAGTTTCATTTTTTAACGAGGTTGAGACGGGAACAAACTATCCTCACAAATTGATCATGGCTTCCAACTGGAAGAAAGACATGTCAATGGACACACCTTGATCATGGCTTCCAAGAGGTCTTCATCAGAAGGAAGAATACTTCTCTGGAAGGAACACATGTCAAGGGACTCAAAAGGGATAAGAACATCGTGTTCAAATAATCCCATAGAGTTTTCCATGTCAATTACCGGATCTAAATCAACAGTGAGAGGCTCACTTACATCGGTAACTGAAAACATGGGACCGGTTGCCACATAATTAACCCGTGGCAGGGTAGATACCACTTTAGAATCAGGAACATTTAGGGGTGTCATATTATTGGTAGTTGAGAAAAGACTATGGAATGAAAGCTGGTCTACAGTCACAATACTGCCATTGTGAGGGAAAGACATCACGCGAAAGAGTGTCGATACGACAACTTTCATTGCATAAACATAGTCTCTCCCAAGGAGTAAATTGAAATCCAAGGGACCTCGAACTACCATAAGATCAATACAGATAGTTTTACCTTCCAAGGTAATAGAAAACTTAGGAAGGATCCCTAAAGGTTCACTAATGGTTCTGTTAAAATCTTTCAGATTCTGCGTAATAGGTGCAAGCTGAGGGGAACCCAAAGCTTTCCAAACAGTTGAGGATAAAATACTAACAGAAGCACCTTCATCTACCTGAGTACGATGTATGTCCCTACCACCAGCCTTGACAATGATCTGGAAAGGGATGGAGGAAGGAAGACGAGGTTCTGTCAGTCTATTCCAATCAAAGGAAAAGACCTCAGTGCTTGGAGGGGGTTCTGTAGAAACAGGTGAAATGCCCCCCGGCATAGAAGAATCTGATGTAACAAGAAGAACATCAGCGGTATGAAATTTACTCTCGAAAGGGAGAGTGTGATCGATCGAATGTGAAATTGAATCGACCACTTGATCAACTAATGGATCATCAACCTGAGTGACATGAGTTTCACTCTCCAATGGAAGAGTGTGACCGACTGAATGTGAAATTGAATCAATCACTCCGTCAGTTGACGGTAGGTTGGGAGAAAGTTTACGGTAACCAGGTGGAAATTCTTGCTGTGGAACAGTAAGGTTTTCCAACAATGTTGAGGCTTCATCCATGTGAGGGCAAACGTGAGTTTGATGACTCCCTTTGCATAACTTACAAGGAAACCTAACTTTACCCTTTTTCCCAGGAACCTGACTATCACTGGTTGATGGATCAATGGAAAGTTGACGAGATTTTTCTGACCATACTTCCAAGACCTTTGGAATACCAGGACAATTGACAAGGAAGTGGTCACCCTTACAAAGCCTGCAAGGGTATTTGGGTTTACGGTGCATGTCGGAATTTTCCTCAACACAACTAACACTTACAGCCATGGTTGGTTGGTTGACTTCTTTCTTATCTTGCTTCTTCTTCTTCTTCTTCTTCTTCTTCCCTTTCTTCTTCTTCTTAGCCTCCTGGTTACTAGCATCAAGGCTTTTACCAGGCGAAGAGGAAGAAATGGAGGAAGAAAAATTAGGCGAAGAAGGTAAAGGGTCAACAGAAGGTTGGTGATGTTGAGATGGTGAACTCTGTTGAGGTGAAGCATCTGGTTGAGATGGAACAATTGGAGTATTTTGGGCCAACGAAGTTGAAAATAACCATATCGGTAAACCTATTGTAAATCCAGGTAATGACAAAGTAGCCATATAAGGAGGACCAACATTTCCAAAGTAAGGAAAAGTACTAGGATTCTCATTAGGAGGGGTTCCTAGGTTGATAAATTCCGGAACATTTGCCATTATATTCAACTTCAGTGAATTTTATTAACAATTTCAAAACTAAAATTAACAATTCACAATTCACACCTAACAATTAAAATTCACAATTCACACCTATGGTCTCTAAAAGTAAAAACAAACAAATTAACACGCGCTATCAAATCTAGGAGTCAAACCATACACAAACAGTAACCTTCCGGACCGAAAACACTAGTTGGGGATGAAATCCAACATCGCAGAATTCAGTACAGAAGTGGCGGGTGGAACAGTTACCCCGACAACCTGCTTAATGAATAGACTGGACCAAGTTCCTCCACCTTAACCGTCTCGAGTGAAGTGAACCCCCCAGAAAATCCAAGTGAGTCTAGCCGACGTCTGCTCCAGGTACAGTGGGATCTTCCCTCCACCATCACCTTGGGTAGAACCCTAAAGATAATGGTCACTAAGTTTACCAACAACAACAAATGCACCTGGGGGAACAGTCTACACTCCGACAGCACGCAAGGGCAGAGTATCAAGCTCAATCCCCTTGCCGGCTCCTTGACAATAATCCAAGGTTTACCGACAAGTGACCCCTGGCTCCTCGACAATGGTTAATCCGAGGTTTACCATTTGTAATACGTGCGTGTCTGGCGTCGTTCCCAACGAGGGAGGATTGATCCCCTCACTGGTTCGGACACGAGCTCGTGCTTCTCCTTTAAGAGGAGCTTTCCCAGAGTACAAATGAAACAATCGGATTTATCCTACCACAAGATGAGCTACTTGTTTGGTTTTTCTGTCTTGGAGAGTTAATTACTCTCCTACTCCAAGACACTAGCCTAAGCTATGTTGGTGTTTCAGAGCCCTAGAAATGTAAAAATTACTAGATGAGTTTTAATTAAGCGTTGTGTTATTAAGGTTGTTATTACTCAAATGGGTAAATGGATATGAAACCAATGGTGTTATGACCCGACTCAACTGAATGCAATCGAATATGATAATGTAATCGTTTCAATTCGATGAATCCTAACTAAAGTAAGGAGAGAGTTTCCATTCACTTCCAACAATGCAAAAAACTGATCACTAAGAGAAAATATAACAAATTCTCTAATGCACTAATTTTATCAAGAAAAACTAATGCAAATCAATTCCAAACCACTTTTTTATTTTTATTTTTGTGTAAATTCAAATCAAAGAAAGCTGATCTAAATCTACGATTAATCTTTCAGAATGTAAACTATGCAATTGTAATCTATGCACAATTCACTTGAAAAGTATGCAAATGTAATCTATGCACATTTTTCATTCATATTCTGAAAATGAGAATTCTAATTTTGCAAATATGATCTATGCAAGAGAATTCTCAAACACAAGACGATTCTAATGTGATCTAAGAACCAATCAAGTGCAAGTCGAGAAAATTGGGTGAGAGTTCCAAAGATCATAAAATAAAAACACTCAAAGGCGATTAACACTCATACACAATTTAGCCCCCCCCCCCCCCGGCGAATGAGGGGAATTTTTTTTGCAAAAACAAAAGCAAAAAGATGCAAAATTGTGAAAGGACTGAGAGAAACCTCCAAGTAATGACCAAAGGAAATCAAATCAAGAATTTCTCAAAAAAGAGACTCAAAACACCCAATTGATGAAAGCTTAAAGCAGGAATGCCAATGAAACAAGCTTAGGTGAAGATCTTTGACAAGAGACTAATGGATCTGGGCAGTAAAAACTAAGAAAAAGCAAAATCTAAGAGAAAAAATGCAAAAAATAGAATTTTCTTAAATTTTAGCAGGGGACGCAGGCAACCCGTTAAGACAGGTGCGGGCCCGCTCTGTGCACACAGCGACAGTGCGTCCAGGGACGCACTGTGCAATACTCATAGGGTGCGTCCTACTGGAAAATTCAAGAAAAACTAAATTGAATCTAACCCTAAGCTAACCCACCCAAAAACAAAGTCACAGAGCCAAAAACCAGAAAATAAATGACTTTTCTCAGATCAAAGTTGCATACAAAGGAAAAGACTTTCACATCAATGGATTCCCCAGTGGAGTCGCCAATTTGTCAGGCGGAAAGAGTCGATTGTGCGGACACAACCAACCTCCCTAGGAGCCTAAGACTCTCTAGTGACAAACAAGACAAACTAGAACTATCCTTCTCTAAACATGCATTATAATATGAGAAATCAAGTGTTTTGTTCTTACCTTTGTCCAAACGCTGTTGTAGAAGTCCAAGCTTTGTTGATCTGGATGAGCTCCTCCTTTTCTCCAAAACCTGCAATCACCAACAATCAAACAATTAAATAGCACCTGATTATAACATAAAACAAAGCATATTCAACATATAGACCAAGGAGTACATGAAATAACTCATAAACAACAAGTTATTGAGAAGAATGGACCAATTTGCATTAAAGGTAATCAAAAGGAAACATTACAACCTGAGCCTTGGTGTTGTGCAAGCTCCTTCCAGGGTCCACAAGAGTCTTCCTTTACTTTGACAAAGCTCACCCACTTCCAAATAGAACAAGCAAAGATGGCAATCTCTCCTCACAAGCTTCTAAATGGGAGTCCTAATTCCTGCAGCATTTACCCTTAGAAATGTATAGCTTTCAACCTCCTCTCCTTCTGGCCCAATGCCTGTACTTATAGTGCTCAAGAGGAAGTTAATCAGGTCCACCATCAATGGGATAATCCCCTCTTTGGATGGGATAGCTCCCCTATTGATGGGATAAGTTCCTCTTTGATAGGAGTGCATGAACCATCTGGAGGCGCTCAATACACGTCGAACAACCTTCTAGAATGCTCTAGAAATAACCACAAGTGACTTTTTAAAGATGAAACTTGCGCATTTTAACCTTTTCAGGGGGACGCACCTGCACCTTTACATACAGAGCATCCAAAGACGCAGCTTTTGTGAACATTGGGTGCGTCCCCGCAGGTAAGGTTGAGAGAACCTGCGTCCCCAGAGATAAATACATTTAGAAAGACTTTCTCTCTTTTTTGGAGTTTGACATGGAAAGCAGAGGCATAAGACTTGCCTAAGAGGGTAGCATGACTGTTGATAGAGTCATCCTAACTGTAAATGGTCATGGTGACATTTTTTAGTGTAACAGTTAGTCATTTTGTTATTTTTTAGTTAATAATAGATCGCCTTGTCGATGCGGCATTCATTGTAATCTTTTTGGAATTTTTGTTTAAATACTTCATTCATTCGAAGTATTAGGGGTCGGTTCAAGATCATTGTAATTCTTCTTATTGAGCATTGTACTTTTTCCACGTTGTTGGAGCGTCATTAATACAAATATTTTCACAGGATTCTTGTGTTGCAATTTACTAGTAATGTTTTTATTATTGTAATTTTTGTTTTCGTTGTTATTATCTGCATTATAATCATCTGAAAATCTAATTCTAAAACAGGAAATGTGAAAAATAAGATTTGTTAATTGAACACCTTATTTGGGCTATTTTTACAATATGTATGTTTTTCTTCTAAAGTCTGATTGAAAAATTCTTAAATTCTTTTTGATCATTACTAAAATCACCTCTTCTCCATTTCATAATTCACTTTAAAGATCTAGTAAATGTAACTAGCTTGCCCTGTGATTACTCTTTTAAACATTTGATGCAATATCCAGGTTTATCTAACTCCATAGCCCAATGGAAAGTAAATAATTTGATCAGATCAACCAACCAAACCAATCAACCAAATTCAAAGAAACAATCAAGCATAATTATAACTAGCCTAAGATCATATTAAAAAACAAAGTTAAATTATGAAGAGAGATTCCTCTCTGAAGCTGGCAGGGCTAGATCCCAACTTCAAAAGTGGTTTGATGTTGTCCAATGTATTTACTCCCTCTACCTAAAAAATATAGAACGATAAAAAGCATTCAGAAAGAACATGCCCGGAATGAAACTGTGGAATGAGAAGCATGGTTACATAGTTTTCCAACACCATCACGGCTAATGAGAAGGTTGAACCTGATACTGAAGAAGAAGTTGCTACATCTAATGAGTCTTCAAGTACAAGGCATGTAGTAAACATGTATCAATGTACTTGCACAACCGAGAAGACCACCACTGAGAAGGAGCCTTTGAGTTGATAAAATAAGACCATATATGTTAAGGATAGTAGGTGCACCAGTCAACTCAATGAAGAACACTCAAAGCAATTTCAGGAAGACAAATTCAGCAAAAAGTGTTTCCACAAGCAACAAAGACAAACGCAGCCCACTGGAAACCATGAAATTAGTTCCACCCCCGAACACCTCAGTGAGTCTCCCAACTTTAGATTATAACATTGTAGAAAACATGAAGAAGACTCGTGCAAACATCTCTCCATGTGAGCTCACAAAAATCACGAGTCAGCAGGACATTCTTCTACAATCACTTGGGAAAACCTCTACAGGTGATGACACCTCTTCCAACAAGGGGTCAAGTAAGTCTCCTAACACTCTCGCATCTATTCTTAACGCGCTCTGCATAGAGGAAGTGAACTCACTCTACCTGCCATTCTTGTTATCATTCGAAATTTTCAACTTCAATGTTCACAACTGCTTGATTGATTTTGGCGCATCGTTAATGTCATGCCACTCTGCATCGCTAAGAAGATCAATGGCCAATGGAGTAAGACAAGTGCACAAATCATCCAACTAGATAGAACATATGCACCAACAATTGGTTAATTCAGGGATGTGATCATCCAGTTATCGTCTGACGGATGAGTTCATCAATGCATTAGTATTGTAGTTGTGGACATCCCGGAAGCATACGACATATTTCGCTGTAGAGATTGGTCAAGAAATCAGTAAGGACACTTTTCTACTAACTGGTCACACTTATGGCTTCCATATAAGGGCATAAACAACCAAATCTAGGTATTTTGATAAAGATACATGAAGCACATGTGACTTCCTTGAATGGAGAAACTGAACCATTGGCTTTCACAAAAATTATGTTCGGAAATTGATTTTTGGAGACATAGTTGGGGTGTTACCTTGCAGATCCATCCCCTGCCTCACCAGACACACATTTGGGTCTCCTTCCATTGCCAACTGGCGAAAATGAAACTTGTACAGTAGTTTGTAACAGTAGTAGAAGTAGTGACAATAGTACTAGTGTGGCAAGTTGTCCCTGTACAGATGATATGTGGACCATGTACTTTGACAGATCCAAAATGCAAGAGGGCTTTGGAGCCGGTTGTTTTTTACTAGACCTGTTATAGAGAAAACACTTTATCTCTAGCCGCTTTGAGTTCGAGTGCACGAAAAACATTGCTGAGTATGAAAAACTCGTCTTGGGCTTACAAAAATCCATTGACCTCAAAGTTGTTGTTCTAAAAGTGGTCGGTAATTCATAGATCATGGTGTGTTAGGTACATAACACTATACACTATGTGTCACCTCATCTTTAGAGTTATCAACAAGAGGTATGGTGAGTCATCTCTCAATTCCAAGATTTTAACATTATTTCAATACGAAGAATGCGTAATGCAACTGCAAATTCCTTAGAAAACGTAGCTGCTAGGATTTCACCGTTAAGGGATAGATTTTCTGTTGAGATTTTATATAAACCATCTATCCCAGACAACATCACTAATTTATACATTTTTTATGATGATCAAAAGAAACTACATTTCATGGCTAACGTTGACGTCTTCAAGGATGCAACGATAGACAAGTATAAGCACAAACAATCTCTGCAGGATGCAGTCGATACAATCAAAGGAAACCTCATCTCCAAGGGTGTGGTATCACTAGAGAAGCTGTATGATTTGCCAAACCTCTTTCAAGGACATATGAATCCCAAAACCCATAGTTCTACATTGTTGCACGAATAGATCAATCTGGGAATAGAAAAGGATCTGAAGTTTGTGAATCTCGGTACATGTTGTACATCACAAGAGTGACAAGATTTCATCCACCTTTTCAAACAGTACCATGATGTATTCACATGGACCTGCAAGGATCTTAAGACATATGACATGCAAATAATCCAGCACATCATACAAATCAAGCAAAGATCCAAGCCTTTTCAGCAAAAGCTGAGGAAAGTTCATCCATCACTTGAGCCCTCTATACAGAAAGAATTGACCAAGTTGTTGGATGCTCGGATCATCTATAAAGTACAAAATTCAATATGGGTGTCCAATTTAGTCCTTGTCAGAAATAAGTCAGAGGAGATCCACCTGTGTGTAGATTTCTTAAATCTCAATCGCGCCTCTGACAAGGAAAACTACCCAGTTTTGTCCATGGAGCATATATTGCAGACAATATCTAGAGCATAGATGCTTTCTTTACTTGTGGAATTTAAGGATACAACCAGGTTCTGTTAGTAGAGCCTGACAAACTCAAAACCACATTCCATACCAAGTGGGGTACATTTTCTTTCCATGGAATGGCATTTGAGTTAGTAAACACAAGTGAAACATATCAATGTGAAATGGAGGTCGCCTTCCATGGGCTTATCAAACAGAGCATAGTGGTCAACCTAGATGATGTAACAATCTTCTCAAGACAACAGTGAGACCATCTGCGCAATCTCAAGAATATTTTTTAGCAATGTTGGAAATATGAGATATCCTTGAATCCAAAGAAGAGCATCTTTGCAGTGTCCAAGGGTAACCTGCTTGGAAACATCATTGCCAAAAGTGGTATCGAAGTAGATCCTAACAGGGTTTAAACCATCATGCAGATTCCCCATCCCATGAACAAGAAATCGATGCATTATTTCTTGGGGAAGATCAAATTACTTAGGAAGTTCATCTCTGATTATGCGTAGATTAAGAAACCCATACAGGAGATGACGAAGAAGGATGCAATTTACAGTTGGGGGAAGAGGGAAAAGGACACGTTCGCCCATATCAAGCAAGCAATAGCAGAGGCACCAGCGCTATACAAAGCAAACTTCAGCAAATATTTCTTGTTGTACACTTGTGCTTCTGATACTTCACTTGCTGCGGTGCTCACTTAGAAGGATGAGTTGAACAATGAGTGACCCATATCCTTCATGAGTGCAAGCCTACAAGGTCTGGAGCTCAATTATCTTGCCATGGAAAAACAAGCTTATGTAGTGTACAAGGCGGTGAAGCATTTAAAACCCTACCTACTGAAGAACCATTGCATTATCTTTGTGCCACACCCAGCAGTTAGATCACTACTTGTTTAGCAAGAGATGGGTGAGAGGAGGGTGAACTGCGTGATAGGACTGCAAGAGTATGATCTTGACATCAAACAGGTTCATACCATCAAGGGTCATGATCTTTGCAAACTAGAAGTAGAAGCAGTTCATGCATAAGAGGAAGAAGAAGACCTCGCAGGTTGGGATCAAGAAATATAAATGTACAATGTTGAGCAAGCCCCTCCCACTTCACACGAAAACTCTTGGTACGGAGAGGTGCGCCAGTACCTTGAGCATGGCATCGCGCCCTCTCATTTTTCTATGTTGTAGAAGAGGGCACTCCGACTAAAATATTCATCATACCAGCTAGTGCATGGGGTGCTTTACAGAAAGAACCATAATGGCATCTTGCTCAGGTGTCTGGAGGCATAATATTAAAAAAAGGTTTTACATGATCTATATGACGGACTAGCCAGGGGACACTTCGCAGGTAACACCACAACACACAAGGTTATGTGAGCTAGTTTCTACTGGCCTAAATTGTTCAAGGTTGCACATTCTTATGTCCGTAAGTGTTCAGTCTATCAAAGGTGCATCGACAAAAACTGAATGTCAGCAGCCCCACTGCAGCCTATTGCAGTGGAAGAACCATTCCAATAGTGGGGCTTGGATATCATTGGGGAGATTTTCCCACATTCATTGAAGCAGTACTATTATATTCTGGATGCTACATATTATTTCACATAGTGGATAAAGGAAGTTCCACTAAAACAAGTGAACGATCAAGAAGTCATCAGCTTCCTACAACAGAACATCATTTCCAGGTTTGGCATTCCTACATCACTTGTTTTTGAAAATGCAACGTACTTTTCTTCGTTAAATATTTATGACTTTGCATTAGAAAATGGTATTGTTTTGAAGCATTCTGCTAATTACTATCCATTGGGAAATGGCCTTGTCAAATGTACAATCAAGAACCTCATTCACATCATCAAAAGGACCATATACTCTGAACAACAAAATTGGAACTTCGCTTTGGTGAATGCTTTATGGGCTGACCGAGTCACACCTTAGCCTTCTCTGAATAATTCCCCCTACTCCCTTGTATATGGAAAGGAAGCCATCCTTCCGCCAAACATTTACTTTCCTTCTCTCCTATTTCCCTAAGAATCCCAAGGCAAGACATGCCTTTTGGATCAGTGTAGGATGGACACATTGCACAAGTTACATGAAGAAATGATGAAAGAAAAAGAAAAAATTTCACTCCACCATAACCATATCAAGAGATGGTTCGATAGAAAATCTGCAAGGAGTACTAGCTTCAATGTGGGTAACTTAGTCTTAAAGTGGCACAAATCCCACGAGGACAAAGGAAAGCACACTTAGTTTCAATCCCTATGGATTGGTCCTTTTACTTTCCATGAGAAGTTTGGCCAACAAACGTATCATATCCAATCATTTGATGTGAAGGTTGACTCTCTCCCCGTGAATGGCCAAGACTTGAAATGTTATTTTCAATTAGATCTGGGGCCATGCCCCACTCTATGCACATAGTCTTTTGTTTGTTTGCATTTTTGTTTTCTTGGTTTTCTATTGTTGTTGTTTATGTGAATAAGTGTTGTGCCTGCGTTCTAGCTTTTGAATGGTTATGTGGCTGAAGTTCAAAGAGTCTTGTGACACTGCAACCCTTGGCTAGTCCTATGTCCATTGAAGTCTTGACAGAAAATATGATCCATATGTAAGAAGAGTTTTTGTGAAACCATTGTTGAAAATGCAACAAGATGATGGAGCTTAGTGAAAAGAAGTCGCCTTCACTAAGTGGGCCCGCAGGCTATTTTTGGCGCAAAGTCTATTTTTAGAATATGTCTATTTTTAGACTATGTCTATTTTTAGACATATGGATCATGGTCTATGAGTTGCAAGATGTTATTTATGGATGATTGGTCATGTTGGTGAAAATAGATGGACTTCTATTTTTAGACATATGGGCGGAGTCTATTTTTAGACTGCCAGTCTAAAAATAGAACAGTCGAATATTGTTAGCTCTTAATAATATTTGGACTATAAACATTATCTTATCCTCTTGGAGCACTTCAATTCGAGCTACAGATGTGGCACATGCAACTGCCAGAAGGAAATACGCTTTTCTTATGGGTCAGTTGAGCTATTGCATGATGGACTTCAGTTAGAACTCAAGTGATTGAGTTTGGTGGAGTTGATTGAGGAGTTGATGGAGTTGTGTTCAGTTTGACTTTGTTGAACTAGTTGTATTTAGTCTAACTGCAAATACACTAGTGATGAGTGATGTGAATTAATTATTAATTAATTCACTAATTATTAACTCATAAATCAACTAAAGAATACATTAGTTAACTTAGTGCATGGACAATTCAGTGGAGACAGGTGTTAGAGGTGGAGACTACTATCAGTTGTGACTATAGCTGTGCATGAGATTTGCAAAATCAATGATTGAGATTGCCAATGAGGATTGCATAGTACAAGCCAATGAAAACGAGCTTGGATCATTCCTATTCTGAACTTGGATTGTGTAGTAGAGGCAGGCAAACAGTGGAGGAGATTTGAACCTGTGACTTGATTCAGATCGGAGCTAGTTTGTTTGTAGTAGGTGGAGATAGTACTGAGTACTTGTGAGGAGTATTGTACTATGTATTGTTACATGTTCTCTATCATTATAATATACAGATAGTTGGGGGTTTTCAGCTGTATGCTTTCCCCAATACATACTGTGTTGATATGTGTTATTGATGTTTCAATGTGCGCATGTGATTTTTTTTATTCTGCAAATTGATGATCAACGTAGATGAGGTTATGTATTATGCATGCATTCCGAAAATAGTGTATAATTGGGATAATCTCTGTGAATAAGTGTTATATTATTCAAAATTTGTACAACCATGAACCTGTTTCCAATCTGGGAAACTTCATGCCTACACTCAGTTTTCTGCCTTGGTGTTTTCAAGCTTATCCAACTAGTAGAAACAAAGAAGGGGAAAATCTAAATGAGAAAACTTGAATCAGAGGTCTTTATATGCTTCTATGAAGTAACAACCTCTCCTTCTGTCAATAAGTCGGGATCCCTCTTCTACGCCTAAAATAAATAAGTTCCTATGGATAGTTCTCTTTAAAAAATAACAAAAGAAAAAGAGAGAAAGAATTCCTATGCAGAGAGGTGAAGCAGGAAACTCCAACGGGGTACTATCCAGGCTCGTTGGCACTATAGAAATGCTTGTGTTCCTATGTGACTCCACTGGGGTACTATCCAAGCTTGTTGGTAGTGGAGAAACACCAGAGATGAAAAAATATACTCTGAAAATCTTAAGCTCGCGAGCTAAACTAACCTTCCCAATTCAAAACACTATGATTTGGTTGAATCTTATGTTGTGTTCAACTGTGAAGGTACAGGTTGAACCATGTATGCCCATAGGGTAAATGGGGAAGCCGAATTAATATGCACGATGAATCAATACTCCTCGAAGGACTAAGGCCCTGCACCAAAAAACGAACCAAAACAGAGAAGTTGGTATTCAAGCAGTGTGTCGCCAAAATTTGTAGCACCTGCAACACCCTCCAAAATTTTGGCTTCCACTCAAATTTCAAAGCCTTCCTAGGTTTTTCCTCTATGATTACAAACACTTGATCTCATTCTGTGAGCTCCCTTAGAGACTTTTCACCCCTTTTACTTGCTTGACCAACTGTCGTATTTTGGCATGTTGATTGATTTATCATGCTTGTGGTCCTATTCTAGTGATTTTGAAGGTTTGTCTTTGTGTGTTTGAGTTTTCCTAGCTATGTAAACATTTGTCGCACTCATAAAAAAAGTTGTAAGCATTATTGCACAAGTGTTGTTACGGTCATCATAAGGTCTCTCTCAAGTGTCCCACTTGTCTCTTTTGGATATAGATAGTCTTACACGGGTAATGATTTATATTTTTGTTCCCATGGCTTATGTTTTTTTGTCATCAAAGTATGTTAAGTGTGTGATCACAATGTCAAGTTCCTCACAATTTCACTTGTCTCCCACACTCAGCCATTTTCCTGAAAATCCTTTTGACCGGACAACTCCGCTTCACCAAACCCTAACTAAGCTACACTACGCAGTCCCAACCCTCATTAATGTTGCTCTGCTACCTGGAACTGTGCAGTGCGCAAAGACTGTCCTCCAGGACATTTTCACTGCACAATCCCAGAGTTGAGCAGCCTACCTTCCTTCCCAGAATTGCACCAGACGTTGCCTCAAGCCTTACTTGAATTGCACATTTCTCAGGATCAGTCATCAAGCCTCCTCCCTACCTATTTGAACCCTACAATGCGTAGAGACCTGAGCCTACTTTTCCTCCCAGAACTGTGTAGAGGTGTCCCCTCAGTGTCCTCCCTTTGTTAGGACTCACTACTCCCAGAAGCTACGCAAAACTGTCATATCTGGTCCCTCTGCTGCCCAATGTTGTCTTCCCTCAGAAAACTGCATAGGTCTACCTCCCAGGGTCTTACCTTGCAACTGGCATTGATGATCTCAACTACGTAATCTTGTCTCCCAGTTCCCTCTACGTAATTGTTCCCGATAGTGAAGACTGTGCTCCAGAGTTCCTCAGTCAAGCCTGAGCTACGCACTATGCAGTCTTAGTGACTAGTCTCCCTCCCTATCACCTAGAATTGTACAATGCGCATTTGTTGGGCCCTCTTACTAGCCTGTCATCTATCTCAGGCCCAATACATGGTTAACAATGCATCATCTTATACTAAGAGGTTCTGGATTTGATGTCGTCCCATCATGAGTGAATTGTAGGAATAGGTACACTATTAGATCATGGCGAGATGATGAAGGAGATGAAGAAGGAACGAACATGCTAGAAGACTTACTTGATGTTGGATGGACAAAAGAAGTTCATCAATAACAAGAGAAGGGAACACATGCATGCAACCATTGTTCAAGTCCAAGATCATTGAAGACCCCACAACATCAAGCCATGCAGAGGAGAAAGAAAGCACATCCAAGAACACATCCATCACTCAACAGCAACAACAACTTGACATTGCCACCACATCCATCTATTCCACATCAACAGTGTCGTGTCAAGTTGTGTCATGAGTTGCCAAAGGGCACATCACTATTATGGGTCATATCTGTGTAAATAAAATGTAATGTAAAGTGAAATTCCAATGGACACACAATAATATGAAGAGTCATGTCAGTTGAAAAGTCATAGGATGTTGAATGGTCATGAGGGTATTCCAAGAGTCACAAGGGTCAAGCATCACCCTTGGTTATATATACCCCTCCCATTGTATGAGCAAGAAATTTTCACCTTGGCCCCTCCCAGGAAGAATTGAGAGTTTTCAGATAGTCCTTTGAGGAGCGAGGAGTGGCTCCAATGTCCCACTATTGGGGCTAGTGATGTATGGTGTACATATGTGTCTTGGAACATTTTCTTAATACAAAAGCTTGTTAAGACCAGCATGTTTTCATGCATTCTTTGTAGATTTTTGTAATACTATTCTTTTGGAATTTGTATTTCTTGTTTATTTCACTTGTACTAATATAGTTGAACTATTTCGGTTGTTTTAGTACTTTGTTGGGAATGTGTTGTATTGGTTATCACTGTTGTCTCATCCTTGTGGACTACTCCGCAGGATACTAGAAATACCTTATGTTTTTATTGGTTATAATGATCGTCACATCCGTTGTGGACTACTCCATTGGATGGTGGATGGCTATTCCCTTGTACTTCGGTTTTAACGGCTACCTCATCCATTGTGGACTATTTTGGTGGATGATGGACAGACCTTTCTAGTTTGCATGTGTCTCTTCTTAGGTGGTATTATTACCTCTCACTTAGAGTCTCACTTACTCTTCCCATTTTATAGTAAGAGAACCTTGACACTGTTACATTACACACTCACTAGGCACACTCAGTTTGATTTTTGAAGACACCACTGTAACACTCTCATATGCTGAATATCAAGATCTAAGGAAAATATCTAAGTAAATGGAAATTGGGCCATTATACCAGATGGGACTCCTACACCAAAGGGTGTGAGGTCTAATTGGGACTTCATACAAGGGGGATCCCCTGAATTTTGGCAGATCTAGCACCGTCAATAGGACACTTGGTCTGAGTGATAATACTTACTCTGTATCTCTGTTTGAGGAGAAAATGTGTAATTATTAGCAAATTCCACCACTGATAAGATTATTCCTAGCTTAAATACTTCGTGATAATGCTTAAATTCAGACACTTTCCACTTGGACCTATGCAACTGTTTGATATATTTATAGATCTAGCTTTGAAACACCCCCATGAATTGTGAAGTAGGAATCTCATCCTCAACATAGTTGATTCTCTTAGGTGCCAGAGTTGAAGAAGATGGATGATTTCCTATGACATACTCATAATTATTCCATGTGATGGTGACTTCTGACATCCCATACTTGTTCAGATCAATAAGAAAGTTCCTATGGAATAATGCCAAATCACCACATTCAGTGCATCTTCTCCCACCAATACATATTTTCTTGTAATACAAGTCTTTTGTCTCCCTTTTTCACAATATTGTTGAAGTAAAAGCACCCATTATAGGAGGAGGAGGGTTGTCGTGACAATTCTTCTTGTAAAATTCCCGGAAAGTGTTATAATGAAGATGAAATTCAACATGATATCGACAACAACATGTGTCATGGATTGTAATAGGCCTAATAAACCATAGCTTAAATTTATGAAACATCCTTATGTATATCTTCACATGGTGATTTCATTCCTAAAATTCCTCGAGCAGTGCAAGTGTTGTCATTTCTACAATGTTCTTAGCATGTTCTACATACTCACCTTTAGCTATGCGATGTCGTACGACATGATTTTTATCTCGAATAGCATGGGAATGGCTCTCCCAAAAATCTTACACAAATACTCTGATTCCTTCTATAAGCCTGTCTTGGTAGGGTTTCCCAGTGATAAGAGCACAACAAGCAAATTCACCATTTTCATTCACTAGAAACCTGAATTTGGTATGCTTATGAAAGATTTTTCTTGAGACATGGAGCAATTTTGACATTTTTGCCAACTTTTGTTGTCTTGATGTACGTTGTGCAAAAACAGTTGTAATTTCCCTGTGCACAACTCGAACATCGGGTTTTATTTATTTTCCAAACATAGTGAATGGATTTGATATATTTTCAGTGGTATTCATATGTATCTTCTTGATTTTAGCATCTTGGACACCTAAAAGATTTGTCGCATGTTTTAGTTTCTTATGTTTGATTAACCAATGTAGTATATGAGCCTATCCAACAACTGAATGTTTCTCAAAATGTTGTTGAATGATGTTATTGACATGGTCTCTAATAGTGCGAGTAGGGATAGGCTCCCAAAGATCTTGTATTGTGCTTGCATCCAAATATTTTGCACATGGTCCACTCCTTTCCAAACCACTGCAACTCCCTATTATCCTATCAACTTGACAGGAAACAATTTATTCTTCCAGTGGTTGATCAGTTTGATAGGGAAAATCTTCTTCCTCCATCTGTTGATTAGCTTGACAGGGCACATGTTTCTCCCCTAATGACAATTGATCAACTTGATAGGGCACATGTCCCTTTAGTGGTTGATTAGTTCCATAGGGCACATCTTGATCATCATCTAGTTGATCATCTTGATGGGACGCATATTCTCCCTCATGTGGTTGTTCAATTTCCACCCCTGCATAATGGAATACAAAATATACTTGTAATTCAATTGAATCATCATCATAATACAAGTGAATAATAAATCTACACATGTTTATTTAAGAAACCACCATAGGTGGAAGGTCATGATATGATTTGATAGTAGGCAACTAGGTAGCATAAGTTGACATGGACCAAGGATTATAAGTTGAAACATGAAGAGAAAATGGTTTCAAGCTTATGGAAAGATGGGTTGAAGGAGAGTGCACTAGTAAAGGTATTGGTCCCTATGTAAACAAAAAGGGTGATTCAAAATATGATGAAAGGTAAAATCATTCGTCACTTAGCAAAAATCGATTTGGAAACCCTAGGGTTCTATTCAGAAACCCTAGGGAAAAGTTAAATGAAAAACAAGTTGAAATTTTTAAACTAGGTAGAAAAAGTTGACATGGACCAATGGTTATAAGTTAAAACATGGAAATAGAAGGGTTTCGAGCTCACAGAAGGATGGTTCAAAGAAGCGCGCACTAGTAAAGGTATCAGTTCTTATGTAAACAGAAAAGGTGATGTAGAATATGATGAAAGATAAAAGAATTCATCCTTAGTCAATAAAAATCAATTTTGAAACCCTAGGGTTCTATTCACAAACCTTATGGAAAATTTAAATTAAAAATAAATTGATAGTTGGCAACTAGGTAGCATACATTGACATGGACCAAGGGTTATAAGTTGAAACATGGAAATAAAAGGGTTTTGAGCTCAGGGAAAGATGGTTCGAAGAAGAGCGCACTAGTAAAAGTATCGGTCCCTATTTCAACAAAAAAGGTGATGAAAAATATGATGAAAGATAAAATCATTCATTCTCAACCAATAACAATCAATTTGGAAACTCTAGGGTTCTAGTAACAAACCCTAGGGAAAAGTTAAATGAAGAACAAGTTAATAGTTGGAAGCTAGGTAGCAGAAGTTGACATGGACCAAAGGTTATAAGTTGAAACGTGTAAATAAAAGGGTTTCTAGCTCAAGGAAAGATGGGTCGAAGAAGAGCACACTAGTAAAGGCATCAGTCCATGTGTTAACAAAAAGGGTTATTCATAATATGATGAAAGGTAAAACCATCCCTCCTCACTCAACAAAATCAATTTGGAAACATTAGGGTTCTAATCACATGGACCAAGGGTTCTAAGTTGAAACTTGAAAAGAAAAGGGTTTTGAGCTTAAGGAAACATGGGTCGAAGAAGAGAGTAGGTTAGCATAACTATTAGTCCCTGTGTCAACAAAAAGGGTGATTCAAAATATGATGAAAGGTAAAAGCTTCAGCATGTATGAAAGGTAAAATAATTTTCATGATAATGTGAATTGTATGTAGGAGGCACCTAAAGATGATATAATCCCTATGAAACATGTAACTAATGACAAGCATTCTATTTTGAGAAATAAATTAGTTGTCAAGAAAGGAAATAAATCAACAACACCTGAGATTGTTGCATTTGTAAAAACACTTGAACACATACATTTTCTTTACGAAAACCAAATGAATCACATACAAAAGGCAAAGCAAAAAATAAATGGTTAATTTTCCCTTTAACTCGAATGTGTGAAAAAATCAACAAGAAAGGTCTATCTGAGGTTTTGCATATGAGAAAATTTCCTAAAAAGATGTAGCACTCTCCTGCTCAAATAGTAAATGGGCCTTGTGAATATTTTAGAATAGGATACTAAGGCCATGTCATAAATGTCATTGAAGATGCTTCTAGCAACCAAAAAACCAACCAAGTTATGGAGAGGGTTATAATGGCCAAACTTACTAGGGCTACATCCCGAAAGAGATGGCGACACTTCTAGTAGCCTGACCAAGACCACCTTAGGTATAAGTGCTCCCACACCTCAACCTATAAGGAAATATGCCCTAATATTTTACCACTAAGTTACCTGTGTCCAGTGGGAATGGATGAATCCTAACTTTTGGTTGTCATTTTTGGACCCATAACCCCTACCATGTGTGATGAGACAACATGAAGGTTTGTGATAATCTGCCACCTATGCCTTACCCCCTTCATGGGTTTCTCTCCATGTACCATATTTTTCACCAGATGATGTCAGATTTTAAGCTCCCTAAAAGGAAACTTTCTATGTTTTAATATGAAAAAAACCATGACAAATTATGCGTTGCCTATCGCCAAGGTCCTAGCCTAAACTATAAATTATCTTGTGGCCCTTGTGTGGAATTTAGTGTGTTCAGGTTAAGACTGTTTTTAGAAAGGTTTTTCTTCACTTAAGGTGTGCAACAAAATATAAGATCAAATAAATTAGGTTCAAATATTTTGGAAAGAGGATATTATTTATACACAGTGTAAGTGAGCTTAGCGTGTGGGGTGAATGTGCGTGCAATTGAAATTGTTAGCATACAAAGTGTGAATTGATGTGGATATGTGGTGATACTTTACAATTCTCTAAATTAAACTATGTGATGTTTGTTCCTTGCAAGAAAAGAAATGATGTGTGGACAATGGGCCACTTACTTTCTTTCCTAATTATACTATGTGAGCATATGTTTGTGTGCAAAAATTCAAAGTAAAATATAAGAAATTAATCTAATTGTAATGGTTAGTAAACCAAATTGGTTTGTAGTGATGGTGTATTCAAGGTGAAACTAGTGCACATACAAAGTGTTTGAATTGGAAGTATGTGGATATGTGGTTCATGATCTTTTAATATAATTCCCCTATTTACACTATGTGATGTTTGTTCCTTGCAAGAAAAGAAATGATGTGTGGATGATGGGCTACTTATTTCTTTCCTAATTATACTATGTGAGCATATGTTTGTGTGCAAAATTCCAAAGTAAAATATAAGCCTCAATTACTCTACTTGTAATGGTTAGTATAGAAAATTGGTTAGTAGTGATGGTGTGTGCAAGGTGAATCTAGTGCACATACAAAGTGTTTGAATTGAAAGTATGTGTGAAATATGTATTATATAGTTATAATGTGTGGTTAAATATATTTCTATAAATGGTTAATAAAATACAATATTGTCAATTTTTTAAAAATTAATTTGATAGATCATAAGAATATTGTCTCCATTTACTAAGTGAAGCATTTGACCTTTTTCAAAATTAGTTCTTCTTAGCAACAATTTTTCGTTTCTTCAAGAGACTATATAAATCCTAAACTAAAAGTGAGTTCTACAACAAAGTGAAGCATTTCAAGACCTTTTTCAAATTTACTTATTCTTAGCAACAATTTTTTATTTCTTCAAAAGACTATATAAATCCCAAACTAAAAGTGATCCCCACTGTAACAACGAAAGTATTATATTTTTGTTCATATATATCATATACCAAAAATTTAAATTATTTAAATCTAATGTCAAATATTTAAATCTACTCATTTGTATAATAATTTGCAAGGTTGTTGAACTAAAGACTAATTTAGAAATTAAGTTTAAATTCGTATACATGAAACTCTAAATATACATATTTCAAAGGGAACTATTACTTAAAGAACTTAATGATGTGGCAAATCTTTTGAATTTGAGAGAATGAGATATTCTTGAAAAATCAAGCTAGTGATTACCAAATTGATGAGCCACATTTATTTCTTGAGATAAAACAAAATCTATACCTATAAATTCATACAAATTTCAACTATAAAATTGTGACTGAAAAACCATACAATATATAAATACACACTCCATGATACAATAAGGAACCTATTCAACTAATTTTTAAGTATGTTAATATTTGAAAGTCTATTATACAAAATCAATTTAGTTGGAAAAAAATTCTTCATTAGAAGCATCATATCATTTAACGTTTTAAAATGTGTAACTAAAATTACAATAAAACAATAGTAAGAATATCTTTCTTAAAGGAAGAACTTATCATAACTATAAATAATTTCACCATTCCAAATAAATAATGGAAGAAATGTGGGATGAGAAGGACAATGAGATTGTTGATAAGCAAACAAAAAGAAATCAAGAGATAAAGATTTTAGTGGATTTAAAGAATAAGGAAGATGCTTCAAGGTCTTATCAACAATGAATGCACATTGTTATCATTTGTGGTGAAGAGGGGCACAATTGATTTGAGTGTTTTTTTGGAGAATGTATATGGAAATTTTAGCACAACAATCAAGTAGGGCACAAGGTGGGGTAAGAGGATTTAAAAAACTATATGTTTCTACAAGAAACCTTTTTTATGCACGTGCAAAGATGGATATCCAAGGTCTTTTCTGTTTTCAATTATTATCATCAAACCTTAACAAAGTTTAAAATCATGAACTTTTTTTTTACTTTTGAACCATATTTTGCAATATATTTCACAATTACATATGTTGAGAAACAACTAGATGAATTTAATCGACATTAGATTACCATAGTATAAGAAGATTAACATTTTAAACATTTCTAGCATATCATCAATACATTCATGCTAATTTATTTCTTTTACATTTATTATTTATGAATTTAATATTGATTAATCACATGAGTCTTCGATGGAGCATTATAGTTATATGTAATAATACACTCATTTTTTTGGAAGCATGAATCTACACTACACTTTGTATGTCTTTAAAAAACTTGTCCTTTTTAAAAAATTCTCATAACCTTCATGTGAGAATTGAAAGAAGAAACTTGTGAGGTTTTCAAAGGTAAGGATCATTATTTAGGATTCAAAGAATCATTAAATGTTATATATAATGATGAATGTTACGAAATTTTAATGTTGTTAAATATATGTTTAACAATGAATGTCTTCTCAATTCATGAAAAATGGAAGTAGGGATATTCTTTCTCCTTGCAGATCTCTACTTTGGATATCAAACATTAATCAAACTAATGTTTATAGGTTTTGGAACACCTATGTGAGAACCATTTTTGCTAATCCCCCTTGTAAATAAATGTCCATGAATTGTAATTCATATAAATAACATATGGAAATTATACTTTGGATATCAAACATTAATCAAACTAATGTGTATAGGTTTTGGAACACCTATGTGACAACCATTTTTGCTAATCCCCCTTGTAAATAAATGTCCATGAATTGTAATTCATGTAAATAACATATGGAAATTATGTTCCAACGGTTTTCTTTGGTTAAATAACATCCTTAGTTGTTGTGGGTTATCTTAAACCATTACAACTGAAAGGTCATTCATAATTTGCATGAATTCAAGTGGTTTCAAAAAATTCCAATAAACCAGGGTTTCTAGTTTTCAATAATTTGCATGGTTTCAAGTGGTTTTCTTTAGTTGTTGTTGCATCTCATTTTTTAAC
The DNA here is from genome assembly GCA_031772625.1 of Pinus tabuliformis. Lineage (NCBI taxonomy): Eukaryota > Viridiplantae > Streptophyta > Pinopsida > Pinales > Pinaceae > Pinus > Pinus tabuliformis. The sequence goes on from CM062809.1 coordinate 240,784,966, forward strand.
TACATTGTATTACTTTCAATGCTTATTTTATCTTATTTTTATTATTACATTCTCCATTTGCTTCTGGTTTTCAATCATATTACTTAATGCATACAATCTGGAGCAAGTAATATGAGAAGTGAGACAATTTGAATTACCTGTATTTGAATGAAATTCGTGTTCTCTCAATTTCTGATGTCTTTTTCTCATCATTTCTCTAGCTTTCTCTCATATTTCCTCTGTGGCTGGCAATTTCTTTCCTTTTCCAGATCCAAATCTCCAATTTCCCATGTTTGTTGTGAATCTTTGTGTAATTTCCACGCTCTGATATTTCTCTACGAAAGAATGTTTTTTGTTTTTTGTTTTTGCATAATCGAATTTGGACACTAAACTATTTGTTGACAGCAGAGGCTCAATCGAGCCCTTGAGTTGTATGGTTCACCATTAATACCATTAATAAAAGTTGGTAAAGGCACTTGCGGGTTAGATTTTTAATGGCTTGATCGAGCCATTGGTTAACCACGTATGTTGCTCGATCGAGGGTTACTTTAACACTTAATCGAGAAATTTGAATTTTGAATTTAAGTGTTCGATTGAGCATTTAAAGCGCATGATCAAGCTCTTGAAGTCCTAAAAATTACAGTTTCATCACCTCTTCTGCAAATTTCTCTACAACCCCATTTTGTACCCTATCAGATTTAGGGCAGAATTTGTCCTTTAAGTGTCAGAGTTGATCATGTTGGATTTGTGAAAGATCCTCTATCCAATGGTATATGAATTTGACACTTTTGAATTCATATGATATAATTTCCTTTAAACATAACACCTGAATTTTTTTTGGACAGTTTCAAAGGGGTTAAATAAAAAATCAAATAACATAAAATATACACAACTAAAAATTTTCAAAAATTACCACTATCTTCATTTACTAGTCCTCTTCAAAAGGGCACTCTTGGTTTTTCAATTTATTTAACTAGTTGAAAAAAAAAAACTTACTAAACACCTATGTCTCCAAAATGCAATTGAAATATTATTTCATCAACTTTGGAAAATAAAAAATATATAATATTGCATAAAAAAATAAATTTTTAAATTTTTTTCAAAAATTACCACTATCTTCGTTTATTAGTCCTCTTCAAAAGGACACTCTTGGTTTTTCAATTTATTTAAAGAGTTGAAAAAATAACTTACTGAACACCTACGTCTCCAAAATGCAATTGAAATATTACTTCATCAACTTTGGAAAATAAAAAATATATAATATTGCATAAAAAAATAAATTTTTAATATGTAAAACTTAGTTCTCTCCCTCAAGATTATATATATATATATATAGAGAGAGAGAGAGAGAGAGAGAGAGAGGACTAAATTATGCTATGTGAACACATGCATACCTCTTAAGTCTTGTGAAATTTTGCAAGGACATATATTTCATTTAATGAAAAATTAAGAGATTATATGACACTAATTTTTTTTGCAAAAAATATCATTAGGACAATAACATAATGCTCCACATATTATCTTTTTACTTTGAATCAAAATTTATAATTCTTATATGAATTTTGAGAGGTGCAATTCGATAAAAGAGGAAAAACTTAAAATTTCATGGTCACATTTGACCCAAAAATATAACCCATCTTTCTTTATATATATACCATTTGAAGAATATAAATATATTATTGATATATATCATGTTACAAAAATTAAATTTAAATAGAAGATTCCATTCCTCTCTACACCCAAAATAATCTCAAATATGTGAATTCCTTTTATAAATTAATTAATAATTAAAAAATTAAAAGCTAAATAGTTAAACTTCAAAGTATTTCTTCACCATAATCTTCTTGATCCTAAATCTAAATCACATGTACTAATTAAGATTTCACGAGGAATTCAAATAAAACCAAAGTAAACTTGAAATTTTATGTGGTCGTCTGGATGAAATAGTCAATGAGGTTAACTTGAGCATTGACGGCACTTTTGCAAATGTTGAAGATGTGGCTAACAAAGTTTGAATGGCTGTTGGATTCTAATTATTTTTGTTAGGATTAATATTAATCATAAGATTTTTCCAATAAATTCACACTCAAATTTATTGAGTAAGAGAAAGAAATCATCCACGCGGGTGAAACCTTTGAGAGTTGGGTTAGGTTCTTATGTTTTAATAAATTCTAACCATAGTAAATTTGAATGTAAAATAGTTCTAATAATATATTGGTAAATTATACATATCGATTTCTGATAATTTTGTAGATTTAAAAAAATACAAAACATACGGGAAATATCTTAACACTGTCAAAAGACATACCTTAACATAAATTTGTTACTGTTGATAATTTTCTTCGTATTGTTGGATGTTTGGAAGCCTTTCTAGATCCTTCGCGAAGAGAAAGTTGATTTCATTATTACAGTTGTTGCATTTTGAGATTTGAGAAAGAAGTTGAAATATTAATATGCAATTTTTATGGTTGTGATTCTTCCAAAAAGTCTATGCCGACATTTAACCTTTCAAATTATAAATTATAATTATTATAATTTTTAATTTAATAATTATATTTTTTAATTAATAATTATAATTATTTTTTAATTTTATATATGTATAATTTAACATAACATTACATATAAAAAGAATTTGATATATAGAGCAGCAATTAGTTTTATTAATATTTTTATATTAAATAAAACATATTTTATTTTTATTAATTAATATATCATTTTAATTAATTCTATCTTTGTAAAAAAATTGGTTAATATTATTACTAATATTTCAGATTTATATTTAGCTCAAATTATTTAATATTTTTATTTATTTAGTTAATAAATATTATTATTATTAGTATCTTTATTTAATACATTTTTGACATATGTATTCATTTTCACTTTTGTTTTTATTTATTTGTATTTAATTTTTTTTTCAAGCAATACTTATTCTCATCATTGTCCTTATGATATTTTCCTTTTTTTCCTATATTTACCTTTTATTTTTATTTATTATACATTTAAATAATAATTGTATTTGGTATTTTTATGGTAAGTTTTAAAGAGTTGTTATACAGTTTATTTATTTATATATATTTATTTGATTTTCTATTGTTTTATTTATTTATTTTTTTTTATTTTTCTTTTTAAATTCCTATATTTATCTTTTATTTTTATTTATTATGCATTTAAATAATAATTTTATTTGGTATTTTTATGGTAAGTTTTAAAGGGTTGTTATATAGTTTATTTATTTATATACATTTATTTGATTTTCTATTGTTTTATTTATTTTGTTTTTTATTTTTTATATTTTTATTTTGTCTCTTATTTTTTATATATTTTTTTTAATTTTATTTTTTTAGGTTTCTCATTATTGATATACTTAATTGTTTGACTATTTTATAGTAACTTTTTAATACCTGGTCATTTTAGCTGGAAAAAAAAAATGTTTTTTTTTTTTTTCATTTTAATTCCATTTATTTATTAGGCATTAAGTTTACTTATTAATTTGTCTTTTAAAAAACATATTTAAAAAATTTTAATTATAAAAATTATATACATTAATAAAAAATAAAGCACATAAATATATATATGGCAAAATAAAGATATATATTAAAGTATATATGTCAATATAAACAATATTAATTAATCATATTTCTTATTTTTTTATGATCACATTCAATAATATAATAGTTTATTTGTTGTTTTGTTTTTGTGATGAAATTTGTCTTTATTATTTTTTAGTTTAATTGTTGTTTTGCCTTTGACTACTTATTTTAACATTGAGAATTTAATTTTCTTATTTTTTTATTATTTTTTTTAACAAAGTCGGGTACTTATGTATTATAAAACCAGCATTACAGAGTTCTTAGTACATACGGGAGATGTTTCTGAAAGCTGAGGATCAAAAGTGGGTTCGCAGACCCATATTCCTCGTTGCTTCTTTTGATTAAACAGAAAGCAAAACAAAGACGACTATATTGCCTAACATAGGAACCACCTAACCAGCTAAATTTACAATGCATTCCTTATGGGAAATGTTGTGTGACTGAATCATCCGGATTCCTGACACTTGCCTTGGTTGAAGCTTCCGCCTGGTAACTCTGGGTAAGGGAGCGGATGTGCTCCATGGCCGCCTCCAAGTGGCTGCATCTCTCTTTCAATGATTCAATCTCATTCTTCCTTTTGTCCAATTTTTTGCGCTTTGAGTTCCTGTCTGCATGATAATCATCTTGCAGCTCTTTCAGCTGCTTGGTCAGGCTGTTGATCATGATCGTGTGGGCCTTGCACATGGTGCAGTCCCTGTTGTTGAAAATGTTGTCCAAAAGGTTGCCGGGTTGAGCCTGATCCGCTGGGGGATTCTGTTGTTCAGCCATTCTGTCAAATAGAGGATCGGAGCTTGAGGGCTGGGAAGACCCGTGAGGAGCTGTGATCGGGGCTATAGAGGGAGGAGAGGGGATGACACTGAGATGCTGACTCAGAAGATAGAAGAGCGACGTGCTCAGAGGGCCTAGAGTGAGCTTCGGGGATATGCCTGGGACACTGCTGCGGTCCAGAAACAAAGAAGTTAGCGAATATAAGCCAACATAGAATAAAACTATAGTTACCAAGAGCGCGCTGCAGAGCTCTATCTCCTGATGAAGGAAGAGGCCGTCCACGGGCTGCCTTCTGATGCTGGAGTCGAAATGCGGATGCGGAGCTTTCCCCAGAGCAGTGCGATTCCTTGGAGCCCGACTGCAATATATAATATCATGGAGGATCCGCATATGCTTGGGTCGATTCCGAAAGGATCTACTCTTGGGAGAGGAGAGGTTAGATGATTTGATTTGGCTGCTGACAAGGAGTGTGCGAAGGGAAAAGACACTAACCCATGCCCTGAGAATAGCTGCGTGGATCAGATAATGAATCCCAAAGAGATATGAATCTATGATTGGATTCAGGTCATGAGGGCGATTCGAATTTCGATGGTACCAGGTAGAGCAGAAAAGAGATTTGGGGAAGGGCCAAATACGGAGGGGATTATTCCTGTGGTGACTAAGATTCTTGGGAGAGGCGATGGGAGAGGCCCGCTTAGGGGATATCTTTCTCATAAACTGTGTCATTCTCCTTGACTTTACCTGTTTGCCTTCCTGTAGCCTTGTTCGCTTGTTCATCTGCTTCCACATTGTTTGCTCTGAGGATGTGTTTGAAGGTGACATCGCCAAGAGACCTGATATTTTCCATTATCCTTACTCTGATGTTGTTCAATGCTGTTTGTCTGAAGTCTTTCCCAGAGGTTAGTGCTACTATGATGATAGCAGAATCGCCAAGAATTAAAAGGTTTCTCAGGCCAAGTTTCCTGGCAATGGAGGTCCCAAGAAAGAGGTTGTATGCCTCTGCCTTATTGTTTGTCATGATGCCTAGACCCCATTCAAAAGTGACTATGTTTCTCCCTTGACAGTCCTTGATAACTCCACCTGCTCCCGCTTGGCCCGGGTTGTTCTTTGATGCCCCATCAAAGTGGAGGGTAGGGCGGTTTTGATTATGAATCCAGTTTTTAACTTCTTCCCTAGTCCCTCTTAGTTTCCAGTCCGTGTTCCTCTTCCCTGTATTTTCTTTCTTCTGAGTTCTCCTTCCACATTTGAATTTGCTGATCCACTCTTTGACTCTTGTATCCGTTGGTTCTAGTTCTGCCTGGTTAATGCCATTTGCCTCAATGGTCTCGGTGATAAGCGCCATCGTTTTGGCTAGAACGCTGGAGATGCTTGGCTTTTTTGCTCTTAAAAATACACTTGTTTCTGGCAATCCATATTTGCCAGCAGAGATTGGCTAGGATGCTGATCCATATCCTTTTGACTAGACCCTTGCATTTGCCGGGATGAGGGTAGCTCTTTCCCCATTGTTTCTGTAGGATAGTGATTTGGTTGGGAAGATCGCTGATGCTTAGGGGGTTAGTGATAAGATTCCAGCATGCTCTTGCAAAGTGGCAGTCTATAAAGAGGTGGTTAATACTTTCCTCTGCATCCTTACACATGCAGCAAATTGATGGGCCTTGAATGCCCTTCTTTCGGAGATTTTCAGCAGTAAGAATTTTACCATGCAGAAGGGTCTAATTAAAAAGCTTCACCTTTGGTATACACTCAGTTTTCCATATTGCTTTCTGGAGTGGCCAATTGTTAATTGCTGAGGCGTTTTGCAAAACTTTGTAGCCCTCTTGGACCGTGTAGTTACCCCCATTAGGGTCCCAAACAAATTTGTCTTCCTCCCTTCTGTTTGTCGGGGCAGAGCCTATAAGCGAATTCTTGAGCTCAACCCATAGGTTCTTAAGGTCATCAGGGAGGGGAAGAGGTCTCCAACCAGTCCAGCAGTTCTGATCCCAAAGAGAGATATCATAAAGAGTTTTGATCTTTGCCTCTGCCATCCATCTTTGCAGTGGCCCGTAGTTAATGATCGTTGCCCTTGCCTCCTTGCCCATTATCCTGTCCTCCCATATGTTGATATCCTTGCCATTACCCGGAGCTCTTGATATGCATGAATTAAGTTGAGGAAGAGTCTTTTTGATCAGCTTCCAAACAGGGGTACAATGTCTTTCAATGATGTTTCCTGCAAGGATGTTGCTTTTGATCCCATTTAAGTACTTCCTCTTGATGACCTCTATCCACCAGGTCCCTTTCTCATTGAGAATTCTCCAGACCAATTTAACCCATTGCCATGTTTGCTAGTCTTGGTATCCTGATTCCGAGCCCTCCTTTTTCTAGGGGAAGAGTGACCTTGTCCCACTTCACCAAGCTGAACTTTTTTGTATCTTGCTTTCCTCCTTGCCACAGGAAACTTCTGATGATCAACTCCATGTGCTTGTGGATGCCTGCCGGGGCGAGTGTGGTAGCAAATTGATAGATTGGGAGGGCTGATAGTATGGCCTTTATGAGAATGGTTCTACCTGCCAGGTTTAGCCAATACACTCCCCAACTCTGAAGTTTCCCTCTCAATTTCTCGATTAGTTTTGCCCAGATCTCAGCTTTGATTGTTTCCTTGGCTAAGGGAAGCCCTAAGTACATGAAGTGGGTCCAATTCCCTTGGGCAGGGATTTCCATGATTATGGAGATTCTCTGGGTTATGTTTCTTGGGACATTCCAGGTGTATATCATACACTTGTTGTTGTTTAGTTTGCCTCCTGAGGCTTGAAGGAAGAGTTCCAGAATTTTTTTGAATCTTCGGGCCATGATGCTAGAGGCTCCCCCTATTAGTAGAGTGTCATCTGCGAAAAGGGAGTGATTGATTCCCTTAGATCCTCTAACTATATCCACCCCTGTAATTTCTTTTAATTTGCGCTTATTCTCCAAATGTAAGCTGAGGGTTTCAGCCATAATAATGTAAAGAAAGGGTGACAACGGGCATCCCTGCCTCAATCCTCTTGTACTCTTGAAGGCAGTGCAGGGCCTTCCATTAATGAGTGGAGCTGTCCAATTGTGGGAAATGCATTCCATGACCCTGCTTGTAAAGGACTCTGAGATGCCAAATTTCAATAGGACTGCCTGAAGGAATGAGTGGTTTACCCGGTCGAAGGCATTCGCCATGTCCAGCTTGATGATCATACCCCTCTCCTTCCTGGATAAACTGCTGTGAATTGCCTCCTGGATGAGAATGACATTGTCCGTTATGTGTCGCCTAGGAACAAAACCTCCTTGATTCTCAGATATGAGGGAGGGAAGGATTTTTTTTAGCCTGTGCGCCAAGATTTTAGTGATGATTTTGTAGGAAACGTTACACAGGGAAATAGGGCGGAATCTATCAAAAGATTGGGGGTTTGGGTCTTTGGGGATAAGAGCTAAATGAGAGGACTTAATGTTGCTGCCCAGTTTTCATTTTGTAAAGTAGTTTTTTGCCATTCTAATATAATCTTTCTTAATAAGTTCCCAATGGGTTTTGTAAAAGGCCACTGTAAATCCATCAGGGCCTGGAGCCTTATCCGATGGCATGCTGTGAATAGTCCTTTCTATTTCCTCCTTCGTGATCTCCTTTTCTAATTCTGTGTTTTGTTCCTCTGAGATTTTGTTCTCTATTATATTTAGAAAATCCGGATTTTCTTTGTAATGGGGATCAGCGGATAGAAGATTTTGAAAGTGACGAGACGTTGCTTCCTTGATCTCCCCTTGCTCTGTTAGAACTCTGCCCTCCATTGCAATTTTCCCAATATTGTTCCCTGCTCTCCTCAGTTTGATACTGTTATGGAAGAAAGAGGTGTTCTTATCGCCTGATTTGAGCCAGAGGCACCTCGATTTTTGTCTTTGCTCTTCCTCTTCCGCTCGATTCTGCTTATATAGTTCCATGCACAATTCGTTTTCTTTCCTTAAGTATTCTTCTGTGTCTTGGCCCTTTTCTGTTTCTTGATTCCACTCCTCGAGTTTCATTTGGAGGTCGATTTTCCTTTTTCCTTCCTCTGTTGCGAAAGTTCTGGCCCATTGCTTGATGGCTGTCCGTAGAATTTTGATCTTTGTCTCCCATATATAGTGCGGGGAGCCCATAATTTCTGTTGCCCATTTCTCCTTTACCAGGTTCCTGAAGTCTTCACTGTTTTCCCACGCTCTGTTATATTTAAAGGGTATTGGTCCCATATTTTCTCCTTTAACCAGATGCAGTGCCACTGGTTTATGATCTGATATATATCCTTGTATTACTGTGCTTTGGATCCTAGAAAAGTTGGCCACAATTCTTTCTTGAACCAAAATACAGTCCAGCCTCTCTTTGATGTTGTTTTTACCAGTTCTCTTGTTTGACCATGTGAAGCGCCCGTTCTGAGGGGGAATGTCCACGAGGCTGTGAGTTTGGATGATTTTTTCTAATGCATCCCTTGAGGGATCTGCAAAAAAGTTTCCCCCCATCTTTTCTTCCGCATTTCTTATTAAGTTCAGGTCTCCTCCCAGGAAGATATTTCTGTCCTGAGCATTCATTAAATCCATGATGATTGACTCCCAGCAAGAGGCTTTTTCTCTATAGTGGGGGGGTGTGTAGACATTGTATATTGTGTATTCTTCAGTCTTTGATATGTTTTGCATATCTGTTCTTAGCCACCATTTATTCTGTCTGCTATCTTGGAGTTTCCATTTACTTTTGTCCCATATTGTTCCTATTCCACCTGAGGCGCCTATTGCACTCAATCCTATTCCTTCATAGCTTTTGCTTCGCTTAACAGTGTTTTGAAAATCCTGATCATTGATTTTGGTCTCCTGGAGTAGAAGAAAGTCTGGGTGTTTCGATTTGAGAAGGTCTCGGACTGCATTAATTTTTAGGGAGGAGCCCATCCCCCTACAATTCCAAGAGACCAGATTCATCCTTTACTTTGTTTATTGTGTATTCCACTTTTCTCCTTCGTCTTCTCCCCGCTCCCCTTGGTCTTGTCTAGATATGTATCCATTGGCTGCTGGGTACCTGTAGCCATTTCCTTTGCTGCGTTCTCATCCCTTATCTCTTTGTTTGACTTTCTTCCTACTTTTCTGGGTGGGTCGGTGGATGTGATATTTTCCTTTGTCTTGTTCCTTGTTAGGATTCTCTCAACCGTTGGGGGCGGGGAGGCCGGGGGGGGAGAGGGAGGGGTTGCTGTAGGGCCTCTCGGAGAGGGGGGGGGGGATGGAGGGTCCTCTGCTGATAGGGATTCGAAAGGGTTGGAGGAAGAGGGAATAGAAGGGCCAGGTCCGGATGGATGGGAGGGGGGGGTTGGGGTTTCATTTAGGGGTTTTGAGACAGTTCCAGGGGGTGGATTTGACTTTTTCTTCTTGACTTTTTCCCATGTTTCTTCCGGAGCTTCAACATTATCAGAGTCCATTGGTTTATTTTTACTACATCTATTAGCAAAATGCCCGTATTCATGACATACCTTGCATTTGAACGGCAGCTGCTCGTAGTCCACTTGCTGTATGTGCGTCCACTGGTCTACCTTGAGTTTGATCGCTTCCGGTAATCCTTTCCCCAAATCCACTTCTACACATATCCGGGCACATGCATGCATGTTCTCCCTTGGTTCCGATCTATCAATATATTTCCCCACAGCGTTTCCTATAGCTTTCACCGATTCATCTCCCCAGCAGTGGAGAGGCAGATGGGGAAGGCGGACCCAGACCGGGACAGCACTGGGGACATCCATCTCGGGATCAAAGTCGGGGGTCCATCTGTTGAGATACAGGCCTCTTGTGTCCATGAAGTAAGGACCATTCCTGAAGATGAGATTACGGTCTTCCACCGTTTCGAAGAGGAAGGTGAAGAATCCCCTCCCGCAGAACCTTATTGCTATCTTACCTTGGACCATTGAGTTCCAGTTTCTTTCCACCCAGCGTTGGATTGTGCGGGGTGAGGGCCATAGTCCGGTGAACTGGCCAACCAGGCCACGATCTGCCAGGGCAACTGCAGCTCTCCTCGGGAGGGCAGGAGGGAGCGAAACTTCCGGGATTTCATCGAGCTTCTTAATGAACTTTGTGGTTGTAGGGCGGATTTTCTCTGAGGTGTGCTCTTTTGTGAGAGAGGCAAACATCTTCTCCAAATCTTCCTGATCATGGATTGGCGGATCCATTGCAGGAGAGGACAGAAGCGCAGGGGGCGCTCCAGCAAAAGGCTAAGGGGAAGGGCCGCAGGCCCCCAATGAGACGGGCAGGAGGCCCCAGGGTGGGAAAGGGAACGAGCAGAGGGGGAAAGCAGCCCAGCAGCAGCGCTGCCAGGCGCAGGCACGCTGAGGGAACGCACGTAGCAGCAGCTAGGGTTGTCGAGCGCGCGCGGGAGCCAGCCGATCTCCGGGTGGTTGGTTTTTCTTATTTTTTTTACTATTATTTAAATTTAGTTATTTGTAAGTTGATTGGTTTAGGTCTTATTATGGGTTGTTTAGTAACTTTACTAATTGTTTTTTTGTTTTTAGTCTTTTAGTTTTTATTTTTTTCTTTTTTTTCTTTTTCCTATTATTTCCATTTTTCGTGAATTATAGTTTTTTCTCCATATTTTTAATTTAACATGACTTATTATTATATTAAAAACATATTTTAATAAATTTAATTATTAAAAATTACATATATTAATAAAAATAAAACACATAAATATATATGAAAAATGAAAGATATATATTAATGTGTATATATGTTAATATAAACCATATTAGTTAATCATTTTTCTTAATTTTTGATGATGACCTTCAACAATAAAATATTTTATTAGTTGTTTTATTTTCATGATGACATTTTTGTCTTTAATACTTTTTAGTTTAATTAAGTTATATTTAAGCAAAGGTACATACTACTATGTAGACCTTGTTTGAATACCATTTTAATTCTATTTTAGATATATTCTTTCTCCTAAAATTTTTGAATATACGTTACCTTTTTTTGTTATCACTTTCAAAAAAAGGGTCTAATAATATATTTCTATTTTATATTCTTTTTTATAAATTTTATTTATAAATATTTATATTGTAGACACCTAATCATTGGGATTGGGTGAATATATGTAAAATAGTGTAAATAGAAAATAAGGAGAATAGGGATATGAGGATACATTGGGAGATGAAGCCTAAGAGTCTCTCCCTCCATGTATATATCTATGATCAGCCTTAATGGAAAAACACAATTTGTTTGAGGAGTTACCTCATGGACTAACATGGTATCAGAGCCAACTCCAATTTTTGCTTCCCTCTCTACCCTTGTAACTCCATACTGCCTATATTATGCCTATTTTGCAGAACTGACACCTATGTTATTGCTCCATTCTCTGTGTTAAGCACTAATCTATACCGAAATCTAGGTTATTGGAGGGTTGAATTTGTGCTTCCTGGAAGTGTTGTGGTGCGATGAGATTTCTCCATGTTGCACGAATGGTGTAGTGATATGTTGTATGTTGATTTTTTATAACTATGGCATCGAATATTGTTGGGCGTGAATCCCCCCAAGGCATGTTTTGGGGCTTAAAGCCCAAGTTTTGGCTAAGTCCATTGTAAAGACTCCGCAATTTGTGGGCGTGAAGGGCAAAGTTGTAATAGAGTCATAGGGTTATCCGCCTTTGTTTTTGTAATGTAATGTCAACTTGAAAGATCTACCCATGGTCTGCAGACCATGGGATTGTATAAATAGAGCGAGGCCCTAAGTGTAAAAAAAGATCTAATAGAATAGTCTGATGGATTGATGACGAAGGAATAGAAGCATTGAGTCGAAGTGTAAGTCATGTCTTTGGGTCATAGAGTAGGAAAAGGCTCTGCAACTGAGTGCGTAGAGGCCTAATAGTTCGCAGCTGAGGGCACGGACCCCTGCAGTTGAGTGCGTAGGGAAGGTCGAATCTGTAACTGTGGGAAGAATTAATAAAAGAGAAGTTTTACCATATTTTTGTGTATCTTTTCCTATTTTATGTATTATTGGGTATGAATTTCACGTTTACTATTTATTTACTGCGCGAACTCATATGAATGGCCTGAATAAGTAAATATAATATAAGGCATTTGTTTGTACATGAAGATAACTAATTGTTATAAGAAGATAAGTAAGATTTCAGGTGTGACCTAGGGAAATAGTACAAATCACTGCTCCAACAGCGCAAAAGCCCCACAACCCCTCGTTAGGGTCACGTGAAGGTGAATATATCAGGGCACGAAGGCCAGGGAAGTGCGCGAAGAGACTCACAGTTGGACCAAATCACCCCCTCAAACATCTGAAGGGTGCAGAAACCTGGTTCCAGCACCCCCCCATACTACTTCAGGTGAGACCTCAGTCTGCGCTTTGCAGACTGTTGCCAAAAGGGCCAGTAGTATAGGGATTTGTTTGGCTAATTAACTCTGAACCTAGGTCAGGCCACAACAAGCTAATAAATGGTTCCATTGCCGGGACTAGGATCTGCATAGAGATGTCTAACATCGTACCATTGGAATCCAACAAAGAAAGAAATTGAAGGTTGGTTGGACAAGAGAATTCACGAGTTAACGGCAAAAGAGAACAGGAATTCGTGGCTATCAAAAGAAGAGTGGTTAGACTGTTACTTGTACACAGAGATCCATGAAATTTTCTTCGCACCTTTCCCTACTAAGTTGTACGAGTGGATTGCAAAGCTAGCAGATAGCCAAGGGAGGTGCAAGCTTGACAATCCTATTGTGTGGACCCCAGAGTTGGTGCACATATTGGAAGCATCAGAGGATAAGATCGCACACGTTGTTGATCATTGGCTCAATCAAATTGTAGGAGGATTCATTACTGAGTTCGTGGTAGATAATTCAATCAAATATAGCGAGGCAAAACGACACTTTCTCAAAGGATCGGGAGGTAAGTACGTTAAGTCTCTGAACACTTGGATTAAAATGCTACTATGTGAAAAGTGGGTTATGCGAATACATTAATGTTCGGGGCTACACGAAGTGGGAGAATTTACAGAAACGAAGGTAGTGTAGAACTAGAAACTAGCCCCTTGATTTCACCTCTGTGAGGGAACGAGGAAGAGCTCGTGAAGGTCTCACCAATAAGTGCGATCAATTTGATAAGGCAGAGGATTCCATGCATACCACCCCCACCCACACCACCACCATTTTCACCACCTTCACCCCCATCTTCACCCATACCACCTCCACCACCACCATAAGTTAATATGGTGAGTGCGATAAAGTTTTCAGTGTTCAAGGGAGTAGGAAATGAAGATCCAAACCAGTCTTGGTTCATGATAAAGGCTGTATGGGAAGCACAGGGAGTTACAGATGACAATATAAAGAAAGCAACATTGGTCATCACTCTGTAGGATTGCGCGCTGACCTGATATATTAATCATTCTAATGACAATCCGAATGTAGGGATCGTAGATATCCAAACTGTATTGAACAGAGAATTTAGCAGGCCGAAGTCAGAGGCGCAGTCGATCATTGGCTTCAAGGAGATCATGATGCTACCAGGAAAGACTCCTTGGGAGTTGGATCAGAGACTGGAGTGCACAATTCGCAAAGCTAATATGACTTTGACGGATGGATAACACCACAAATGGTTTGTAGCATCGCTAACTCCGCATTTAAGGAACGCGTTGTCACAACAGAGGCTAACAACTCAGGACGATGCCTTGAAGATTGTGATGAGGCTGCATGAAACCCCAATACAAGATCCTAACCTAGGAGTTCAGTAGATCCACCTGTAGCTGAAAAACTTGTGCCTTGAGATGCAAAGTTTGAAAAAAAACATGACAGCTTGCCTAGAAGTGCATGACGAGGTATGGTGTCTTAAATGTAAGGGTCAAGGTCATCACAAGGACCATTGCCCATTGTTCTCTAATTACCTCATGGGAGGAGGACCAATGCCATTAAGACCAGAGGCATAAGTAGGACCTAGCGTGAAGCCTGTGTTGTGGTGCGCGATTTGTCAAATAGGAGGAAAGCATGTACAAATAACTGCCATTTATTGCAGAAGTACATGAAGAATTTGCAATAGTTGTTCTGTAATTTCTGTAGATCAGTGGGACATGATGAGCACACTTGTAGCAGCTATGAACTAATGATGGATAGGACTCCCACCTACGGAATTCAGGCTAAAACACGGCCCATTGACTAGAACGTGGGAGTGGTGCAAACTAGATTTCAGGGGCGCGGACGAGGCTGAGGTGGAGGAGGACTTGGAAGAGGTCGCAGACAGCTGATATGTTACAATTGCGGAGGGCCAGGACATTATGCCCGTGATTGTATGAATCCAAAGTGTCCATCATGCTTGTATTGTACATTGTTTGATCATGAGATGGAGGATTGTCCCACACTCATAGCATAGTTGCGCAACTAAGGAAACCTTCATGGAAGCCAGGAAGAGCTTCGTTGATGCCTCCACTTCAGGAAGCAAAAACAAAGCGGAGCTAGAAATGGACCCCTCGATGCTTATGACATTCCTGGAAACACGCATGAAATTGTTGTGTGACAGCAAGGCTGTAAAGGGATTACAGGAACTCATAAATAGATGTGTTGGGACCGCACCAAGAGAACCGCGTGTAGTCCGGAAGATTGGAAAGCATGCGACGAGGACGGGAAGAGAAATGAGATTGACCGCGTAGATTGGGAAATATGAGATGGACCAAGTGATTCTGAACATAGGATCGAATGTGAACGTTCTGCCGAAACAGACATGGGAGCGCATGGGAAGGCCTACGCTACAATGGTCTCCTTTCCAAATTCGAATGGCGAACCAGCAAAATATCCTACCGATGGGAAGATTGTAGAGAATCACTGTGGATATTGAAGGACCAAGCACGCTAGCAAATTTTGAAGTGATAGAGATTTTTTATGACAAAAATCCCTACCCCACACTATTAGGAATAGATTGGGCCACTGACATGAACAAGGTGATAAATCTAAAGAAGTGTAAGATGATTTTTGAGAAAAAGTCTCTATGTGTAGCCGTACCTTTGGACACTACAGAAGCATCGCCCTACATAGAGCCAGTGCGCAACTATGAAAGAGACGATGACTTAGATTACATCTACAAGATAACCGCGTGAGAGTAGGACTGGGTAAATCCCACCGCGGATGAACGAATCTCATGGGAGCATGAAACCTCCTGTACATCGGATTTAGATGAAGAGATAGAGTGATGGCAGAACATGTTACACAAGGTAACCATGCTAAACTACAACATGATGACAAGATCACTACGTTGCGTATCAACAGAATTAAGGGATCTGCCTACGTATGATGGGTTAAGCAAGGTTAATGCCTTCTTGAATAGATTTGAAAGAGAGGTGTCGAAACAACAACGTTTCGAAGCTCTGAAATGGGTGATACATGCTACACCCGCAAGGTGGTGGGGTACACACCAAGGAAGCTTTGAGGACTGGTGCGAATGTAGGAGAATGATGCGCATGTGGTTTGGGAAGCCTCAGATGCGATTAACTGACAATATTGCCAGATGAAACACTCAGCGCGTGCACCTGTCCAAATGGATATAGGCATATCTTAAAAAACATGCGCAAATGCAGACAAACTTTGCATTAGGAGACATGGTCAATAAGCATGTGCGAGAAAGGAAATTGTGCTAATGACCGCTCCGGTTGGAACAATGGAGTATGGAAAGAACAAGTGTGCAAAAGGTTATCCACGCAACAGCCTTTAACAAAGTGTGCGAAGTGCTAAACAAGGTATATGATGTGCAGCAGACTGATTGGGACCTATGTGTACTAACGGTTATGCGGACTTATAGGACAATGCACAAGAAACTGACGAAGTAGACGCCTCCAGGGCTGGAGTATGGAGCAAATGTTGTAATCCCCATAGAGTATAAAAAGCCTAGTGCACGCATAGTAGCGCTAGTAGATATGACAGCTCACGGAGTCTTGGAAGAAGGGATCGCGTATCTAAATGAAACAAAACGCTTGGGACCTAAGGAAGAAATCTGACAGGGTGATCTTCTTCTACAAGAACTTATGAAAAAAAGGGTGTGATTAAGGGAGAAAAGCGCTCTAGGGGAAGCGGAAGTCAAGAAGCGGGAGGATGAAATAAAGAAGGATTTTCTCGATAATAAAACTAGGGTGATAAAACAGGGTGCGCATGATTACATTGACGAATTTGGGGACTACCGCCGAGAGTTGATCAACTTGATGCCTTGGATTGGACCGCATATTACTAAAGGGATCACCCATGGTGGTGTGTTGCAGATGATACAATGTGCGACGCAGCTAGTAAGAATCGAAGGTGGATGTTTTCCAGGAAAAGTGATGGATGACCGGTTGAAACCCTATACATGTGGTACGACCACCTGACTAGCCATGGGAAGTGTTTGGTCAATTTAGTGTATTCTAAATTTCTATTTAAAATGTCAATCCAGGATTCATAAACTGACAAAGTGAAGTGTACTATATGTACTAGATAACCATTTCCTTAGTCTTTTGTTGTTTTTGAGTTTTCTAGTTTGTTTTTGGATTTATCTTTTCCTAATGTGTGATGGTGAAAATGAAAGTTAAGTGTGGATGGTGATGGTGATTTCTACAGTGATTTCCCCAAACTTAAAAGTGATCAAAGAGAAAGCTTTAAAACAACTGTAATGAAATCAATTCTTAAGAGGAAGTAAATGTATCAAATAGTGAACTAATGATAATGGCCCAGTATCCTTGCTGCTGAAAAGAAAGTAAAAACTGAACTTAAGGCAACTCAAATTAAAAGCAAAGCAGCTAATTCACATTACTTCAACTCTTCAGGTCCTTTACCCTTCAGCTCAATCTACCTTGTGGGAAGCAATCATGAACAAGTCAAGTAATATGATATCTAAATGGCAAGAAATTAAATTGCATAAAGGAAACTAATCACACTACTTCAACTCTTCTGATCCTTTACCCTTCAGCTCAATCTACATTATGGGAAGCAATCATGAATAAGTCTAAGCAATATGATAACTAAGTGGCAAGAAATTAAATTGCATAAATGAAACTAATCACACTACTTCAACTCTTCAGATCCTTTACCCTTCAGCTCAATCTACCTTGTGGGAAGCAATCATGAACAAGTTTAAGCAATATGATAACTAAATCACACTACAATAAGTAATATTCTGATTCCTTACTAATAGAGTCACTTGACTATAGAAAGAAACCATAAACAAATGAGTAGTATGATGTCTAAATAGCAGAAAAAGAAATAAGAAAATCACAACTTGAAAAAGGACAGTGCTGGAATTAAACTTCAGAAAATGGAAATTAGCAGGAAGGACAAGATGATCTCATATATCAATAGTTATCAAAAAGATGAAAATTTGCCCGGGCTGCCTAAGAAAACCTGCAGAAAAACGTTGATCAGCTGACAGCTATAAGAAAACAAAAGTGAAAATATAAACAGCAGTGAATTAAAAACATCAAAACAACATGTTATATACAAGCTAGTAATTATAAAAACAGAAACATAATAAAATCAAATGACAACTATACAGGGCTTTAGTGCGCAGGGGCCCTCTGCCACCTCAGCCAGTCAACGAACAGTCACAAGAACAAGCTCAAGAAAGTAATCTTCTCATGTATTAAAACAACAGCAACATATATAAAACAGAGTACAGTGCGGTGATAATAGAAAACAGTTCAAAAATTACATTCCAAAAAGCTCCTTTACAGCGTTCATCAATGCGTTATTTATAATGAAAAAGTGCTGAACTGACTAACTGAATCCTATGTTATTAACTGCGTTGCCAAAGACACGTAGATCTCCTCAGACGAGATCTAGCATAACTGTCATCATGCCTATTAAATCTTCGGAGTGATAGCTGTTGGATTCAGGTTACAGGGATGATCTCCAGGTGTGCCAATGTCTCCGTGGGCTAAGGACTGGGCCACGTAAACTCTCACGTGCTCCAAACAGAGACTTGCCACCGCTAAATACCTTGGTTGGCTTTGCCTTTGACCCTTGTTGACCGTGACCTTCTATGGATGATTTGGCAGATTTGAAGGGACACGTTCCATGTACCCGTCACCTGTAGCTTGCCCATGTGGCTCGTTTCTTCATAGGACACCTGTAGCATAGCTTTTAACAAAATAGCTGCGGAATCCTGTGTTGGCTGCGGAAACTTACAAGTTTCCGCAGCTGCCTGAACAAAAATCTAAACCAAACAACAGTCATAAGCATAGTTAGAAAACCATGTCAGAAGCTCTTTTTAGAATATAATGCAATGATTTAACAGCTTGATGAATGAAGTAAGTGGGAAAAAGAAGGCTGAGAGGGTGTATAGGAAGATGTAGGTTTGAGGCTCAACATACCCCCATTGTGAAGGTGTTGCATGTCCTCATGCAACCAAAATTTAGTTATTTCCCTCTAATCCGTATGCTCTGAGGCTTCTGCTAGGACATCTAACCCTCTTTTCTTCCTCTTTGATGCTAACATCATCCTTGGTTTCCTGACTAGACATTTGAACTTGAGATTAATCAATGCTCTGCTTAACTTTTTGCACTTCTTCTTCAGTTTCCTGTTTTTCTTTTGCCACAGTCCTAAATGGAGCATAGTGTTATCACGGAAAATCTTGTCTACTTTACTCTACTCTTTGAGTGCTTCATTTTCCTGTTTGATATGCCTATTTAGGACTTCTAGTTCAAATACTTCCTGTTTCAAAGACTGGACTTGTGCATCTAGTGGCAGAGTGGTACTTGGTCCTGCAGCTGATTGTTCTAAGGACTCCACGTAGTTATATGCATCTTTCTGATTAGGATCTACCTCAGGTATCTTTCTCGGACTAGGCTCAAAATCTGGTGGAGGAGGAGGACTGTTCTCTCTTTCCGGCCGAAAAGGGCTTTCATCATGTGGAGGACTTGATTCAATGCTTGGCTGGGCTGGAGATTTCTCAATTGTCTCTTCACCTAAATCAATAAAGTGAGACTGTTTTTCTTGGTTTTTATTCACTTTTCCTTTTAGCCTAGTGCTCCTCCTTAAGTATAGACTAGTACTCTTCTCTTGCGCACTTTGTTTTCCTTTTTGCTTTTTCTTTGCTATAACAGCATCTTGAAGATGTACTAATATTTCTGACAGAGGTTGATAATCCTCCTCTATGGATTGCTCAGGGGATGGATAGACTTATTGAATGGTTCCTTTGCCTTTTTCTTTCTTCTGTTTCTTATTTTTAGCTCTATCTTCTTCTTCTTTTTGGACAGTTTCTTGAATTTCTATTGTAGGTGAGTCTTGGACTGTAATGTTCTTTTCTTTCCTCCTACTTTTCCTTGGAATCTTTGGTGGACTGCTTCCAGAGGCCTCAGACGGCTCTTGGAAGTAGTTTCTTGTCAAAAATTGCTCCCAAGTATCCTTAGTTTTCTTTAACTGGTCCTCAATAAGAATTTTTATGAATCCATGATGGTAGAGATGAGATTCAATGTTGCCTATGTGTTTTTGAACTGTAAAACTCATCTTTTTCAAACTCAATAACAGAAAATGAGGCAAATTAAGAGTGTGACCCTCTATGAAATTCATCATAAGTCTAGCATGATACATATACATAGAACCCAAACGACCTTCACACGTGATAAATTTCTGGATGACTAACAGTAGACTAGACCATTCCTCTTTTATTGCATGAACAGGGATGCCTCTTGTAAATACGGTGGTATCCATACCTTGGTTTTGTAGCATGATTCTCCATATTTGATCGTCACAACTTCTATTTTTAAACCACCTTTCACCTTCTTGAGGTAGGCCTGTGGCAGCTGCTACTGTGGCCTCAGTCACTGTAAACTTTAAGTCTCCAATCTCCACTGTTTGTCCATCAAAAGACCATGCAAAAGCTTTGGTCACCTCCTTGTTATGGCCTTTAAACTTTTGGATAAATCGTAGCCATCTGGCTTTCTTCAGCAATTCCTTAGTTTGAGGATAACCCTCCAAGTATTTCGGTCCTTCTGGCTCAGCTCTCAGTAATTTTCCCATCTGTTGTTTTAAATTCCAACTGAGAGTTCTTCTGCGTGTGAGGGTTCAGAAAAAAAAAAACGGCTCTGTTACAGGGTTTAGGATAGACTGTAGTGACTGCAGTCGGGGTTTTAGGATGACTGTAGTGACTGCAGTCAGAAATGGAGAACAAACTGTAGTGGCTCCAGTCGGAAATGGAGAACAAACTGTAGTGGCAGTACTCGAATTACCAGAGGAACAGAGGGTGAGCAGCAGTGAACAAGTTCAAAATAAAATGCGGATGCATGTGAGAGGTATGGTATTAGTGGAGTGGTAAATGAATGGAATCGGATTGATGACTGTGTATGAAATTTTTACACGTCTCAATAGACAGCTGCGGAAATTATGGCTAAGAAGAACTGTAACACAATAGGTCATGTCTCAAGAGTACGGGTAATAAATGGAAGTGCAGTCAGTCTTGAGTTTAAACTCAGAATTATCATGAAACCGTTGGAGAAATGAATGCAAGGTGTGTGAAGTGCTATCGTGGAATAGGAGTGGTAGTGGAGCTATCGTATCAAAACATTGCACATAGTAGAACTTGTTATGGTTTGATAACTATGTGTAATTATGACTTGAATTGTTATTTGATAAAGATTTTTGATCATACCTTTGGAAACTTTGTCAATTTTTCCTCAAGGCTTCTAACCAATTGCTCTTCCTTGATCTCTTAGAGATTCCCCATGTCTTTAGCTCAATTACACTTGCATTTCATGATTATGGCACTAACAGTTGACTGTAAATTTGAAAACATAGTGATGATGGCTGCGGAAATCGTTTCTGGCTGCGGAAACTGCTTTTGGCTGCGAAAATGGTGTCCAGCTGCGGAAACTGAGACAGCACCCCCTTAACTGCACAAAGATAGTTAGAGAAGAACTAGCTGAATGAAAATAGTCCTGAAAGGGACTTTTATTGATGAAGTGAAATGGAATGAGTGGAATGAAATGAAAATGAAGTGGAGTGAAGTGAAATGGTAATGAGAGTGAGATGGAGGTGAAGTGAGATGGAAAATGAAATGGAGTGAAGATGGAAAGAGAAGGAGAGGAGAATTTTTTTGGAAAATATAGAGTGTCAGGTGTCCTTGACTTTCACTCTACATTTTCTGTATAAGACTGCCAATCTATGATTGGTTTTCAGGCTTATACGATTTTTTATTTTTTTTTACTGAAAGAAACAAAGACTAGGCTGATAGGGGAGAAGGATTCTTCTCCACCAGCCTTATTGCAGAATTCTCCTGGAACATTTTGAAAAATTCCTCTTTTGAGAGTGGCTTATGATAAATTTTCAATCGGTGGCCATTCACAATGAGAGGAGTTTGAAATTCATCAATAGTCTTGATTCTTACCGCTCCATTGTTAAAGACTTTGTCAATCTCATATGGCCCAAGCCAATGAGTCTGAAATTTTCCTTTCAAGTCTTTAAACTTGGAATCAAACAGTAATGTCCAATCTCCTTCTTGAAACTTTCTCTCTTTGATGTATCTGTCATGCCACTTTGCTCTTTGATGTTGAACTAGATCAGTCCTTAAAATTGCATCTTGTCTAATCTCATCGAGCTCATTCAGCTGCTCCATTCTGTGCTTTTTGGGCTTTTGATAGATTCATCCCCAACTGGACTGCCATCTTGAAAGTCTTGATTTGAAACTCAATGGGGAGCAGGACCTCCTTCCCATAAACAAGTTCATAGGGAGAATGTTCTGTTGTATTCCTCCATGTAGTTCTGTAGGCCCATAAGGCTTCAGGAAGCCTTTCTGCCCAATCTTTTCTGTGTAGATGAACAGTTTTGGTGATGATGCTTTCAAGAACTTTGTTTGTAGATTCCACTTGGCCATTTGCTTGCGGATGGTAAGGAGTAGATTTTCTATGCTTTATTTTATATTCTTCCATCAGCTTCTCCATCAAGTTAGATGTAAATTAACTTCCCTGATCTGTCACAATTTCTCTTGGGACATCAAAATGAGTAAAAATATCCTCAAAAAGAAATTGAACAACTGAATTTTCAGTGGCAGAAGGCAATGCTTTGGCTTCTACCCATTTAGTGACATAATCAGTGCATACCAATATATACTTCTTTTGTTTAGATGGTGGATTAATGGGTCCAATGAAATCTAAAGCCCATTTTTCAAAGGGTTTGATGAGTACCTGTGGTTGTAATGGCATTTCATTTGAAAGAGTCGGTCTCCCAACTCTTTGGCAACTGTCACACCTTCTGACATATTGTTTTGCTTCTTTGAAAAGGGAAGGCCAATAATATCCTAAAGAAAGGATTTTATAGGCCGTCCTTTTGTCAGCAAAGTTTCCACCACATGGTTCATCATGACATGCCTTGAGGATGTCAGACATTTCATCTTCCCGAACATATCTTCTGATCACACAATCTAGCCCTGTTTTAAACAATTCATTAGAAATCCATGAATAACATGAGATCTCCTGAATAATTTTTCCTTTTTCACCAGGAAATAGATGTGGAGGTAGCTTCCCTGTAACCAAGTAGTTAGCAATATCTGCATACCAAGGAGTCTTAGTAGTTACTGCAAAAAAATATTCATCTGGAAACTTATCCTCTACAGGAGAATCTTCGTTAGTATTTTGGATTCTAGACAAGAAATCAGCTACTGTATTTTGTTTCCCTGGTCTATCCAACACAGTGATATTGAATTCTTGTAAAAGTAAGAGCCATCTTGTAACTCTGCCATTAGTAACAGGTTTATTCATAAGATATCTAATTGTAGAATGATCAGTATGGACAAAAGTTTCATAGCCGGTTATATAGTGTCTAAACTTATTGATTGCATGAACAACAGCTAAGAACTCTTTCTCAGTCACAGTATAGTTTAACTTAGTGGGAGTCAAATTTTTACTAGTGTAGTAAATGGCATAAGGAACTAAATCATTTTGTCCTAACACAGCTCCTAGAGCTGTATCTGAAGCATCTGTGGAAATATGGAAAAGAAGTTTCCAATTTGGACCTCTCAAAATGGGTGCTTCAGATATTCTTGTTTTCAAAGTTTCAAATGCAGATTGACAATCAAGATCCCATTTGAATTCACAATCTTTTGTAAGTGATTTGAAGAGTGGAGATGCTATTTTGGTGAAGTTTTCAATAAATCTTCTATAGTATCCAGTAAATCCAAGAAAACTTCTAACATCTTTTTGACAATTTGGAATAGGAAACTTGGAGATGACTTCAACTTTTGATCTATCAACTTTAATCCCATCTCCTGAAATATGATGTGCTAAAACAATCCCTTCAGTAAACATCATAAAGCATTTTTCATGACTTAATGAGAGGTTTGTTTCTTTACATCTTATAAGGACTTTTTCCAAATTCTCTAATGCCTCTTCAAACGAATTACCATAAACTGTAAAATCATCCATATAAACCTCGACACAATCATGGATTAGATCAGAAAAGATTCCTAGTACTGCCCTTTGAAATGTTGCGGGTGCATTACATAATCCAAAAGGAAGTACTCGATAAGAAAAAGTTCCCCATGGACAGGTAAATGTGGTCTTGTCCTGATCTTCAGGTGCTACATGAATCTGATTGTAACCACTAAAACCATCCAAAAATGAAAAATACTTTTTGCCTGCTAAAGTATCTAATACCTGATCAATAAAGGGTAAAGGAAAGTGATCCTTCAAAGTTTCTTTGTTCAATTCCCTGTAATCAATGCATACTCTCCATTTACCATTCGTTTTAGGTACTATAACCAAAGGAGAAACCCATCGGCTATCTGAAATTGGATAAATGAAGTTCACATTAAGTAACTTTTGGAGCTCTTCTTTCACTATCTCCCTAAGGTTTGGATTCATCCTTCTCTGAGGTTGTCTGATTGGTCTAGTGTTTTCCTCAATATAGATGTGATCAATGCAAGTCTTAGGGTCAATACCTTTCATATCAGTATACTCCCATGCAAATGCAGTAGAATGTTTTTGCAAGATTTTGGTTAGTTCTTCCTGTTGTGATCTTTCCAAATTTTTGTTGATATTCAATGTTTTTCCTGGAAAGATCTCAATGGCGGAACTCCCAAATTCTTCCATAGAGAAAAGAGACATTTGTCTAGATGATAGATACTCAATGTCAGAATCTAATTGAAATTGTGTGTGGTCATATTCTGAAGATGTTTCAAAATTTTCTAATGTGTTCAGAATTTGACTATCTTCACTAACTTCAGAAATGGTAAAGACAGGTTGTATAGTATCTTCATCATCAATCCATTCATCGTCTCCTATTTCTGTGATTGCTTTTGCTGGAGGATACATATTGAATTTCTTTGTCGAATTACCATCAGAAATATACATATCCCCAGACCTACAACTGATGAAAGCATCGGCTGTGGCTAGCCAAGGTCTTCCTAAAATGAGAGGATGTCCTCCTAAATTACTCTTGGGAGTTAAAATCATGAAATCCACTGGATATTCACAAGAGTCTAAGGAGACTGAAATGTCTTCTAATACACCATCTGGTTTAATAATTGATCGATCTGCAAGTTGCAGTAAAGTAAGTGTAAAGAGAAGATTAGGAAGTTTCAGCTGTTCCATAGTTTGTCTACTCATAATGTTGATAGCAGCCCCTAAATCAATCAAAGTATTTGGAATTTCAACCCCATTGATATGTGTTTTGACAATTGGAATACCGGGATCTACATACTTCTGCATAGTAATTTTTCCCATCATGATGTCTGCAATTTTCCCTACCAGGTGGATTCTTCTTGTGTCTCTAGGTTTCCTTCCTATTATTTTAAGACTCAACTCCTTTATTGTTTTTGCTAGAATAGGAATCTCTTTAATGGCTTGTAACAAGGGAATCTTGATACAGACATTCTTCAATTCATCTAGAAAATCATAGTCAGGCAACAAGATTTGTTTTTCTACCCCTTTGTCAATTTGTAATCTTTCAGGAAAAGGAGGTGTGGATAAAGATACATGTTGCTCAACTATAGGAGTTGTAGGGGTTAGTTCGTCTTTTTCTTTTTGAGTGTTTGGGTTTTGAAGAGATGCTTCAGAACCCTTAAGAGATTCTTCCTCAAAAATGCTTTGATTTTGGGCATCTATAGAAGGTTTATCTAGAACTCTACCAGATCTGAGTTGTACATCATTGAGAGGAACAATCATATAGGCACGAAATTGTTGACCTTCTATCATGTAAGCATTTTGAGGGTTTTTATTATTGGGCTTTGGCAATTGCTGAGAAGGAAGTTGATTTGACTTCTGTTGGAATGGAAGCAAGAGTTGAGAATTTGAGTTTTGTTGAGAAGGTTTTGTTGTTGAAATGGCAATGATAGTTGTGGGCTTTGATTTGGAAGTTGTGGAGCTTGTTGGTTTTGAAAAAATGGAGGATATTGATAAATTTGAGCAAATCTCCCATAAGGATTTTGCATACCTTGTACCCATGATTGAAAAGGATTTTGAGGTTGGAACCAAGGTTGTTGCCAAGGATTCCAATTTGGTGAGGGTTGAAAGTTCATAGAGTTGTTAAACCCGTGATTTTGTTGCCCCTGCCAAGGTCTCCTTGCCACAAAACAGAGAGACTCAATTGTATTTTGATCTTCTTGAAAGACAACTTTGAGCCCAGGAATTGAAGGAAAATCCTTGGTCTCATGATTCTCTGAACAGATCACACATGTTTCTACAACTTTTGCATCCAAGGGACATTCCCTGAGAGCATGTTTTTTTCTACATTTTGGGCAAAAGATGGCTAAAGCTTCAGCTTCTGCTTTCTGCTTATTGTGGATCTTAAGAGTGTCTAGTTGCTCACTAAGACTCCCTAAGATATCAGTTTTGAATTCATCAAGAATATTGCCAATCTCAGCCTTACTTACTGATCCAGTTGCAGATTTGTTTGCTCTGATGAGAGAAGGATCTCTAGGCCCTTTTCCAGTTTTAGATTTTCCTCTTGAGAGATGGACACACAGTTCTGCTATGTCATGAAGTGGAAGTTGAGATATGTCTCCTTTTCCCATCATGTTCAAAATATCTATCCATTCATCTCTAATGGCTTTTAATAGAAGGGATTTCAAGGTCTCCTCATCTAAGTTACTCATCTTTGCTCTCTTCAGATTGTATTGGAATCTTTCAAGTAAATCCTCCAAGTTTTCATCTTCCTTTTGTACCATTTTAAATACTTCATCCTTGTGGTTGGTAGGCATACAATAATCCATGTATCTATCCAAGAATGTTTGTTTCATATCATTCCAAGTCCTAATGGATTGAGTGAGTAATCCCATGAACCATTTCAAAGCAGATCCTTTCAATGTTGAAGGAAACAATTTGAGTTTTTGAGAGTCTTCCAGATAATCATAGGTTCGACACACGACCTCAAACTCAAATAGAAATGTTTCAGGATCTTCATTTCTTAACCCATGAAAGTTTGGGAGGACAGATGGTGAAATATTTTTCATTATTGCTCGAGAATCCTCATCGACTATAGGAAATCCAAATGAGTTATCTCCATCTCTATTTCCCCCATTGTTACCTCTACCTCCTCCATTATTTCCTCCTCCTCCTCCTCTACCTCTACCTCTACCAAATCCGTTAACTCCCTCTTCTGTCATGGTAGTTTTCTCAGAGATTTCAGAGTCCTCTGGTTCTTCTACTAATGGCGATCGAGGAGGAATTTCTCCCTCTTCTTCCTCAGGTGATTCTACTTCTTCAATTACAATGTGTCTCCCTGTAGAAGAAAAGAAAGAATCTTTTCCTAATTCAGATTCAATGGATGGTGAGGAAGAGTCTCCTAACTCAACTACTGTCTCTTGAATTCCAGGAATCCTAGGGCTAGGAGTGTAGGTTGGAGATGATGGAGGTGTCTCTTATCTATTCCTTGGGGTAGAAGGAGTTGTAAAAATCAAACTCTTGGCTCTAGCTAAAAACCTTCCCCTAGAATCTCTTTCTCTATGCATGTAATTTTTTATTTTTCTTCAAGTCGGGCTAATAATTCTCTTTCTGATCTTCCAAGTCACTCTAGGTGCAAGAAGAGAGCATACTCAAGAAACTATTAAACCAATAAATTTCTCTTTTCTGATCCTCCAGATCACACTAAGTGCAAGAGGAGAGCATACTTTGAGAGGTTATCAATTTTCCTTCCTTGAAATTTTCTTGTTTTTTTTTTTAAGAAATTGGCTACCTAATTTCACTTCCCCGGCAACGGCGCCAAAATGTTTGGTCAATTTAGTGTATTCTAAATTGCTATTTAAAATGTCAATCCGGGATTCATAAACTGACGAAGTGAAGTGTACTATATGTACTAGATAACCATTTCCTTAGTCTTTTGTCGTTTTTGAGTTTTCTAGTTTGTTTTTGGATTTATCTTTTCCTAATGTGTGATGGCGAAAATGAAAGTTAAGTGTGGATGGTGATGGTGATTTCTACAGTGATTTCCCCAAACTTAAAAGTGATCAAAGAGAAAGCTTTAAAACAACTGTAATGTAATCAATTCTTAAGAGGAAGTAAATGTATCAAACAGTGAACTAATGACAATGGCCCAATATCCTTGCTGTTGAAAAGAAAGTAAAAACTGAACTTAAAGCAACTCAAATTAAAAGCAAAGCAGCTAATTCACACTAATTCAACTCTTCAGATCCTTTACCCTTTAGCTCAATCTACCTTGTGGGAAGCAATCATGAACAAGTCAAGTAATATGATATCTAAATGGCAAGAAATTAAATTTCATAAAGGAAACTAATCACACTACTTCAACTCTTCTGATCCTTTACCCTTCAGCTCAATCTACCTTATGGGAAGCAATCATGAATAAGTCTAAGCAATATGATAACTAAGTGGCAAGAAATTAAATTGCATAAATGAAACTAATCACACTACTTCAACTCTTCAGATCCTTTACCCTTCAGCTCAATCTACCTTGTGGGAAGCAATCATGAACAAGTTTAAGAAATATGATAACTAAATCACACTACAATAAGTAATATTCTGATTCCTTACTAATAGAGTCACTTAACTATAGAAAGAAACCATAAACAAATGAGTAGTATGATGTCTAAATAGCAGAAAAAGAAATAAGCAAATCACAACTTGAAAAAGGACAGTGCTGGAATTAAACTTCAGAAAATGGAAATTAGCAGGAAGGACAAGATGATCTCATATGTCAATAGTTATCAAAAAGATGAAAATTTTCCCGGGCTGCCTAAGAAAACCTGCAGAAAAACGTTGATCAGCGGACAGCTATAAGAAAACAAAAGTGAAAATATAAACAACAGTGAATTAAAAACATTAAAACAACATGTTATATACAAGCTAGTAATTATAAAAACATAAACATAATAAAATCAAATGACAACTATATAGGGCTTTAGTGCGCAGGGGCCCTCTGCCACCTCAGCCAGTCAACGAACAGTCACAAGAACAAGCTCAAGAAAGTAATCTTCTCATGTATTAAAGCAGCAGCAACATATATAAAACAGAGTACAGTGGGGTGATAATAGAAAACAGTTCAAAAATTACATTCCAAAAGCTCCTTTACAGTGTTCATCAACGCGTTATTTATAATGAAAAAGTGTTGAACTGACTAACTGAATCCTATGCTATTAACTGCGTTGCCAAAGACATGTAGATCTCCTCAGCCGAGATCTAGTGTAACTGTCATCATGCCTATTAAATCTTCGGAGTGGTAGCTGTTGGATTCAGGTTACGGGGATGATCTCCAGGTGTGCCGATGTCTCCGTGGGTTGAGGACTGGGCCACGTAAACTCTCACGTGCTCCAAACAGAGACGTGCCATCGCTAAATACCTTGGTTGGATTTGCCTTTGACCCTTGTTGACCGTGACCTTCTATGGATGATTTGGTAGATTTGAAGGGACACGTTCCATGTACCCGTCACTTGTAGCTTGCCCATGTGGCTCGTTTCTTCATAGGACACCTGTAGCATAGATTTTAACAAAATAGCTGCGGAATCCTGTGCTGGCTGCAGAAACTTACAAGTTTCTGCAGCTGCCTGAACAAAAATCTAAACCAAACAACAGTCATAAGCATAGTTAGAAAACCATGTCAGAAGCTCTTTCTAGACTATAATGCAATGATTTAACAGCTTGATGGATGAAGTAAGTGGGAAAAGGAAGGCTGAGAGGGTGTATAGGAAGATGTAGGCTTGAGGCTCAACAGGAAGTATAGTCTTAGTGCTCAAGGCAGTTGAAAGGAGGCACAAGACTATAAAATACTCTTCCCAAGAGCTGTGTGATGTCGAGGCTGCGTGTAGGAGCAGAGTGTCACAAGGTCTACAACCACACAAGGGGGGTTGTGCTGCCACGCAGGTTGGCTAGAAAGGGACCGTTGTAGTCACTATTCATGATTTGATGCTTGACTTGAGACCAAATGGAGCGGGTGGCAGGCATTTAAGACACACTTTATGGGCAAGATTTGGGAAAATCTTCCTTGAAGGGAGCATTAATGGACTGGATTTGGGGGGAACAATCGAATTCAAATTTAAAAGGAATTATAAATTACAAAGGGCTTCCCAGCAAAAAAAACTTTATCATTTGTGAATTGAGATGTCGTATGCCCTGCGTATTCTGAGCCGAGATCTGGTTGCCCTATGCAAAGTGTTAATTGAGCTCGTGATTGAGAAATTGAGAGATTTCTAGACGAGCGAGACGACAACATCTGAGGAAGCTAGGGAAATTGCAAAGATGACCACTGAAGAGGCCACGCAGGCCCTAACCATAGAAGATGCCCCTGAAGACGTCGATATTGTTGCGGAAATCCATAAATCACCGTGCACGTCGAGACTGAAGAAAGACAAACAATCAATGATTTCGATGCGTGTGTCCCCATGAAACCTGCTGCGCAACAAATTAACAATGGAGGAAAAAGGGAAAGCAATTAACCTGGAAATTGGCGAGGAGGAAGAAGACCTGGAGGAGCTCATAATTGAAGAAGTTGAGGATGATGGAATCGAGGAAGAAACCAAGCTTGCGTACCCTCCTACAAAGTTGTCTGCATATATCCCCCCACGGAAGGGGAAGGTAAAAGTGCCCAAGGACCTCAACGAGAGCAAGAGATATCTCTAGACTCTGCTCCTCTCGGATGACATCATCTTTGAGGGCACGCACCTGGGATGAGTGCCGAACGTGAAGTTTGAAGATTGGGCTCTCGCTGACCACAAGAAATTCCCTCACTTACATATTGCACAGCTCATGAAGCACAAGCAGAACACCGCGATGGGGCTTATAGAATTAGAGCCGCAGAAATGGTTATGTGGAGTTGAAAAGGCAAGGTTATTAAACCTACTCTGGGTGCCGCATTACCACTACACCCCAGTGACGATCTTCGTCATCAGGCAGCTACTCTGCCTGGTGCATGGTGGGTTTTTTGGGATGGAGGAGCCCATCCCCATCACGGACCACTTAATCCATCACATTACTCGGCTCCCATGTAAAGGAGAGGACCCTGCAGACATCTTGGAGGGGAAGAGTAGCGATTTGGCCATCGTGGAGGCCATGAAGAAGAAATACAAGCTGGAAAAGAAGAAGAGGGGCTACGCGATCTCTAGTATCAACAACAGAGTAGTTAGGGTTGTGACTCAGATACTGGTGGGTAAGATCATGTGGAAGTGTCACGCGGATGAGGTACCCGCGTTGTTGGTGGCACTTGCTGAACAATGCGCAGAAGGGGTCTAATTTAACTGGTTCAAATTCTTGTGCAAAGAGTTCCTAGAGAATTTTCGCGAGGCACAGGAACAACGTAAAATGTTCCACTATGCATGGATTTTGATGTCCATAGTGTTGGTGGCGGGGGAATTGCTAGAGGATAGCTAGTTCCCTACGATTGCAAGGGATCTCTCGGAGGCCACGAAGTACGCTTCACTATGGACCACTAAGGACGTGAACCGGATCCGCGATAGTAAGATATTCTGGGTGTTCATGGAAATGAACATCAGAATGGGGATTAACTACAAGCCATGGTTATCACCCACTATCTTCAACAGCCTGCAAAGTTTTGAAAAATTTAAAGTAGACTTCCACCACATATACCTCACAGCATGCAAGGAACCTGCGAAGAAGTGGAGCGAACTACCCTTCATAGCCACCGATGATGTGATTTTTTATGTACTGGAGACGTGGCCGCCAGAATGGTGTGCCCAAAACATCATCATAGTGGAAATGTCTTCTGCACAGAAGAAGGAGGAGGAGGCAAACTATGCATGGCACAGTTGGCAGAAAAAAGAGAAGGCAAGAAGCAGTGGTAGCAAAAGGTGTAGGAGGCACGAGATGTTGCGCAGGTAGTAGAAGAATAGAAGAAGGCCGTAGTAGTAGCAACAGAGAAGGCACGTGAGCGCCAGAAGTTGCCTCTATCGAAGGAGGAGAAAGAGATGGAAACAAAGGAAGAAGAAGGCGACATGGACCCACAAACAGCGTCAACACAATTGAAGCACCAACGCCCAAGTGAGCGGACAGGGCTACGCAAGAAGGTCAAAGCAGTTAAATTGTCTATCGACCTGGTCACTCTTATTGAGGGAGATCTACATGACATAGGTGAGGCGGCGCGTGATGTCACCACCGAGGCCGTCTAGAACTTCGCGGAGGAGAATCAGATTGTGTTGGGGGCCCTCCAAGTGTAGATTCAGGAGTTGTAGGTGCGCACTCCTTAGGTTGGTACTCTTTCGACCAGCCTCACAGTAGGGACAGCTGCAGCCGAGGAAATGCTACGCGCTCGGACAACCAACACAATAATGTTGCCAGAAGGGGCACTAGTTACAACAAATGA
The DNA here is from genome assembly GCA_031772625.1 of Pinus tabuliformis. NCBI lineage: Eukaryota > Viridiplantae > Streptophyta > Pinopsida > Pinales > Pinaceae > Pinus > Pinus tabuliformis. The sequence continues at coordinate 240,816,998 of CM062809.1, forward strand.
GGCCGATAGGCCTACAGTCAGTACCTTGAAAGGCATCGGGATCAACATGGTTGCCAAGGAAAATTTTAAGGATGGAAAATTTTCTTGAAGTTTAAAACATTGGCGAATCTCACTAATCCCTAATATGCAAATTATAAATGTTTATTGATATATTTGTAAAATTATTCAAATTTATAATTATTTTATATATAGTCTCTATATAATGTTGGCGATTTTTAAGGTAAAATAATTTTATATTCTAAAATTTGGGCGAATCGTCTTTTATAAAATTGGTTGCACTCCCACGGGAGATGCTCTATGTTTTGCATGATGGGATTACCACAGAACTGCAGGCTAGGGAGAACAGCGCGTTGCAAGTGCTGAGTGAGTAGAAGATCAACATGGAATAGTTGCGCTTGCATCACGATGAGGTCATGTCTCAGAATCGGCTGATGGTGCAGGTACTTGAAGAAGCCTGCTAGATGGTCCCTGAGCTAGTCATCCCCGCAGATGCACCAGTAGAGGTGGGCATCCACATATTAGCAGCAGGGGTGCGCGAAGCATGAGAAGAAATGGCCAGTGTTCAACTGGAGCTAAACCTTTAGATAGCAGAGCTGCAGTTGAAGGTGTAGTCGTCCACTCCTCAAGAAGTAAGAGAATAGCGCGCCAGCGCTATTACATCGGGGATGGAGGAGATCAACAGTGTAGTAAGGGACTGCACCAGAACGTTGGAAGACTCATTTGAGGTCCTCACCAATCTATAGGAGGACCCTAACATCCAGAACTTAGAGATAGAGGTGCGTGAGCTCCAGCAGTAGTATGATAGCGTCAAAGGGACCGTGCAGATAGTGGCCCTCACTCAGAGGCTCGCGTGAATGCAACAGGCCAAAGTGTTTAAAGAACAAGTAGACGCAACGTGGCACAGAGAATAAGTTTTGAAGGCACATGTTCAGCCTTGGATTGACGAGGCCTTCATAATCATCACAAGGATTGAAGGCAAGCTCACACAGATGCAGGGGACATAGGAATAGATTCAAGGAAGCAGTTCCGACACCGTGGTCTCGGAACAACGTGTATAGGAGATTCAGTAGGCAGCCACTCAGTGTGATACCGACCTTGTAGTTGTTTGAGCAGAATTGGAGGGTCTTCATGCGAAGATATCCGCACCGATAGAGTGACTTGAGGGCGAGTCACGATGTTTGTGTTCGGGCACTGTTGGGCGTGGAATTCCCCCAAGGCATTTTTTGGGGCTTAAAGCCAAAGTTTTGACTAAGTCCATTGTAAAGACTCCGTGATTTGTGGGCATTGAGCTCGAAGTTGTAATAGAGTCATAGGGTTGTCTGCCCTTGTTTTTGTAATGTAATGTCGGCTTGAAAGATCTGCCCATGGTCCGCAGACCATGGGATTGTATAAATAGAGAAAGGCTCTAAGTGTAAAAAAGGATCTAATAGAATAATATAATGGATTGATGACGAAGGAATAGAAGCATTAAGTCAAAGTGTAAGTCATGTCTTTGGGTCGTAGAGTAGGAGAAGGCTCTGCAGCTGAGTGTGCAGAGGCCTAGTAGTCTGCAGCTGAGTGTGACAACCCCTGCAACTGAGTGCGCAGGACAGGTCAAGTCTGTAACCATGGGAAGAATTAATAAAAGAAAAGTTTTACCATATTTCTGTGTATCTTTTCCTGTTTTATGTATTATTGGGTATGAATTGTGAATTTACTATTTATTTACTACGCGAACTCACCTGAATGGGCTGAATAAGTAAATATAATATAAGGCATCTGTTTACATGAAGATAACTAACTGTTATAAGAAGATAAGTAAGATTTCGGGTGCGACCTAGGGAAATAGTACAGATCATTGCCCCAACAATGCGAAAGCCCCACAACCCCTGGTTAGGGCTGCGCAAAGGTGAATATATCAGGGCACGAAGGCCAGGGAAGTGTGTGAAGTAACCTGCGTGAAGAGACTCACAGTTGGACCAAATCACCCACTCAAACATCTCAAGGGTACGAAAACCTGGTTCCAACACCCCCCCATACTACTTCGGGTGAGACCTCAGTCCGCGCTTCACAGACTATTACTGAAAGGGCCAGTAGTACATGGATTTTTTTGGCTAATTAACTTTGAGTCAGGGTCAGGCCCTAACAAGCCAACAACTATGTTACTAGATGGTGGTATGACATTGAGTTCTGTGATATATATGTGTTGAGTGTTGTGTTATATTAACATTGTTATATATTACGTTGAATGGTTTTGTCAAATAGACTCACCCATACCACCGGTCATCCTACTACCATAAATCCCTCTCCACTCCACCAGACCATACCACATTCAAACAATGTCACACCTTAACATCACTCCTTTAAAACCACCCATGGTGGCTCCGCCAAAACTCATGTTTGTATCACTCTTAACGTTGTGCCATATTACTAATCCATGGTTGGTTGGTTCATTTACGTTTAATCCCACGTCGGTTTCCTCCTCCCCATACCACCATATGTTTCTCAACATATTGCCACTCTTAATACCACTGGTTGCCTCCTCCGCCATACCACAATAAATTTTAAACTATGTTGCCAAGCCCGAACCCGCCTTAGTATTATACGATTTGGTATTGCCTCCCCATACCACCATGAAAGACCATCCTCCACTTTCCAATCAATACACTACATCATACTACTTTGGTTGTAATACTTACCATAATCATTTACGTCATATGATATTTCATTTAATACCTTTGGTTATAATACCTCATATGATATTACGTTGAATACCTTTGGTTATAATACCTCCCACAGTCATTTACCTCCTGCATAATTAACGTTATAATACACATAACAATGCTCCATTTCATAATACATATATCGTTTCTCTTAATACATATACCCTCCCCCATATACTCCCTCTCCCAAATATATGCTCCCCCATATACTCCCTCCGCCACACATACCTCTGCTATAAATATATCAGGATTGTATTTTTACCACCAGAAGTGAAAATATTCTTTATATATTATCAGCATAGTACATTTTGCATACTATACATTTTTTTAAATGCATACATTGATATCTATTGTTGGAGTAGTTCTCTCGGGAAAAGAGAACTATCCTGAATGGTTAAGGAAGATAAAACACACTCTCATTTTCAATGAGTTGCGGAAATGAGTTTGTGTAGTTGAAGGAGATAATGAACCTACAAAGCCCACCTTAGATAAGGAGATTTCCATCTAGGAAAATAAGAACTGCAAGGGTTATGCCTTGATTGCAACATCTGTAAATGAAGAGGTGAGTCGCCATATTTCACCATTCTCAAATGATTTTGAAGCCTTATAGAAGTTGAAGGAATTTTATGACTCACACTCTGAACTTGAAGTTTTCTAATTGATGATTAAATTGTTCAATCTTAAATTGAAAAATGATGACCCTCTTGATTTGAAATCAAAATTTAGATCCATTATGCATGATATAAAAACCACTGGTGTTCAAATAGACATTCCTCTCATATCTTATGTCAAGGCACTATATCCCACTTATTCAAATTACCTTGAGTCATTTCAAGGAAGTGGAAACCTCAAGGAGATTACCTTTGACTCACTTGAGAAGAAGTTTGATGAGAGAGAGAAGGATTTTGGGAAGAAGTCAAATCCTTAGTCTTCTGAAGAAGTTGTGTGTCTTGCACGTAGAGAGAAAAATCCTACACAATATTCTTGTAGAGGAAGAGGTGGTCGAAGAGGAAGAAGAAGAAGGAATTTTAGAGGCAGGGGGGGGTAGACAGTTCCAAGGAGAAAAGTTGAATATTCATTGCATACAATGCAATAGAGATGGACATGATGTATCCACATGTAAGTTGCCTTGGGACAGAATTGAGCAAGAAAAAAATGAAGCCAAAGGTAAAACCAATGACAAAGGGAAAGGTAAAGCACCGGAATCCACTCATTATAGTGTGGCACATTGCAATATTGGAGTAACTGGAGACTTATTTAATGCTTCACTTACTTCTTGGAAAAATGATTGGTTGATTGATTCAAATGCAACTTGCCACATGAATTTTAGAAGAGATTGTTTTGAAGAATTTACTAGCAATGTTGATAGAGTAATATACTTTGGAGACAAGTCAAAACTCAATCCATCAAGGCTTGGCACAATCAGGCTCAAATTGCCTGGACTTCTAGGATTTCTTCTGCATGGTGTTTTATATCTACTAGAGCTTAGGATAAACCTGTTGTATTTGGTCCACATTCGCTAGCAAGGACACTCCATTCATATGTTTGATGGAAAGGTCGAGGTCATAAAATCATCATATCACTCACTTGTCATGACAGAGTTAGAAGAAGAAAGACTTCCGACGCTGCAAGGTACCTCTAATCGTGAAAAAAACTTTTCATACAGGTCTCATTGTGATGAAGGTACATTTCCATCAAGTCTTTATGGAATGCTAGATTTGGACACCCTAATTATGACAACCTTTGTATGTTGAAGAAAAGTGGTGTTACTGTTTTTCCTACAATTCCTAGGCAACTTAAGCAATATGATGATTTTATCTTAGGAAAGCACAACAAACAATATTTTCATGATTTGCATTCTAGAGCACATAGAAAAATTGAATTTATTCATTCAGACTTATGTGACCAAATGTTTGTTCCTTCTCCAAATGGAAATAAATATATGATGACAATTATTGATGACTACACCAAAATGGGTTGTGTTTATTTATTAAAGAACAAATATGATGCTTCTCAAAAATTCAAGAGATTTCATGCATGGATTGAAAATGATGCACACTCTCATATTGGCTCTATTCGCACTGATAATGGAAAAGAATACACTTCAAATTAATTTGAAAACTATCTTCACCAGCATGGGATCAAACATCAAACAATTGTGCCATATAATCCCCAACAGAATGGAGTAGCTAAAAGAATGAATAGGACAATCTTAAAAATGGTACATTCCGCGATGTTTTTCAAGAATGTAAAATTGATGTTTTAGACTAATGCAGTTCTATGTATTTTGTATGTAAAGAATAGGTGTCCATCAAATGCTATTAGAAACAAGACTCCTTATGAAATGTGGTATCGCCACATTCCTTCAGTAAATCATCTCAAGGTCTTTGTTTCCACCTGTTATGCCTTGATACCTAAGGAACAAAGAAACAAACTTGGTGTAAGGAGTCGTAAGTGTATTTTCTTGGCGTATTCAAATACCTCCAAAGCATACCATCTCTATCAAGAAGTTAATGAGAATTTTGTAATGCCTAGAGATGTGATATTTCTTGAATCTTCCAAGGCTGACAATGTTTTTGAGTGGTATCTTGATTGCTTGGATAGATTCAGACATGCCAAGTCCTTTCAAGAATTTGATAATGAGATTCCACATCTTGAAGAGGGGGTTCCTATACTGGACCAATCTATGGAATCTTCTTCTGAAGCACTCTCTCCCTCACATGAAGCTCTAGCCACTGATGACACTTTGAGTGATGTGATTAGCAGAATTGGGAGACTCAATCTTAATTCATCCCCAACTTAGTCAACAAAGCAGCCTGGGCCATCTTAGGAAGGTCCTCCAAAATGGTTGAAAAAGACACTTGAAAGTGTTCATCTTGATGCGGTTGGAAAGACAGGAACAAGAAATTCAACCAAGGAAAATGGAGGTGAAATAGACGATTCTGATTCACCTAATGATATGGATGTTTCTTATGATTGTGAAATGACTTTGTCTACCGATTTTGAGCCAAATTCCTTCAAATAATCCTTTTCTCATGATGAATAGAAAGAAGTGATGTAGAAAGAGTATGATGCCTTGATAAATAATGGAACTTGGAAGTTTTTTGATCCTCCATTGGGAATCAAACCAATAAGTTTCAATTAGGTCTTGTTGTAGAGGCTACGACCATCCTCCAATTTTTTTCCTTAACTTCGTTTTAGAGCCTCTCCACCAGCGATCCTTAACAACATGTCTTGTACTGCCCAGGTACTTGTTGAGTCTTGAAAATTTCATTCATTTCCATTACACTTTCACTATTATGTCCATTATATCACCTCCATTTCACTACTATATCACTACATTCATCCCACTTTCATTATCATTGGGCCACATTTATGTTTTTCCAAAGTTTATTAATTCTTAGCCTTTTTAAGTCAATTTGTGGTTAAAAATTAGAAAATAATGTGCATATGCTTATACCTAACAAGTGGGTTGAGATTGTTGACATGTGTAGGTTAAAAGGAGGCTTCTAGAAGACCCTTATGTGGCACTCTAAGGCCAAATTCGAATTTGAGTGGAAAGAATCATGGGATCATGAAGATATGTGTCATATCTCCTAATTATATTGTAAATCTAAGAAGACATGTGTCTTATCAGTTCCTATTTTGATTAGGACTCTAGAGGTAGAGGGAGAGATTCATGGACTCTCATTAATGAGATGGCTTCTCATATTTTTGTATAAATACGAGATCTCTCTCCTTCATTTGTTAGCTTGTTAGCTTAGAGCTTAGAGTTTGGAGCTTAGCTTGTGAGTCTTAGCTTAGCTTGGAGTTTGTAGTTCTTCCTTGATGGCTTTTGAAATATTTGGAGAGCTTTGTTGTACTTTGTAATTTTGAAGAATTTGAATAAAGCTTTGATGTTCTCAACATGGAAGGAGATGTGAAGTAGATGTCATGGATCATATTAGAATGTAAGGTAGAGTATATTTCATTTTGTAATTTTGCCTTGATTTCATTATGTTATTTGATTGCTTTCAAGTTTGATAGATCAGATTTTCCATTCATGCAATTTTAATTCATGTAAGTGTGTTCAACCGATTGATTGTAGATTAGTTTTTCTTTACATGTTTTTGCATCAACTAGTGACATGAGATTAACCTCTCTGCTGACTTTGCTTTTCTTAGTTTTTTTAATTCCAGTTTTGTTTTGGTTTCAGTCTTCTTTACTTGCTTTGTTAGTTAGTTTAGAAATCAACTTGCTCATGTAATTGATGATTACCTCCGAAAGCCATAGCTAGACTAACTAGCGAGGGATCAATTATGAATGTTGTGAATTGATTTTAGTTTTACTTTTCTGCAAATAGATATCAAATTGCTCATGTCATTGATGATTATCTCCGAAAGCCATAGCTAGACTAACTGGTGAGGAATCAGATTATGAATGTTGTGATTTGATTTTAGTTTTACTTTTCTGCAATTAGATATTAAATTGCTCATATCATTGACGGTTACCTCCAAAAGCCATAGCTAGACTAACTAGTGAGGGATCGAATTATGAATGTGTGATTTGATTTTAGTTTTACTTTTCTGCAATTAGATATTAAACTGCTCATATCATTGACGGTTACCTCCGAAAGCCATAGCTAGACTAACTGGTGAGGGATTGAATTATGAATGTGTGATTTGATTTTAGTTTTACTTTTCTGCAATTAGATATTAAATTGCTCATATCATTGACGGTTACCTCCGAAAGCCATAGCTAGACTAACTGGCAAGGGATCGAATTATGAATGTGTGATTTGATTTTAGTTTTACTTTTTTGTAATTAGATTTTAAATTTCTCATATCATTGACAGTTACCTCCGAAAGCCATAGCTAGACTAACTGGCAAGGGATCAAATTATGAATGTGTGATTTGATTTTAGTTTTGCTTTTTTTTGCAATTTTTGATTTCTTTGAGTGCAGTAACTTAAATCACTTTTCTGTATTTAGACAACATCAGAGATAATAGTTTCATGATCAGTAGTTCGTTATTTACTTGTTTTAAATAGCAGCACATTTTCCATTCTTGTTCAAGCATTACTGTCATCGCTAGTACATTCTAAGACCTTCTGAAGTGTTAAGTTCTGGAAATCATTATAGAGGACATAATTGCCTTAAAATTGGTATCCATACTTGCCTTCTAGAGACTTAGGAATAGGATTTCCATTTGCATTAGACACTTTAGGAGATCAACAAGAACAAAACCCCAAAACAAAAAAAAAACTATAAAACAACGAAGTAAGAAAAAGGTTAACTAAGCACATATGGTGCACCACACTTCATCAGTTTACGATACTCAGATTGATAATTTATGTAGAGCAATTTAAGACGTTAAATTGACTAGATAGTACTTATGCATTCAGTTGAGTTCCTTTGTCTTATCAGCTTGTGTTCGCTAACGTGTTTGTCTTTCCCCCGCAAGTTGACTTCCCGAGACTTGGTCTTCAACTGGTTCTTATGCTGAGTTGGAGAATTGAGCAGAACTAAAGGACAACCATCCTTGCTCCAAAATTGCGCAGAGCATCAAGGCAGCCAATTGCTTTCCAGAATTGCATAGAGCATGCAGGTTTCCTTCCCCTTGAAAATTGTGCATAGCAGCCCATCACTGGGCTTTCTCTCATAATTTTCCCAGTTCTGGCTGGAAACCTTGGCTTCACTCCAGAAATTTCATAGACCTTGAGAGGCATCAGGAGCCACTCAGCCCAGAAACTATGCAGATGTCATCTTGAGACTTGTTGTCCGTTGCATGTGCTCATAATTTGACTAGTCCCTTCCAAGCCTGTGCAATCTTGCATGCATGAAATCTTTTTCCGAAAAAGAAGAAATCAAAAAAGAATCCCAATATTTTAGAGATCTATTTTTAGCAGTTGGGGGTTACATGCAAAAGCCATTTTAGAAACCCCCCGCCAAGTGTCGCTTTTTCATAGATTTGTTGCATGTGCGTCATAAGAATCGATCTTGTCAAAACTATTTATTCGACACCTCAGATGTCATTCTTCACTTCAATCTTGGAGCTCTGGCATTCCCATCGCATATAGGAACCTTTGACACGCTCAACACAACTTTTTCTGGGTAAGTCTGTTTTTCATGTCTTTTGTTGCTTTTATGTCACCTTTTGTATTTCGGTTTGTGTGAGTGTTGTTTTCTTGGTTTTATTAAATTCTTGATGTCCTTTTAATGCATGTTAGCTTGTAGAAGCATCATTTCAAGTTTTTCATTGCATTTCATTGTTGTCGCATGCCTAACATTGTTTCTGCACTATCGGTCGTCGTTGCGGTGACTCGCTTCACACACTTAGTTGTTTTCCCATATTACTGAATCCTACACTTACTCATTGCATGCATCTTCATTCACTCATATATGCACCCATCTTCATACATGCATTCAGTCCTTACTATTTTTAGTCACCCATCGGTAGGTCTCAGCTACCTTGACCCGAACCCTGCCTTGCTTGACTTGCATTGCGCATACCTAGGATGGAAGGCCTTCCCTTGCTCCCATAAATTGCATAGAGCTTTCCTTACACTATCCTCTCCTCCTAAGTTTTTCTCTTCGCAATTCTAAGAGGTAGTGCCTCAATTGGCCCCTGGGATTGCGCAAAGCAAATCTCCCGGGTTGCAGTCATGCTGACTAAAATTGTGCATTGTGCAGTTTTAGTCCTTAGCAAGCCCAGCTAGACTATGATCTGCACAGTTTTAGCAGTCAGTCAGCTCACTAATAGTCCAAGTTGTGCTCTATGTAGTTCTAGTAGTCAGTCTCCCAGCCTCTTAGTGAAAATTACGCAAATTTCCCAGTTAGTCACCCAAGTGTGTTGCATGTCAGTCCTCAAGTTGCTTGTAGTTTTCAACTAACAATTTGTTTACCATGAGTGTTTCTATATCTCTAGGTATCTATTTATGGTGCTAACCCACCAACATGTCAAGGGGATCTCCCCAGTAAGAAGTCCCAATTAGACCCCAGACTGTTTGGTATAGGAGTCCCAACAGTGGGTCGTAAGGTAATGCCTTGACCGTGATGTCACACAAAGGCAAATAAGTTAACTCTGTCAGTTGAAAGGGTGTGACCGTTGCAGTGAGTCAAGGAAGGTGAATGAGAGGTTCTAACACATGGGGGGTGAGATGAGTGCACCTCTTAGAAACCTATAACAATACTCAGCTGAGAAGGGAACACATGAGCGAAGATGCATCACAAGCTGGAAAGCAGATCAGCTGACAATCCAAAGTGATGATTAAACCAACATCACATCTACAGCAAGATTCATATAATTTCATATGAAGCATTTCATACACAACTACATAAGTTAAACAAAATATATTACTAAGCAACCGGAGCAATCCAACTATAATAACAACATATGCATGAAAATGTGTTGGCTCTTATTATATAAAGAAATGTAAGTCCCAGTCATATAATACATCAATGTAAACCTAGTGGCCCCAACAATGGAACGTTACAGCCACATCCGCCTGCTCCTCCAAAGAGATGAACTAACTCTATGCAACGGAGAATCCAAGGCGTGTTACAATATTGTCCAAGCTTTCTCCAAGATAGTCTTATCATAAACTTGGCTGACCAAAATCCCTTACAATGAGTTATGAGGGAATATTTATAACAAAAGGTGGGGTGACCCTTGCTATTCCCCTTTGTAACAGTTCAACTACCCTCATGACTCTTCACCTACTCTATGACTGTTACATCCAACTATTGACACTTGACTTACACTTGACATGACTCAACATTACAATGCACATGTACACATGTGAGACAACATGGCTTGAGCAAGCCATGCAAGACATCACTAACACTTGGTCCAGTATGATGAGACCAACTCTTCGAGATGCTTGTGATGGTTAAGGTGGTGAGTTGATACCAAGCTTGGTCATTCGTGATGGTGTGCATGCACCTCATGGTGACACCTTGTTGAAGCAAACTCTTGCCTTTGTTGCAATCGGTGCATTGGTTTGGCTCCTTCATCCAACTCGTCTGCTAACATATGCATGGTATTCTTGGGTGCGGCTAAACCATAAACACATAGATGCATAGTATCCATGCTGATCTTCAACTATGTGCTGGTGGTCATGCGCATCAATTTTCCGAAGTACATGTTCAGCGCTAGTTGGACTTGCTTGTTGTCTTTGCCTTGGTGAGTGTGTTGAATGGGTTGGATTGCATTCATGCGCATAATGACATGCATGTTGTTGAATCTCTTGCATGTGATCAAAAACACTGCTCACCATGTATGCTCCATGTCAGTTGCTGGGATGGATCTTTAACTTGTACGAGCACAGTTTCATCTATGAGTGCATGTTTCACCAATTGTTGTTCTTGTTCCTGCTGCAACTCATTGATTTGTCTATGCAGCTTCATTTTCTTCCTGAGTTGTTGCTTCAACACATGCAACTCCTTCTTATTTCCATTCTCTATCTTCACGTGATCTTCATGTCGTGTCGTCGCCTCATAGCCTGTGTCTCCAAAGTTTCTTTCATTATCAGTGGCTCTGATTGATCTTGCAACTTTGTTCTCCCTCTATGTTGTCAACAACCTTCCTCTTTCATTCATTACATTCGTTGTGTTCTTTGCATTTGCTACGTTCAATGCATTCATTGTATTCGATTTATTCATTGCATTCAGTATGTTGCCTTCAGTTGTTGTTGATGATGCTTCTTGGTGTGATATATTGATGTTCTTGTCTACAAACAACTTGATATCTTCGTGAGTAGGCAAGCTCATAGACATTTGATCGACTAAAACTCCATGCGTGCTCTGAACGGTGTCTTCGACTCTGCCCTCTTGGAGACCATTGTACCTGCACTACTGAGAGGCAAATGAACACCTGTAATACCTAGAGACATGGCAACACTCATGGAAAGAAATCTGTCAATCAAAAACCAAAATGAACTTGAGAACTAACTTTCAAAATACCTGTGTGAATGATCATGAAGGTTGCCCAATTTCGGTCGGAAGGTCGGGAGATTGACTACCAAGACTGTGAAAGGCACATTCTGTGCTACTAGGAGACTAGCTGACTGCTGGAACTATGAAATGCATAATCCAGTCTAGCTGTTGACTGCTGGAATTGCACAATGCGCAATCTCAGCTAGAAATGGCTGGGGGCTCAGTGATTGCATTGTCAAATTTTTTGGGCCAGCAGTCATTGTCCCTCAAAAGTGTGTAATACTAGAGGACAGTGCTTGGGCATAAATGCTCATTTCTGGAGAGGAAGGTAGATCCTTCCCTCTCATGATTACGCAATGTTGTCTAGTGAGGCAAAGTCTGGGCCAAGGTTGGTCAGACTCGCCAACGGGCAACTGAAAGTGAACGTGAGTGTGAATGCATGGTGATACTGAGTGTAAGAATAAGTGAATGATCATGCATGCAAAAGGAAAATGACAGATTCAAAAAATGGAACAGCATGCATGTGGGTGAGGCAAGTCGCCAAATCGATGATTGTTCATGCAAAAAAGTTTCATGCATGTGACAACAATGAGATAGCAATGAAAACTGAAACGGTGCTAGGGCAAGTTAGTATACATGTAAACGACAACAAGTGCTCACTGAAATCAAGCAAATAGTACTCACACAAGAGAAAACACAAAAAGAAATAGAAATGCAACACAAGGTATGGGAAGCAAGCTTACCCCGAACAACTGGGCTGAATGTGCCAACTGCTCCTAGATGTTATGTGGGATGTTAGAGATGCAAGGTTGATGTGAGGAATGAGCTTTGAAATGTTCGGTTGATGAGTTTCGATAACATCAAGGTTGTGACGTGCATGCCACAAATCTAGGGAAGGCGACACTTGGTGTGACGTTTCTGAAATGATCCTTGCATGTAACCTCCAACTACTAGACATAGATCCCTGAAACAAGGGATGCCTTTGCATGCTACCTTGGGAGAAGTATCCCATGCATGTAAGTATGTTTTTCTTGGTCCTAGAGGGAACTCATCAACTCAACTGCACATGCAAGTTGTTCGACTGCTTGAAAGAAATGCACATTTATGACTAGGAGCTTGGTTGACTTCCTTGAGATTCACACAATTTCTGGGTAGAGAAGCTAACAGCTGCCTAGATTTGTGCAAATTCTAGGCTGAGTAGCACTGTTGGGGAAATTTGTGCAATTTCTGCTAGGAGTGTTGGCTAGCAGAATTGCGCCATTTTTGGATGGAAGGCTAGTTGCCCTCCAAAAATGCACAATTTTCTTAGGGAAGCTACTCAGCCTTTAGCTAGACCAAGTCCGGGTGAATAGCCTGTGAGGGGAATGCATCAAGCTGTCCTCAACAGGCTTCCTTTTTGCATGAACAACACTAAAGTTTGTGTACTTAACGAAGCAAGACAAGGTGTTGTGAAAGGTTGGTAGGGAGGCTCCAAAACGGGCTAAGGAAAAATTTTGGAGGGTGGTTGTAGCCGCTACAACACTTGGCGACACACTAGTAGAACTCCAGCTCTCTGAATGGACCTTATTTGTGAAAATAAAGTCTAACACCTTCGGAAGTATTGTTCAGGTCTCAACTCATCTTGGTTTCACACTAGCTTGATTGTAAGATGTAATATCTGCCAAAATCTTGGTCGATTGACATGCATTCCAAGCCAAGGCAACATAGTTGTTTCGATTGGGGTTGAGGGGTATATAGGTGTGCAAGCTGTATTTTCATCATAGTATTAGTTTCATCTGTGGTGTTGCTCCACTACCAGCAGGCTTGGATAGTACCCCGGTGGAGTCACATGGGAACACAAGCATGGCTCTGCTACCAACGAGCCTGGTCAGTACCCCGGCGGAGTTACTTGCATCACCTCCCTGCATAGGAAGCCTTTCTCTTCTTTCGCCTTATTCATTTGTCATTTTTTATTTTTTTCATTTTTCATTTTTCAACTGTACATAGTGCTTATTCATTTTAGAGGCGGAAGAGGGATCCCGACTTATTGAGAGAAGAAGATGTTGTTCCAGAAGAGAAGTAGTTTATTGTATCTCTAATGTACCTGTTAATGTTTTCCCCCTCACCTTACTCTACTTGAATGAGCTGACAAGGGTTAACCCAAAAACAACCGACTAGAGAAGGTGACACTAGTTAGCACACAAGCATTTTGTTTTCACCAAGGTTCACTTCGAACAGTACGTATTTTCCTTCAACGTATCATGGAATGAAAGTAACAAGTTCTTCATACAGAGGCAAGATGACAGATAACCAAGTAGCAATAGTTGTACAATCCCTCTTGCACTTTACCCAACTCGTTTCAAGATTCATACATGGTTTCATGCAAAACTAACCTACGGACGACACCAACGAACTATACAAAACAAGTGAACTAACAAACAACAAAGCAAAACAAGAGAAGAAGCAAAAGTGAAAGAAAAGCAAGCAGACAAATAAGCAAACAAGCATGCAAGCAAACTGACTGAATGAAAACACTACTCCTACTCCTACACTAATGGTGCATGGACCTAATCACATGAAGTGATATTTCCAATGCAGCCACTGGCACATTGGTAGACCCATGTTGGTAAAGACTTGGTCCGCGAGCAACCCAGTTGTGCGAACCAGTAAGCAAGAAAGATATGAAAATGAAGATAACCACACTTCATGCCTAACGGTGCCCACAGGACATAAGTGAGTGCAAGTGCATGATGAGCAGTCCGTGGACTTATCATGGTGTTGTGTGACACTGTGTGCAACTTTGAAGCATAAGCATGCTCTTGACTGAGACATGCAAGCAAACGAAAGAAACAAATATAACTTGCGTCATACACGTGTGCTTGCAATGTAAGATTCCTCCAATGCATGAGCGATGGGATCATGACCGCCACGATTAGAAAAATCAATGATTTCATCTGCATCCTCATGATCAGATGAATCAAATAGAGGGGTAGATGAAAAGTGAACAAACTCATCCTCTGTGTTTCCAGAAAAGATAGATGAAAGATCAAGTGGATTTTCAATGAATAGCTTATTCTCTCTATTGTTGAATGATGGGCCAACATCCAGTGAGTCCTGTGAGTAATCAACAATGGGTGCATTCATGGATGAAGACACACATGCGAGCATGTTCACCAAAGATGTTAGGAAAGAATGGAGGGGGCTCGGATAGAAGGGAGACATCCTTCACTGAGTGTTGATGCTCAAGCTCCCACTCATACTCTTCATGAATGATAGCGCATGTTGGTTGTGCAACACCAACTTCATCAATGGGTTGTTCCTCGTTCACAATAAGTGAAGAGTCCGAAATGGATGAACACAAGATAGTATCATCTGGAGGAAACCCTGAGTGCGAAGACGAAGGTCATAGAACAGAATGCATATGAGAACTTGAAGGCCTCACAACCAAATCTGTGTGAAAATTATGTGAAGTGACGTTGGGAGGATGTTAAAGAAGAACAAATGTGTGAGCATGATCCTCAACATCACTCGACACTGGTGGATTTTTTGAATGAGAGGAAGGCAAATAGTCAGTCGAGACAGTGACTACATCCACATGAAATTGTGCAGCTCCCTCACTGAAGAATGTTAAGCGAGGCTTGATCTCAAGCTTCTTCTTGGGATGGGCAGATTTCTTAAGGCAATATTTGAACTAGTCCCAAAGATAAGAAAATTTCCTCTGGCTCCTCGGAGCTTGAAACTGTAAGTCACGGAAGCGCTACCAAAAATCAATAACCAATTCATGTTGAGCCTTTCGTTGTTGTAATAGTTTTTGGTCAAGATATTCTAGATCAAAATGATAGAAAGTGTCTTCAATGAGATCGCAGAACTGCTCAAATGAGTGCATGTTGTCAGCTAGTAGGCTAAGCAACCAATGACATGGAGATTCATGAGGTGTGTGTGCAAGCAACAAGCTGGCTTGTTTGTTAGAACATTGATCTCCCTCATGAAGCATGGAAAGAAAGGGATGTAAGTACTCAGGCCAGGCCACTTCGCCTTCACCATCATACGTGAAAGTGTACAAGATATCGAAAAAATCCCCCATGATGGAGACATCTTCATGATTCGAAAAACATCGTGGAGGGAGAAGTGTGCAAGAATCCATGAAAGGTATGCAAAGGTTCAAAACTGGATGAGAGGACACAGTTTGTCATATGGCCCTCCTTCTAACACCAGATATGTTGATGGTGCTAGACCTACCAACATGTCAAGGGGATATCCCCCATAAGAAGTCCTAATTAGACCTCAAATCATTTGGTATAGGAGTCCCAACAATGGGTAGTAAGGTAATGTCTTGACCGTGATGTCGCACAGAGGCAGGTAAGTTAACTTTGTCAGTAGCAAGGGTGTGACTGCTGCAATGAGTCAAGGAAGGTGAATGAGAGGTTCTAACACATAGGGGGTGAGATGAGTGTGCCCCTTTGCAACCTATAGCAATACTCAGCTGAGAAGGGAACACACGAGCGAAGATGCATCACAGGTTCGTAAGCAGATCAGTCGACAATCCAAAGTGATGGTTAAACCAACAACCCATCTATAACAAGATTCATATAATTTCATATGAAGCCATTCATACACAACTACATAAGTTAAACAACATATATTGCTAAGCAACTGGAGCATTCCAACTACAATAACAACATATGCATGAAAATGTGTTGGCTCTTATTATATAAAGAAGTGTAAGTCCCAATCATACAATACATCAATGTAAACCTACTAGCCCCAATAGTGGAATGTTACAGCCACACTCACTTGCTCCTCCAAAGAGATGAACTAGCTTCGTTCAGTGGAGAAGCCAAGGCACATTACAATACTGTCCAAGATTTCTCCAAGATAGTCTTATCAGAAGCTTAGCTGACCAAAATCCCTTACAATGAGTCAGGAGGGACTATTTATAGAAAAGGGTGGGGTGACCCTTGACATTCCCCTTTGTGACAGTTCAATGACCCTCATGACTCTTCACCTACTCTATGACTGTTACATCCAACTATTGAAACTTGACTTACACTTGACATGACTCAACATTAAAAAACACATGTACTCATGTGAGACAACATGGCTTGAGCAAGCCATGCAAGACATCACTAACACTCGATCCATTGTGATGAGACCAACTCTTTGACATGCTTGTGATGGTCAAGGTGGGGAGACTAACTACCAAGACAATGAAAGGAATAGTCTGGGATGCTTGGAGACTGACTGACTACTGGAACTGTGCAATGCACAGTCCAGTCTAGATGTTGACTGCAGGAATTGAGCAATGTACAATCTCAGTTGGCAATGGATGCAGGCTCAGTGACTGCATTGCACAATTTTCTGGGTGAGAAGTAATTGTCCCTAAAAAATGCACAAAAAAGTCCTGAAGGACAGTGCATGGGAAGAAATGTGCATTTCTAGGGAGGAAGGTAGAGCCTTCCCTCTCAGGATTGCACAATGTTGTCTGGTGAGGCAGAGTCCAGGCCAAGATTGGTCAGACTTGCCGACTGGCAACCAAAAGTGAACATGCATGGGAATGCATGGTGATACTTAATGTAAGCATAAGTGAATGATCATGCATGCAAACGGTGAATGAAAGATTCAAAAAATAGAACAACATGCATGTGGGTGAGGTGAGTTGTTGAATTGGTGACCTTTTGTGCAAATCAGTTTCATGCATACGACAACAGTGAGATAGCAATGAAAATTGGAAAAATGCTAGGACAAGCTAGTATACATGTAAACGAAAACAAGCACTCACCGAAGTCAAGAAAACAATACTCACACAAGCGAAAACACAAAAGCGATGAAAATGAAACACAAGGCATGGGAAGCGGGTTTACCCCAAAACAGCTAGGCTGAATGTGCCGACCACTCTTAGATGTGATGTGGGATGTCAGAGCTACAAGGTTGATGTGAGGAATGAGCTTAGCAACATCTGGTCGATGAGTTTTGATAACATCAAGGTTGTGATGTGCATGCCACAAATCTAGGGAAGGAGACACTTGGTGGGAGGTTTCTAAAATTATCCTTGCATGTAACCTCCAACTACTATACATAGATCCATGAAACAAGGGATGCCTTTTCATGTTGCCTTGGGAGAAGTAGCCCATGCATGCAAGTCTATTTTGCTTGATCCTAGAGGGATCCGGTCAACTCAGCTACACATGCAAGAGGTTGTTCGACTGCTTGAAGGAAATGTGCATTTCTGGCTGGGAGCTTGGCTGATTGCCTAGGAGATTTTTGTAATTTCTAGGAAAAGAACCTAACTGTTGCCCATATTTGAGAAAATTCTAGGCTGAGTAGCCCTGCTGGAGAAATTTGCACAATTTCTACTGGGAGTGTTTGTTGGCAGAATTGAGCAATTCTAGAGCCCAGCAAGCTACGAAATAGAATTGCACAATTTCTAGAGGGAAGGTTGGTTTCCATCCAAAAATGCACAATTTTCTTGGGGAAGTTGCTCAGCCTGCAGCTGGACCAAGTCTGGGTGAATAGACTGTGAGGGAAATGCATCAAGTTATGCTCAACAGGCTGCCTTTGTGCATGAACAACACTGAAGCTTGTGTGCTTAACGAAGCAAGACAAGGTGCTGTGAAAGGTTGGTAGGGAGGCTCCAAAACAAGCTAAGGAAAAATTTTGGAGGGTGGTTGTAGTCGCTACAACAGTATCATAGGTGTAATCAGTCTCTCAGTAGTACAGGTAAAATGGCTTCCAAGAGAGCTAGGTTAAAGGACACCATTGAGAGCACGACTGGAGATGTGGTTGAGAAAGTGTCTATGAGCTTGCCCATCTATGAATACTGTTGAAATGTGGCAACAAGAATATTCCAATTTAATTTGTCCTTGAATTAAATTATGAATTAAAATCGAATTTAGTCTTAACAGCTACTTGGAAATAATTAATTAAGTTATTTTGACTTAATTAGTTGGAGAAATTCAAGTTATAAGTCTTTCTGAAGTCATGCAAGAGTTATCCCTTAAATTAAGGAGATAATATTGAGTTATTTGATTTGTAATTAGTTAACTCAGTTTACTGAGTTAAGTCCAGTTAAATTAGTTCCAAACTATTTGAGGAACTAATGGTGAGTTAACAGTAAGTGAGAGAGATCATCCACTTGGTGAGGTGAAGATCATCCACAAGGAACAAAGCAAGGAAATAGGAGCTTGGAGGGCAGAGAGGAAGGCTTGAGAGAAGTTTACCTGTGAGTATCTGTGAGGATAGTACTGTGAGCTGGCTAGCTATGAGAGCTAAGGCTTTGTATAATTCCTATGTATTTCCACCTTGTATGATAATACAGATAGTGGGGTTTTTTAGCTGAGGCTTTCCCCAAAGTATTTTCATGTGTATTGTGCATTGATTATTCTTCTTCTGGTTATATTGTTCACCTCAATCTTTAAACTTCCACAAATTCATAGTAGAAGTAGGTTATAGTATTCTACTTTGATTTATATTGCATTATCGGGTTAACCTACACAACAAATTTTCTACATGGTATCAGAGCTAGATTTGTAGAGAATTTCTACATGGTATCGGAGCTGTGAACAGTATACTAAGAAGAGAATTTGAAGTTTGAAGTTCGGGGTTGCAGGTGCAAATTGAATTCTTATCATACTTCAAGGTTTTCCAATGGCATTCTATGGCTTGAGACTCGAGTATGCCTTGGAAGGTAACTCGAATTACATAGCATGGAAAGATAGAATGGAGGTTGTATTAGAAGACAATGACTTGAAGGAATTCATTGATCAAGAAATCCCAAAGCCAGCTTCAACTAATGCACAAGAGTTGGCTAAGTGGAAGAAGTGTGTGGCAAAGGCGAGATGAATCATCCTTGAGGGATTTCGAGACCATATTGTCTCGAGTCTCCATGGGAAGGATACTCCATTTTCAATGTGGAAGACATTGAAGGACCTCTATCAGAACAGTAGCGACCAGAGGAAATTGGCGCTCAAGGATAAGCTTCAAAGAATCAAGATGGAGAAGGACGATATTATTCCCACATATTTGAACAAGCTCACCACCTGCAGAGATGAGCTTGGCAGTGTGGGAATAACTACTGCCGATGATGATATGGTGAGCCTCGCTCTCCTTGGCCTTCCAAAGATTGGAATATCTACCAGGACTCTGTGAATGGAAGGGAGAAACTATCGAATTGGGAAAGATTGTGGTCAGATCTGATGCAGGAGGAGATCAGGAGGAGCACATGAGATGGTTCTTCATCCAAGGATGATGATGAAGAAAATCTTCCCTTAGCAAGTAAGGCAAGGAAAGGGAAAGGGAAGGCTTCTCATTCCAAATCGAATTCTTCTCATGGAAGGAAGAAGGGTGACATGTCTAAAGTAATATGCTTTAATTGTCACGAGATGGGACATTATGTGACTAAATTCCCATCAAATAAGTCCAAGAAGGGATCCTCAGAAGGATCGGAAGGTGAGACATTAGCCTCTCAGTTCGAAATGGACTTTACCCTCATTGCATGCATGGTGTCATCGATGATGGGTTGTGTCTGGTATCTTGACAGTGGAGCCTCATTCCAAATGACCAGTGATAAAAAATTATTCAGTACCTTAGAGAAGAAAGACCTCAAGATGCGCATAGCGATGGGTGATGACAGAAGGTATAGTGTTTCAGGAGTGGGCACGGTTGCTTTTCAGAGGGAGCATGGAGCTCCTATCACCTTGACAGATGTGAAGTATGTGCTTACACTAAAGAAGAAATTGGTATCAATCACAATGTTGGAGGACAAAGGCTACGATGTTGTCTTCAATAAAGGAAAAGTGTTCCTAAGACACATAGCCATGGGTCAACCCAAGAGGATAGGGATTCAGGTGAAGAATATCTATAAACTAGAGGTAGATGATTGTGAAGTATTGAGTATGAAAGAAGAATTGGTGCAAAGCCAAGACATTAGCGAGTTGTGGAATAGGTGGTTGGGCCATTTGCATCATGGGGCTTTGAAGATAATGTAGCAGATATCTACAGGACTTCCCAAAGGTAAACTTGAACAAGTTGACACATGCAAAGGTTGTACCTTGGGAAAGTACACCAAGTCTTCCTTTCATGATCGAGACAGTCGAGTAGAGGCTATCTTAGAGAAAGTTCATACTGATGTGTGTGGACCATTCTCGATGGCATCCATAGTGAAGCAAATGTATTTTGTGATTTTCATTGATGATTGTTCTTGTAAATGCTAGATTTATTTCATGCAAAAGAAGGGCCAAACTTTCACAAAGTTTTGTGAGTTCAAAGCTTTGGTTGAGAAAGAGTCAGGGAAGAAGATCAACGCCTTGAGAAGCGATAATGGTGGAGAATATGTCTCTCAAGAGTTTAAGGACTTCTGTGTAGCAGAAGGAATTAAATGAGAGTTGACGACACCTCACAACCCATAGCAGAATGGGGTGGCTGAGAGGAAGAACAAAACTATTGTAGGGGCAGCATGGGCAATGCTGCATGACCAAGGCCTACCACTTCACTTGTGGGCTAAGGCATGCAACACAATGGCCTATTTTCAAAATAGAAGCCCGCATCGCATACTTGGGACGAAGACACCAGAGGAAGATTTCTTCGGTAAGAGACCAGATGTGGGTCACTTCAAGATCTTTGGCTCATCAATATATTGCCATGTGACAAAGGATGCATGGAAGAAGCTTGAGCCGACGACAGAGTTGGGGATACTTGTGGGGTACACTGATACACCTCACAACTATCAAGTGTACTTTCCTACTAGTAGGAGGATAGTGGTTCACAGAGATATCAAGTTTGATGAGCAAAAAGCCATGTGAGTTTCCCTTAAGAGGGAACTCCAACAACAGGTTGTGGAGGAACTGTTGGTTCCTAAGGAGGATGAACCTCAGACTAATGTGGAGTAGACGCATGCAGAGGTTCTAGGAGTGGAGACATCCACTTAAGCAGAGTCATCAAGGGATGGATGGAAGCGCACAAGAGAAGCTGAAAGATTGTTCGAGGATGCAAGAGAGAATGTGGGAACACCATTTTCTCAGCGCATATAGAGGAGGTCACTTGAGAGGTACACTGGATACATGGGCCTTGCTAGGGAATGTGTTGAGACCAAGCCATCTTCCTTTGAGGAAGCAGTGCAGTAGCCGATTTGGGTTGATGCTATGGTGGAGTATGACTCCATAGTTCGTAACAGTGTTTGGGACATGGTTCCGAGACCGGAGAACAAGTCAATTGTGAGTTCCTGTTGGCTTTACAAGGTAAAGCAAGCTGGTGATGATGGGAGGATCATGCTGTTGCAGTATGTTTCGACAGAGGAGCAAGATGCTGGCATTTTGACAAAGGCATTGTCAAAGTGTAAATTCGAGTTCCATAGAGAGAGGATCAGGCTGGCAGATAATCCCTTTCTTGTTGAGAGGGAGTGTTGAAATGTGGCAACTAGAATATTCCAATTTAATTTTTCCTTGAATTAAATTGTGAATTAAAATCGAATTTAGTCTTAACAGCTACTTGGAAATAATTAATTAAGTTATTTTGACTTAATTGGTTGGATAAATTCAAGTTAGAAGTCTTTCTAAAGTCATGTAGAAGTTATCTCTTAAATTAAGGAGATAAGATTGAGTTATATTTGAGTTGTAATTAGTTAACTCAGTTTACTGAGTTAAGTCCACTTAAATTAGTTCCAAATTTTGAGGAACTAATAGAGAGTTAATAGTCAGTTGATACATGCATGCACTCAACTAGTGTACTCTAGTAAACTGAATATTCCGTCATCAAAACTCATGCATGTCTATTCTGAGAAAAACCAAGATGAGATTAAAGACAAGGATAGTGTACTATCAGTTGCATGCGTTTTCTTATAAATAAAACTCATGCATGCAGTCAAGGTATCATTCCTTGAGGATTGTGTAGTTCTGATAGTGTGTAAGAGAGATCATCCACTTGGTGAGGTGAAGATCATCCACAAGGAACAACACAAGGAAATAGGAGCTTGGATGGCATAGAGGAAGGCTTGAGAGAAGCCAAGATTGCTTGTGAGCATCTGTGATGATAATATTGAGAGCTGGATAGCTGTGAGAGGTAAGGCTTTGTATAATTCCTATGTATTTCCACCTTGTATGATAATACAGATAGTGGGGTTTTTTAACTGAGGCTTTCCCCAAAGTATTTTCATGTGTATTTTGCATTGATTCTTCTTCTTCTGGTTATATTGCTTAGCTCAATCTTTAAGCTTCCACAAATTGATAGTATAAGTAGGTTATAGTATTCTGATTTGATTTATATTGCATTATCGGGTTAACCTACACAACAGTACAGTTATAATGGCTTCCAAGATAGCAGAGTCAATGGAAACCATTGAGAACATGACTGGAGATGTGGTTGAGAAAGTGTATATGAGCTTGCCCATCTATGAATACACTAAGTTGTTCATAGACAAGGATATCAGGATCAAATGGTTGGACATCAACGACATCTTCTCAGACACCTTTGAGGAGAATCTAGAGGACCGCAGAGTCTATGTCAACATACACAAGTCTGTCTTGTACCGAGTTGCATGCAGATAGCTCGCATTTCCATGTGCGGACATCATCCACTGGAATGTCTCGCATATTGATCCAGAGACAATGGTGTTGATTAGTGTCAATGGAATAGATCTTACTATGTTCAGGGTAGAGTACTTTCAAGAGATGTATCACTTGCCACAGTCAATGAACACAATGAATGCACTCTTCACCAGTCCCAGTTGTAGTGCAAACTCAAGAGACATCTTGAAGAGTTGGGTGAGTGAATCTTCTAAGTTTAGGACAACACCCAACCAAGTATACAAGATAAAGACATTGTAGAAGGCTTATCATTTCTTCGTCATCTTCGCATGAAGCTTATACGGCCAAGAGGGCATAGAGACCTTTTGCAGAGTTGGGTGATTATGTTGGATCAACTAGCAAATGAAGGAAGACCTTTCAATTGGTCTGACATGTTGGCTATTCAGCTAAAGGGGCACGTAAAAAATTCCCAACATCCAACCAAGGGTCAGCAAGCAAAGCTTTTCATGTCCTCTTACATACTTGATGCAATATATGCCCTTCAGCAGTTCCATGGCTTGGCTTGGGCATGGACACCATCAAAAACCTCTATACACATATATTTCAGGTTGTTCTTCGAGTGCAGCTTCTGTGGAGTTATAATGCATCTATCAGACCACTTCTTCATCCCAGTGTCTAGGATGATCTTTAAGCAAGATCTGCCTTGCATGTCATAGACAATTATGGAGGCATTGGTAAACATAGCATATTGGTATGCCTCACCCCTTGGCACCTTTGTCCGAGTGTACAGCACAAAGAAGGCTCTGCATGTGTTACTGAAGTTTTCCATGGACAAGTTGGTCATGCAAGAGGATTCATACCACATCTCGACAGGGTTGTCAGCGAGACTGCACAGGAAGAAGAAGGCACCTTGGCCTGTGCTTCCTTTGTGGATCAGGTTGTATGCATTAGGAGAATTTTAAGGTCTAAAATGGGCCTCCTAAGAAAAATGTACAACCAAAATAAACTTTATAAGAACCAATAGAATTCAAGATAATGATGTCAACCATGGGGGATGATTCACCATTTTTGGAGTAAAAAGGAAAAATGATTAAAACATAATAAAATAATAAAACTACTTTTTCAACTCATATTTTCAACTTATCACCTTAAGTATTTACTCAAATTTCGAGCGGGAGTACTCATTTGATGAAAAATTTAGTTCCTCATCCAACGAGTACCCATGTTCCATACTTTCAGTGGACCCTTCTACACGAAAAATGAGAAATACATGAAAAAACCCTGATTGCAATCATGTTTTTCATGTATTTCTCATTTTTGTGTAGAAAGATCCATTGAAAGTATGCAACATGGGTACTCTTTGGATGAGGAATCAAATTATTCCTCCAATGAGTGTTTCCATTTGAAATTTGAGGAAACCCATAGTGAGATAAGTTGAAAATACTGGTTGAAAACATATTTCTTCTTTTTTCCTTCTAAAATTTGATGATGTAATATAATCTTATTTTGTTATTTCCACTATTATTTTATAATTTCCTTAGGAGGCCCATTTTACACATCAAAACTCCCCTAATGAGGTCTATAATCTCAATCATGTTGAGGATGAGATGGAGGAATCCAAGAGGTTCGCCTTTGACACTAGAAGTTTCAATCCATATGAGCCGCATCACTTAGTGGAAGACCATTGTGTGAGGGTGTATCATCCTTGGATCCACGGGGCATGTCATTGGCCTGAGGAAGACCCATGGAGATATTGCTATAACTCCTCAAGGCTCAATGAACCAGTCAGAGTGCTTGTAGAGTGGTTAGTAGTGCACAAGGCAGCAGCATCTCAGAGAGTAGCAATATTAGCAGTAGCAGCAGAGGGCAGCAGACTTGTGCATGACAAAGGACAGAGGAAGGTTGTTGATAGCGCAGAGGTAGAGCAAAGATGTAAGTTCAAAGCAGATCCTCTTATATTGAGAGCGACTTTGGAGACTAAGGCAAGGAGGCGAAAGAAGGATTGCGCAAAGACAAAGGGAGAAGAAAAAGTTGGGGGAGGAGGAAAAGGAGTTTCAAGAGTTAAGGAAACAACTAAGGGAAGAACAGGAGTGTTGTGGGGAAAAATGCCTATGCAGGATGATCCTATCCACCTAAGGTGTGACAGTGCCTTAGCAACAAAGAGAGACAGCTATTCTGGTATTCTTCCTTTATGAATTAAGAATGAAGAGAGATGGATGGACTAACTGGTGTCTTCCGTTTGTCCCTCGATCCGGTTTCTCTTCTCTTTGGGAGTTCCCAGCTACTTGCCTTCTCGCTCGCCCAGCTTCAAAAGGTTTCTGCAAGATCACAAGAAGAGAACACTACACAAAGACCTAGATTCATATTCATAACTAGTTTAGGATTAGAAATAAACTAAACATACTAATGCAATCATACATCAAAGATACACCAGTATATAGGAGAAACCAAGATAGCTTTATTGATGAATAACAAGGTTCAGGAAGAGATACAACCTAGAGGGCTCCAATCCAGCATCTCCTTCCCAGCAAATGAAATTCCTATCTTCACCTTCCCTCAAAGCATTAAGCACCCAATGATTCTAGTCTCAAACCAACAGCAATTCTTTGCAATAACCAGATTCCAGCCTCTAGATCTCATGGAGGAGAGATCCATATATAGATGTTTGGAGAGAGGATGAGTCAGCTTGAGATCTGACTAGTGTCCTCTCCCTCTGTCAGTTCTTGCTTCCACTTGGAGATTCCTGCTTCCACTTGGAGATTGAGAACCTCTTACTCATCACTAGTCGAATTCACTCAGGCAAGTGTCATTGAGGAAGATTCTGGAAGCTTCCAGGGTCTTGACACCTTGATGAATGAACTTTCCATTTGTCAATTCTCGCTCAGCGCACCCTAGTAGTGCTTCTACCTACGTTGCAGTGTAGGTAGCCAGTGCAGACTTTGCATTTCAGTGCAGACAGCTAGTGGAGCCTCTGAATTGATCCTGAATTGACTTGTTTTTGAGTAGTTTCTTGTGGAGAACTTCTGTGAATTGCTGTGGTTTTTTAGCCTTGTTCCTCTAGGGGTAGGAACAACATGTTTAGGGACTTTGGATCCCTTAGATTATGGACATTTCATGATTATGCTGTAAGGCACAAAAATGTCTATAACAGTTGCCCCCTAAAGTATGAGGCCGTTTATCGGGTGAAATGCTTTATCAGGAGGATCCGAAGTTCATTCATTGCTGGGAGGAGACCTGTAATACAATACAATACAATACATTATTTTTCATACTGCTTTCACGATCTGGCTGAGGCGGGCATTCCCATGCTCAGCTTTATAAATTCATTTTTCTGTACATAGAACAGACAATCGTCTGATGGTAGACTGATAATTTTGATGAAATTATCATCCTTTGGGTAGGATGATTATCTGCTGCAATGATGTACATGTCAATGTTTTTATCTTTCCTGAATATATATCGTAGCCCGGATGGATGAAACTAGATCCGGGGTCTTCAAACTCGTTCGATCTTCACTCTAAGTACAAGTCGATCCATGTGAGAAATGTTCTGAAGTTGAACATGGAAAGACATCGCTTGATTACCGGTCAATGAGGTAAACCGTTAACAAGCGCGAGAGGAATCACCGATAATGATAATGACCCTCAAGGTACTGCAGTACAATTCACGTGGTGTGAATAAAGGACTTGGCATCGAACACCACGCAAAATCTTTCGGTCGAAGGTCATTGATGTATACCTGTCGCCGGAAGTGAGAAACTTGTCATTGAGGCATGCAAGCTTCAAAGTACTGAAGGGGGTGTTCCTAGATCAACTTCCTGGATAATGAGCTGATTTCGACAAGAAGATATCCGTCAAAGGAGGGCCTTAATGAATCCCACATCAGTGACACGGAACGGAGCAAATGATTTTGATGGAGGTGAAAATGATCTGATGACATATGATTCAAGGTGGCGGTCATGAAAGGATGAAGGATAATGTATGGCAGTGGATGGGACACGGTTGACTTCTCTGAACGACTTCTCTTGAACATATGGCGACACTTATGCGATGGATCGGTAGCATTACCCCAAATATGGATGGTATGGCGAGACCATGGTGATGTGACCGGTGAATGAAACAACCCAACCCGATTGTGGTACGGAGGAAAAGTGTCATGTTCAAGAGCGACTTGCTACCATCAAAGTTTTCTTGAGTTTCTCCCAATTTTTCCCCAGTCATTGCTGACCAGTACCTCTTTATTTTTGTCAAGCTTGAGGAGGATAACATATGCTTGTTCTATAACTTGCCCTTCGGGCAAGCCCATCGCTATGTTTTAACGAGCCTAGCGATAGTGAAACTCGTTCTCGTCTAAAGACAAGTTTGTCGCTATTTAATGCTTTTAACGAGTCTAACGACAAAGATAACTCGGTCCTTTTCATTTTTAGAGAGTCTAAAAAGGTACATAAAGTTAACTCCAAAAGTCCTTTTTCGTCTTTTAATCCCTTAAGTCCGAAAAAGTATAAAACAATACAGAAGGGATGAGTTTTCGATAGTTTTAACGAGCCGAACAAAACAAGCGCTCGATTTTTTTGTGCAATAATCCCTCAGGTCCAAAAAGATTAAAATCTAGAGGAGGGATAGCTCTTTCGGTCGCTTTAACGAGCTGGAAGGCCAAAACTCGGCAATCTTTTCATATTTTACGAGTCAGATGAAAAGAGCTTAAAGAAGACTCGTCTTTTGAGGAACGAGTGATGAAACGGGTTAGCAGCTGATTCCAGGTACAGGTTGGAATTTTCCAATCACGGCAGTGTCACAAGGATGGCTAGTGAAATCACTCTTCGCAGTTGTTCCTCAAAATGGGTAAACAATCATATGGAGGTGAACGATCGGCCAATGGAAAAGTAGAGGTGACGATGCAAACACGACCAAGGCTTTAGTGGCTGATGATATTACATTCACTGTGGTTATTTACCGGGATAGTTCATTTTTTAACGAGCTTAAACGCGGATTGAAACACTTGCTCGATCTTATGTTTATTTTTTAACGAGCATGAACTATGCGCTAAAACTGCTCGGATCTTGCGTTTATTTTTTAACGAGCATGAACTGTGTGCTAAAACTGCTCGAATACCCAGTCATATGATAAGAATGTCTCATTAAGATTCTATTTTTTATGGAGCTTCATCTTACAAATCTTTGCTCTGGATCCTTTCGTTATGCAAGTTTGGAAACGACTAATCCTATGAGTTTAAAGGGTTAGACCTACAGGTTTAAAGGGAGGACCTAAAAATTTAAAAAATAAATAGCCGCCCCTTGCTTGCACTCCAAAAGGTTTGCATGCCCCCAGGTATAAAATATGATTTCAAGGTTACCCTTACTTTGTCCGCCAAAACATTTGTTTAAGCAGGAAAGGCCTACCTCTTTCAGGTTACCAAAGATTGCTCCATTCGCGGCCACGAATAAAACACTTCCTCGGCGATGTCTACCGAGATAGACAAAGGTGAATGACCTTAGTGCCAAACACGTAACTTTGACAAAAGAATCTTATTCTAGAATAACCCTCTTCCAGCATGGGCGGGGTACAGACTAGTCATATTCTCCCGCGGAAACCTACCTTATACCCAAAGTTTTCCTGCCGAAGCAGACCAGGACACATGCCCCCTGGGTTCCAGTCATATCCTCCCGGATTACTCGCGCTCATCAGGAGGACGGACCGTGGGTTGAGACATTTCTTGCGTGAAGAGACCATTTAGGGATGGTATATGACTATTTGCGATGCGTGATCCGGGAAATGAAAGTTGGTCCACGAGCTTGACCACTCTTCCTTCGTGCGGAAAACACATTACTCTAAAGAGTGAGGAGATGATGGCTCCCATGCAATATATATAGTCTTGACCAAGGAGTAGGTTATAATCCAAGGGTCCTTGAACGACCATCACGTTCATTTGAACGGTCTTCCCTTTCAATGTTATGGGCACATTGGGGAGGATCCCTAAAGGTCGACTGGTTCCTTTATCAAAGCCTGTCAGATTTCTCATTTCAGGCAAAAGCGCTGGCGAACCAAGCGCTTTCCAAGCAATAGAGGAAAGGATACTCACAGATGCCCCCTCATCAATGATGGTGCGAGCCATTACCATTCTGTATATTTGAACGATAATCCTGAATGGTATGCTTGCTGGCAAACGGGGTCTGCCTAGTTGGTTCCAGTCGAACGAGACAACTAGGTTGCTTGGTGGTGGGACCGAATAGACGGCCGGGTATGACTCTGACGAAGTTCCTTCCTGCGATAAAGGAATGGGCAAATTGCCCCCTTGTTCGTCGAAGTCTGTGTTGATGAAGAGAATTTGGACGGTGTCGTCTTTATTCTCCTCTGTGATGGTATCGTTCGAAGATAGAGCCTCTGAAGGCAAAACCAGGTCAACTGCCGCCTCAACCTTTTGACTTTCGTCAGGTATGGATTCAGACGGTTCATCCTCAATGATAGGTGCTTCGGCTGACCATCTGAGTGGGCCAGCCGGGTTCTCAACTGGTGAAGGACTCAGCAGGAGTTTTTGATATCCAGGAGGAAGTTGCGCTCGTAAAATCGGGCGATCTTCCAAAACTCTTTTAGCCTCGTCTAAGAAGGGACAACGGTGGATGGCATGGTCGCCTTCACACAGTTTGCAGGGAAATCTAGCTTTCCCTCTCTGTCCTGTGACTTCACTTTCACTAGTTGACGGTGAGCTGTCAACATGGCTATCAGAGGTTGACGCCACCAAATTGTGCAAACGGGGAGACCAGTCCCTTAGTATCCGAGGGATGCAGGGACAATCTCTGTGGAAGTGGTCTCCCTTGCATATGACACATGGCGATTTAGGCCTAGTCAGTGCTGTGTGTGGATTTCTGTCAGACGACACTTGTTTGCCCCCAGTCGCTTTTGGCTCGTTCTTCTTCTTCTCTTTCTTCTTCTTTTCCTTCTTCTCCTTAGGAACTTGATTTTTTGTTTTACCAGTTCCGTCAAGCGAAGAGGAAGGAGGAGAGGGAGAATTAGATGAAGTAGAAGACTGGTGGGTAACTCTGGTCTGGTCTAACTGTTGATTCGACTGTTCAAGAATAGTGGTGTTCTGAACGACATTGGTTGAGAAGAGCCAGACCGGCAAGCCAATTGTCAGTCCTGGAAGCGAAAATGTGGCCATATGAGGTGCACCAACATCTCCCCAAGAGGAGAAGGGACTAGGATTTCCACCAAGGGGAATTCCTTGGTTGGTGTGCTCCATTTTCTCAACCTAAAGATCAATGCAGGAAGAAGGGGTGATTGTTCAGTTTAAAATAAATTTTAACAACGCTTTAGACACAACTTGCTTTTTCACTTTTAAAGAGTCGAGAAAAAGCTAAAGATGACTCTAGTCTCCTTCGATGTTTTAACGAGCCCGAAGTGACAAATGCTCGGATGGACTTTTTCTGTTATAGAGTCTGAAAAAGGCCAAAAGGAACTGCTCTGGAGTTCTAGGTAGAGGGTGTGCCAAACTTTTCGCAAAACCGCAGAATACTTTTTAAGGTACGGGTGGTCGATCTTCCTGAATGCTGTGTTCAGTGCATTGCGATCAGTAGGGCGGCCGACACGGCTTCCTAAGGATAAAGGTTTTATGCCTATAGGGGTCTCCCAATATATACGCAACGGTACGTGGGAGCACAATCCGTACTGGCGCTATCGTCCCTCAGGAGGAATCACCCACCATCAACGAGATCGACAGTCACCAGGCTTTACGACGCCGGAACACGTCTCTAGCCTAGACCTCTATGTTGTGCGTTATGTTGCAAAGCGTTGTTAAGTTCATTCAATTTATTTTAGGTTGATCTTTTTAGAAGTTTTCCTTTTGAGGTTCACCACGAGATGTATGATACAATTCCTAAATGCAGTCTAAAGATGATAAGCAAGCTTTATATCTTTTCAACTTATGAAAATCCTAGCTACAAAGGGAAAAGAAAGACACCATCTTTTCTCAAAGAGCAATCAGCACACTCTAATGCACTTTTCCTAAATCAAACATGCAAACTATCAAGATGCAAATGCACAATGCAGGTGTTTGTTTTCCGCTTTCTTAGTATTGATGCCTACAAAGAAAGCTTTTTGTACAACTTTGAATTTGCTTTTAAATGACAAATACAAACAAGTTTACTTTTTTCGAAATCAGAGAGGGTAGAAGAGATTACAACACTTAACGATTTTCGAAATGAACACTTGTTTCGACACTTAAAAGAGACAAACTCAAACCAAAAGCAAAAGTAAATGTATAATCAACTGTAAACAGCCAATGAACTCTCTCCTAAGATCACAATCAACAGATCTGAATCAAGGGCTACAGGATGACTATTTCACTCTTGCAAAGGAAAACTGTAAATGACGCCACAAACACATAAAAACACTCACAGTCTTTTTGTACAAAAGGAGGCAGAATTTAAGCAGAGAAAAGGAGTTATCAGACAGGTACTTGTGCTGGTTACAGGCTGCAAAAAACAGAGATCAAAACAGGGCAAAACAGAGTAGAGAACCCCAGCTGCACAAGGCCTAACTGGATCAGCGCACCCTCAACACAGGGGTTTTGACATTCAGCGCAGGTAGCCTTCACGGGACCTACGTTGAAATGCAGAACCTCTTCACAGGGTCTGCGCTGAAGGAGAAACGAGAGTTTCTCACTGGGTTCTGGGTCACAATTTGCTATTTAATCTACAGTTTCAGGCCAAATCAAAGCAACAAGCAAGGTACAATCAAAGGGATGCTTTGAGGAAGGGCTAAGATCTATCACAAAGGATCATCAAATCATTTGTGAGTCCATTGTTCAGATCATAGACAAATCCAGTGATTGGATCAAAGCAGCAGCTGTCTACTTTGCATCTGAGAATAGCAGATGCAGTTCGATTGTTGCTGTTGAGTCTATGAAACAAACAATGATAGAAACACAAATAAAATGACTAAACAGATCTCCCCAGCGGAGTCACCAATTTGTTGTGGGGAAAAATGCCTATGCAGGACGATCCTATCCACCTAAGGTGTGACAGTGCCTTAGCAACAAACAGAGACAGCTATTCTTGTATTCTTCCTTTATGAATTAAGAATGAAGAGAGATGGATGGACTAACCGGTGTCTTCCGTTTGTCCCTCGATCCTGTTTCTCTTCTCTTTGGGAGTTCCCAGCTACTTGCCTTCTCGCTCGCCCAGCTTCAAGAGGTTTCTGCAAGATCACAAGAAGAGAACACTACACAAAGACCTAGATTCATATTCATAACTAGTTCAGGATTAGAAATAAACTAAACATACTAATGCAATCATACATCAAAGATACACTAGTATATAGGAGAAACCAAGATAGCTTTATTGATGAATAACAAGGTTCAGGAAGAGATACAACCTAGAGGGCTCCAATCCAGCATCTCCTTCCTAGCAAATGAAATTCCTATCTTCACCTTCCCTCAAAGCATTAAGCACCCAATGATTCCAGTCTCAAACCAACAACAATTCTTTGCAATAACCAGATTCCACCCTTTAGATCTCATGGAGGAGAGATCCATATATAGATGTTTGGAGAGAGGATGAGTTAGCTTGAGATCTGACTAGTGTCCTCTCCCTCTGTCAGTTCTTGCTTCCACTTGGAGATTCTTGCTTCCACTTGGAGATTGAGAACCTCTTACTCATCACTAGTCGAATTCACTGAGGCAAGTGTCATTGAGGAAGATTCTGGAAGCTTCCAGGGTCTTGACACCTTGATGAATGAACTTTCCATTTGTCAATTCTCGCTCAGCGCACCTTGGTAGTGCTTCTACCTGCGTTGCAGTGCAGGTAGCCAGTGCAGACTTTGAATTTCAGCGCAGACAGCTAGTGGAGCCTCTGAATTGATCCTGAATTGACGTGTTTTTGAGCAGTTTCTGGTGGAGAACTTCTGTGAATTGCTGTGGTTTGTTAGCCTTGTTCCTCTAGGGGTAGGAACAACATGTTTAGGGACTTTGGATCCCTTAGATTATGGAAATTTCATGCTTATGCTGTAAGGCACAAAAATGTCTATAACAAGGAGTTACGCAGAAGAGAGAAGGATGTGCAGTAGGAACAAGAACAGCAAGAGGCACAACATGCACACATTGATGAAATTGTACTAATATAGGTTATGGGTTCATCAGAACAACTAGCAGATAGAAAATAGGATGAGTAGTCACAGGAGCAGTACTTCGCTCAAGAGATTGAATAGATTTTGGAATAGATGGACATGGATGTGGTTCAGCTAGAGCAGTATCAGGATACTAACCTCATGCCCAAAGACTAGGATTTCACTCCACCAGCTTCACCAAATCCGGGAGCGGAGCAAGTCCCAAGTGATCAAGTAGACACCGAAATCATTGAGGAAAATCCAAAAGAAGATGTGCACAACATATCCTTTTATGAGTCACAACACAGAGTTGTGTAGTCGTGCAGAGTGCCCACCCCGGACGTCCATGTATCACCTATGCATTTTCTAGAACGAGTGATCGTGTCTGATGTGTGCAAACATCCAGCTACATTAGCCAATGCTACAAAGGCATATGTTGAAGACACCAGATCAAGTGTGAGATCCTTGATAGCTAAGAACGAGCACATGGTTAAGGATCTACAAGAGGCCAAGCAAGGAGAAGAGCAAGCTACAACATCCTCCAGAGAAAAGTTGAAGAAAGAGATATTTGATGACGTATCATCTCTTGAGACAATCATGCAGAGGTTGTACTTTAGGCTCATCACCGTCCATAAGCCAGTTGTCCATCTTAATGGTTGGAAGCAACGTTGTGCTAGGAGAGCACGCATCGTGACAGACATAGATACTATTGTCGATCACATGAAAATATGGACAATGAGGTACAAGGGAGCCCCATTGTACTTGCAAAATATTATGAAGCAAAACGCAGTGGAGCTGAAGGCACGCATCCAGATTCAAATCTGGAACTATGAGGAACTCCCACAACTGATCACCAGCTTATAAGCTTCACATGCACAAGTGTTCAAAAGCATGGATGTCATTGTGCGCAAGCATGCAATCCCATCCATTGGCACACTCACCGAAGTGAAACCAAATAAATAAGTTTTAATGGAGTTGGACATGTACTTTGCGTAGTTGATGTGTACAGCCACCAGCATAGACTTGCAAATGAGAGCAAACACTATACACCAGTATGTCGCTGGTCTGACTGCACTCAAGACCACGATGCACATGCTATCTGATGAGTTGGATAGAGGTGCCAAATTAGTGTACCTGGATGCAACAGAGGCAAGATTTCGCTTTCAGAAGGATGTCACTACAGAGTACGCAGACACCATAACAGACTACCAAGCTTGGCATCAGTTCGCTACCATCGATCACCAAGAGGATGTCGATGAGTTAGTCTTCCCACAACTATCTAAGTCTTAGTGATGTCTCGCATGGCATACTCAAGCCCATTTTTTTCTCACATGGGTACATGTGCAAATTTTATTATGAACATGTTCTAAAGTGAAAGACGAAGTGTCGATATTAGAATGTAAAAGTCATGTGCAAGTTGAAGAGTCATGAGGGTATGCTAAGAGTCACAAAGGGAATTTCAAGGGTCACACCACCCTTTGCTATATATGTAACCTCATAACTCATTGTATGGGCTTTTGGGAGCCAAGATTATAATAGGTATAACTTAGAGAAAGCTTTGGGTGTATGTTAACGAGCCTTGGCAACTCCACAATGCAAAGCGAGTACATCTCTTTGGAGGAGCAGGTGGCAGTGACTGTAACGTTATGTTATCAGGGCTAATGGTTGTGATGGTTGTATGTATGATTGGATATTTCACTCTTTTAATATAATCAAGCCGGTACATTTCATGCATATGTTTTTATTGTAGTTCGACTATCGTGGTTAATCTAAAGATTTATGTAATTGTAATTTACGCATGTATGTATGGACTATTCCATATTTATTTGTATGAATCTTATCAAAGCGTGTTGTTGATATAACTCATCATTTTGGATCATCAGCTATCCTTCTTTCCATATTGTGATGTGTTTCAACTCGTGTGTTCCCTTTCAAGTTGTGTGCTATCACAGGCTTCTAAGAGGCGCACTCTTCTCCCCTTTCATGTGTTAGAGCCTTTCATTCACCTTCCCTGACTTGCTACAAGGTCACGCCCTTTCTTCCAACAAGGACATCTTACTTACCTCCACGCACAATCATAGTCAAGGCGATACCGTACTACCCACTACTAGGACTCCTAATCCAAATGGTTTGTGGTCTAGTTGGGACTTCTTACCAGGGAGATCCCCTCACATGTTAGTGGGTCCATCACCATCAACAGGTCTACAAGGACAAGTATAAAGTTGATGGCTCACTTGACAAGAACAATTCTAGGCTTTTAGCAAAAGGTTTTGCACAAAAGGAATGGGTCAACTATGTGGAGACTTTTGCGCCCATAGCAAAATGGGCTACCATCCAGACACTCTTTGCCTTAGCAACTCAAAACGGTTGGAAATTCCATCAAATGGATGTAAAATCTACTTTCTTGAATGGAGATCTGAAAGAGAAAGTTTTTATGTCCCAACCAGAAGGATTTATTGTGAAGGATCAAGAACATAAAGTATGGAAGCTTGTAATATCCTTGTATGGCCTCAAGAAAGTACCACAAGCCTAATATGATGAGTTAACTGAGCATCTTTTGAAACTCAACTTCAAAAATTATGATCTTGATGATGCAACTTTGTTTGTCAAGAAAATTGGAAAAACAATTGTATACCTTGTGGTGCATGTAGATGATTTTTTGATGACATGGAACAATGAGAGCTATATTGCATCCATAAACAAGGAATTGAGGAAATTTTTTGAAATGACAGACTTGGGGTATGTTCACTACTATCTTGGTATTGAAGTAACTCAACATCCAAAGTTTATATTCCACTCTCAGAAGAAGTACATTGGAGATCTGTTAAACAAGTTTAGCATGGCTGAGTGCAATCCATTGATTACTCCAATTGAACAAAACTTAAATCTCACATCCACTGAAGGAAAAGAATTTGAGGATGCAACAAAGTATAGACAAATTGTATGAAGTCTAAACTACCTGAATACTACCATACCAAACATTTCTTTTGTTGTTGGAATCCTTTCCAACTTTATGCAAAATCCTTGTGAGGGACATTGGTCTACTACGTAAAGAGTTATAAAGTACTTGAATGGAGCTCAAGACTTTGGACTTAAGTATGCACAAGTGGGTGGCTTCAGCTTGATTGGACACTCTGATTTGGAATTTGATGGAGATAAAGAAATTGGGGTATCTGCTTCAGGTTATGTTATGATTCTTGGATCAGGAGCTGTCTCCTGGAGGTCATGCAAACAATCAGTTCCAGCAGATTCCACAACAGAGGAAGAATATGTGGCAATAGAAGAAGAAACAAAGGAAATTGTGTGGCTCAGGAAAATTCTAGAATATTTGTAGGTGAAACAAGTGCATTCAACTCCATTCATGATTGACAACACTTCTGCAATAAATTTGTCCAAGAACCCCAAGTTCCATGATCAAACGAAGCACATCAATACAAAATACCATCTGATTTGAAATCATGTTGAGGCCAAGAAAATCCATCTATGCCAGTATTCCACAACTGAGAAGATTTTAGACATCTTCACCAAAGCGCTTGGAAGAGAAAAGTTTGAAAGACTCTGAATGATGCTTGGACTCACCAACATCCCTTTAGATTAAGGGGGGGAATGTTGACACCTAATCGTTGGGATTGCGTGAATATATGTAAAATAGTGTAAATAGAAAATCAGGAGAATAGAGATATGAAGAGACATTGGGAGATGAAGCCCAAGAGTCTCTCCCTCCATGTATATATCTATGATCAGCCTTAATGGAAAAGAACAATTCATTTGAGGAGTTACCTCCTAGACTGACATATATTAATAAAAAAAAAATATTTTTATTACTTTATAATTTTTATGTGCTTTAATAAATTATTATTTTATTAGTTTTTTGACTGATTGAAGTAACTTTTAAGGTTTAATAAAAGAAATTAGTTTTTTGGTTAATTGATGTTGACTTTCTAGCATTTCTCTTTGACTTTTCCATTGAATTCTCTGAAGCATCTCCACATTATTTATTAGTCTTCCATCTATGTCATAATGATGAAAAGCATTGTTCTGATTAATATGGAAAAGCCATTATCTTAACATTATGAATCACAGAAACCTGAATTTTGACATATTTTACTTTCTATGTATCGAGCATACATCTATGAATTAAGTTAATATACTCAAAGTCACAGTAAATTATTAATACTATTAATATTATTAGTATAGATCCATCTTAACTCAAGATCTATCAAGCACCGAGAGGGTTCAAATCTCTTGAGGTGCAAACCCTTCCTCAAGTTTCACACTCAAAAAAGAGGTTTACACGTCAAGAGATTTGATCCCTTTCAGCGTTTGAAGGATCTGAAGTTAATATGGATCTAAGCTGGTTATATTTCAAATTACATTTTATATTATTAAAATTTAGTATGGGTAATATTTTATATGATATTATATATACAAAAAATTAAAAAGAAAGTATATACATAATTCAATATAAAGATATGTCATTGTACTAAGGTAAATGATTCATAAAGCTATACTATGCAAAAGTAAGTGAGAAGGATGTTCTTAAATTAGTTTCGAAATTACACTTGTACTAATATTTTAATATGGATCATTTTTCTAAACTATTTATATCTCATAATTATTATGCATGTCGGGGAAAATTACAATACAATCACAATTAGAAAAAGAATATATATATATTAATGTAGAAAAAAAATCAAGATATAGGAATATGTCATTATAAATAAGATATTAAGATAAATTGTAACATTACATAGATAACCTCTCCATAGCAAATGATAACCAATGAGGTGCATGAGGTTGATGGCTTTTCAGACCACAAGATGTATAGGGGAGTGGGCTTCTCACTCTTGGCAACTAATTCCCATCATCGATCCTCCATGAAACCTCGCTAGAGATAAAGGCATGATAATCGAACATTAATGATAGGCAAGGGGATGGTAACATTGTTGGTCATTAGGACAAGGCTGCAGCTAGGAAGGTTAACTCAGCACAATAGGGGATTCGAAAAAGTGAGAATTACCATATGGAAGGTAGAAGTCCATGGGGAGGATACCCTACAACTTCTTGCCATTCAATATTATGAGTATGCAGGTGTAATTCTTCATGGTGGGTATTCTGCAAAAGTCCAATCAATTATTTTTTAAGTACTTCCTCTTTGATTGTTTTTTCTATTTATATGGTTTCATTTTTTGCTTTTCCCCCAAGATGCTTGTGCTCATACTCCTTTCTTTATTAAGCACTTGATGATTTTTCTCTTACTTCCAAGGGTTGGGATCCTTGTTAATATGTGGTCCTGGGTATACACTCAGTATTATTTCATTGGAATTGATTCCTTCTATTTTGATAAGAAGGATTTTCTTTTACATTCTTGGTAGCTCATCCTTTAGTTGTTTTGGGAGGTGAATATTCCTAGTTGCACAATAAGTTTGCAGTTTGTATCTAGTTTTAACAGGTTTCCCTATTTCTTTGATCTTCCCTATTGTCCTTCTCATACTTTTCACATCGACATGCTTTCATGTGGGGGGTTTAACCAACCGCTAGAGGAAATCACTTTTTAACTTCTTAAGTTGGGTTTATTTTCTCTCATATGAAAAAGCGATTTAAGGTGTTGATCCACTATAGAGATAGTTTATCCTTAATATCTTGGTTCTCCTTTCTAAACAACCTCTTTTTCTTAGCGGGAGAGATTCCCTTACATATTTTAAATAGATTATTTATGGTCTCCTTTGTTAAGAATCATAGCAGTAGAGGCTCAAGTAAAATATGAGGAAGGCATAATGGCATACAACCCTCCACCTCAAGGGCACGAGATGCAACAAAAACTTCTATGAAGATTTATCACACTAAGACTCCCCAAGTAGTTTAGCAAGAAATCAAAAATGGAGAGGAAGAGGCTCAAGTTAAGCATAGGTTCCTCTCTAATGAGACCCTATTTACACTTGGAGAAAGTGGGTATTAGTTCCTTACATGTACCATGAGGAAAAAAATTAAAAAATACATGCAGTCAATAGCCATTTACTAGCAAATAAAGATGAATATGGGAAAGATATTAGTAGAGATATCTAAGGAACAATTAGAAATTTTTCTCTATCTCAATGAAGCTCAAAATCAAGTAAGTAAATTAGACACCAAGGTGACAAATTTTGCTTGAGTATTAGTTAATCTATAGTTTTTTTTAATTTTGAAGGAGACACATGCCCGCTTATCACCATATAGGTGGATACCCCCTCTGGATAGCTCTTATGATAATGGATTATGCTCTCAGGTTTTCTAATATTTTGGAAATAGCAATTGATAGGATGTACCTCTAAGTGGATAATACAAGTCATAGTAGGTCAAGACAGTAGTCCTTAAGTAGTTTTAATTTTAGGTTTAAA
The DNA here is from genome assembly GCA_031772625.1 of Pinus tabuliformis. Classification (NCBI taxonomy): domain Eukaryota; kingdom Viridiplantae; phylum Streptophyta; class Pinopsida; order Pinales; family Pinaceae; genus Pinus; species Pinus tabuliformis. Next base: position 240,856,584 of record CM062809.1, read on the forward strand.
CTCTCTCAATGGTGTAAGTCAGTCAGGTTATGTGACTAGTCTAGTTTCTGCAATGCCAGACAAGTGCACATAATAGAAATATATACTATTCTATTTTTGTTCTAATCCAATACAAAATGTATACCAATTTTACATTATAAAAAAAAAAGCATAAATAACAACCACAAATTAAAGTCAATCCAAAATACATTAAATTGGAACAATACGAGAGTTATTTATAGTTTGAGATTGGATCCTTTTGTGAGAAGATAAATCTTTATCTTTCATTTACAATGTTTTCATATAATTATTAACAACATATTCATTATGGAAATAATAAAATAAATAAATATAGTATTACATCAATTCAAGAATTTAATCTCTCTCTCTCTCTCTCTCTCTCTCTCTCTATATATATATATATATATATATATATATATATATATATATATATATATATATATATATATATATATATATATATATATATATATATTGCAAATTCTAAATTATTATCTCTAAAAAAATCAGTTCAAATATTTGAATGTCGAGTTAATAAAATTTAAGAGAGCAGAGATGTTGTTGTGTTCCTAAATGAGTGAAAACTGTTAAATGTCAAATTAATAAAAGTTTAATTCAAATATTTTATACGTCCATATTAGGTTTAGAATGTAGAAATTTCACCTGTAGAACAAACCGATATATGCAATGTCCTAAAGCATAATACTTGTTCTACTTCTACAAAACATTAAGCAGAAGCATAATCAAATTCATGAGCAATATCAAGCATGAACACATATAACTGATAAGAAGGAATCAATCACACATAACACAGAATATATCACTAAGGAAAGCACCAGCATAAAACCCAAACTCTGTATTATTAATCAAGTGGAAATCCTCAACAACATACAAAAAGAATCAGCTCAATAGCTATCCTGCTCTCTCTATACTCTGATGATCTTCAATCAGAAGATGAAAATCATGGACTACCTAGGCCTCAATATATAGGCCACAAGTCCTCCAATCTCCTATAATAGATCTTTCTCCATGCAAGGAATACTTACTAGAAATATCCAAGCATTTGATAGTACATTGTCCCACATCTAATCTCAACTGGGTCTCTGACAAAATTGACATGCAAAAGTTATCCATGAGTGAATTGTCAGTTATCTAAAATAATAGTTGTCACATGCATGCAAGAATTAACAAACTATATTTTATTATTTTAACAACTTGTTAAAATAATCTAATTGGACTTGACTAGTTAGAACTAGGTCAACTGATTCTCTCATTATATAACTCATACTTATTCCCTCAATTAGTGAAGGAAATTAAGGATAAATTCCTCAATCAGTGGGACAACACATGTGCATGCTCACAAAGACTTCAAATTCAAATTTCCTTAACTAATTAACTCAACTAAATTAATTAATTAATATTTCCAATTGTTGTTAAGACAAAAATTAATTTTACTTCCTATAGATAGACTAGGGAATGTTATAAATCCGAAGGGACCCAGAAATGCTATTTTTAGAACTTTTTATTTTTAGCAGTTTCACCTCTCACCCAATGTGGCCAATGACCTCACTAGCCGAACTGCTATTTTTAGACATGCCATTTTTAGACATACCATTTTTAGCAGGTCTATTTTTAGCACATTCTAAATTTAACATTTCTTGTTGCACATTTTTCAACACTCCCTCTCAACAAGAAAGGATTTCTATTGAACCCGATCCTGTAACTCTGGAATGTTCTGCATGCAACACATCTACCCGATCCACTTGCTCCAACAACACTTGGAACAAAAACACTCCCAACTGACCACTCTGTTGGGCTAGGAACATACTCTGATGCTGAAGCTCTACCTGCTGCTGAAAAGTGCTCCCTCTCTGACATCTACGCTACTGCAACATCTCCATGCATCTTGCACCATTGCACATCTCTCTGTGCCACCTAGCATTGTGCAAAACACTTGTGCCTCTCGCATTGCTGCAGCCTACTAGCTATGCGTTGTCCTAGGATTCCCTGCACTGTCGCTCTCTCTGCCGCTCCATTTGCATCTGTCTCTACCCAATCATTCAGTTGTGCTACTCCACATCAAAGCTCCTGTAGCAAGGTCTCATCCAAGAGGTTGGGTACCTCAAGGATCCTGCCCCTCTTCCTTGGGACAATCACTCTATATCTCCCCACCTCCTACCTGGAGGTATGGCTGAATGTGATCCCTCAGCCCACTTGGCTCGAAGTTTCCCCCTACTAGAGGTCTCTGCATGAGTAGATGCCTCTACTCGATCTCCTCTCAGCTTCCCCTGTTGTGGCTACTCCACAACCTCCTGAAGCTGTTGCACCAATCGTGGCCCCTCCACAATTGTCTGAGACTTCTTCTGGCTCTACATGTTGAGAGGTAATATACCCTCCCTCTCAACCACCAAGTCTCTAACCTTTTCCTTGCTCATCAAGGCTTTGCATGCATCTTGTACCTCAAGTGCATATAGGTTCTTGGCTAGCACACCAATCTATTTCCACTTTCCCGTCGTCACGAAATTTTCTAGAAAATGAGCTGATTTTAAATCAGTGATATCTCCCTCATCTGAACTCCAATTCAACTGATTTTTTTTTTGATTTCGGGTATTTTTCCACAAGGAATCAAAATCTTCTATTTATTTCTAAAAATTTTGTGCATAAATTTTCAGATCTGCTTTGCAAACTCTCGGCCCAAAACTCAAAATTTTGAAATCTCCTCACAATATATTGTTCTTGCTTGATCACCTATGCTCTAATACCATGTAGAAATTTCACCTATAGAACAAACCGATATATGCAATGTCTAAAGCATAATACTTGTTCTACTTCTACAAAACATTAAGCGGAAGCATAATTGAATTCATGAGCAATATCAAGCATGAACACATATAACTGATAAGAAGGAATCAATCACACATAACACAGAATATATCACTGGGGAAAGCACAAGCATAAAACCCCAACTCTGTATTATCAATCAAGTGGAAATCCTCAACAACATACAAAAAGAATCAGCTCAATAGCTATCCTGCTCTCTCTGTACTCTGATGATCTTCAATCAAAAGATGAAAATCATGGACTACCTAGGCCTCAATATATAGGCCACAATTCCTCCAATCTCCTATAATAGATCCTTCTCCATGCAAGGAATACTTACTAGAAATATCCAAGCATCTGATAGTACATTGTCCCACATCTAATCTCAACTGGGTCTCTGACAGAACTGACATGCAACAGTTATCCATGAGTGAATTCTCAGTTATCTAAAATAATAGTTGTCACATGCATGCAAGCATTAACAAACTATATTTTATTATTTTAACAACTTGTTAAACTAATCTAACTGGACTTGACTAGTTAGAACTAAGTCAATTGATTCTCTCATTATAGAACTCATACTTATTCCCTCAATCAGTGGAGCAAATTAAAGATAAATTCCTCAATCAATGGGACAACACGTGTGCATGCTCACAAAAACTTCAAATTCAAATTTCCTTAACTAATTAACTCAACTGAATTAATTAATTAATTAATATTTCCAACTGTTGTTAAGACCAAAATTAATTTTACTTCCTATAGATAGACTAGGGACTGCTATAAATAGGAAGGTACCCAGAAATGCTATTTTTATAGCTTTCTATTTTTAGCAGTTTCACCTCTCACCCAATGTAGCCAATGACCTCACTGGCCAAACTGCTATTTTTAGCAGGTCTATTTTTTAGCACATTCTAAATTTAGCATTTCTTGTTGCACATTTTTCAACATAGAATTCCATAATTTAAGCAAGTATTTCCACCAAAATAGGTAAGGTTCATATGTAATCAAGCATACTTACCAACAGTTACTACCCACTATTATTTATGCATTTCTTAACACAAAAATAAATAGAAGTAAAAAAAATATGGTTTAACATATATTTTAACAAGGAAAATATGATATATAAAATACATATATGATAAACTAATAATTATTTATTATTTATTAATTTATTACTTTCTGATAATATATAAAGTTTTTTTATTTGAAAAAAATTACAGTTATCAATATATATTAATAAGTACATTAAAAATAATTATTATTTTATAACTATTATCATATTATATATTGTGACAAGTAAAAAGTTGATAGTTGCTTCATTTAATATCTAATTTAACAATAAAAATATCATATATAAAATACATATAGAATAACATAATAATTATTTGTTATTTATTAATTTATATAGTTGAGATATAAATAAATGATGATTGGAGTAGTCTTTAAGTGTGACTTTTTGGAGTTTCGGGAGGATTTCTGTCGGAATCCGGCAAAAACAATTGTGGTCAAATCTTGATTTGTGTTCTTTAAATTGGTTTTCTGACTACATATATGGATTCAACACCCTCAAAAACCCTTGGGGCACTTCGATTGTGAATATTTCACCTCAAACTTGTGATTTCAATCAATCCTTGCGAGATTCTAGACAAAATAGATCAGAAATTAGATCGGAAAATTTTTCAAAGAGTCGCACTTAAAGACTACTTGAATGATTATTTATACTTATTAATATTAAACTATATAATGATTGTTTTAACTATTATCATATTATAATTATTATGTCGTAAGACATTCCCTCTTGGAAGAACTCCCCTAGGTGCCACTGTGTACCATAATTCACCCTCAGATCCATTGTTAGACAATTGAAGAATGGTGTGTTATCAAATAATAAAAATAAAAGATAAAAAATAAAACATATAATAAATATAAAATACAGTTATAAAAACATGAAAGTTTTTCCAAAAAAACAATTGTTTATAACATTATTAATTAATAATAAGAATAATAACATAATTATTATTAGAATTAATAATACTTAACAAATAGAAATAAGACTAGAGAGCACTTCCTCCACCCAAATAGCCAGTTTTGCAGCCTACAAGGAAGCACAACTCTGGAAGCCCAGTTGTGGAGGGATAAAGTGGGATGTGCCAAAGGGCTGGGCCAATTGGTTATTAGTTAGGGCTATCTAGCCTACTAGGTTTGTTTCCTTATTTTATATGTTCGTTGCTGGCTTCTTGTTGCATTAAATTTCCTGCTTTGTTCTCTCAAGATTGGCGATTCTACTTTTTGAATATTGACAATTTCAAAACAACATATTCCCTGCTTCTTCTCGCAAATTTCTGGCTCTTTGTTCTGTGAGGTAAGTCATATTTCTATTACACATTTTAATTCTCCTGAATGTCTCTATGAAATGGAAGGAAGATTCATTTTTAATAACATTTGCTACAAATTGAACCACGTGATCTTCCACACCCACCTTCGCAACTACTGCCTCCTCGACAACCACAACCACACTTCTCCTATCTTCCACCTTTTGACTATTTTGATTTTAGTTTTGGCTTTCATTATTTCCAGTCACACGGTATTTATATAGTTAATAAAATAGGAATGACATATATGATATATTTATTTGAAAGTACTATTTACTTTTTAAAGATCTCATGATTAACATGTAGGGAATGGTTGGTCATCTGATATTAACCATTTCATATTTTCAATTGTGTTCATCGTTATTATAGACAATTTATATAAAGTAAATGTAAATTCCATCCCCAAGCCTATTAATTCACTTCAAGGAATAATTTCAATGTAAAAGAATGACTACACAGTTGACAAGGAGGTGAAATAAATGCAGAATATGTTGACACCAACTTAAGTGTTCGCACTGGAGAGTCCATAAAAGAATGTAGGAAGATTTGTTTGTAATAACATTTGATGGAAAAATGAACCGTCTCACACCCACCTTCGCCACCACTACCTCCTGGAAAACTATTCAATTACGTGGAACCATATTCAATTAAAATAGTTGAAGAAAATATAAGTATAACTATATTTATAAGGGTTATATTTAAAATTGGATTGTTTCTATTAAAATGTTGTCATAATCAATAGAGATCAACCGTTTATTTCCATGATAGATTTGGAAAATTATAACTTAATAAGAGCAAACACATATTTTAAATATTAAAAATAAGTAATGATAATAATAATGGCAATAGTGATATCCTTTAAATAAATAAAATAATCTTAGTATATTAGCTTTAAAAAGCTAAGATATTTTAAATGATATCTATAGTATTGTAAAATGTCTATTGAATGTTCCCCGATGGGGATGAGTATCTCGGAGCACATGGTCACCGAGTCCCATGGTCGTTAACAATTGGTGTGCCGATGGAGGACTAGCCTCCTGGTCCTTTCATTTGAACCCGTTTAACAGGAGGTGTAATTGAAATTGTAAATGCAATCGTGTGAACCCTGGTCTTGTCTCACTGAATGTGGCTGGTGAAATTTTAACGAGCGGGATGGCTCAGCAAGACAACATTTACGTTTGTGTTTCATTCCTCTGTTGGGCTCCTGGTCGATATTCTCCAAGCAAGTGCAAGAGTCGGCAGTGGGATTTCAGCGTCGGGTGGCGGCATCCAATCTTCCCTTGCGACTCTTGGTTGTGTGAATTCATTATCATTTTCCTCCAAAGGCACCCTGAGTTTTATTGCGCTTGCATAGTGCAACTGTGAGTAATTGGGTGAACTTGATATTTTTGTCTTCTATGAATTTTGGAAGGTGTGAATAGTTGGTCCTTTAGAGGCGTCTAGAAGTCCGAAACAATATACAACATACGAGCTTTGGAGGTGGTTCATGTTGTTGAGGGTAGTGGTGGTTGTGCGACAAATTCTTAATTTTTGGTATTGTTGTAGGGGCTAAAACATTCTCCAAATATTTTCCTTGGCTTCATTTTTTAGCCTCCCCACTAACCATCCTTAGTAGCATGTCTTGTATTACCTAGGTACTTATGCATTCAGTTGAGTTTCTTTAGCTTATCAGTGTGTGTTCACTAACGTGTTTGTCTTTCACCCGCAAGTTGACTTCCTGAGACTTGGTCTTCAATTGGTTCTTGTGCTGACTTGGAGAATTGCACAGAACTAGAGGGAAACCAGCCTTGCTCTCCAGAATTGCACATAGCATCAAGGAAGCCAGCTACTTTCAAGAATTGTGCAGATCATGCAGGTTGCATTGCCCTTGAAATTTGCGTAGAGCATCCCATCGTCAGGCTTGCTCTAAGAATTTGCGGAGTTCTGGTCAGCAATCGTGGCTTCACTCTAGAAATTGTGCAAAGATTAAGGGCCAACCAGAGCCACTCAGCACAGAAACTGTGCAGAAGTCATCCTGAGGTTTGTTGTTCGTTGCATGTGCTCACAAGTTGACTGATTCCCTCTAGGACTGTGCAATCTTACCTTGCATGCATGACATATTTTTCCCAAAAAAGAAAAAATCAAAAGATAAAAACCATCCCTATATTTTAGGGATCTATTTTTAGCAGTTGGGGGTTACATGCAAAATTTGTTTTAGAAACCTCCCGCCAAGTATCACTTTTTCCTAGAATTGTGGCATGTGCATCATAAGCCTCGATCTTATCAAAACTATTTATTCGACGCTTCAGAGCTCATTCTTCAGTTCGATCTTGGAGCTTTGGCATTCCCACCACATCTAGGAACCTTCGACACACTCAGCTCAACGTTTTCCTGGTAAGTCCGCTTTTCATGTCTTTTGTTACTTTTATGTCGCTTTTTGTATTTCGACTTGTGCGAGTGTTGTTTGCTTTAATTTTTTGAACGCTTGCTTTCATTTTAATGCATGTTAGCTTGTAGAAGCATTGTTTCAAGTTTTACATTGCATTTCCTTATTGTCACATGCATGCCATTGTTTTTGCACTAATGGTCGTCGTTGTGATGAATTGCTTCACACACTCCATTGTTTTCCCATTTTACTGAATCCTACACTTACTAATTGCATGCATGTTCATTCACTCATGTTTGCACTCATCTTCACACACGCATTCAGTCTTTTACTATTTTCAGTCGCCCGTCAGTGGGTCTGAGTTGCCTTGGCCCAGACCCTGCCTTTCCTGGCTTGCACTACGCATTTCTGCAATGGAATGCCTTTCCTTACTCCCAGAAATTGCGCGTAGCTTTCCTCACACTGGCCTTCCAAAGTGTGCTCTATGAAATTTTGAGAGACAGTGCTTCAATTTGCCCCTAGAATTACGTAATGAAATTCTCTTGAGTTGCAGTCATGCTGGACCATGCTCTATGCAGCTCTGGCAGTCAGTATCCCAGCCTCCCTGTGAAAATTGCACAAATTTCCCAGTCAGTCATCCAGGTGTGTTGCATGTCAGTCCTCAAGTTGCTTTTGGTTTTCGATTGAAAATTTTCTTGCCATGAGTGTTGCTTTGTCTCCAGGTATCATAGGTGTTCATTAGTCTCTCAGAAGTACAGGTACAATGGCTTATAAGAGAGCAGGCCCAAAGGACACCATTGAGATTGCGACTGAGGATATGGTTGAGCAAGTTTCTATGAGCTTGTCTGTCTATGAAGAAACTAAGTTGTTCATAGATAAGGATATCAAGATCAAATGGCAGGACATCAATGACATCTTCTCAGGCAACTTTGAGGAGAATCTGGAGGACCATAGAGTCTATGCCAACATACACAAGTCTGGCTTGTACTAGGTTGCATGCAGGTATCCCGCATTTCCATGCGCAAATATGATCCATTGGATTGTCTCGCATACTCATCCAAAGATAATGGTGGTGATAAGTGTCAGTGGAATAGAACTTTCTACCTTCAAGGCAGAGAACTTTCAAGAGATGTGTCACTTACCGCAGTCGGTGAGCACAATGGATGCACTCTTCACCAGTCCCAACAACGGTGCAAACTCAAGAGACATCTTTAAGAGCTGGGTAAGAGAGACATATAAGTTTAGGACAACACCCAACCAAGTATACAAGATGAAGACATTGCATAAGGCTTATTAGTTCTTGGTCATCTTCGCATGCCGCTTATACGACCAAGAGAGCACACAGACCTTCCCGCAGAGTTGGGTGATTATGTTGGATTAGCTGGAGAATGAAGGAAGACCTTTCAATTGGCCCAAAATTTTGGCTCTCCAGTTGAAGGGGCAAATAAAAAATGTCTGGCATCTACCCAAAGGTCAGCAAGCAAATATTTTTATGTACACTTACATACTTGATGCAATCTATGCCCGTCAGTAGTTCCTTGGCTTGGGTTGGGCATGGATAACTTTAGAAACCTCTATACACAGCTATTGCAGGTTGTTCTCCGAGTGTAACTTCCATGGAGTTATCTTACAACTATCAGAACACTTAGTCACCCCAGTGTATAGGATGATCTTTGAGAAGGATATGCCTTACATGTCACAGACAGCGATGGAGGCATTAGCAAAAATATCATATTGGTATGCCTCACCCCTTGGCACCTTCGTCCAAGTGTACAACACGGAGAATGCTCCGCATGTGTTACCGAAGTTTTCCATGGACAAGCTACCCATGCAAGAGGTTGCATACCACATCTTGATAGGGTTGTTAGCAAGACTATACAGGAGGAAGAAGGCACCTTGGCCCGTGCTTCCTTTGTGGAGCAGGTTGTATGAGATCTAGAATCTCAATCATGTTGAGGCTGAGATGGAGGAATTCAAGAGGTTCTCCTTCGGCACCAAAAGTTTCAATCCATATTACCCGCATCGATTAGTGGAAGACCACCATGTGAGAGTGTATCATCCTTAGATCCACTAGGCATGTCATTGGCCTTACAAAGACCCATGGAGATATTGCTATAACTCCTCAAGGCTCAATGAACCAGTCAAAGTGGTTGTAGAGTGGTTAGCAGTGCACAAGGCGGTAGCATCTCAGAGAGCAGCAATATCAACAGCAGTAGAGGGAAGCAAACATGCGCATGAAAAAGGAAAGAGGAAGGTTGATGACAGTGTAGAGGTGGAGCAAAGCTGCAAGTTCAGAGCAGATCCTCTTGTATTGAAAGTATTAGTTTGGAGATTGAGGCAAAGAGGCAACAATGTAACAAAAGGATTGCATAAAGACAGAGGGAGAATCAGAAGCTGGAGTAGGCATAAAGGGAGTTGTTGAAGTTAAAGAAACAACTAAGGGAAGAACAGGAGTTGCACATAAGAGATAAGGAAGCGTAACAGGAATAGGAACAGCAGGAGGTGCAGCGTGCACACATTGATGAAACTGCATCGATCCAAGTTATGGATTCACCAAAACAGCTGGAAGATAGAAAACAGGATGAGCAGTCACAGGAGTAGGACTTCGATCAAGATATTTAACAAATTTTGGAACAGATGGAAATGGATGTGGTTCAGCTAGAGCGGGATCAGGATACAGATCTCATGCCCAAGGACCCAAAGATCACCCCACCAGCTTCACCAGATACGGGAGCAGAGAAAGTCCCAAGTGATCAAGGAGACACCAAAATCCTTGAGGACAATTCGAAAGCAGATGTGCATAACATATCCTTTGACGAGTCATAGCACAGAGTTGTGAAGTCGAGCAAAGTGACCACCCCGGATTTCCATGTATCTCCTGCACATTTTCAGGAACGAGTGATTGTGTTTGATATGCGCAAAAATCTAGTTGCATTGGCCGATGCTACAAAGGCATATGCCAAAGCCACCAGCTCAAGTGTGGGATTCTTGATAGCTAAGAACAAGCGCATGGCTAAGGAGCTACAAGCATCCAAGTAGAGAGAAGCGAAAGCTACAACATCTACTAGAGCAGAGTTGAGGAAAGTGATACTTGATGAAGTATCATCTCTCGAGACAATCATAAGGTTGTACTTCAGATTCATCACCGTGCATAAGTCAGTTGTCCATCTTAATGGTTGGTAGCAACACTATGCTAGGAGAGCACGCATCTTGACAAACATACACACTATTGTCGAGCACATGCAAATATGGACAATGAGGTACAAGGGAGCCCCATTGTATTTTCCAAAGACAATGAAGCCAATGGAAATATATTTGAAGGCATGCATTGGTGGGCTCCATTATTGTAGAAATAATACTGCAACTCCTGGGACTCCCTTCTTTACTTTTATCAACCCGGTAGTTCGTAACAAACTTGGAAGCGATGGTGCTATATGCACAAGTACTAGCTCTTGCCGCGGCTATCACTTGATCAGCTAGCACAAGTCCGCTAAGAGCTTAAGCCAACTTCTATGTGCTCTTAGAAGAAGCTTTTAACTAATGGATGAAAGCTAACTCAACAGAGGCTAATCTACTTGCAGAAAGAAGAAGAAAGCTGAAAGGAAATACAAAACCTAGCAAACCCTAGTTTTACCGACTAACCCTACCGATGCAAGAAAAGTGATGAAAGTAGTGGAAATGGATGCCATTTACTTTTAGAAAGGTAAAATTCATGTGACTAAGCTACTTCTACAATGAAAAAAAAAACATCTTTTTTCATTTTTGAGTAATTTCGCAGAGTTATTATGCATGTGCTTTGACTATTTTTTCTGTGCAGAGGTTGATTGGCAAAAGGAAATGCTTGCAGGAGGTTGAGAAGGTGAGAATAGGGCCTAAGGGGTCCCTAGCACCCTTCCAGAGAGTTTCACAGTGATCAGATCTCAAGAAACCGCTTTCGTGAGCTTCTATAGGAAGTTTGCAGGGGTTCTACAGGATGTACTGTAGCTTCTATAGGATGTTTCTACAGGATGTTCCGAAAGGGAATTTTGAAGGGATGATGGTGGAAAAAAGGTGAAGATGTGGGTATGGAGGTGAGATAAGGGTGTCAGGAGGTCTAGGACTTGGTGAATGAGGCTGGGGAGTGATTAGGGTGATTGGATTCATTCAAGGTTGGAGGAAGCAACGATGCACAAGAATGTAGAAATTAGGGCAAAGTGGGAAAATGTGGCAAATGAAAGGCAAGAATCTGAGTTAGAGGATGAAACAGGTTGTATTGATGGATTAAGGGTAGGGGAGGAGGTATCTCAGGTGCTCTACACGTTATTTTCCAAATTGATCAAATGAAGACTAGGAAAACCAAAGATCTAGCTACTTTAACCTAATTTGACCTAGAAACCATAAGCATGATGAACAAAAGCTTATTGGCAGAAAATCATGTAAAATAACTATGGAAACCAAGTAAGAATGGATCTAAGCATGTAATCACAACTGGTACTAACCTTTGCAACTAAGAATCTAACACTAGAAATTGCATGAAGAAGCAAGAACAGTGTTTTTATGGCAGTAAGGACACCTTGTTCTCAGCTCATGATCCCAAGGAGGGAGAGGTGAGATCAAGGGTTTCTTGATGGCCCTTTTCGAAGATATTTTCTATTACCAACCTGTTAAATCACTTGAAACATGAAAAGCTATTTTGATCATCAAAAGCAACCTAAGTAACAAAACAAGATTTTAACCTAAATAACAGATTTTATTCTAAGAATGCAGCAAAGACACATAAAAGTACACAAAGGAGGTACTGGGCACTTGGATTGGGCCCAACCCCAAGAGCTACAGCCTCCTAAGAGAGATTAGAGCTGGTACAAAGATGGATTCATCTTTATTGATCAAGAAATAATAGTTACATCCCAAAAACTGTCTACAAGAAAAAGCTCGAAAATGTGATGAAATGCAGAGCTAACCTACTGACTAAAATCTAACTAACAAATGACTAAAAACTGACTAAAAAAAGACTAACATCGAACTAAAAACTGGCTAGCTGAAATGAGGCCCTAAGCCTTCTTATTTATACAAATTGAGGACCCCAACAGTCCTCCTAAACTTGAGGAACTCGGCTACCAAAACTTGCAGTTAAAAGCAACTTTACTAGCCCTTGCTCGACTGCCCTTGTGATAATCGATGTGGTGGCCCTTGAACTCCAAGCTGCTGGTGGAGAATTTGAGGTAAGGGCTCATAAATGAAGGGGACACCTTCCTACAAATCCTCTCCCTTGTTCTTCCACGGATTTGGCTGCCAAGTGCTCATTAAAACCTTTGATTTTGTCTCAAAATTGACCAAAAATCTGCATAAAACACACATTAGAATTTTTGGCATAATAACTAACCCAATTCACTCTATTAACATAAATATAATCAAAAACATGAAATAAACTAATGAGAATGGTGGATTAAGTCGAATTATGAGGCTGAATGAGCCCATATAATTACCCATTTCTGGGGCTCATCATCACCCCCCTACTGAAAGTGTTGCTCATCCTCTAAGCAACTAATCTATCTCTTTATCTTTGATGGCCCTGGTGGCCTCCTTATCATCCAAAGCTTCTGATGTGGTCTACTCATGTGTGCCATAAAATCCTACCTTCTTATCCATGTCCTTCCATTGTTCCTCCTAGTCTGCTTGTTTGAATTCTTGTGCTTTTCCTATTCTGTCTCTTCATCCTTTTCCTCTTCTATTTTAGTTTCTTCCTTTTCCTTTTCTTGTCTTGCTGAGTCATTAGTTGCTTCATCTTCTCCCCCTTTTTGCTCTTCTTCCTCACTGTCAGAAGGACTGATATCATAGGTGAGGGATTTTATGTCACTTTCTGTTGTCATGTCCCCGATGACTTCCCAACTAGGGAGTGTGAATGTATGGAGGGCTTCTTGGTCTTTAAGATACAATGCATAGGATCGAGCTAGTTGTCTTCATTGCAGGGTTTCTATTGTCTAGCTGGCCATGCAGGCCATCTGGGCTTCTCTCTCCTGAAAATGTGTTTCAGCATCAATATTTCAGCTACTACCTGAGACTCCCTCTCTTGCTACTGCTTTATCCTCATTTCAACATCAGGTTGTGTATCTTCCCTTGGCTGCTATTCCTCTACTATTTCCTAACCTGCGAGGGAACCTTCCTGTAGTTGCTGCTCTTCAGAAATCTGTGTTATGTCTGCCCTTTTGAGTTTCCTGTAGAGAATTCTCAGCTTCCTGTAGAACTGTCTTTGAGTCCATCATCTTAATTCTCTCTCTCTAGTGAAGGTTTTTGGCTTCCTCATTCATAGGTGATGGTTATCTTTGAAGGAGACTCCTCCTTCTATTTAGCTGTGGTTTCCTCAATGATAATTGGCTCCTTTGACTGTGGCTGGGGTCTGCCCACTTTGATCCATGTGCTCCTCCTTGCTTTAAAGTGCATGGAGGTTTGCCTCTTTCGCTTCCCTTTTTGTTTTGGAGGTGTGCTTAAGGCAACAAGTGTAGTTGCTGCCTCCCTGGCCAATATCTCAGGTGATTTCTCCTCTTGTTGTTCTGTTTCCATGCTTCTTGTAGAAATCCATGTGTCAACTATTTCTGTCTGTTTTGCTGGATGTGTCTTTTCCTTTTATTTCTATGTGTCTGCTTTAGTTGTGAGATCCTTCAGGTGGACTTTTTTAGCCCTCTCTGCCTAGAATTCCGTTGTCCGTTTATGAAAGGAAGAATTGTGTTTCTACGGACAGAGTACAAAGCTCAATTTTTCTTCTCAACACACATACAGACATGCAAGTTCAAAATTTTCCATACATAGGTTGGCCCCCACAGTTGCATATCTTCTCTACAGGGGAATTTTAAAGACAAGAAACGTGGAGGAGAATCTTGATTCAGACACAACTGAGAAACGCAGTGCAACATAGAGGCAAACGTTTTATTTCCAATTCACAGACAGATTTTTCACTGATTTTCCAATCTCATGCCATGTTCAATTCACCACTTTGCATAAAAAAATCATGCACAAAGAAGTTTTCCTGAGCCTACCTCATTTTGAGCTTGAAATTCACTAAAAATCCTGGGTTTCCTTTCTACACGGCTGTTTCTGCCTTTCCTATTGAAGCCTTCCTGTAGAAGGCTCTCGTTTCCTATAGAACGAAACTGTGCTTCCTGTAGAGCCCGATAAGTGAGAAATCTTTAAAAAACGATGGAAATCTTCGAAAAATCAAGCAGGAATCCTGCAGAGGACCACTGGTTAGCTAATCTGGAAGTGGTGGACGCGTGCTTCAGTTGTGAATGTAGTGAAGGCGTAGTGAACAAAGAGTGGTGAGAGTTTCAGCCGAGCATCGTTTAACTGCAGCGTGATTCGTGTGAGAAGATGAGGTGGCAGAAATGTGCGTTGTCATTATTTGGACCGTTGGTCCCTACTGCAGTGTCATCATGGGACTGGATGTTTTCTGCCTGTAATCCCTTACCATCAGTTGCGCTGGAGTTCAACATCTGCCACCACCTGTTTTTTTTTTAAATTTCCCGTGAATGACTATACACGTGTGCTGGGTGACCTCTGGATGAGTGCAATCGAACTGGCTGAGGGTGTCGGGTTAACTTGCTAGCTTCCTGGCTTAATCCCACCATTTCATTCATTTATGCACTTTCGAATCATACAGATGCAAATAGAGGAATTGGTTTAGACACTTACCTGTAAGTCAACGTGCTGCTTGGTCCTTTTTGTTGCTGCATGCTCATATTCTGTGGATGCATGCTGGTCTGTTTGCTGATACATGGCTTATTTTCTAGTGCAGGTATCCTCTGGCTGGATCTACACTGCAGGAGCCTGCTTCAACCTTCAGATTTGCACCCTCATGCTGTTGATGCTCAATTTTTACAATACATCAAATTGTTTTCTCCATAGCTCCCAAACGATAGATCGGATTGAGCTGAAACTTTCTGAGCATGCTTTTATCATCGTTATGCACCTCCCATAGCAAAATTTTGGTCAATGAATGTACATATTTTGAGAAAAACTGAAAATGTCTGAAGATTATAGAGGCCAATTTCTCAGAAACCGTGCATTGGAATTGGCTGAAACTGCTTGGGTAGGTTACTATCACCTATATGCATCTCCCCATGAAACAGGGTTTGAAATGGATGCACGGATATGGAGAAAATGCAAAAATGGCTGAAGGTGATGGACGCTGATTTCTTGGAAACTGTGCACTGGAATTGGCTTAAATTGCTCGGGCATGTTTCCATCATCCCTATACAACTTCCCGTAAAACGGTTTTGTAAATGGATGCACGATTTTCACGTGAGGGAAAAAAAAATTTCTGTTCTATGTATTTTTGCTTCAAAGCATTCTGCAAGCGGTTTGCACAGTGAGAAAAAAAGAGCTTGGGCTATAATGCAGACTTGGAATTGATAGGAGAGAGGTTTGAATATTGTAGGAGGACTTATGCACCCTTTAGGAAGCTATCATGTTCGCCAAACTGCCTTTTAAAATCCATTCCTAGCTTCCTGTAATTTCTACAGGAACTTCCTGTAGAACACACATTTTTTAGAAAAGAAGCACAATGAGATGGAAAAAATAATGGAGAAGGGTGAGGGATGGAAACATGGATGTGTGCAGGCCTCATGGACATATTCCCAGCCTTCGGGTCCTCTTTGGAGATCAATTTTGTCTTGTTTGTAGGCTTCCTGTAGAAGACACAGAATTTCCTGTAGAAGGCACAAAACTTCCTCTGTCTTTGTTTTGAGCGATCCTCCTGACCTGCAATGTCCTTGCTGTGACCTACAATTATTCAATGGAAATTAGGTTTATTTTTCTTTTTCTTTTTCTCTTTTTTTTTTTTTGAAAACAACAAGGGTGCCTCATGGAGGTTTTCACCCTAATTTCCTGACCTGGGCGCCTCCAAGGGAGGTTTTCACCCAGGGATATTATTCTCTTTTTATTTTCTCTTCTTTCCAACCCATTGACTGCCTCATGGAGGTTTTCAATCAATGAACCAATTTGAGGCGCCTCCGAGGAGGTTTTCACCTTATATTTTTATTTTCCTCTTATTTTCATTTTTTTTTCTACCCTACCCTACTTGAAAAACAAAATCATTTTCAAATATAAGAATACTTCCAATGGAGCCATGTGCACATCGAGATAATAGACAAAATGATGTGAAGGCTTGAAATGCATGCTTTGACAGGTATCCAGATTTCAGAGACCAAATGATTTGACTTTGAAGGGATCAAACATAGCTGAGGAAGAGAGTATTGCTGCAACTTAGTGACCATCTAGAACCATATCTCAATATAGCTCTGATATCCTTGGTCCTTTTGCTGATCTGGATCATTCTTCATGTCACCTTCTATCATGACCTTCACATCTTCCTCTTTTTGCTGAGTTTTCTCTTGAATACATGGAGGATTTGATGGTAACCATGAGGGAGCTCTCTCGATCTCTGATTCTGATGTCTTCTCTTCATCAAGTGCAACCCATGGTTCTTTGATCTCCTCTTTTGAATCTTCTTTTGTTGGATGTGGTCCTTCAATGCTATCAAGATAATCTCTTTCTTGCAATACTCTTTCTAAGCTATGATGAATATCCTTGAGCTCAAACGGAGTTGTTTGGACATGTTGTACCTTAGCTTTGCAATTGGGTTGAGCTACTCCAATGTGCAGGTTTGGAAATGGTGGTATGGGTAGTTGAGTGGGGGTGTATATTTTAGATGGATGTGGATGGGGTTGTGGTTGGGCAAGTGGTGGAGGCAAAGGAGTGGGAGGAGAGTTATATTGGAGCCTCCACCCCTGATGAAGTGCATTCCACTAAGGTTGTGGCTGAGCATAGGGGTGAAATGGATGAGTAGCTGTTTCAGCATGATATTGAGATGGATACGACCAAGGAGGGGGCGTGGACTAGGAAGAATGAGTAGGGGGACCCCAAGAAGGCATGGAAGTGGCTTGATAGGGTTGTAATAAGTCTGGGATGTCCCTTGCATTCCCTGCTGGTAAGGTATGGGTCCAGGTGGCCTCCTTTGGTTCATATAATAGAGTGGTTCAGTGGTGCCTTTGGCCCTCTGATATGCAGCTTTAAGTCCAGGCAAGGAAGGGCACTGATTCATAGGGTGGTCTTCTTCACATACAAAACACACTTTTATGGAGTGCAATGGACATTCATTCCTAGGATGCTTTCTAGTGCACCTGGGACAAAAGATGGCCAAAGCCCTCTTAGATTTCTCTTTCTTCTTTTGGATCCACAAGGTATCCATTTGCATGGAAAGAAACTGCATCATCTCACTCTTGACATCTTCCCACATTGATCCAGGTGGATATTGGTGGCCACCTGCCAGTCCACCTAGACCCCCACCATTGTTTCTCTCAGCATTTTCAGTTTCCTTAATTGTAGCACAACTTACTATTTTTAGCAGTTTTTCGGGTCCTGAACTTCCGGAGCCGTTTTGAGGCCCTAAACGACGTTTTTTGGGAAATATGGGGCAACATGGTCCATGGACCAATGTTGCCTCCCAAAGTGGTAGTGCTCGGATAGATCTTTCTAACGAGCTATTGTACGCGTCAAATGGAGATCGTATGCCAAAGTTACGACCCTGAGAAGAGATGTGGTGGAATGATCCAGGTGGATATTGGCGGCCACCTGTCAGACCACCTGGACCCCCACCATTGTTTCTCTCAACATTTTCAGTTTCCTTAATTGTAGCACAACTTACTATTTTTAGCAGTTTTTCGGGTCCTGAACTTCCAGAGCCATTTTGAGGCCCTAAACGACGTTTTTTGGGGAAATCTGGGGCAACATGGGTCCATGGACCGATGTTGCCTCCCAAAGTGGCAGTGCTCGGATAGATCTTTCTAACAAGCTATTGTACGCATCAAACAGAGATCGTATGCCAAAGTTACGACCCTGGGAAGTGGGTGTACCAATTTACCCAAACGGGGCCCACAGTTTGGCGTTTCATCTTGTAGGGTTAGGTTTTGGAATGTTAAGGGTTTTCCATTGTTTCTCAACAATAAATAGGCCTTCGAGCCTCATTGTAACACAGTTTAGAGGCATGTAGCCACCACATGTCGATCCAGCCAAGATCCAAGTCATTCGAGATTGGCCATCTCCAACCACTCTAACAGAGCTCCGCAGCTTTCTAGGTCTTGCCAACTTCTACCATAGGTTCGTGTTGGGGTTTTCTCATATTACTTGGCCCTTGAGTCAAGTCACCTAGGGAGGGGCGAAAGCAAAATTCTTTTGGTCTGAATCTCAACAAAAGGCATTCATGGAGTTGAAGGATCGCCTCTGCACAACACCAGTGCTCGCGTTACCAAATTTACAACAACCATTTGAGGTCGAGACAGATGCCTCTGACTATGATATTGGGGAAGTCCTTACTCAACATGGACATCCAGTGGCATATCACAGTGAAACACTTTCACACACAGTCTGGAAGTACCCCACTTATGATAAAGAGATGTATTCCATTGCACAGGCCTACCGACAATGGAAGCATTACATTTTGGGGAAGGAAACGGTCATCCACACAGACCACCGACCCCTGCAGTTCATACAGACCCAAGGGAAATTGCAGAATGATCGCCATCAGAAGTGGTCTACATACCTACAACAGTTCCACTTGAATATCAAGTATAAGAAGGGCAGCACCAATAATGTTGCAGATTGTCTCAGTCGACCACCGATCATGGCGTTAACCACCGTGATCAACTCTTGTGGGCACGAGACTTCTGATTGGCCACTTCTCTACAAGAGCGACCCAGAATTCGGCCACACATACTAGACACTCTTGGAGGGTCGGCATGTTCCAGATTTTCACCTCCAAGATGCCCTATTATGCCACCTGGGTCACCTTTGTGTTCCTTCAAGCGAGCGTGCCAAGATGATTTGGGAAGCACACTACATTCGGGCTGCTGGGCATTTCGGGGTCGAGAAAACAGTGGCAGTACTGCAAAATTATTTGTATTGGCCGAATCTTCGACAAGATGTTGGGAAGTACATCAGATCATGTACTGCCTGTGCCATTGCCAAACCGACCATCCAGAAGCACGACCTCTATACCCCGTTGCCTACCCCTAGTCGACCTTGGGAATCCATCTCCATGGATTACATGTCAGGCCTTCCTTCCACTAAGCATGGAAATGACTGTGTTTTTGTGGTCGTCGACAGGTTCTCGAAGATGGCCATTATGGCGGCCTGCAAGAAGAATATCATAGCAGAAGCCACTACTAAACTCTTCTTTTAATGAGTGTGGGTGCACTTTGGGATCCCACATTCTATCATCTCAGATCGGGACAGTCGGTTTCTCAGCACATTTTGGTCCAGTCTCTAGTCAATGCTGGACACCAAACTCACGAAGTCCACAGCCTTCCATCCTCAAACTGATGGCCAGACAGAGGTTGTCAATAGGATGATTGTGCACATTCTACGCATTTATAACTCAAAGCATCCACGCACATGGGACGAGAGCCTCCCATATGTTCAGAACAGCTACAACCGAGCTCTTCACAGCTCCACTGGCCATAGCCCTTTTCAGGTGGGTTTGGGATTCCAGCCACTATGCCCCATTGATGTGGCCATGCCACTTGCAGCTACTCACATAAATTCAGCTCATGTCCAGTCCGAAACAGATAAGGCCACTAGCTTCATTGAGCGCATCCAACATATTCACCAGCAGGTCCATGACATTCTGGAGAAATCAAATGACAAGTACCAGTAGCGACATGATCAACATCGGGTGCCACACAAGTTTCAGGTGGGCGAGAAAGTCTGGTTGCATTTTCAAAAGGAACGCCTTACTGGAGCCTATCAGAAACTGAGACCACTTCGATATGGTCCTTACACCATTACTAAGTCTATGGGAGACAATGCATTTGAGCTCAACATTCCCCCATTCCTTGGCCTGCACCCAGTGTTCAATGTGGACCGCCTTCGGCCATACTTTCCACCATTGCTAGAAGTGGGTGTACCAATTTACCCAAACGGGGTCCACAATTTGGTGTTTCATCTTCTAGGGTTAGGTTTTGGAATGTTAAGGGTTTTCCATTGTTTCTCAACAATAAATAGGCCTTCGAGCCTCATTGTAACACAGTTCAGAGGCATGTAGCCACCACATCTCTTCTCAGGGTCATAACTTTGGCATACGATCTCCATTTGACGCGTACAATAGCTCGTTAGAAAGATCTATCCAAGCACTGCCACAGATTTCCCAAAAAACGTCGTTTAGGGCCTCAAAACGGCTTCGGAAGTTCAGGACCTGAAAAACTGCTAAAAATAGTAAGTTGTGCTACAATTAAGGAAACTAAAAATGCTGAGAGAAACAATGGTGGGGGTCCAGGTGGACTGGCAGGTGGCCTCCCATATCCACCTAGATCACACATGTTTCAAATTTCACCTTCAATGGATGAATTCGAAGAAAAGGTACTACTCCCAACATTTCTGTTTCTAGCCATTTACTCCAGAGGAATGTTTTCTTCTTCTTCTCCCCTAGAGGTTCTTCAAATATGTCTTACTGTCCACCTAGGGGTTTTTCTTAATCACAGCCATTGAAGAAGAGAAGGTTGGCTATGTGAAGCAGTGGGGGTGTTGTGCAAACATTTTTCTGACTTATCTCTACTCCTACAAGGCATGAAAGGAAATCTTTTTGGTTGATTTTTGCTTTTTTTTTCTTGTACCTACAAAACTGAAATAGATTGAACTACAACTAGCTAAAATCTATCTTGCTGAAATGAAAATGTGGAATTGAAATGAAAGCAGGAAAGGACTAATCTATTTTACTGAAATGAAATCGCAGGAATGAAATTCTAGGCTACACTTGCAGAATTGAAATGCTAATCTACGCCTGCAGAAATGAAATTGCGGAATTGAAATGCTAATCTATGAAAGCAGGAAATGTCTAATCTACTTTTACGCAAGTGAAATTGCAAAATGGAAATGAAGCAATCTACTCTACGCTTGCTGAAATAAACTACTTAGCAAAAGGTTGTAATAGAAAATAGAAGAAAAGCAGCAATCACCAATATTCTGATGCTTCCCTGGCAACAATGCTAAAAAGATGGTGGGCTCTAGTATTGCAGCAATAATGCTGCAACTCCTGGGACTCCCTTCTTTACTTTCATCAACCCGGTAGTTCGTAACAAACTTGGAAGCGACGATGCTCTATGCACAAGTACTAGCTCTTGTCGTGGTTGTCACTTGATCAGCTAGCACAAGTCCGCTAGGAGCTTAAGCCAACTTCTATGAGCTCTTAGAAGAAGCTTTTAACTGATGGATGAAAGCTAACTCAACATCGGCTAATCTACTTGCAGAAAGAAGCGGAAAGCTGAAAAGAAATGCAAACCCTAACAAACCCTAGTTTTATCGACTAACCCTGCAGGTGTAAGAAAAGCGATGAAAGCAGTGGAAATGGATGCCATTGAATTTTAGAAAGGTAAAATGCATGTGACTAAGCTACTTCTACAATGAAATCTGAAAAAAAAAAAAAAAAAAAAAAAAATCTTTTTTCATTTTTGAGTTATTTCGCAGAGTTATTATGCATGTACTTTGACTATTTTTTCTGTGCAAAGGTTGATTGGCGAAAGGAAATTCTTGCAGGAGGTTGGGAAGGTGAGAAGAGGGCCTAAGGGGTCCTTAGCACCCTTCTAGAGAGTTTCACGGTGATCGGATCTCAAGAAACCGCTTTCGTGAGCTTCTACAGGAAGTCTGCAGGGGTTCTATAGGATGTACTGTAGCTTCTACAAGATGTTTCTACAGGATGTTCGGAAAGGGAATTTTGAAGGGATGATGGTGGAAAAAAGGTGAAGATGTGGCTATGGGGGTGAGATAAGGGTGTGAGGAGGTCTAGGACTTGGTGAATGAGGCTGGGGAGTGATTAGGGCGATTGGATTCATTCAAGGATGGAGGGAGCAACGATGCACAAGAATGTAGAAATTAGGGCAAAGTGGGAAAATGTGGCAAATGAAAGGCAAGAATCTGAGTTAGAGGATGAAGCAGGTTGTATTGATGGAGTAAGGGTAGGGGAGGAGGTATCTCAGGTGCTCTGCACATTATTTTCCAAACTGATCAAATGAAGACTAGGAAAACCAAAGATCTAGCTACTTTAACCTAATTTGACCTAGAAACCATAAGCATGATGAACAGAAGTTTATTGGCAGCAAATCATGTAAAACAACTATGGAAACCAAGCAAGAATGGATCTAAGCATGTAATCACAACTGGTACTAACTTTTGCAACTAAGAATCTAACACTAGAAATTGCATGAAGAAGCAAGAACAATGTTTTTATGGCAGCAAGGACACCTTGGTCTCAGCTCATGGTCCCAAGGAGGGAGAGGTGAGATCAAGGGTTTCTTGATGGCCCTTTTCGAAGATATTTCTATTACCAACCTGTTAAATCACTTGAAACATGAAAATATATTTTGATCATCAAAAGCAACCTATGTAACAAAACAAGATTTTAACCTAAATAATAGATTTTATTCTAAGAATGCAGCAAAGACACATAAAAGTACACAAAGGAGGTATTGGGCACTTGGGTTGGGCCCAACCCCAAGAGCTACAGCCTCCTAAGGGAGATTAGAGCTGGTGCAAAGCTAGATTCATCTTTACTGATCAAGAAATAATAGTTACATCCCAAAAACTGTCTACAAGAAAAAGCTCAAAAATGAGTTGAAATGCAGAGCTAACCTACTGACTAAAATATAACTAACAAATGACTAAAAACTGACTAAAAAATGACTAACATCGAACTACAAACTGGCTGCTGAAATGAGGCCCTAAGCCTTCTTATTTATACAAATTGAGGACCCCAACAGTCCTCCTAAACTTGAGGAACTCGGCTGCCAAAACTTGCAGTTAACAACAACTTTACTAGCCCTTGCTCGGCTGCCCTTGTGATAATCGATGTGGTGGCCCTTGAACTCCAAGCTGCTGATGGAGAATTAGAGGTAAGGGCTCATAAATGAAGGGGACACTTTCCTACAAATCCTCTCCCTTGTTCTTCCACGAATTTGGCTACCAAGTGCTCATTAAAACCTTTGATTTTGTCTCAAAATTGACCAAAAATATGCATAAAGCACACATTAGACTTTTTGGCATAATGACTATCCCAATTCACTCTATTAGCATAAGTATAATAAAAAACATGCAATAAACTAATGAGAATGGTGGATTAAGTCGAATTACAAGGCTGAATGAGCCCATATAATTACCCATTTATGGGGCTCATCACGCATCTGGAGTCAGATCTGGAACTATGAGGAACTCCCACAGCTCATCACCAGCTTACAAGATTCGCATGCACGAGTGTTCAAGAGCATGGATGTCATTGTGCACACACATGCGATCCCATCCATTGGCACCCTCACCGAGGTGAATGCAAAAAACCAAGTCTGACTAGAGCTGGACATGTACTTCAAGTAGTTGATTCGCATATCCACCAAAGCAGACTTACAGATGAGCATAGACACTATGCACTAGTATGTCATTGGTCTGAATGCACTTAAGACCATGATGCACATGTTATCTGACAAGTTGTATAGAGGTACCAAATCAATGTAGCCGAATGCAATGGAGGCAAGAGTTCTCTTTCAGAAGGATGTCACCATGGAGAACGTAGACACCATAACAGACTGCCAGGCCTGGCATCAGTTCACTACCATAGATCACCAAGAGGATGTCGACGAGTTAGTCTTCCCACAACTATTCAAGTCTTAGTGATGTCTTGTATGGATTACTCAAGCCCATTTTTTTCTCACATGGGTACATGTTTAATTTGTATTGTAAACATGTTGTAAAGTGAAAGACCAAGTGTCAATAGTAGAATGTAAACAGTCATGTGTAAGTTGAAGAGTCATGAGGGTAGCTAAAGAGTCACGAAGGGGGATGTCAAGGGTCACCCTACCATTTGCTATATATAGAACCTAATAACTCATTGTATAGGATTTTGGGAGCCAAGATCCCAATAGGTATAACTTAGAGAAAGGTTGGAGTGTATTGTAATGAGCCTTAGCTTCTCCACAGTGCAGAGCAAGCACATCTCTTTTGAGGAGCAAGCAGTAGTGACTGTAATGTCCCGCTATTGGTGCTAGTGGCTATCATGGTTGTATGTATGGTTGGATCTTTCACTCTTTTAATATAACACAACCAATATGTTTCAT
This sequence comes from Pinus tabuliformis, assembly GCA_031772625.1. Classification (NCBI taxonomy): domain Eukaryota; kingdom Viridiplantae; phylum Streptophyta; class Pinopsida; order Pinales; family Pinaceae; genus Pinus; species Pinus tabuliformis. The sequence continues at coordinate 240,881,264 of CM062809.1, forward strand.
GCATATATTGTTATTGTAGTATGGATATCCTGGTTAATCTAATGATGTATGTAGTTGTAATTTATGTATGTATGTATGGACTATTTTGTATGTGTTTATAATCCTAATTTCCATTTCGAGATGTCCTTCAGCTTGTGTGTTCCCTTTCAAGCTATGTGTTATCACAGTCTTCTAAGGGGAGCACTTCCCTCCCCTCTTTGTGTTAGAGACTTTCATGCACTTTCCTTGACTTACTACAAGATCACACCCTTGCTTCCAACAAGGACATCTTACTTACCTTTGCACGCAACCACAATCAAGGCAATACCATACTAGCCACTACTGGGACTCCTAGTCCAAGTGGTCTGGGGTCTAGTTGGGACATCTTACTGGGGAGATCCCCTGACATGTTGGCGAGTCCAGCACCGTCAACATTTCTGACACTAGAAGGAGGGCCAGATGACAAGGTGAGTCCTCAAATCCTTTTTTGAATCTTCGCACATCTATCATGGATATTGTTATATTTAGCCCTCCGCAATGTTTGTCTAATGGGCATCCTTTTGAAGTAAAGAGGGAGTTCTTTGATGACTTGTGAGAACTCGCGTATGATGGTGAAGGCAAAGTGGCTTGGCCTGAGCACTTAGATGACTTCAATGCATTCATGGAGGATGTGGAAGGTTTTAATGAAGTATAGGTTTGTATGATGCTCACACACACACTTCGTGAATACCCATTGCTATGGTGCTTCACGTTGCCTCCTAATTTCATGCACTCATTCAAACAGTTCGTGATCTAATAGAATATATTTTTCATCATTTTGATCCTGAAGCACTTGATAAAAAAATGTTACAACAATGGAAGGCCCTGCATGAATCTATAATGGAATTTTGGGACTGCTTCCATCTACTCTCTTTTCAATCTCCGAAAATTCAGATGAAATTCCAATATCTTATGGACAGATATGAGTATGTCTATATCAAATCATTTATCCCAAAGTGAAGAAAAAACTCAAATATCCTTCAGCATACTTCGATAATGGAGTTGTGCAACCACAAGAAAACACAGTCGTTGTCACAAGTGACTATCCAACTTCCCCTCACCAAATAGATCCACCCCCATAGAGTGATGTGGGAGAGCGTGCACATAAGTATGTTCAACTGTCACATCCTCCCACCCTCACTACTCTTAATTTCTACATAGATTTGGTTGGGAAGCCCATGGGTAGTCATATGCATTTTTTACTCAACCTCCATCCCCACATTCTGTTGATCCTCCGTATTGTATTGTCTTGTGTTCCTTCGTTCCAAACTCCACACTTGTTGTGAACGAGGATAAAGCCATCGACAGAGTTGGTGTTGCACAACCAACCTACGTTGTCATTTATGATGAGTATGACTGGGAATCTGAGCATGAACCCATGGTGAAGGATGACCTCCTTCTGTCCGTGCCTCCTCTGCTTTTTCCTAACATCTTTGGTGATTCTGCTACCTCTGATTTTCCTTGTGTAAATCCATCCACAGATGAATCTACTTCCAATCATTCGCAGAACACATCGGATGTGAGTCCATCATTTGATAGTGGAGAGGAAAAATCTTTCATTGAAAATCCACTTGATTTTTCATCTACTTTTTCCAGAAACGCAGAGAGTAAAAATTCTTGCTTTTCATCTACCCCTCTGTATGATTCTTCAAAACATGAGGATGCCGATGAACTTATTGATTTTTCTGATCATAGATTTCGTGAACTATTTACTCCTATATTCCATCATGTTGTTGATTCTATCAGTGTTGATCTTTCAGAGTCACTTGTTTATGATGATCTATCTATTGATGAAGTCAAAACCCTGCGGGCTATCGAGGCACTTCAGCCCAAGCTGATGGTTATGTGATACAAGTGGATATTGGTGGCCACCTGCCAATTCCACTTGGACCCCCACCATTGATTCTTTCAATTTTTCAGTTTCCTTAATTGTAGCAAAATTTACTATTTTTAGCAGTTTTTTTGGGTCCTAAACTTGCAGAGCCGTTTTGAGGCCCTAAACGATGTTTTTTTATGAAATCTATTGCCTCTGATTTTTTGTCTAAAATCATTTCTTTCATCGTATTCCTCAGAGAGATCTTTCCAACGAGTTATCATGCACATCAAACGGAGATAATATGACCAAGTCACAACCCCGAGAAGTTGGTTGTCCAACTCACCCCAATGGGGCCCATAAACTCTTGGTGTTACATCTCCTCAGGTTAGGGTTTTGGTTGTTTAGGGTTTCTCTTATTGTACAATAATAAAAAGGCCCTTGAGCCTCATTGTAAGGCAGTTTAGAGGCATGTAGCCACCACATCTCTTCTCAGAGATAAGCTACCATCGCCCTAGCTGGTTTATTTCCATTTCTATTTGTAAGCATATTTTAGTATTTTACATTAATGAAATGAAGTATTATTTCCATTGCATCTCTGTGTTTATGGTTATCTCTGTAATTTGTTGTGTTCCTGTTTAAATTTGGATCAGTGGTATCAGAGCAGTCTATTTTTTTCTCTATTTTTCTTTGCATTTCCCCAACAAGGTTGGGATATAAGGAGTTAGGGCTTGAACTGGTCGAACCTTTGCGAGACCAACCTCGCAAATCCTGACGGCCTCCCATGGTGGATGAAAATAAAGACGAGGGGGTAGGAGATCCTATCAAAATCTTGCTCAAAGAAGCCCTCAAGTGACAAAGGAACATGATGATGGATATCTTTGCCTAGATCCTTCAGTGGCTACCCAGGGGTGGTGCATCAGCTTCCAACAGCTACTCTAGAAATGCCACACCATTTAAGGTACAAGTTAATTTTGAAATCCCCATTTTCGAGGGTCAGATAGACGCGGATGCCGTCGATAAATGTTTAAATATGCTAGAGGGTTATTTTTCTGTTCATGATTTTTTCAGTCGGGAAAATATTATTTTCTCTTTTCTTAAAGCAGCCCCCCATGTCAAGGACTGGTGGGAAACCTACTACGAGCAGAAGGATGAAAGTACAGGCTCACTATTTTCAGTCGCACCCACTTGGAATTCATTCTGGGATTCCATCAAGGAGCAATACTACCCTATCGGAAGCTATGAGTATCAATACATAAAGTGGACCACGTTGCGGCAAGGAAGGGACCAAGACATGCCAGAGTTTACTAGTATTTTCCATACCCTTCACACAAAGTTGGGTATCAAGGATTCGAAGAAGAATTTTGTACTCAAATACCACGGTTGTCTGCACAAGTACATCCAAGAAGAAATAGAATTCCTAAACATCTCCTCGCTCGGCACAACATACCGATATGCCGTCAAGGTCGAGCAAAAGTTTAAATAGAAGAAGTGAGACTTCGGATCTGCAAATCAGAAGCAAGGGAAAGGTGACCCCAAACCACAGAACAAAGGACAAAGCCAAGACGGGGCAGCCCAAGACAACCCGCCAAAACTTCAAGCAAAGAACAACACCGCGAAGCTGAAAAAGGATACGGGAAAGTGGTGTGAGTTCCATAAGAGCTCCACTCACAACACAAGAAAGTGTCGGGCCAAGCAGTCACTAGTGTCCGAGATAAAGGTTTCAAATTCATATGCATGTTCTGACTCTGAGTTAGAACCCGACAAGGGGAATGACAAAGGGAAGCAGATTATCAATGCAGAGCCCAATTCCACCATTGCCACCATGAAAATCCAGAAGGAGGAACCCAAATATCCAGAGGAGGAGGAGCGTCTATTCCACTCCCATTTTTGGGTAAAGGGCTCCCTGCTACAGTTCATTGTCAACAACAGGAGCCAAAATAACCTCATTTTGGCAGAGGTCGTGAAGTGGCTGGGCTTACCGACCACAGCACATCCACAACCATAAACCATCGGGTGGCTTCACCAAGGACAGGATCTTCACGTGAGCCAATAGTGTCGCCTTCCATACAACATCAAGCCCTTCACGGATGAGGTATTGTGTGACATTTCTCCCCTTGAAGTTTGTGGTGTATTATTAGGACAACCATACTTGTGGAAGCGACATGTTGTGTATGAATCAAGGCCCCGTGCTATTATTGTTACTTGGGGAAATAAGTTGTACAAGATACTAGAGGTAGCATTGCCTACCACCATCTCTTTGGTTACTGTAGAAAAATGCAATAAGCTCATTTCAAAAACTGGGAAATTTGTTTTCCTAATGATACGCCCTCAAGGAAAGAAGAAGACGATGGCCACGACCTCCAGAGAGGGCCCCCCCGCATGACAACTACAGATGGACAAGGTCATGGAGGAGTATGAGGACATCTTCACCTCCCCATAGGGGTTCCTTTACACTATCATGTCAAGCACACCATCGATCTAACCACAGGTGCGCCGCTACCCAATGGAACAATCTATCGGTGCTCCGTTCTGGAGAACAATGAAATCAAGAGGTAGATTCAGGAGCTGCTGCAGAAAGATCACATCTGTTCGAGTTGATCACCCTGTGGGAGCCCAATCGTGAGACTCTGTATTGACTATCGGGCATTGAACAAGATCACTGTCTGTAATAGGTACTCAATCCCACGGATTGATGACCTCCTGGACCAACTAAAGCGGGCAAAATATTTCAGCAAGATCGATTTGAAGTTAGGATATCACCAGGTACCAATCGAACCCTCCAATGTGTGGAAGACTGCCTTCAAAGCCAAGGAGGGCCTTTTCGAATGGTTGGTTATGCCTTTCAGATTGAAAAATGCTCCTGGAACCTTCATGAGGGTAATGGATGACATCTTGTGGCCATTCACCAACTCATTTGCAGTGCTATACTTGGATGACATCCTGATCTTCATCTAGAGTTGGGAAGAGCACCTCCACCACATCCGACAGGTTCTACAAACACTGCGGCAACACAAGTTATGTGCCAATTTAGAGAAATGCACTTTTTGCATGACCCGGGTTCAGTATCTTGGATACATTATTGATGAACAAGGGGTGCATGTGGATCCAGCCAAGATCCAAGTCATTCGGGATTGGCCATCTCCAACCACTCTGACAAATCTTTGTAGCTTTCTAGGTCTTGACAACTTCTACCATAGGTTCGTGTTGGGATTTTCTCATATCACTTGGCCCTTGAGTCAAGTCACCATGGGAGGAGAGAAAGAAAAATTATTTTGGTCTGATCTAAACAGAAGACATTCACAGAGTTGAAATATTGCCTCTGCTCAGCACCAGTGCTCGCATTACTAGACTTGCAACAACCATTTGAGGTCGAGACAGATGCCTCTGACTATGCTATTAGGGTAGTCCTTACTCAGCACGGCCATCTAGTGGCATATCACAGTGAGACACTTTTAGAAACAGTCAAGAAGTATCCCACTTATGACAAAGAGATGTATTCCATCATGCAGGCCTAGCGACAATGGAAGCATTACCTTTTGGGGAAGGAAACAGTCATCCACACAGACCACCGACCCCTGCAGTTCATACAGACCCAAGAGAAATTGTAGAATGATCGCTATCAAAAGTGGTCCACATACCTGCAACAGTTCCATTTGAATATCAAGTATAAGAAGGGCAGCACCAATAATGTTGCAGATTGCCTTAGTTGACCACCGATCATGGCGTTAACCACCATGCTCAACTCTTGTGGGAACGAGACTTCTGATTTGCCACTTCTCTACAAAAGCAACCCAGAATTCGGCCACACATACCAGACACTCTTGGAGGGTCAACATGTTCCAGATTTTCACCTCCAGGATGCCCTATTATGCCACCTGGGTCACCTTTGTGTTCCTTCAAGCGAGTGTGCCAAGATGATTTGGGAAGCACACTACAGCTGAGCTATTGGGAATTTCGGGGTCGAGAAAATGGTGGAAGTACTACAGAAGTATTTCTATTGGTTGAATCTTCAACAGGATGTCAGGAAGTACATTAGATCATGCACTGCCCGTGCCATTGCTAAACCAACCATCAAGAAGCAAGGCCTCTATACCCCGCTACCTACCCTAGTCGACCTTGGGAATCCATCTCCATGGATTACATGTTAGGCCTTCCTTCCACTAAGCATGGAAACAACTGTGTTTTTGTGGTCATCAATAGGTTCTCGAAGATGGCCATTATGGCAACCTGCAAAAAGAACATCACAGCAGAAGCCACTACTAAAATCTTCTTTGAACGAGTGTGGGTACACTTTGGGATCCCAAAGTCTATCATCTCAGATCGGAACAGTAGGTTCTTCAATACAATTTGGTCCAGTCTCTGGTCGATGTTGGACACCAAACTCACTAAGTCCACAACCTTCCATCCTCAAACTGATGGCCAGACAGAGGTTGTCAATAGGATGATCATACACATTCTGCGCATGTACAACTCAAAGCATCCACGCACATGGGATGAGATCCTCCCCTATGTTCAGCACAGCTACAACCGGGCTCTCCACAGCTCGACTTGCCACAACACTTTTCAGGTGGGCTTGGGATTCTAGCCACTATGGATGTGGCCATGCCATTTGTAGCTATTCACGTAGATTCCACTCATGTCCAGCCCGAAACAGATAAGGCAAACAACTTCATTGAGCACATCCAACATATTTTCTAGCAAGTCCATGACATTCTAAAGAAATCAAATGCCAAGTACAAGTAGCAACATGATCAACATCGAGTGCCACAGAATTTTCAGGTGGGCGACAAATTCTAGTTGCATTTGTAAAAGGAACACCTTACCGGAGCCTATCGGAAACTCAGACCACTCCGATATGGTCCTTACAACATTACCAAGGCTATGGGAGACAATTCATTTGAGTTCAGCATTCCCCCATTCCTTGGCCTGCACCCAATGTTCAATGTGGACCACTTTTGGCCATACTTTCCACCATTACTAGACACATCCGACATTGTAGAACAACTCACACCCACAGAGTTAAATCCAGATCGCATGGAACAAGTTGCAACAGACCGGATCATGGACACATAGATCAAGCACACTCGCCAGCAGAATATCCAACTGTATCGAGTTGTCAAAGCAGTCCAACTCCTTCACTAGGGAAAGTGGCTCACTAGGGACCAAGTTCAGCAGAAGTTTCCTCGTCTCATGGAAGAACTCAATGCAATGGGGACCATTGCTTCCTAAGGGGGGAGGAATGATCCAGGTGGATATTTGTGGCCACCCGCCAATTCCACTTGGACCCCCACTATTGCTTCTTTCAGTTTTATAGTTTCCTTACTTGTAGCACAGTTTACTATTTTTAGCAATTTTTTCGGGTCCTAAACTTTCGGAGCCGTTTTGAGGCCCTAAACGACTCTTTTTTGGAAATCTACTGGTAGCAATTTTTTGTCTAAAATCATATTTTCCATCGTAGTCCTCAGAGGGATATTTCCTACGGGTTATCATGCGCATAAAACGGAGATAATATGACCAAGTCACGACCCCGGGAAGTTGGTTGTCCAACTCACCCCAACAGGGCCCATAAACTCTTGGTGTTACATGTCCTCAGGTTAGGGTTTTGGTTGTTTAGGGTTGCTCTTATTGTTCAATAATAAAAAGGCCCTTGAGCCTCATTGTAAGGAACTTCAGAGGCATGTAGCCACCACATCTCTTCTCATACATAAGCTACCATCACCCTTGTTACCGGGAAAAGTGTCTATTTAGAACTGCTCTATCCCACTAAGGTGTGACAGCTGCCTTAGAAACAAACAGAGAAAAACTACTTTTGTATTTCCTTTATGAACTATAGATAGAGAGGAATAGAAAGAACCAACGTGTGTCTTGCGATAATCCTTTGATCCAATCCCTCTCTTCTTTGACAGCTTCGAGCTACCTGCTCCCTTACTTGCCCAGCTTCACCAAGTACCTGTAAGATCACAGAAGAAGAACACTATACAAAGACATGGATCTATATTCATAAACAACTTAAGATCGGATTTAAGTTAACCATACAAATGTAACAAGCATCAATGATACAAAATCATGGAGGAAAAACTCAAATAGTTTCTATTGATAAACAAGAAAAGATCCAGGAGTAGTTACAACCGATGGTTCCTGACCCAGCATCAACCTCCCAGCAAAGAAGCCCCTCTTCACCTCCAACAAAGCATAGATCACCCAATACTCTGATGTTTGTCTCAAAACCAACAACAATTCCTTACAATGTGAAAAATTCTAACCTCTGGATCTCTGGGATGAGGGATCCATATATAGATATGTGTAAGGAGGATGAGTCAGCTTGTGATTTGATTAGTGTCTTCTCTCTATCATTTCTTGCTTCCACTTGGAGACTGAAGGCCTCTTACTCATCCTTGGTCGAATTCAGTGAGGCAAGTGTCACAGGAGAAGATTCTGGAAGCTTCCATTGTCTCTCCACCTCGCAGAATGACACTTCCATTTGTCATTTCTCGCCCAACGCACCCTCACAGTGTATTTAGGTGCATTGCAATGCACCTAGCCATTGTATTTAGGTGCAATGCAATGCACCTAGCCAGTGGAGCAGCTGAAATGATCCTGTTTTGACTTATTCTGAGCAATTTCAGGTGGAGAACTTCTGGGAGAAGCTGTAATCTATTGACCTTGTTCTTTTAGGGGTTAGAACAACACTTTTAGGGACTTAGGAGCCCTTGGTTTATGGACATTTCATGCTTGGAGTTGTAAGGCACAAAAATGTTTATAACAGTTGCCCCCTAAAGTATGAGGCCGTTAACCTTTTGGTGTCAGGTGAAATGCTTTATTATGAGGATCCGAAGTTCTTTCAATGCTGGGAGGAGACCTGTAATAAGATACAATACAATACATTATCTTCATACTATTTTCATGATCTAGCTGAGGCGGGCATTCCCATGCTCAGCTTTATAAATTCATTTTCATGTACATAGGACAGACAATCGTCTGAGTGTAGACTGATGATTCTGATAGAGCCATCATCCTTTTGGTAGGATGATTATCTATGCTGCAGTGCTTGTACATTTAATGTCTTTATTTCCCTGAATATATATCGCAGCCCGGATGGATGAAACTAGATCCGGGGTCTTCAATCTCGTTCGATCTTCACTCGAAGTACAAGTCGATCCATGTGAGAAATGTTTTGAAGTCGAACATGGAAAGACATCGCTTGATTACCAGTCAATGATGTAAACTGTTAACAAGCGTGAGAGGAATCACCAATAATGATAATGACCCTCAAGGTACTACAATACAATTCACATGGTGTGAATAAAGGACTTGGCGTCGAACACCACGCAAAATCTTTCGGTCGAAGGTCATTGACGTAAACCTGTTGCCGGAAGTGAGAAACTTGCCATTGAGGCATGCAAGCTTCAAAGTACTGAATGGGGTGTTCCTAGACCAACTTCTTGGATAATGAGCAGATGTCGACAAGAAGTGATCCGTCACAAGAGGGCCTTAATGAATCCCACATCAATGACACGGAACGGAGCAAATGATTTTGATGGAGGTGAAAACGATCTGATGATATACGGTTCAAGGTGGCGGTCATGAAAGAATGGAGTATAATGTATGGTAGTGGGTGAGACACAGGTGGCTTCTCTGGATGACTTCTCTTGAACATGTCGGCGACACTGATGTGATGGATTGGTAGCATTAACCCAAAATGTGGATGGTATGGTGTGACCATGGCGATGTGACCGGTGAATGAAACAACCCAACCCGACTCGGACACGGAGTGGAAGTGTCATGTTCAAGAGCGACTTGCTACCAATAAAGATTCTTTGAGTTTTCTTCCCAATTTTTCCCAGTCATTGCTGACCAGTACCTCTTTATTTTTGTCAAGATTGAGGAGGATAACATATGCTTGTTCTACAATTTTCCCTTCGAGCAAACCCATCGCTATGTTTTAACGAGCCTAGCGATAGTGAAACTCGTTCTCGTCTAAAGACAAGTTTGTCGCTATTAATCTTTTTAACGAGTTTAACGACAAAGATAACTCGGTCCTTTTCAATTTTAGAGAGTCTGAAAAGGTACGTAAAGGTAACTCCAAAATTCCTTTTTCGTCATCTAATCCCTTAAGTCCGAAAAAGTATAAAACAATACAGAAGGGATGAATTTTCGATAGTTTTAACGAGCCGAACAAAACAAGCGCTCAATCATTTTGTGCAATAATCCCTCAGGTCCAAAAAGATTAAAATCTAGATGAGGGATAGCACTTCCTGTCCCTTTAACGAGCTGGAAGGCCAAGGACTCGGCAATCTTTTCATATTTTACGAGTCAGTTGGAAAGAGCTTAAAGAAGACTCGTCTTTTGAGGAACGAGTGATAAAACGGGTAGCAGCTGATTCCAGGTAAGGTTTGGAATTTTCCAATCACGGCAGTGTCACAAGGATGGCTAGTGAAATCACTCTTCGCAGCTGTTCCTCAAAATGGGTAAACAATCAAGTGGAGGTGAATGATCGGCCAATGAAAAAGTGGAGGTGACGGTGCAAACACGACCAAGGCTTTAATGGCTGAAGTACTACATTCACGGTGGTTATTTACCGAGGAATAGTTCATTTTTTAATGAGCTTAAACGCGGGTGGAAACATTTGCTCATGTCTTATGTTTATTTTTTAACGAGCTTGAACTATGTGCTAAAACTGCTCGATTAATCCAGTCGTATGATAAGAATGTCTCATATAAAAACGACAACTTTTAGAGTTTTGCCCCACATCCTTTCTTTATGCAAGTTAGGAAACGACTAATCCAAAAAACAGATAAATAATCGCTCTTTGCTCCCACTCCAAAAGGTTTGCATGCCCCCAGGTATAAAACAGAGTTTCAAGGTCACCCTCTATTCGAGCTGACAAAACATTTGTTTTATCAGGAAGGGTATACCTCTTACAGGTTACCCAAAGATTGTTCTATTCACAGTGCAAACAAAACACTTCTTTGGCAATGTCTACCGAAATAAACAAAGGTGAGCGGATGGTATAGTGTGACCATCTCTGACATAACTTTGACAAGAGGATCTTTTTCCAGTCCAACTCCCTCTTCCAATCACGGACGGGAGTACGGAGGTCATATTCTCTCGCGGAAACCTACCTTATACCCGAAGTTTTCCTGCCGAAGCAGACCAGGATGCATGCCCCCTGGGTTTCAGTCATATCCCTCCGAATTACTCGCGTTCATCGGGAGGACGGACTGGAGATTGAGACATTTCTTGCGTGAAAAGACCATTTAGGGATGGTATATGACTATTTGCTATGCGTGATACGGGAAATGAAAGTTGGTCTACGAGCTTGACCACTCTTCCTTCGTGTGGAAAACACATTACTCTAAAGAGTGAGGAGACAATTGCTCCCATGCAATAAATATAGTCTCGTCCAAGGAGTAGATTGTAATCCAGGGGTCCTTGAACTACCATTACGTTCATGTGAACTGTTTTCTTTCTCAATGTTATGGGCACATCAGGAAGGATCCCTAATGGTCAACTGGTTCCTTTATCAAAGCCTGTCAGATTTCTCATCTCAGGCAAAAGCGATGGTGAACCAAGCGCTTTCCAAGCAGTTGAGAAAAGGATACTCACAGAAGCCCGCTCATTTATGATGGTACCAGCCATAAACATTCTATATATTTGAACGATAATTCGGAATGGTACGCTTGCTGGTAAACGGGGTCTGCCTAGTTGATTCCAGTCGAAGGAGACAACTAGGTTGCTTGGAGGTGGAACCGAATAGATGACCGGGTACGGCTCTGACGAACTTCCTTCCTGCGGTAAAGGAACGGGTAAATCGCCCCCTTGTTTGTCGGAGTCTGTGTTTATGAAGAGAATTTGGACGGTGTCATCCTTGTTCTCTTCAGTGATTGTATCATCTGAAGATGGAACTTCTGAAGGCAAAACCGGGTCAACTGCCACCTCGACCTTTTCACTTTCGTCTGGTGTGGATTCAGATGGTTCATCTTCAATGACAGATGCTTCGGCCGACCACCTGAGCGGGTCAGCCGGATTTTCGACTAGTGACAAACTCGGCAAGAGTTTTTTATATCCAGGAGGAAGTCGTAACGGTGAAACCAGACGATCATCCAAAACTCTTTTAGCTTCGTCTAAGAAGGGACAACGGTGAACGACATGATCGCCTTCACACAGTTTACAAGGAAATCTATATTTTGCTTTTTGTCCTGGGGCTTCACTTTCACTAGTCGACGGTGTGTTTTCAACATGATCATCAGAGGTTGATGACACAGGGTTGTGCAAACGAGGAGACCAGTCCCTTAATATCCGAGGGATGCAAGGACAATCTTTGTGAAAGTGGTCTCCTTTGCAAATGACACATGGCGATTTAGGCCTGGTCGGTGCAGTGTGTGGATTTTCGTTAGACGACACTCGTTTTCCCCCATTCGCCTTTGTCTCCTTCTTCTTCTTCTCTTTCTTCTTCCTTTCCTTTTCTCCTTAGGAACTTGACTTTTGGCTTTACCAGCCCCATCAAGCGAAGAGGAAGGAGGAGAGGAAGGAGGAGAGGAAGAATTAGAGGAAGTAGAAGGTTGGTGGGCAACTCTGGACTCGTCTAATTGCTGATTTGATTGTTCAGGAATAGTGGTGTTCTGAACGATAGAGGTTGAGAAGAGCCATACAGGCAAACCAATTGTCAGCCCTGGAAGCGACAATGTGGCCATATGGGGTGCACCAACATCTCCCCAAGAGGAGAAGGGACTAGGATTTCCTCCAAGGGGAATTCCTTGGTTGGTAGAATCCATTTTCTCAACCCAAGATCAATGTAGGAAAGGGTAATGAATATTCCGTTTAAAATAAATTTTTATACGCTTTGACACAACTTGTTTTTTCAGTTTTTAAGAGTCGAGAAAAAACAAAAGATGACTCTAGTCTCCTTCGATTTTTAATGAGCCTGAAGTGACTAGTGCTCAGATGGACCTTTTCCGTTAAGGAGTCTGAAAAGGAATGAAAGGGACTGCTCTAGAGATCTAGGTAGAGGGAGTACCAAACCAATCGCAAAACTACAGAATACTTTTTACGGTACGACAGTCAATCTTCCCGAATGCTGTGTTCAGTGCATTGCGATCGATAGGGCGGCAGACACGGCTTCCTATGGATAAAGGATTTAAGCCTATAGGGTTCTCCCAAAATATACTCGACGGTACGTGGGAGCACAAGTCCGTACTGGAACTTATCGTCTCAAAGTGGAGGAATCACCCAACCATCAGTGAGGACAATAGTTACCACGCTTTACGATGCCAGAATACGTCTCTAGCCTAGATCTCTAAATGTTGTGCGTTAAGTTCCAAAGCGTTGTTAGATTCATTGAATTTATTTTAAGTTGATCTTGCTTATGAAGTTTGCCTTTTGGGTTCACCACGAGATGTAGATGTAATTCCTAAAATGCAATCTAAAGATAATAAACAAACTTTTATCTCTTTTGTGCAATGAAAATCCTAGCTACTAGAGGAAAAGAAAGACACAATCTTTTCACAAAGAGCAAATAGCACACTGTAAATGCACTTTCCTAAATCAAGCCAAACAGACTGTCTATATGCAAATGCACATGCATGTATTTGTTTTCGACTTTCTTAGTATTGATGCTAAAAATAAAGTTGATGTACAAATCTGAATTTGCTTTCAAGCGACAAACACAAACAAGCTTCTTTTCGAAATCAAAAGATAGAGACGATTACGACACTTTACGATTTTGAAATGAATACTCGTTTTGACACTAGAAAATCACAAATTCAGACCAAAGGCAATAGTAACAGTATAATCGACCATCAACAGCAATCAAACTTTCTCCTATGATCGAAATTGACACTTGCGACAGATCCAAATCAAAGGACAACAGTATGACTATTCTACTTTTGCAATGGAAAACTGTAAACATCTCAACAAACACACAAAAACATCTACAGTTCTTTTGTACAAAGGAGGCAGAATAACAGCAAGGAAAAGGGGTTTTAAATAGACATATACTGATCACAGGAAGCAAAATTCAGAGATAGAACTGGAGAAATGAAGCACAAGAACCACAGCTGCACAGGGCTAGTCTGATCAGCGCACCTGTAACATAGAGAAACTGCAATGCAGCGCAGGTTGCCCTTTCGGGAAGTGCGCTGAAATTCAAGATCTCTTAACAGTAACTGCGCTGGGCTAGAAACGAGAATCTGTCCGAGTTCTGGGTCACAGTTTGCAGTTCAGTCTTTGGTTTTTGGCCGAGTAAAAGCAATCAGTAATGCACAATCAGGGGTAGATCTAAGGAGGGTCTAAGAGCTATCACAAGGGAATCAGCTAGTTTGTGAATCAGCTGTTCAAATCATAAATAGATCCAGTGAATGGATTGAAGCAGCAGATGTCTACTTTGCATTTGCTATGGCAAATTCAGTTCGATTGCTACTTATAAGTTTATGAAACAAACAACAAAGAGATACACAAACAAACTAATTAGACATCCCCAGCGGAATCGCCATTTTGTTACTGGGAAAAGTGTCTATTTAGAACTGCTCTATCCCACTAAGGTGTGACAGCTGCCTTAGAAACAAACAGAGAAAAACTACTTTTGTATTTCCTTTATGAACTATAGATAGAGAGGAATAGAAAGAACCAACCTGTGTCTTGCGCTAATCCTTTGATCCAATCCCTCTATTCTTTGACAGCTTCCAGCTACCTGCTCCCTTACTTGCCCAGCTTCACCAAGTACCTGTAAGATCACAAAATAAGAACACTATACAAAGACATGGATCTATATTCATAAACAACTTAGGATCAAATTTAAGTTAACCATACAAATGTAACAAGCATCAATGATACAAAAGCATGGAGGAAAAACTCAAATAGTTTCTATCGATAAACAAGAAAAGATCTAGGAGTAGTTACAACCAATGGTTCCTGACCCAGCATCAACCTCCCAGCAAAGAAGCCCCTCTTCACCTCCAACAAAGCATAGATCACCCAATACTCTGATGTTTGTCTCAAAACCAACAACAATTCCTTACAATGTGCAAAATTCAAGCCTCTGGATCTCTGGGATGAGGGATCCATATATAGATATGTGTAAGGAGGATGAGTCAGCTTGTGATTTGATTAGTGTCTTCTCTCTGTCAGTTCTTGCTTCCACTTGGAGACTGAAGGCCTCTTACTCATCCTTGGTCGAATTCAGTGAGGCAAGTGTCACAGGAGAAGATTCTGGAAGCTTCCATTGTCTCTCCACCTCGCGGAATGACACTGCCATTTGTCATTTCTCGCCCAACGCACCCTCACAGTGTATTTAGGTGCATTGCAATGCACCTAGCCAGTGTATTTAGGTGCAATGCAACGCACCTAGCCAGTGGAGCAGCTGAAATGATCCTGTTTTGACTTATTCTAAGCAGTTTCAAGTGGAGAACTTCTGGGAGAAGCTATAATCTGTTGACCTTGTTCTTTTAGGGGTTAGAACAACACTTTTAGGGACTTAGGAGCCCTTGGTTTATGGACATTTCATGCTTGGATTTGTAAGGCACAAAAATGTTTATAACAACCCTAGCTAGTTTATTTCCATTTCTGTTTGTAAGCATATTTCAGTATTTTACATTAATGAAATGAAGTATTATTTCCACTGCATCTCTGTAATTTGTTGTGTTATTGTTTAAATCTGGTTCATTATGTCAGGCCCTAACTGTCCTAAGGTTAGTTACACTTTCAATCAGGAAATTGTTGAAACACCCAAGGCTCCTAATCACTCATTTGTATGCATTGAAGATCGATCTAATACACATGTTTCACTTATTCCACTTGAATCACATGATCCCATCACTCATGCATTGGAGGAATCTTACACAGAAAGCACACTTGTGAGGTGTAAATTTTCTCTCTTTCTCATGTTTTCTTGTCTGTCATAGTCAAGAGAGTGTGCATGCTTATCATCTGCATGCAGTGTGTCACAACAGCATGTCAAGTCCGCAGAATGCTTGTCTTGCGCTTTCATTCTTTTCTTTTCTATGGACACGTTCAAACTCAGAGTGTGTTGGTCTTCATTGTTATATCTTTCATGTTTGTTGGTTCACTTGACTATCTTGTTCGTGAACCATGCCTTCACCAACATGATTCAACCAATGTGTCGGTGGCTGCATTGGAAATATCACTTCACGTGAGAAGACCCATGCACCATTAGCTTAGGAGTAGGAGTAGTGTTTTATTTTCTCTGGTTTGCTTGCATGCATGTTTTCTTTCTTACTTTGTTTGTTTGTTTGCTTGCTTGCTTGCTTTCCTACTTTGCTTACTTGTTTTTCTTTCACATTTTGTTATGAAACCAGCTCAAGAAAAAGATAGAAAAGATAGATCAACGCCTTAAAATTCAGCCTCTTCGAGGGGGAAACCTCCTTTACATTACATAAATGAACAATTCTTGGATGATACAAATGAAAAGACCTCCTTTCTATATATAGGAGTCTAAGGGGTCATAACATAATCAGAGCCAACATAACAATAATAATGTAAGGGCACAATAATAACAATAGTGGGCTTCTATGGGGCACAATAGTAACAATATGGGCACTACATGGGTACATCAATATAATAAGTGGGTTGTACTAATAACAATAAGGGGTTACACTAGTAGTATAGGGGCCTAACATGCCCCTCTCCTTCAAAAAGCGTTGTCTTCAATGCTTGAGTAGTTCTTGATGCTTCTGTATAAAATTCGTGTCCTCCCATGTGGAATCTTCAGCAGGTAAGTTCTTCCACTTGATGAGATACTATGAAATTGATCGATTTTGTAGATGTTGGGTTCTTGTTTCTGTGACTTCTCCAGGTTCCAATATGATTTTTCCTTCCTCTTCAATTTCTAGTAATATTGTTTGAATTAGGATCTTTTGCAACTTTTGAATAAGTGGCCATACTTCTTCGTCCTTCTTCCATTCATCGCTTGCTTCATTTATCCAATCTGGTTGGATAATAGAAATAGCACAAAACAATGCTTCCACATCCTCATCCTTGAAGAGTCTTCTCATTCGATAAGGTCGCCATTTTTAAGTGCATGTAGTATTTCCAACATTTCCTTCTCATAAATAGCTTGCTTGAGATGTAGCAGTAAAAATACCCAATCACCTACATCAAAACATTTTTCACTACGATGTTGATCTACCTGTTGTTTCGTTTGATTTTGCACCAAAGTGGTGTTATCCTTTAAAAGTTGCAAAACTTGTTGTTGATGCTTGATGTGATCTTTCACTGCTTGAACCTTTTTCTTCTTGATATGTCCTTCTATCTCTAGAGTTTGAGGAGTGGTAATTTCTTCCAATCCTTTACAAGATATGGTCGGATTCATTTCTTGATGCTCGATGTGATCTTTCACTTCTTGAACATTTCTCTTCTTGATATGTCCTTCTATCTTGATAGTTTGAGGAGTGGTAATTTCGACCAATGAATTAAAAGATATGGTTGGATTCATTTCTTCTTTCTCGATGTGATCTTTCACTTCTTGCACCTTTTTCTTCTTGATATGTCCTCCTATCTTGAGAGTTTGAGGAGTGGTAATTCTTTCCAATGCTTTACAAGATATGGTCTGATTCATTTCTTCTTTCTCTGGGGTGGGGTCCTGGCATATATCCTCTTCTTTTGATGTTTCTTGATCCTTTTCTTCCTCCTCTTCATATTCTATGCAAAATAATTTCTTCTCAGCACACTTATAACCTTTAGTGCATTTTCTATCACAATTGTAACAAATCCCTTTTTCTCTTTTTTCTTCCAATTGTTGTGGTGTAACCCTTGTAAGTTGTGGAAGGCTAGGAGAAACAACACTTCCATCTTTATAGTTGTAAGGGGTATGCTTCCTGGTTTCCATAATTTTGCTTTCCACTATGTCACAAAGCCCTTTTA
Organism: Pinus tabuliformis; assembly: GCA_031772625.1. Classification (NCBI taxonomy): domain Eukaryota; kingdom Viridiplantae; phylum Streptophyta; class Pinopsida; order Pinales; family Pinaceae; genus Pinus; species Pinus tabuliformis. The sequence goes on from CM062809.1 coordinate 240,898,974, forward strand.
CTCTTTCCAATTGTTGTGGTGTTGCTCTAAAGAAGGTGCTTCTCTTTGTATCCTCATAATGTGCTATCATTTCCTCCATGAAAATTGACCATGTAACAAGTTTTTTATGAGAACAAAGCCCTTCATACCATAAAAATTGATTCGGTTCTAAATATGAAGATGCAATACATACCTTTTGTAACAGTGGTACACCATGTAGATCAAAATATTGATCCATCTGAAGTATCCAATTTACGGGATCCTTGCCATCAAACTTCCTCATCTTGCTTTTTCTTGATTTTAGTAGCTTGATCTTGAAACGAATGTAACTCTGTACTTTCAGATCTTTAAGTTCTGAAATTCGGACCTAAGGTTCAGCGCGATTTCTTCTCAAATGGGTTTTGTTTTTAGCTTTTGAAACATCACAAAAAAAAGTTATAGCGAAAATGCCACGATGACCTATTTGGAGCAGCAAAACCCTAGAATCCAAAGCTCTGATACCAAATGTTATGAAACCAGCTCAAGAAAAAGATAGAAAAGATAGATCAACGCCTTAAAATTCAGCCTCTTCGAGGGGCAACCTCCTTTACATTACATAAATGAACAATTCTTGGATGATACAAATGAAGAGACCTCCTTTCTATATATAGGAGTCTAAGGGGTCATAACATAATCAGAGCCGACATAACAATAATAATGTAAGGGCACAATAATAAAAATAGTGGGCTTCTATGGGGCAAAATAGTAACAATATGGGCACTACATGGGTACATCAATATAATAAGTGGGTTGTACTAATAACAATAAGGGGTTACACTAGTAGTATAGGGTCCTAACACATTTTCTTCCACTCTTTTCTTTATTCTTTTGATTGCTTGTTTAAATCCGTAAGTTAGTTTCGCATGAAATTATGTGCAACTCTTAAGACAAGAAGGGTAAAGTACAAGAGGACTTGTACAACTATTAACACTTGGTTATATGTTGTATTCTCTCTTTATGTAGAACTTTTTGTCTTTAGTCAATCATACACCAATGGAAAATATGTTATGTTTGAAGTGAATCTGAGTGAAAACATAACACTTGCACTCTAACTAGTACCACCTACTCTAGTCGGTTGTTTTTGGGTTAATCCTTGTCAGCTCAGTCAAGTAGAGTAATGTGAGGGAGAAAAATTTAACAAGTATGTTAGAGGTATCCATAACATACTTCTCTAAAGGAACAACCTCTTCTTCTCTGAATAAGTCGGGATCCCTCTTCTGCCTCTGAAATATATAAGTGCCTATGCGCAGTTACTAAAAAATGAAAAAAAGAAAATACGAAAAAAATGAAAAGTGAATAAAGCGAAAGAAGAAAAGTCTTCCTGCATAGAGAGGTGATGCAAGTAAATCTGTCGATGTACTGACCAGGATCACTAGCAGTTGAGTGATGCTTATGTTCCTGCGTGACTCCACTGGGGTACTATCCAGGCCTGCTAGTAGCGGAGCAACACTAGAGATGAAACTTAAACTCTAACAACCATATTACTTGTGCACCAATATACCCCTCATCCCCAATCGAAACAACTAAGTTGACCTGGCTTGGAATGTGTGCTGACCGTTCAAGAGCATGGCAGGTGCTACGTATTTCACTCAAGCTAGTGTGGAAACCAAGATGATCAAAGAATCGAAGAATACTTCCAGAGGAGTTGGACTTGTTTTTCATGAAACAAGGTCCATTCAGAGAGTTGGAGTTCTATCAGTGTGTTACCAATGTTGTAGCGGCTACAACATTCTCCAAAAGTTTTCCTTAGATTAGTTTTGGAGCCTCCCCACCAACCATCCTTAGCAGCTTGTCTTGTACTGCCCAAGTACTTATGCATTCAGTTGGGTTTCTTTGGCTTATCATCTTGTGTTCACTAACTTGTTTGTCTTTCACCCACAAGCTAACTTCTCGAGACTTGGTCTTCAACTAGTTCTTGTGCTGACTTTGAGAATTGTGTAGAATTGGAGGGAAACCATCCTTTCTTTCCAAAATTGTGTAGAGCATCAAGGCGGCCAGTTACTCTCTAGAATTGCACAGAGCATGCAGGTTTCCTTCCCCTTGAAAATTATGCAAAGCATCCCATCGCTGGGCTTGCTCTTAAAATTTTCACAGTTCTAGCTGATAGGCTTGGCTTCACTCCAGAAATTATGCAGAGCTTGAGGGACAGCCAAAGCCACTCAGCCCAAAAATTGTGCAAAAGTCATCCTGAGGATTGTTGTCTGTTGCATGTGCTCACAAGTTGGCCAGTCCCCTCCAAGAGTGTGTAATATTTCCTTGCATGCATGTCATCCTTTTTCCTCCCGCCAAGTGTCACTTTTTCCTAGAAGTGTGGCATGCACGTTATAAGCCTCGATCTTGTCAAAACCATTTACTCGACACTTCAGAGCTCATTCTTCACTTTGATCTTGGAGCTCTAGAATTCCCATCACATTTAGGAATCTTCAGCACACTCAGCTCAGCTTTTTCTGGGTAAGTCTGTTTTTCATGTCTTTTGCTGCTTTTCTATCACTTTTTGTATTTTGGCTTGTGTGCGTGTTGTTTGCTTGGTTTTTTTGAATGCTTTTTTTTCTTTTAATGCATGTTAGCTTGTAGAAGCATTGTTTCAAGTTTTCCATTGCATTTCCTTATTGTCACATGCATCACATTGTTTCTACACTAACAGTCACCATTGCGGTGACTCGCTTCACACACTTCATTGTTTTCCTGTTTTACTAAATCCTGAACCTATTGATTACATGCATGTTTATTCACTCATGTCTTCACCCAGCTTCGTACATGCATTCAGTCTTTACTATTTTTAGTGCCCTTCAGGTGGGTCTAAGCTACCTTGGCCCAAACCCTGACTTGCCCAGCTTGCACTACGCATTTATGGGATGGAAGGCCTTGCCTTGCTCCCAGAAATTGCCCAAAGATTACCTCACACTGGCCTCCCATAGTGTGCTCTGCACAATTCTGAGAGGCAGTGCCTACATTGGCCCTCAAAATTACGCAATGCAATTCTCTCGGGTTGCAGTCATGCTAACTGAAACTGTGCATTACGAAGTTTCAGTCCTTAGCAGGCCAAGCTGGACTATGGTCTGTGCAATTTTGGTAGTTAGTCTCAGAGCTTCCCAGTGAAAATTGCGTAAATTTCCTAGTTAGTCACCCAAGTGTGTTACATGTCAATCCTTAAGTTGCTTTTGGACTTCAGCTAACAGTTTTCTTTCCATGTGTGTTTCTTTGTCTCCAAGTATCACATGTGTTCATCAATCTCTCAACAGTATAGGTACAATGGCTTCCAAGAGAGCAGGGTCAAAGGACACCATTGAGAGCGTGACTAGAGATGTGGTTGAGCAAGTTTCTATGATCTTGCCCATCTATGAAGACACTAAGTTGTTCATAGACAAGGATATCAATATCAAATGGCAGGACATCAATGACATATTCTCAGGCACCTTTAAGGAGAATCTAGAGGACCACAGAGTCTATGTCAACATACACAAGTCTGGCTTGTATTGGGTTGCATGCAGGTATCCCACATTTCCATGCGTAGACATGATCCACTAGATTGTCTCGCATACTGATCTAGAGACAATGGTGTTGAGAAATTTTAGTGGAGCATAATTTACTAACTTTGAGGCAAAGGAATTTCAGGAGATGTATCACTTGCCGCAGCTGGTGAACACAATGGATGCACTCTTCATGAGTCCCAGCAGCATTGCAAACTCAAGAGACATCTTGAAGAGATGGGTAAGAGAGTCATCTAAGTTCAGGATAACACCCAACCAAGTATACAAGATGAAGACATTGTGGAAGGCTTATTATTTCTTGGCCATCTTCTCATGCCGCTTATACGGCCAAGAGAGCATAGATACTTTCTCAAAGAGTTGGGTGATTGTGTTGGATCAGCTGGCGAAAAAAGGAAGACCTTTCAATTGGTCTGACATGTTGGATCTCCACCTGAAGGGGCAAGTAACAAATTCCAGCATCTACCCAAGGGTCAACAAGCAAGGCTTTTCCTGTCTGCTTACATACTTGATGCAATCTATGCCCGTCAACAGTTCCATGGCTTGGGTTGGGCATGGACACCTTCAAAAACCTCTATACACATCTATTGCAAGTTGTTCTCCAAGTGCAACTTCCATGGAGTTATAATATATCTATCATACCACTTTAGGGGAGGATGATGTTCTGTCTTTTAGGGGATGATTGTAATGAACCCGGCCATTTTTTCATTTATATAATATTGTAATATTGGCCACTACAAATGTTGATGGTTTTATTAAGATAAAAGACGCTTTCTTGGAATCTCTTACAATGGTATGAATTTGTCATAATTAAATTCATAATTGTGATATATCATAAATAAATTCATAATTAAATGAAAATACCTTAAGGTTGTTATGAACACATTACTACGTTCATAATATGTAAATGAAATAAACTTTATATAAGTGAGGGTTAAGGCAAGACTCTAACTACCTGCAGGGAACCCTAACTAACTAGAAACTGAAACCCAAGCAATAGAAGAGGAAATTAAAGGCATTTGAATGGGAGAGGACAGAGGGGAGAAGGAAGTGCACACACAGAAATGAGGACAAGGCAGCCCTACAAACTAAGAAGAACAGAGGATGTTGAGCATCGAATTTCTCCTGGTAAGTCATAATTACCAAGCTCAATGCATAATTGTTTGGAAATCCCTTGTGGCTGGTAGGTGGAGGTACCTTAACTATAAATGGATGCTCTTTGAACCAGAAGGGTGGAGGCATGACAGTCCTCTGGAATCCTTGAAATTTTATAACTATAGGATCTCTGGGACAGTTGAGTTGGGGGTAACAGTCGCTTGAAGGAAATTCTAGAAAACTATAAAATGGTTGTGAGGAAAATATAGACTTTGTCCCAATGTCCAATAACTTGAAGAACAAAATGTAGTCTTAGGGGAGCGACAATTCCTAAGAAAAAAAATAGGTTTGCATTATGAATGATGGTTGTAGAGTCTTCAGGAAAAAGTTAATTTTCATTGTTCTTTTCCCAGTGATACCTTGTTGTGGCCATTCTCTTCTCTAATGATTTTATACAAAAGATGAAGATTTGAACCATTATGGGGGGTCAAGACTTTCTACAAACCATGTGAATTAATTTAGTGAAAGAGACAAAGGGTTTTTGGCTTACAATTAATACAAATAAATCTAGTGTCTTTTGGCTTACTTACACCTGTGTTTCTACTCATCCATGTTATATTTGATGGTCATGTATTTTGTGTCATCATTTTATTCTTATTTTTTCATGTGGGATGAATGCTAAAAACCATGCCTAGATGTGTCACTCTCCAATTCTCAGTACGTTGTTCCAATGTTTTATACACATCCGTGGGCAGAGTCCTTTAATAAAAATCAGAAATTTCGTACACAAATTCCCACCAACGATGCTATTTAATATTAGGTCCTTGGCTATATCTACAATTACTTGAAGTACATTTTTAGTGATGTTTAAAATACATGAATACCCAAATTTATTATTATTGAGTAGATTTGATGGATTCGAAGAGAAGAGTTCTTCCTACAATCATAACATATTAAAAATGGTAAACCTTTGTGTAGAGTCCATCACACCAGTTATGAAATATTTACAAGAAGTTTGTTAGAAGGGGTAGGGATTTGTTACAAATGGTAGGTTAGAACATGTGGAATACTGAAATTGGAAACCAAGATCAATTACTAGAACAATATAACTCCCCATGTTGGTTACTGTAAAAATTTTAAACATGGCTACTTGCAACAATCCTTGTATTATAGCTATAAATGAAGCATTAACATTATGAAAGAATGTAAGCATATTGTGACATTATGAGGATGGTCTGAGGCAAGGATGCCCTTTGTGTTGGAATATTTGTATTCTTTGTATTTGTGTAGGGAGTAGTAAGTGAATAGAATATTTTATCTCCTTTATCCTCCACATCTATGTTTAGTTTTTTTATTTGAAATTTTTTCTATATTTTTAATAATATGTCTCAGTTACAGAGGTATCGAAGCATGTTTTGATGATCATGATTTTTTATTGCATTTTGATGATCATGAGTTTTGATTTTGGTTACTGATGCATTGTTGATGGTGTTCAGGTTAGGGAATAAGGTTGTGAGTAGCCAACATTGTCATTGTTTAGTTTGCCACAATCATTTATTATTTATGGTCACGCTGCAGAGGAACTCATCTTGCCCAATTTGGTTTCTGTTATGAGTACTCTATTTTGTTGGAGATGAGTGTAGAAGAAATGAACATTCTCACAATATTTTATCCAAACTCAACACTAGCAAAGGAAAAACATGTGACAACAATCAATAAATCATTTCCAATATATTATTCACATAACTTAAGCTACAATTACCACTAAGAACTTATTTCTTCTATGCTACTCTTTCCTCTGTTGCCGCCTTACGACGCTTCCTTTGCAACATTTGGTGCAATTTCTGGTTATGATATTATGATAATAAATTTAATATAAGCTAGATATTATACATGATATTAAGTTAGATATCTTACATCTATTATGTTATTTAAGAGAGATAAGATTGTTGTATGTCTTGAAGATGAAGATGATGCTTCTTTCATGGAAACCATTAAGAGTTTATCAAGCATAACCTTCAAAATGATAGAAAAAGAGGTGAAGGTTGCCATGAATGACCTATTTAGACATTTCTATCCCATTTTCCCTTGTAATTTAAGAGATGAATGCAAGTTTAAGTATCTTAATAATATAAAGAGTTTTAATATTAATATTAAATGTTTAATATTAACATATTGTTTTATTAATATTGTCAAGTTAAGTATAATATTAGGTTTAATAACTCTATATTAATATAGCATTAAATTTAATGTAATATTAGGTTAATAGAATGTTTATAAATGCATTAGGCTACAGAGCTTTACTATAATATAATATAATATAATACAAAATAGTAATAATAGTATTTTTCTTCCTTTCTAGAGAAAAAAAGTCAGTAATATTTTTTATATAAAACAATTTACATCTATATATGTTTGTAGTATTTCAAAGGCTATTGTTGCCCAAATGGCATGAGATTTTCATTTTTAGATAAAAATGGATCTTATCCTCACCTTATGAATTTTTTTTTGCAATTTCTTCCTTTCTTTAAATGCATTGCTAATATGATATCAATGAATATAGTTGAACAATCGCAATATATAAATAGATGCTAGAATCCTTAAATGTCCTATCGGTGTGCATCTAAAATATATATTATGGTTTCTAAGTTCTTAACATACATCCTACCTCTAGAATGAGAAAAACAAAAACTTTCCCAACAGAGTTCTTATAGTAAAAAATAATCTGAAATGCTTGAGATATCTTAATTTAATTATTGTCATAGGTTGAGAAGATGTTTTGTTATGTTGTCATCATTTTGTTCAATGATTTTGCACCGCCCTCATCCATTTCTAATCCATCCTTCGAGAGGTCGTTGGCAGATTGATGTCCATATAAATGTGGTCAAATGTGATAGGAGTGAAGTGCATAAGATATGTAACAATTATTTAATATACAATCAATAATGTGTAGTTCCTCAATCGAGATGTGTCATTCATCCAGTCTATAACAAATTTGGAGTCTCCATAGATATGAATGGTGGAGAGGTTTATATCTTTTACGACTCTCATATGGATGTTTAAAGTGAATAGTTATGCATAATTTTTGGTGGTTATGCTTATGTTTCCAAAGAAAGAGGAGAATGTGAATTGTTATGAATATTTTGCCACAATTTCCTCCTTATGGTGGGGCATGTTGAGTGACTCCATCAAAGAATGCCCAGTTATTTTTATTTTTTATCACAATTTCAATGTTAGAAAGTGGTGGATTTATTTTATGAGAGGGAGGCATTTCTCCCTTAATACTTAGATCTTGAAGAGAAACACAAATAAAATAATGTCCATTATATTACATTAGACGTGGTATTATAGTATTATAATTTTAAAAATAATATTATAATATCTAAAAATAAAATATTATATAATTTAACATAATATTATATAATATTATACCCCACAGGATGTAAAATAAATAGTGAAATGGTGTTAGGTTAAGGCAATTCGTGATGAAAAGGTCATTGTTTGAAACCCTGTGGGTAAAAATCCAACCATGCTAAGGGTTGATGTGGCCAATGTCGGGTGCAATCCTTGGGTCGTTTTGATGGCTTAGATATCCATGGGTCATGGCTACTCAAGCCACAAGTTAAGTGTGTTAGTCATCTCATGACTCTTATTACCTAACAAACAAAAAAAGTACTATATAATATTATATAACATTAAACATTATACTATGGAGAAATATGAAGTAAGGCTTTTATAAAAGGTAAAATAAGGATCTAGAAATCCATCAAAATCTCAAAATTAGATTAAAAACAAGATACTAAAAGTTGTTGAAATTTCACTAGATTAAAGGGTTAAAGGCATATGTAAGATTATTGCGACATTAATATTTTTCCTTTTTTATTGAAATATAGGTATTTATTTTAGCTTAGATGTTGATTTCTAATCTTAATTGACTGGTTACATTTGATGCATTGATTTCAACGTAGATGTTGATTTCTAATCCTATTTGATTGATTGTACTTGATGCACTCTTTTCAGGGTAAATGTTGATTTCTAATCCTATTTTATTGTTTCACTAGATGCATTGATTTCAGTATAGACATTACCTTCAAGGTAATTAAATTAATAGTGTGCATTGATTTCAGAGTATGCACAAAGTAATTATTAATGAAGTTCATTGATTTTTTTGTTATAGTACTCAACAGTTTAGAACCATATTAATTAGCAATGAACAACAAAGAGCAAGTCAACAAAGAAAGGCATAAGAAATGATAGTTACTAAGGATTGTCAACAACAAATGGAGAAGCAAAAATAAGATCAACAAAGATAATCACAAAAAAAAGAAACTAAACAATGACAAGAACAAAAGAAGGAAAAAATAAATGAATAAAAGCATATCAACAAAGAAGGGCACAACAAATGACAACTGATTAATTTTAAGAGTAAAGAATACAAGAAAATGAAAAATGAGAGGAAAACATCAAAAAAAAGGTAGAGGGAACAACAATTGAAGATCATGAAGAATAGAGGAAACAAAAAGATGAATAACAAAGAGCATATCAATAAATAAAACATTATTCAATCTACTCAGGCATAATACAAGATGCAAAAGAAAATAGTATGAAAAAAAAAAGATGTTTAAAAGATATCTCTTCCCAAGCTCAAACTATAATTATCATTGATAGGAATATTGCACATCAAAATTTTCATGACAGGATTTATTGATTAGCTCAAATTCAATTATGTCATTTGTGTGAAGAGTCATATGTTGGAATTCATGTATTTAATATAAATACAAGTCTAATATGCATGAGATGTAGAAGAGAATGAACTCATCAGATTAACCTTAGTCATATTTAACATATTTTAAATTATCACAACTGAAAACCGGTGTAGATTCATCTTAATTGTGGATCTATAAAGTATCGAAAGGGATCAAATATCTCGAGGTGTAAATATTTCCTCAACTTTTGCACTCGAAAAAAATTTACACCTCTAAAGATTTGATCCCTTGATGCAGCCCAGGCCACTCCCAGGCCACAACTACCAGGATCTTTCTCCACTCATGCATATAAAGCTTGATGCATGGCTTGTAATCTCATGATTAAACAAAAACCTGAGCTCGGTATTAACACACTAAGAAATCCATACCTTTTATCCTCTCGGTACTCTTTAAGAACTCTTAAAAGGAACAAGTCTATGTGCATATTGTATATCTATATATTCACTTACCACATAAGTTCTCCCTTTTTCTTAATGCCGCCACAGGTTATAGCTTGTATGTATATATGGCCTTACAGCTATATATATGTATTGCACAGGCTTGCGCTGACTCTAGTTATGCACGGTGGTTTATAATGGCCAAGCTATATATCTCGCCTCTATACAGTTCGATCAACCATTTCATATCGCACCAGTTTATAGATGCATATACAGCAAATTATATGCATTCATCTCACCTTGTTACGTTGTCCAATTGCCATAGACAACAGCTCAGACTACATGGACTGCCAGCAATGTAAACCTCAGCTACAAATCGACAATGGCTCGAACAGAGGTCTTCAAACTTCGTTTTTAACGCAGAAGATAACAATCGTAACCTCCAGATCCACGTGAATGCCAAACTGTAGTCCTTTTTCCACGCATTCATAATAATATCATGATATGAAATCACTTGAATATCAGCGTATCAACAGTTAACAATTGCGTGTTGAAAAAAACACAATATCCGCCATAATAAGAGAATTAAAATCTAAACTCTGTCTGCCACAGAGTTAAACATATATCAAGAATCCATAGGAAGGCAAGAGGTCCTCCATAATGAATATACATCAGTAGCGCATAAAATTAAGATCCATCAGCACACATGCGATTACAACATTATATAAACACCAATTTCTGCCATCAAGGACAGAACCATCTCAGCATTCATTAAGACAATCATGTCCATGCAAATCATACTTGTATTTACATAAAACATAAAACAAATATTCACACAACAATTATATTCATGGCCAGATATGCAAATCCATGACCCTTTTACAAACTGCCCGAAGGCTCCCAAGGAGAACCCTTGCTCACTTCTCACACTCACTCTTCACACACTTCCTCCTTGCCTTCCATGCCTTTGAGGCTCCCTAATTTATTAAACTTAGCATGATAAAAAAATCCTAAAATCACTCAACTAAAGCTCATGCAATGCATACATATGGCAAAAGCATCTTTTCATCTTTTTCCCTGTTCTAAAATAGAAAAGCTATCCTTATCCCTTAAAGATCCACATCCACTCCTTTATGCCTAAAAGCTCTCCTAGTTTTATTTGAGAATATCTAATTAACTAATGCATGACCCCTATTTCTATTATTTACAATAATTTCCTTTTTGGCTGGATGCTCCCGCATCATACTCCCAAGGTAGAAAAATTCATGATCTCCTGATCATGTGTTCAGCTCCATGTTTGCCTGGATCCCATATCTTGTGTTGTAACTTTGCACTTGCCGCTGCTTCTGTCTGTTCTTCTCCAGGTCTCCATATTTTATGCTGCTTTGCTCCACTAGCTGTACTCTTGCAATCTTCTGTTGTCTTCCTCTTGTTGCTTCTCTTTTGTTTCACTGCTGCTGGTCTCTTCCGGAATTTCTTCATCATCATCCGCCTCATCATTTCAATTTCTTTGTCCAGCAGATTTTCTCCAGCTTCTTCAGTAAGACCTGTACTCACAAAACAATTGTTAGAATAAAAAATATAAGGCATCAGTGCCTCTTTTGATGCTAGTGTTGTCTCAGCTGCCATCATAAATGTCGCCCCACATGTCGCTTTAGCTGTCACTATGAATGTTGCTGCCTCCCAAACTTCCTGTCCCTCTGCAACATTCCTTTGCTCAGCACCTGCACTTTCATCTGCAATTTCATCTGCAACTTTTTCCTCAGCTTCCTCTGGCAACACTTCAATATGCTTCTCTGAGTTTCTTCCTAACTTCTCTGTCAGCACATCAGTATGCTGATTCACATTTACCATGAGACCGTCAGCTACTCTCGCCTTCTTACCATCTACCTCCAGGATATCTTTCTGCTCTCGTGCACTGTACTGAACTCTTTCTTCTGCAATCTCCCTGTCATATCTTGGATTTTCCAACCAGTACTCTAACAATGCAATTTCTCTATGGCATTGTTGCAGCATCTCATCATCACTTACAATCCCTGCATTCACACACAAGCTGTCAGTTTGAAAATCATAGAGTTCAACAGTCTCAACTGTTTCTTTACTTATCCATGCTACAGACTGATCCACTTCTTCTGCATCCACACGAACTTCCTCTTGTGCTGTAACAGTTGCACAAGGTTGCACATCCTCCTCAGTAAAACCTGTAATCACATCACAATTGTCAGCTACAAAAATACATGGTTTTGCATTATCCATCTAATCTGGATTTTCCCAATAACTCAAGAAATCATCAATGATCTTCTCCTCTGTTAACTGCATGCTTATCTGTAAATCTCTTCTCTGCTGTAGTCTCTGCCACTTCACTCTCTTCCTCATCAATAACCCATATCTCTGGTCTTTCTCATTTTCCCGTAACAACTCCATCAATAGCTCAAGCTGAACTGCTATCTCAACTTTCTCTTTCTCATACTCTTCTTGAATCAACTGCTATCTTATGCCATTCGCCTTGGCATATTTCTTCTCTTTGTTTCTGTGGCCTCTTTCTGAACCTCTGCTCTCTCCTTTATGACCTTCAGTAGTCATCTCCTTCGCCATAAGTTCCTCACCTATGAGTTGCATGAAGCTTCTACCACAGCAAGCTCTCTTGCTGCCACTTACCTCACCAATCCTTCCCTCCGGATCTGGTCTTTTGGTAATCATTGGTCCTCTACTGGAACCTTTCGAGCATCCTCTACTGCTCCTGTAAGCTTCTCTCATCTGCAACTTTATTCAACCTCTGTTGAATCTTTAGGTTCTGCCACATTCACTTAGAATCCTTTGCTGGACTCCTTTATCACTGCACTCCAGCTGTGATCTGCTTCTTCCTGCTGAGATTTCTTCACTATGCCTGTAAATCAAATTATCAAGCATAACCTTTAAACCAGAGATAAGTAATACCTTTCAGCTCACCTTTCAAGATCCTGTTGATCTTGTTTCACTTCATCTTCCGCACTGCATCTCTGTGCTGCAATATTCATCAGTTCCAAAATCCAACATTCATTCATCACATGCAATTAACTGAACTTAAAAAACCTTGAATCTTCAACCAGAACTATTCTAGCTCTGATACCACCTGATGCAGCCCAGGCCACTCCCAGGCCACAACTACCAGGATCTCTCTCCACTCATGCATATAAAGCTTGATGCATGGCTTGTAATCTCATGATTAAACAAAAACCTGAGCTTGGTATTAACACACTAATAAATCCATACCTTTTATCCTCTCGGTACTCTTTAAGAACTCTTAAAAGGAACAGGTCTATGCGCATACCGTATATCTATATATTCACTTACCACATAAGTTCTCCCTTTTTCTTAATGCCACCACAGGTTATAGCTTGTATGTATATATGGCCTTACAGCTATATATATGTATTGCACAGGCTTGCGCTGACTCTGGTTATGCACGGTGGTTTATAATGGCCAAGCTATATATCTCGCCTCTATACAGTTCGATCAACCATTTCATATCGCACCAGTTTATAGATGCATATACAGCAAATTATATGCATTCATCTCACCTTGTTACGCTGTCCAATTGCCATAGACAACAGCAAAGACTACATGGACTGCCGGCAATGTAAACCTCAGCTACAAATCGACAATGGCTCGAACAGAGGTCTTCAAACTTCGTTTTTAACGCAGAAGATAACAATCGTAACCTCCAGATCCGCATGAATGCCAAACTGTAGTCCTTTTTCCACGTATTCATAATAATATCATGATATGAAATCACTTGAATATCAGCGTATCAACAGTTAACAATTGCGTGTTGAAAAAAACACAATATCCGCCATAATAAGAGAATTAAAATCTAAACTTTGTCCGCCACAGAGTTAAACATATATCAAGAATCCATAGGAAGGAAAGCGGTCCTCCATAATGAATATACATCAGTAGCGCATAAAATTAAGATCCATCAGCACACATGCGATTTCAACATTATATAAACACCAATTTCTGCCATCAAGGACATAACCATCTCAACATTCATTAAGACAATCATGTCCATGCAAATCATACTTGTATTTACATAAAACATAAAACAAATATTCACACAGCAATTATATTCATGGCCAGATATGCAAATCCATGGCCCTTTTACAAACTGCCCGAAGGCTCCCAAGGAGAACCCTTGCTCACTTCTCACACTCACTCTTCACACACTTCCTCCTTGCCTTCCATGCCTTTGAGGCTCCCTAATTTATTAAACTTAGCATGATAAAAAAATCCTAAAATCACTCAACTAAAGCTCATGCAATGCATACATATGGCAAAAGCATCTTTTCATCTTTTTCCCTGTTCTAAAATAGAAAAGCTATCCTTATCCCTTAAAGATCCACATCCACTCCTTTATGCCTAAAAGCTCTCCTAGTTTTATTTGAGAATATCTAATTAACTAATGCATGACCCCTATTTCTATTATTTACAATAATTTCCTTTTTGGCTAGATGCTCCCGCATCATACTCCCAAGGTAGAAAAATTCATGATCTCCTGATCATGTGTTCAGCTCCATGTTTGCCTGGATCCCATATCTTGTGTTGTAACTTTGCACTTGCCGCTGCTTCTGTTTGTTCTTCTCCAGGTCTCCATATTTTATGCTGCTTTGCTCCACTAGCTGTACTCTTGCAATCTTCTGCTGTCTTCCTCTTGCTGCTTCTCTTTTGTTTCACTGCTGCTGGTCTCTTCCGAAATTTCTTCATCATCATCCGCCTCATCATTTCAATTTCTTTGTCCAACAGATTTTCTCCAGCTTCTTCAGTAAGACCTGTACTCACAAAACAATTGTTAGAATAAAAAATATAAGGCATCAATGCCTCTTTTGCTGCTAGTGTTGTCTCAGCTGCCATCATAAATGTCGCCCCACATGTTGCTCTAGCTGTCACTATGAATGTTGCTGCCTCCCAAACTTCTTGTCCCTCTGCAACATTCCTTTGCTCAGCACCTGCACTTTCATCAGCAATTTCATCTGCAACTTTTTCCTCAGCTTCCTCTGGCAACACTTCAATATGCTTCTCTGAGTTTCTTCCTAACTTCTCTGTCAGCACATCAGTATGCTGATTCGCATTTACCATGAGACCGTCAGCTACTCTCGCCTTCTTACCATCTACCTCCAGGATATCTTTCTGCTCTCGTGCACTGTACTGAACTCTTTCTTCTGCAATCTCCCTGTCATATCTTGGATTTTCCAACCAGTACTCTAACAATGCAATTTCTCTATGGCATTGTTGCAGCATCTCATCATCACTTACAGTCCCTGCATTCACACACAAGCTGTCAGTTTGAAAATCACAGAGTTCAACAGTCTCAACTGTTGCTTTACTTATCCATGCTACAGACTGATCCACTTCTTCTGCATCCACACGAACTTCCTCTTGTGCTGTAACAGTTGCACAAGGTTGCACATCCTCCTCAGTAAAACCTGTAATCACATCACAATTGTCAGCTACAAAAATACATGGTTTTACATTATCCATCTGATCTGGATTTTCCCAATAACTCAAGAAATCATCAATGATCTTCTCCTCTGTTAACTGCATGCTTATCTGTAAATCTCTTCTCTGCTGTAGTCTCTGCCACTTCACTCTCTTCCTCATCAATAACCCATATCTCTGGTCTTTCTCATTTTCCCGTAACAACTCCATCAATAGCTCAAGCTGAACTGCTATCTCAACTTTCTCTTTCTCATACTCTTCTTGAGTCAACTGCTGTCTTATGCCATTCGCCTTGGCATATTTCTTCTCTTTCTTTCTGTGGCCTCTTCCTGAACCTCTGCTCTCTCCTTTATGACCTTCAGTAGTCATCTCCTTCGCCATAAGTTCCTCACCTATGAGTTGCATGAAGCTTCTACCACAGCAAGCTCTCTTGTTGCCACTTACCTCACCAATCCTTCCCTCCGGATCTGGTCTTTTGGTAATCATTGGTCCTCTACTGGAACCTTTCGAGCATCCTCTACTGCTCCTGTAAGCTTCTCTCATCTGCAACTTTATTCAACCTCTGTTGAATCTTTAGGTTCTGCCACATTCACTTAGAATCCCTTGCTGGACTCCTTTATCACTGCACTCCAGCTGTGATCTGCTTCTTCCTGCTGAGATTTCTTCACTATGCCTATAAATCAAATTATCAAGCATAACCTTTAAACCAGAGATAAGTAATACCTGTCAGCTCACCTTTCAAGATCCTGTTGATATTGTTTCACTTCATCATCCGCACTGCATCTATGTGCTGCAATATTCATCAGTTCCAAAATCCAACATTCATTCATCACATGCAATTAACTAAACTTAAAAAAACTTGAATCTTCAACCAGAACTATTCTAGCTCTGATACCACCTGATGCAGCCCAGGCCACTCCCAGGCCACAACTACCAGGATCTTTCTCCACTCATGCATATAAAGCTTGATGCATGGCTTGTAATCTCACGATTAAACAAAAACCTGAGCTTGGTATTAACACACTAAGAAATCCATACCTTTTATCCTCTCGGTACTCTTTAAGAACTCTTAAAAGGAACAGGTCTATGCGCATACCGTATATCTATATATTCACTTACCACATAAGTTCTCCCTTTTTCTTAATGCCGCCACAGGTTATAGCTTGTATGTATATATGGCCTTACAGCTATATATATGTATTGCACAGGCTTGCGCTGACTCTGGTTATGCACGGTGGTTTATAATGGCCAAGCTATATATCTCGGCCTCTATACAGTTCGATCAACCATTTCATATCGCACCAGTTTATAGATGCATATACAGCAAATTATATGCATTCATCTCACCTTGTTACGCTGTCCAATTGCCATAGACAACAGCTCAGACTACATGGACTGCCGGCAATGTAAACCTCAGCTACAAATCGACAATGGCTCGAACAGAGGTCTTCAAACTTCGTTTTTAACGCAGAAGATAACAATCGTAACCTCCAGATCCGCGTGAATGCCAAACTGTAGTCCTTTTTCCACGCATTCATAATAATATCATGATATGAAATCACTTGAATATCAGCGTATCAACAGTTAACAATTGCGTGTTGAAAAAAACACAATATCCGCCATAATAAGAGAATTAAAATCTAAACTCTGTCCGCCACAGAGTTAAACATATTTCAAGAATCCATAGGAAGACAAGCGGTCCTCCATAATGAATATACATCAGTAGCGCATAAAATTAAGATCCATCAGCACACATGCGATTTCAACATTATATAAACACCAATTTCTGCCATCAAGGACAGAACCATCTCAGCATTCATTAAGACAATCATGTCCATGCAAATCATACTTGTATTTACATAAAACATAAAACAAATATTCACACAAAAATTATATTCATGGCCAGATATGCAAATCCATGGCCCTTTTACAAACTACCCGAAGGCTCCCAAGGAGAACCCTTGCTCACTTCTCACACTCACTCTTCACACACTTCCTCCTTGCCTTCCATGCCTTTGAGGCTCCCTAATTTATTAAACTTAGCATGATAAAAAAATCCTAAAATCACTCAACTAAAGCTCATGCAATGCATACATATGGCAAAAGCATCTTTTCATCTTTTTCCCTGTTCTAAAATAGAAAAGCTATCCTTATCCCTTAAAGATCCACATCCACTCCTTTATGCCTAAAAGCTCTCCTAGTTTTATTTGAGAATATCTAATTAACTAATGCATGACCCCTATTTCTATTATTTACAATAATTTCCTTTTTGGCTGGATGCTCCCGCATCATCCCTCTTGGCGTTTCATAGATCAAGAATTAAGATAAATCTAAATTAATTCATAATATACATCACTTACATACATAAAATATACATAAAAATATAACACTTATAAAATAATTTAAAACATTACTCATACTCATGAAATATGATTCCTAATCTACGACAAATGTTAACCATATAATTATCACACCCTATAATCAATTATGAGTTAATTTAATGACATTTTTTCATTATTTTATTTCACCTTTTGTTTTATATTTTTTTCCATTAATATAATTTGAATTGCCATTATGCTCTTCTTAATTATGAGTTAATTTAATGATATTTTTTCATTATTTTATTTCACCTCTTTCTTTTATTTGATGTTTTCTTTTCCATTAATATCATTTGAAGTGCCATTATGCTCTTAATAAAAAGAGAAAGTTGTATTACAAGCTAATCATTATTAAAAAATTAATATTTTTCCCCTATAAAAACATTTTTAACATCAACTAATGCTTTACGAATAGCATTGATCATATTTGAATCAATAAATTATTAAAATGAAGTGTATTGGTGGTTTAGGTATCGCATAATTAGTTATATATTCTAAAGTTCAATATTTTTATTAAAAAAAAAAATTCAATTAGCAAGGGAAAAGTATATGAGTAAAATAAGCCTTTACAAATAGCATTGTTGAACTTTGAGTCACTAAATGATTGTAATGTAGTGTTAGGTATTTCACAATATAGTGTTGTGGGCTAAAATCGATTGTTCTTATTAAAAACGAAACAATAAAAAACAAAACTTGTCACAAATATTTTTAAATTTCATCCTTAGTATCTTTTGAATCAATAAAATTACAATGAAGCGTATTGGTAGTTTAGGTATTGCATAATTAATTGTATTAAAAAGTTCAATTTTTTAATAAAAAAATTCAATATCAATATTAGCAAGGGAGAAGTATATGAATAAAAGATCAAATAACCCTTTACAAATAGTATGGATGAACTTTGAATCAATAAATGATAGTAATGAAGTGTATTGGTAATTTAGGTATTTCACAATATGCTTAGATTTTTA
Organism: Pinus tabuliformis; assembly: GCA_031772625.1. Classification (NCBI taxonomy): domain Eukaryota; kingdom Viridiplantae; phylum Streptophyta; class Pinopsida; order Pinales; family Pinaceae; genus Pinus; species Pinus tabuliformis. Next base: position 240,917,539 of record CM062809.1, read on the forward strand.
ATAAAAAACTCTTAATATCAATATAGTGCTATTCTTAATTGATTGTTTTCAAAAAAAAAAAGGATTACAACTGTCACAAAAAATTCCAATATTCATATCCTTATATATTACTTCTCTTATTTACTAATTGGGGTTTTTCCAAAGCTTCTTGATACCATGACATGTTTTAGGTAACAAAAAGTGTGCCAACACGTTTTCGTGGAGAGATGAAGTCGTGGATATGCTCATATTCCTAGCCCTGGCATGATGCATATATGATAGGTTATACATGCATTGTGAGGTCATTGTATGTAATTAGGTCAGCATGATGCTATTGGTATGTTATGATGCTAATGTGTTGGCTGAGATAGAGCATGAGATGTAGACCATCAAAGTGAAGTTGCAGCATTGAACCTCGAGGCAAGAGCATGTTGTCATACAGGTTGTATATTGGGCATGCACGTATGTAGGTTAAGGATTGTTATATTCATTATGTTTCTGTGTATTTCTTTCATTCTTTTCATGTTATGATTACATACATGATAGATGCTATTTAATTAGTGTAGTTATATGCACATGTGTCAGATAGTCATGAATTATAGTAATTTGTGGTTGTATGCATTTATATTGTTGTATTAGGTTGGATAACTTGATGATTATATGATATGTTGTTGATGAGTATGTTATAGGTTAACTTGTTGTTGTTATATGATAGTTAGCTTGTTGATTAGGTTATATGTTGTTGATGAGCGTGATATATAACTTGTTTTTGTTATATGCTAGTAACTTGATGATTAGGGTTATTACATTAATATCTTGATGTTATATGTATCATGCAAAATTGTATTAGTCTAAGCAAATGGTTAGGGTTATGACATTCATGAATGAGTTAATATGTTGTGATAGTATATCATACTAATCTATACTGAATGTGCAAATGCGATTATTATGTATGAGTGATAATTGTTTATGAGTTCATGATTTGAACAATTTAGCTAGTGACTACTATGGATATCATGACCTTATTTATGTTTGAGTTGATATGTTCTGAAGTTATATCATACTAATCTAGATTGATTGTGCAAGCAAGATAGCCCCCCTAACATTAAGGCATGAGCTTGCTTATGTCATCTACTTTGGTGCTTGACTGTTTGATTATGTTGTTTACTTGGTGTTTGAGTGTTTGGTGTCTATTATGTCATATATTTGTTGTCCGAATGTTTGATTACTTGAATGATATGAGTATGTGTCTATAAGATTTATCGCCAAAATGATATTGTTTTAAGATGGTTGTACTAATACATATGTGATGAGATAGTTGATATGTACTTGAGTGTAAGTAGGTGACAGTTGTAGCATTATGTCTAATGACTATGAGCTAACTATGGATTATGAAATGATTGTTAGTCTTAGTAAAGGTTGATTTCAAATCGATAGATATGATTGTCTTGATACTTGGAACATGAGGTTGACATGTGTAAATAGTTTCAGGAAACATGCTTGCATTAAGGGATTTTTGAGGTCTAAAATGGGCCTCCTAAGAAAAATGTACAACCAAAATAAACTTTATAAGAACCAATATGGTTCAAGATGATGATGTCAACCATGGGGGATGATTCACCATTTTTGGAGTAAAAAAGTACAAAGATTAAAAAATAATAAAATAATAAAACTACTTTTTCAACTCGTATTTTAAACTTATCTCCCTAAGTTTTTACTCAAATTTAGAGCGAGAGTACTCATTGGATGTAAAATTTAGTTCCTCATCCAAGGAGTACCCATGTTTCATACTTTTGATGGACCCTACTATATGAAAAATAAGAAATACATGAAAAAATGTGATTGCAATCATGTTTTTCATGTATTTCTCATTTTTCATGTAGTAGGGTCCATCGAAAGTATGCAACATGGGTACTCCTTGGACAAGGAATCAAATTTTGCATTCAACAAGTGTTTCCACTCGAAATTTGAGTAAACCCTTAGGAGGCCCATTTTAGACCTCAAAAATACCCTAATGATATTAGCGTGACAAGGTAACAATTGATGTGTTTGTATAACTAACAGTTGGGTGATGTGACAACACATAGTAAGCCTCGATTCCAACAAAGTAAAAAGGTAAAAAAAAGGATTTGGGAAAGAATTCCTTTGGCTATGTTTGGAAACCCTAGTTCCAAACGAATGAGTGCTTTTCATACCAGAAGTCATCTTAACCTTGATTTTGTCTAACATTATGTGGATATGTGCTAGATTCATGAACATGTACTTGAGAGGTATATTAGCTAGTCTCTAGTTACAGGTGGATATGTCAAGGGAATTGGATTCCCTTGAGAGATGGCATGGATGTATTCAATTGCAAACAAAATTCTTGACACAACAAGGTAAGTTAACCAGTGTATTGCTATGTTTATTAATGCACTGACATTTATGTGTTTATGGCAATATGATGTAGGGGATTGCATGGCAAAGAGAGGTTGCCATGAAATCTTGAAGAAGGATCTGGTTGAGCTTTCCTTGGGAACCATGGGGATTGAGTCATGATTCTTGTTGCTAGTCTTGTGCTTTTGGTCTTTTTTATTTGGTTGTGCTTGATTGCATCTTTGTATTGTCTGGTGCAAGGCCTTGCCACTTTGTTGTGGTGTCATGTTGTTATTGGTTTTCATGGTTTTGCTTCCTGTTTGTTTCTTGGTATTTCCTTTTATGTTTTGAGATTCTCGGGAATTGGTTGGGAAAGAGAAAAGTTAATCAAGCTCAGAGAGATCTGAATGAAATCCAGTAGGCAATGTAAGACTCAGATGAAGTCGATGCATGTATAAAGGAAGTTGAAGGCAAGAGTATGACAACCAGTTGGAATGGTGGGGTCCATTGGTGTAAATAGACGATGACCGGACATTCATGGGAAAGGTAATCAAGAAAAGTAAGGTGAATAGATTTGAGGTGTCATTTTCCTTGACTATATTGGGAATTGTTGTTCTCAATGTTGCACATGTGTTGCACGCATAAAGGGAGTTCTCTTAACCTTGACATTATGTTATGTGGTAATTATGTTGTGATCATGATTATGCTTATGTCTATATATGTATACATGTATGTATGAATGTATGTCATGTCTGATAGGGTCATCATGGGTCATGATTGTTTTATGCTAATGTTTATATGTACATATGTATGCATGTATGTTATTGTTTGACTAGATCATTATTGTTTTATGTTGATGTTTATATGTATATATGTGTGTATGTAGGTTGTTGTCTGATAGGATCATGATTGTTTTATGTTAGTGTTTATGTATATGTATGTATGTATCTATGTTACTATCTGACAGGGTTGTTAGGGATCATTGTTGTGGAGGAATAATTTTTTATGTAGGTGAATGGAATGAAGAGTTTCCTGATCTTACGAGGAATCAATTGGGAAGAGTAGCCCTGACAAATGTATGAGATTAGTATCATGTGGTTATGATTTGATATTATGTGATTATAATTGTATATGTTATGGATAGGATATACCAAGGGATACATCAATGAAATGAAAGAAGTGTGTTCTGCGAGATGTTGGGATAAGAATGGATGGTGGAGAGACACTGAAAGCAAGGTTGCTTTGTAGAGACAGTGTGGTTTTGGATTAGTGGTACTACTATTGTGCATATGTTGTACATGTTGCATCTGTGATGTTATGCACATGCAGTGTTGTGTATATATAGTGTGTGTACATGTTGTTTATGTAATATTATTTACAGTGTGGTACAGATAGTGTTGTGTGAATTTTGCATATGCAGTGTTGGGTATAGATGGTGCTATGTACATGTTGGATATGCGGTGTTGTGTACATATTGTATTTGTGTGCATGATGAATATGTGGTGTTGTGTACATATGGTGTTGTGCACATTCTGGATATGCATTGTTGTGTACATAGGGTGTTATGTACATGTAGTGTTTATGTACATATGGTATTGTGTGCATGTTGTACATATGGCGCTATGTACATCTGGTGTTGTGTGAATGATTGTACAAGCAGTGTTGTGAGCATGTGGTTTCATGTACATGTTGTTGGGTTGTGTTATATTCTTTCCACGACTACACCACACGTGGGGCGGGGGGGTGCGGCGATAGCTATCCCTATACGTTGCGCAGGATGCAGCTGGGGGGTCACAAGGGGGGTGGCTAGCCCCCTTGCACGGGGTCTGGGGTAGCACCCCAGGGAAAAAAATTGGACCCTATATTAGTTGGGTAGACCTACCTATGGTTCTGTGCATGGATTTCGCACATGATTTTGGGCATGATAGTTTACTGCCCATGGCATTTTGTAGATCCGGTCAAGGGAACTACGGTTATGTTCTAATCGATGGTTAATGGATTGGGGTTTATGAATGCTTTGGTATGTATATATGTATTGTAACATTGAAAGGAACATAATGAAAAATCAATCTGGTAGTCCCAGTTTTAGGATCTAGGGGAAAATCTCGGTGTATATATGTTTTATGTTTTATGCTCTCGCCATTGTTTATTTTCAGTTTTTAGAATTCGTATGCAGGTAGTTTATGTATAGGGTTAAAACCTACATTTGGTATCAGAGTTGTTTTGGCTTCAAGGGGATGCCTTTGCTACTGAGGGGTTTTTCTCGGGTTTGTGGTAGACCCTATTCAGTGGGAGATCTGTGGGATCAATTCTTGTGGAGAAAGAAGATGGTGAGCAGTGGAAAGATAGAGATCAAGAAATATAATGGTCAGAGTTTTGAGTTGTGGAAACTCAAGATGGAGGATCTGCTGGTGGAAAAATATCAGTGGATCATGGTAGATCTGGGTACTAAACCAATAGCAATGTTAGCAGAAGACTGGGTGAAGTTGGATTGGAAGGAAAAGAGAATAATATGATTGTGTGTCTTAGATTCAGTATTGTTGAATGTATCAGGGGAAGCTTCGATGAAGGATTTGTGGGACAAGTTAGGGACTTTGTACCAATCTAAGTCTCTAGTGAATAAATTGTTCCTATGGAAAAAGCTATATAACCTAAGGATGAAAGATGGAGACTCAGTGACAGAGCATCTGAACGCATTTAATACTATGGTAAGCCAGTTGTTATATGTTGATATTAAAATTTCATATGAATATAAGTGCATAAGTTTGTTGTGTTTTCTACTAGATTCATGGGACAATCTTGTTGTTGCAATAGGTAGCAATGCAACTACCTTGCAGTTTGATGAAATATTCTCATCCTTGCCATCGGAGGAGATGAGACAAAAAAATATGGAGGGCCAGAATGGTGATGCCTTGTCTGTACGAGGACGGTCCAAAACAGAAACAAAAATAAGTCCCTGAGTGGGAGACCTAAATCTAGAGGGAGATCTGAATCTCCAAGAAAACCTGTAAAGGTGTGCTGGAAATGCAAAAAGGAAGGCAACTTCAAAAGGGACTGTAAATCTAAATCTCTTAAGAAAGGAAATGGATCTAATGATGCTCCTTCTGTAGAGGTGAAAACCACCTCAGATGAAGGTGGGGATGTGTACTTGGCTTCTTCTTCAAGTACACATGTAGATCATCAGGCATGGTTGATTGACTCAGGTGCATCCTTTAACTTCACTCCCTATAGAGAGTGGTTCCGCAAGTATGAGAAATATGATGGTGGTGATGTCTTCTTAGGGGATGACAAGAAGACTAGAATCATTGGTCACGGAAAAGTCAAGTTGAAGTTGCAAGGTGGAAGGACTAGAACACTCTTGGGTGTTCTTCATATTCCTGCATTAGCCAGAAATATGATTTCTGTAAGCAAGTTGGATGATGCAAGTGTAAAAAAAGTGTTCGAGAAAGATACCTGCAAGATGGTTCAGGGAGCACTGGTATTGATGTGGGGAATTCAGATTTTAACTATGTACAAGCTTCAAGGTAGCATTGTTATTGATGGGTGCAACAGTTCTGTAGTTCCTGAAAGTGGAGCAGAAAATCTAGTGGTCTTTGGAGAAAATACCATGCTATGGCATCAAAAGCTTGGACATATTGGAGAGAAGGGCCTCTGAATACTTCATCGTAACGGTATGGTAGAAGCTATGTCTAATTTCTCTCTGCATTTTTATTTCTATGAAAATTTTGTATATGGGAAGCAGAATCAGGTTACTTTCCCCTCTGGTGGTAAGAGGGTGAAACAAATATTAAAGCTTGTGCACAGTGATGTGTTTGGACCTGTGTCGGTTCCATCATTGGGTAAGTATGTGTATTATGTATCATTTATAAATGACTTATCAAGGAATACATGTATATATTTCCTCAAGAAGAAATATGAAGTCTTTGACAAGTTTAAAGAATTTAAGGCTCTGGTGGAAAACAAGACAGAGAAGAAGTTAAAGTTGTTGAGGACAGATAACGGTGGATAGTTTTGCAAGAAGGAATTTGAAGAGTTCTGTAAGAAGTGTGGTATAGCACGACAGAAGACTACTCCATATGCACTCGAACAAAATGGAGTTGTAGAAAGAATGAACAAGACGTTGATGGAAATGGCAAGAAGCATGCTCAGTGGTGTCAGGTTAGGACAAGAATTCTGGGCAGAGGCGGTGGAGACTGCATGTTACCTAATCAACAAATCACCTTCATCGGCATTGGAGGATAAGACTCCACAAGAGGTATGGACTAGTAAGAAGCCTTATTGTTCACATCTGAGGTTATTTGGATGTGATGCATATGTACATGTTCCAAAGGAGAAAAGAACAAAGTTGGATAGTAAATCTAAAAAGTGCATATTTATTGGGTATAAATATGGTTTAAAAGGTTATAATCTTTGGAACCCAGAAACAAGGAAGGTTGTGTATAGCTGAGATGTGGTGTTTAGAGAGGTGAAATATGTTATTAAACATGAATTCCTACCAAATGAACATGACAAGATAGAGTTTGAGCTAAAGAAGAAAGAATCATACTCTACAGTAGAAGAGGAATCAGAAGATGAAGATCCACAAACCTTGGTTGTGAGAAGATCAGTTCGAGAAAGAAGGAATATAGAAAAGTATAATCCATCTACTTTCTATTCAAATTTTTCTTTATCTATTATTGATGATGATCCAAGAACTATGAGGGAAGCAGTAGATTCAGAGGATGGCAAACTTTGGAAAGAGGCCATGGTTGATGAAATGGCATCTTTGCACAAAAATGAGGCTTAGGATTTGGTGGAGTTATCGGCTAGAAGGAAACCCATTGGAAACAAATGGGTGTTCAAGAAGAAGATGAATGCATAAGGAAAGGTGGAGAAATACAAAGCTCGGTTGGTAGCAAAAGGTTATTCCCAAGTGCCAGGAATTGATTTTGGTAATATTTTTTCTCATGTTGCCAAGGTAGCTTCTATTATATTACTTTTATCTATTGTTGTTGCTTTTGATTTTGAGGTAGATCCGATGGATTTGAAGACAACATTTATTCATGGGGATCTGGAAGAAGAGATCTACATGAAGCAACCTAAAGGCTATGCAGTGAAGGGTAAGAAAGAATTGGTATGCAAGTTAAAAAATTCTCTATATGGGTTAAAATAGTCACCAAGGATGTGGTATCAGAAATTTGATACATTTACATGAGGACTTGGCTTCACCAGAAGCAAAGCAGATCACTGTGTTTATTTTAAATTAATTGGTGATCATGTTATTATTTTGGTATTTTATGTGGATGATATGTTGCTGGTTGGAAATGACAAAGAATTTTATTTTTTTTTGTAGTTGAGACTAACCTAAGTACCCACGAGGGATTTGAACCGGTGACCTACCGCAAGGAGTTCCTTAACAGCGCACCCATTCACTGTCAATCCAAAGCCCCGTGGGTGAAATGACAAAGAAATTATCTAGGATTTGAAGACCCAATTTTCCTCCAAATTCGACAAGAAAGATCTTGGTGCTGCAAACTATATTTTGGGCATGGAAATTAAACGAGATCGGGCAAAGAGGAAGCTCTATTTAAACCAAAGGAAGTATGTCGAGACAATACTGCATTGGTTTAATATGCAGGATAGTAAACCAGTGAAGGTTTATATTCATGTAGGTGTAAAGTTATATGTTTAACAGTGTCCCAAGACACAAGAAGAGGAAGAAGACATGTCCCATGTTCCATATGAAAGTGTAGTTGGTAGTCTGATGTATGCAATGGTCTGTACTAAACTAGACATTTCACATGCAATGGGAGTATTGAGAAGGTTTATGTCAAAACCAAGGAAGGAGCATTGGACAACAGTAAAGCAGGTTTTTAGGTATTTGCATGGCACCAGAGATTATGGCATGTGCTACCAAGGAAGACTAGGATTGGACATAGTTTTGGATATCCGTGGCTTTGTGGATGTAGACTCGGTTGGAGAACTCGATCAGAGAAGATCTACAAGTGGGTATGTGTTTAACCTATTTGGAGGTGTAGTTAGTTGGATGAGTAAGAGACAGTCTATAGTGGCACTTTCAACTACAGAGGCAGAATACATGGTAGCCACTCATGTAAGCAAGGAAGCAGTTTGGTTGCATAGATTGTGTTCAAGTATGGGGTTAGTACAGCGAGCTATAAGGAAATACTGTGACAGCCAAAGTGAAACTTTCTTGGTAAAGAACCCTGGTAATCATTCAAAGACAAAGCATGTTGATGTTCAGTATCACTTTGTGAGGGATATGGTTGAGGACAAAAAGGTGTTGCTAGTAAAGGTGGACACTTTGAAGAATATTTCAGATGCATTGACAAAGTATGTGAGACTGATAAGCTCTCTTGGTGTAGAGAAACAATGGGTTGGATCAATTACTAATCTCTCATATGGACCCTTGTGGAAAGAAAGCAAGTGGGAGAATTTTGGGTTGTTTTATATTCTTTCCACGACTACCCCACGTGCGGGGGGGTTATGGGAGGGGCAGTGGTTTCCCCTGTATGTTGTGCTGGGCGCTGCCAAGGGGTCACATGGGGGGTGGCTACCCCCATTGTTGGGGGATATAAATTTTTTGGACCCTATATTAGGTGGGCGGACCTACCTATGGTTTTGTGCATCGTTTTCACACATGGTTTTGGGCGTGATTGTTTTGAGCATGATGGTTTTGGGCATGATAGTAGGGGTTTATTTTCGGTTTTTAGAATCCGTATGTAGGTAATTTCTATATAGGGTTAAAACCTACACATGTTTTACATGTGGTGATGTGTGCCTGTGGTGTTGTGTACATGTCGTGCATGTGATTCTATGTACATGTTGTGCATGTGGTACTATGTACATGTGGTATTGTGTACATATTACAGGTGGTGCAATGTACATGTGGCATTATGTACATGTTGTGTAGGTGTGTCGTGTACATGTCATGTTGTTCACACATTGTGAAGGTGATTCTTTGTACATGTGGTACTATGTACATGTTGTACATATGGTACTGGTGTACATGTGGTATTGTGTGCATGTCATACATGTGTTGTGGGCATGTGGTACTATGTATGTGCATTGTGTAGTCATGGTATCATCACATGTGTATTCGTTATGTTGTATTCTATGTACGTATATGTATTGTGTGGGGTTGTACATTAGGTATATATGTATGTATTGTGTTGTATGTGGGTGTAGATGTATGTGTGGTATGCAACGTGTAGGTGCATGTATTGCATGGTGTTGTATGTCGTGTGTGATTGTATGTGTGCGATGCACACTATGTGTATGTGCGCATGGTTGAGGAGAAGGCACTGGGTGTTTTTCGAGTGTGGAAACTGATCCAGTGTGTGTATGGAATAAGGACAAAGGTAGAAGCTAAGGATTGATAAAAAAATAAGTATCAATATTTTATTTCAGTTTTATTATGCATGTGATCTATGATTCTGGTTTATGATGGTTAAATGTGATTTATGATTTTGATCTATGATGGTTGTGTTATGAACTAACCTGATGTGATATGTTTATACATGATGATTTGGTCAAATATGCTAGTTTGACTTGTTTTGATAGGAAGTAAATAGGATTGCAAGTGTACCTTATTAACAACCTACCAATGAGGTATGATGTGAATTCATTTCAATTTATTTTGAATCTAATGGAAGTTATGTGCTTGGTACAAGAAGCACGAGAATCCCCGGTTGGGTGGTTGAATTTGACTACAAGAATTAGCAGCGTTAGTGAAAAGAATTGGAAAATGTAGCAATATGTTGGTAAAGTATTCAAGAGTAGGACCATTGTGGAACACTGGTACCTAGTAGTGTCCATTGATTTTCATGAGCATGATATGACCGATATGATGGTTTTAAGGTAGGGATATGCCTTGGTTTTTGTATCTTCCGATGTGAGGAAGTATTGCCAAGGGATAGAATGCTCGGGATAGGGATGCCAGTGGCACTTGGAAGGTGTGTGACTACACGGAAGGGGGTGACCGGATTTCCCGAGGGACTATGTAGCAAAGAAGGGAAGTTTGGGGATATATTTGTTTTTTTCATTAGCATTGCCAGATGGAATCATATGCACATTGGGAGTGTGCCCTGGAACAGTGAGCATGCCCTAGGGAAATGTAGTGAGGGATTGTAGCATTGGGCATTGAATGCAGATTTGACCTTGTAGTGGATTCTGGACTTCGTGGGAAGGAGGTGAATCCTGGTATTACTTTGAGGGTGGAGGTGTGAGCCTCTAGATTCCCTTGTTGTGGATGAAGACATCGTATCCTTTTATTTGTTGGTTGAGAAAATGTGCATATGTGTACATATGTATATTATTGTAAATACCATATCGAGTTGGATTTATAAATCTCCATAGACAGTATGATTAGTTTCTGGTTGAAGAACATGTGTATAAGTATATGTGGTTATTATTGTAAATACCGTAATGAGTTGTGTTATAAAGCTCTAGTAAATGGTATGTTGGTCATGTTTTAGTAGATGGTCATTGTAAATACTGCAACGAGATATGTTATAAATCTCCATGGGCAGTATGTTTTGTTTTCAGTAGTCTTGTTGGTTATAGGTGTCATTGAACGCCGAGGACGGTTTCCCCCCAAGGGGAGGTTCTGTAATAGGCCTAGTTAAAAAATCATGAAAAAAAATATATAAGACCATGGTCATGGGACACGTATTCTAAGCTGAATGGTGGGAAAAACATCCTAGTGGGTGTTCATTCAGTTTATTATGTCTAAGTAAATTGGAAAAGGTAATGGCTAAGGGTTTGGAAAGGCATGAGGCATTTATTGGCATTTTACTTATGAAAATAATGGAAATTACGAGAAAAGGGAGGTGAAAGGTCACAAGTTTCATGTGAGGAAAATGAAGGAAAATGAATAAAATAGAGGCCTCATTGATAAAAATGCTTCTAAGGATCAGTGGGTAAGGCTTGGTCAATGTCAAGTTATGTCAACTCAGTTTTGGAACTCCCTCTCTTTATTCTCTCTCTCTCATACTCTTGGAACTTAAAGTTTTCTTGGAGCACTCTTACAGATGTGGCATATTTGGAGTTTTGGGGCAAGAAGGCTTAGGAAGAGCAGGAAAGTGCAAGAGGACATTGAGATTAGCAGCTATAACGGATTTTTCTTACAGGTACCGAGTTGCATGTATGTTTTTCCTCACTGGTTTTGGCATGCATGGCATATGCATGTGGTTTGTTTGTTGTGATATTTCATTGGCATGGAGGATGGCCAGGATTGACAATAGATTTCCTAACCTTGCCATTTCTTAGATATCCATGGTGATTGTGGATTTTTTTCCTTGATTTGTTTTGGTTAGTTCTCATGTTTCCTTAGCTTGGGTTGAGTTATTAGTCTTGGAAGCACTAGTTGGACAAATGCTCTAGAAGCCCTATAATAGCTTGGGTTGAGTTACTAGTCCTTGAAGCCTTGGTTGGACAAATTCTTTGTAAGCCCTTAGTGGGTTTATTTAGTAGTCCTAGAAGCTCTGGTTGGGCAAACACTCTGGAAGCCCAGGAAAATATGTGGGTTGAGTTACTAGTCCTTGAAGCCTTGGTTCGAAAAATGCTCTGGAAGCCCTGGAAGGCTTGGATAGAGACCAATATGGTGATGGTTTTGTGATTTATGACTATGAGGTGGAATCATTGTTTGATGAGTTGAGGTGGATGACCTTTGGAAGCCCTGGATAGTTTTTGATTGATGTGTTCTATGAGATCCCACATTCATGCTTGGGATATGGCATGGGGGTCAATGGCTGAAGAGAGAACTAGCTCAACCATTCTATGGTCTGTTGGAACATGGTAGTACCATACCGGGTTGGCCTTTGCATCATTATTATGAGGTTGTTTCTCCTTGTACTTCTATGAGTAATATATTGGTTTATATGTGGATTATATGGTTATTTTATCCTTGGTATTTTTTTTGTTATTATGTTGGTTATGAATATGTATTATGATAATGGCTATGTATGGCTCCCATCATGTGCTTACTTTTATATGAATGAACAATGTATCTATGTCCTAATGGATGAAATTGCAGCTAAAGTGACAAGGAAAAATGCCTCATAGTGAATCTCAGATAAGTATGAGACCCCTATGCTCAAATATGTTATTTACACCTGTAGATTACATATAATTGATATGTTTGAAGAAATACCTCCCATGGCTGGTAGGGGTCCAGTCAAGGTATTATTCAAGAAATTGCATTAGTACTTTTATTTACATGCTATCTCATTGTTCTGAAGGTGTCATTCAATTATGGGTAGTGACCTGGGATCTGGGTTTGAAAATGTGGCTTAAATCCTGGGGATGCTGGCACAGAACTGAGCAAAATAGTCCCTAGACGTTGGAATGCCTTGTCATGATAGCGTCCAGAGCCTCCTAGACGTTAGCAGTCCTATAGCATGAGAACTTCCAGGATCAAGTGGTCCAAAATATCAGTGGGACCCATGGCTGGTTGGCAACAAGGTTGGGTTGGTTTCTAAGGGTCCTAATGCTGATGTTGAAAGTTTGTATGGTGTGTTTCCGCCAGTTCCACTTCCTTAAAATGACTTAGGAGGTCAAATCATATCATAGTGGCCTCTCATCACATGTTTACCCTGATTGGTCGGTTGCTTGGGTAGATGTGGGAGGAGGTTGTTACAATCATGATAGATGTGTAAAAAATGAAAGAGGTTATTGTAAAGGATTTAATTCTCGATAAAATCCTCCTTCAAATTTGAAAACTTTGTTTCCATCTATTTGAAAAATGTGCCCTAGGGTACTGTATTTTATAGGAAAAAACAGTCTTAAAAATAGAGTTTTGTTAAGTGAAAACAAAACATGCTTTGGCATCTTTTCCCTTTGACTATTGAGTTTGTGTCATAAAAATATGGAGATAATCCCCCTGAGACTGATTTAGTGCCACTTGTATTCTTTGCATGTATTTGACTGACTAAAGCTTCCTAAGGATACTAGATTTGATTTGACCAAAATTGATATCTGTTGTGCTAAAATGGTGTCTAGAGATATTTATCATAGTCAACCTCCTTATAACAACCTTAAAATATTCATATTAATCAAGTTTCATAGATTAACTAGGTATATATTGTGGAGATGAAAATTGCAAAAAACACTAACAAATAATCTGTTAGTGTTTGCCAGAAATCAAGCAAATTTGAGTACTGACATATTAACTGGCAACACATTATCAAAACAGAGAAAAAATTTCATCAACGAATTATCTATCAACACTCTGTCAAAAAAATACGCTGACAGATTAAATTTGACTGATTTGAAATGATGATTAAACATTATTTTTAATTTGGAAACACCACCTTTTTTACAATTGAACCAATTGTTGCCATTTATTTTGGCAGCACCATCCTTTTATAATGTTAATATTGGCACTACCAAATTAAATGGTAGCACACCTGAAAACTTATTAAAAATGAATACTAAGGCCCTAATATAAGCTACCCTCCAAACTTAAAATGTAATAACATTTGGATCCAATGGGGATGTTCTCACCTTGACAGGTGGCAAAGGACCTTGTAGACCAGGTTCGTATTCATTAGGCAACTCTAAAACTCTAAAAATCAATTCACTTTACCAATATGAAACCTGTTACCTAACCTGCAACCAACTCATTCTGCAACTAAACCAATCCAAAACTGAAAATTGAAACTACACATTGCTACAAATTGAAATCTGAAGTAGAAAACAATCAATACTGCAATCTAAAGAACACATGCTGAAAAGGATGCTCAAACTTTGAGTTTATTCACTAAGACATGATCAATTCAATCAAGTGAAGTCAGAAACCCAGTGCAACCATGCAAGTATTTTGTTCACTAGTTGAACTTCTTGCATGTCCTTGTTCATGGGAAAAAAGGAAACTCTGCTTAATAGAAACTTATTTAAAAACTTGAAAGAAAATTCATTATTGATAAAATCTAAAAACTTGGGTCTGCTAACTGACTCCAAAAAGACTGCAAAAGGATCCTCAAAAGAATAAAAACTAATGTCTTTCTCATCCAAAATATTGTGACTTTGCTCCAACTGATCTATAGGCCATGAATCTACCCCTTCAAATTCCTTTTCAGTTTCATGAAATTCCATTTGTAAACAACCATAAACAAGATTAAAATTATGATGAGGTTGTTGCAATGGAATGCTTTCTTATAAAGAAAATATTTATGGGTTCTTTTGAACATTAGCATCCTTACAATCATCATTTCCAAAATACTTGTAAGTAAATGGTTGTGAATCTGAACTGAAAAAACCTTCCATATACAAAGCCATAGGATCATGAAAAACATGAAAATCTTCCTGTTGATCTATAATGTTGTCAATTTGTTCCAAAAATCCTATATTGATTTGCATCAGCCCAACTTCCTCTACTTCATCTATGATTTTAAATTTCTCTTTCACCAATTCAAATGAAAAAAAGCACAAAGGCAAAGAGTCACCTCAACTCGCAAACCACTTTCTTTAGCTTCAATGTTGTAACTATGATATATAGGTTGAGTGCTTTGGTTAGACTACTGAAAATGAACATTTCTTGATGAACGAAATAGAATTGGTTGTTCATGAAAGTCATAATCATAATAATAATAATCATATTCATCATATATAGGAAAATCAAAATTTGAGGCAGCAACTTGCTTTTCAACAAGTTGAACTTTCCTCTCTACAAAAACATTTACATTTATAATTTCAATAAAATGCATGATATTATCAATCCTCTGCTCATAATGAAATGGATCTGGATTTAGAACAAGTATTTTTTGAACCTACTCATTCTCTTGTTTATCTACAACTTTAACTTCATCCAAAATTTGTTTTGGGAGTTTCTCACATGCTTGAAGATTTTCATCTATTTCCTAAGCATCAATAACCATTTGTTGTAAGGTCATAGATCTCCTATTCATGAGAAGGTGATAAAAAATTGAATGTAAGGTTTTCGCATAACACAACGTGGAACCATATCAAGGAGGTTGAATGTCTCGAGGCATCTTCTAATAAACGCTGGAATTTTTCCTATTGAACATAGAGATAGTTTCATCCCTTTGTTTCTGTATGAAACGAAACTCTGAAATATGTTCATCCCTGGATTTCTTCTCACCCCAAAATTTCATAAAGATATCATTCAGTTCCTCCCATGAACCGATTGATTCAAGCTCCAAATGCCTAAACCACTCGTTAGCATCCCCTTGCACTGGCTAAGAAAAAGTTTTGAAGTAAACATCATCATGCACAACTTTGAAAAGGTCTGTAAAATGCTCGAAAGCCTGAATGTATTTTTCAGTTGTAAGATTTTCTCCATCAAACATAGGGGGGTATTTGTAATGCTTTGTAGGGAATTCATGAAGGATATATGGTAATTTAAGAGGTCCATATCTCTTTTGAATCTTTGAGGGAACAAGATTTTGTACATGAGGTGTAATATCAGCCTTGATCACATGAGGCTCACAAGACTAGTCATGGACATCATATGGTTTGGATGAAAGATCTTGGTCAAGATCAACAATGCAAGAAGAAGGTATGTCTACATTTTTAAAAGAAGGATATACAATTGTAGATATATGGTCTTCATTTGAATACGATAAGCAATGGAAAAGACTTTTGATATGCTTAGGAAAGGACAAGATGTAGTTGACAAAAAATAATATTACATCATGGATAAAACGCGATCTTTGATGCCTAGTTTTCCTATAGTGTCCTTTCATGTCTTTATCAATAAAGTTTATCCTCCAGTGGAGTCTTTCAAATTTGATTTGAAGCTTGATTGGATTCTCTAGGTGAATGATGATGAGCCCGATTATGTATGATCCATGTTCCCCATCAGTGATCATATCTAGATCTTTGTCATTATATCCCAGGGAAGATTCAACCTTCATTCCCTGGAAACAACTCCAAAATTTTATCACTTAGAAATTACCCTGCCTGCGGAGGGAAATAACTAAGGTAACCTATAACCACTTTGGGATTGGAAGCTAACCCTTCCACCCTATGGAGGGATCTCTCTTTGACTCTACTACTCAAAGTCACTACAGCAGCAAGTCATTCATATACTCAGTGGCCAGATCTTAAGTAACATAACTAAAAAGTTGGTTGGAGAACAAGGGAAGAACCCATCGGGCATGAAGTCAAAACAAGTACCAATCTAGGATTTTCCTCAATATCGATTTATGAATAATCAGCATAACATAGGCTTGATAGAAAAAAATTCTTAGACTTAAAATTATTGTAGTATGGTAGGAAGAAAATATAACAATTCAATTAAAACATAGCACTTATCAAAGTGAATTTTGTAGTAATATCAACAGACAAAGACGTATATTTGAATCTAATGATTAAAGAATCATCATATGAATTTTATATCATAAAAACTCATTCAAATAGCGAGGAAGGACAAATCATGATAAAGAAAGTAAAGAACACATGTACTAAGAGACAGACTAGAAAATGTTGCAACAAGAGTCTCTGGTCTAAAATATTCAAATGCTTCTGATCTTAGGAAACTTATATTAATAACGAAAAATTACTTTACATACACATAGTTTTTTCCAATAGAAAAACCAACCCCTGGTCTATTTTAATGAACAAATTTATAGAAAAAATTACTACAACTGAAACCATAACCTTTTGGGAAAATTTAATTACAAAATATCAAAAAGATTATCAAGATACAAAAGAAATGGATCTAAAAAACTCCTCATATATCTTTATTTTGTTGCTTTAAATTATCAAGGAGATGGTAAGATCTGATCCCCAAGTCGAATTGATGAGGTCACTTATCAAGAGTTGTTTATGAGCTTTTTCTAGAAAATTCCTGAAAAATAGGGTCCAAATATGCCTTCGTATCTCCCAAACCTTGGTATATGTATAAAAACTAAAAGATAATTTTTTAAATAACTTTGTTCTCAACAAAAGCCTCCTTCATATTTGAAAATTTTCTTTCCATATATTCAAAAACTGTGCCCTAAGTTACTATCTTTTACAAGAAAAAATAGTCTTAAGAACAGAGTTTTGTCAAGTGAAAACAAAACATGCTTTGACATATTTTCCCTTTGAATTCTGAGTTTGTGTCATCAAAATTTGGAGATAATCCCCCTAATACTGATTTAGTGCTACTAGTATTCTTTGCATGTCCTTGACTTACTGAAGCTTCCTAAGGATATTGGATTTGATTTGACCAAAACTGATCTTTGTTGTGCTAAACTGGTGTCTAGAGATCTTTATCATAGTCAGCCTCCTTATTACAACCTTAAAATATGCATATTACTCAAACTATAATAGATTAAATAGGTATCTATTGTGGAGATTAGAACTATAAAAAACGTTGACAAATAATCTATCAACATTTGCCAGAAATCGAGCAAATTCAAGCACTGACAAATTAACTAGCAGTGCATTATCAAAACAGAGAAAAACTTTCGTTGTCAAATTATCTATTAGCACTATGTAAAAAAAAAACAAACAAAACAAACATTAATAGATTAAATTTGATTGATTTAAATGATGATAAAACATGGTTTTTAATATGGTGGCGCCACCTTTTTTACAAATGAACCAATAGTTGCCATTTATTTTTGGAGTGCCATCCCTTTATAATGTTAATATCTGCGTTGCCAAATTAAATGGTAGCACACTTGAAAATTTATTAAAATCGAATGCTAAGGACCTAACCAAAGTTACCCTCCAAACTTAAAATGTGATAACACCAACCACCCTAGGTGATCAATCCCTAAGCTAGAACTCTTTTTCGTTGACCTAACTCCACAACTACATCCTTGACACTTCATGCATGTGGTTATGAGGCTAACTGCAACCATAAGCCTGTCTCTGACTGGTTATCACCCAAAATCCCATGTTCTATGCACGCAGTTGTGAGATCTATGCCACTTTTTCAAGCTAGCCTCCATACCATTGCCCAAAACTACCTGCAACTTTCCAGAATCATGATAATGATGATAATAATGTTAAACAATCAATACTTGGGCAAGATCTTAACCAAAACATGCCTAGTACATGATAGAAATTTTTTCAAACATATGGTAAACATGAAAGCTACAAGTCATGAATGCATATTTGATCATAGACTTTTGAACTTCATCTAAAAATCACCACGAAGGCTTAATGCCCTCTCAAGCTAGCTACAACAACACTTGTCAACCCATGCATTCAAAAACCATTCAATAAACTATGAAATCATGAATAAGAGCTATCGCTAGAGCACACCTTAGAGCCATGCATATAAATAGCATATAACCAAAATAGAAGCCATAAGATTAACATAATAACCAGTCCATGTGCTCATTAATCACAATAGAGAAAACAACTTATATTATCATATGCAAAAGCCAACCAAGTCAAGGACTTCCACGTACCACCTAACTGTATATAGGGTTGAACCAAATCTCTCTTTCATCTAATCACACGTTGTTCCATGTTATAAGCATGAATGTGGGATCTCATGGGATAAACCAAGAGATGACCAATCAGGGACTCTAGAGGTTAAACCACCTCCACCCTCAAGATACCATGATCTCACCTAAATCGGTCTCGAGATCACAAAACCAAAACAAGCTTGGATGCCTCAGAATTTCTTCACCATACCTTGAGGAATTTTCCTATATCCACCCACTTATCAAGGAATTCTTGAAGAAAACCATCTCCACCCCCAACCCTCGAGATTTTCATAAGACTTCTCCACCCGGTTCCAAAACCTTCCACCAATCTAAAGCTAAAGTAAAAATGAATCCCATCACACCATGGCTATCCACGAAATGGCAAGGAAAGGTTGAAAACAATGTCAATCCAGGAAAAACCCATGCCAATGACAGCAAATGAACTAAATAATCAAATTCATGTACCATGCATTCACATCCCAAGCAGGAATCACATATGCAACCTGTTACCTGCAAAATATTCCTACTAAAGTTGTTGATCCTACTTTCTTCTTACGCTCCCTTGATTTCCTTCAATTGTCCTTTGCCTTCCTTTGCCATTCCTTTGTTTTCCTTTGCTTGCTTGCTCTCTCTATCCCTCTCTTTGAAATTAATCCAAGCCAAAACTAACAAAAAGTGAATTGTCTCTCTTATGCCTTTTTATCATTGTTGTCTCCCTTTTTTCATCATTTTCCTTCATTTTTCCTCTAATTTCCCTTGCATGGAAATTTGTGTCTCTTCACCATATTTTTCTCCTATTTTCCTTTATTTTCATAATTAAATGGAATTTATTGCCTCTTTTCCTTTGCCAATTTCCATAGCCATTAATAAAATACAAGTGATACCCACTATAATGTTTGTCCATCATTCAGTTTAGAATTTGTGTCCCATTACCTTGGTCTTATTTTATTTACACAAAAAATCAACTAGGGTGTAATAACCCCGAATTAAAGTTCATGAAATAAAGGTTAATAAAGGGAAAAAGAGACTATGGTCATGGGACACGTATTCTTAGCTAAATGTTGGGAAAGCACTATAGTGGGCGCACTTTTGGTTTATTAATGGCTATGGAAATTGGAAAATGCATTGGCAAAGGCAAAGAGGCAATAATAGTCATTTAATTATGAGGAATAAGGAAAATATGAGAAAAGGAAGGTGAAGGGAAAAATATTTGAATGCTAAGAAAATTAGAGGAAAAATAATGGAAAATGTAGAAAATGGAGACATCAATAATAAAAAGGCATAAGAGAATCAATTTACAACTTTTGTTGGTTTAGTTTTTTGTCATTTTTTGGGTCAAGTGAGAAAGAGAGAGAGAGATCCAAGAGGAGAAAGAAAGAAAAGGAAGGAAAGTGAAAGTAAAGGAAAGAAAGGATAAGGTTGGATCAACATCTTTAGCAGGAATATTTTTCAAGTAGCAGGTTGCATCTAAGATTTCCTAGCTGAGGTGTGAATGCAAGGTACATGCATTTGTTTATTGATTCATTTTTTATCATTGGCATGAGTTTTGTTGGGTTTGACAGTGGTTGCATCCTTGCCTTTCCATTTCCTGGATATCCATTGTGTGATGGGGTTCATTTATTTGTTGAGCTTTGGATTGTTGGAAAGTTTTGGAACCAGGTGATGTGGTCTTAGGAAAATTCCCAATGGTTGGGGGTGGAGATGCTTTTATCTAAGAAGCCCTCGACATGTGGGTGGAGACAGGAAAATTCCTCAGGGTATGGTGAAGAAATTTTGAGGCATCCAAGCTTGGTTTGATTTTGTGATCTTTGGACCAGTTTAAGTGATATCATGGTAGTTTGAGGCTAGAGGTGGTTTAATCTCTAGATTCCCTTGGTCATTTATGTCTTCATTTACCCCATGAGATCCCACATTAATGCTTGGAATATAACACAGGGGTGATTTGTTGAAAGACATGTTTTCTTCATCCCAATCTATGGTTGGGTGGTACGTCGAAGTCCCTAACTTGGTTGGATTTTGCATAAGTTAATAAGAAATATTTTCCTATTGTGATTAAGGAGTACTTGTACTTGTTATTATGATAACTTGATGGTTGTTCTATCATGGTTAATATTTTGGTTATATGATCCATAAATTATTGTGGATATTCCACTGGATAGTTCATCATAACAAATCTGACAATATTATATTAAAAATCCAAAATTCTACACTATTACAATTTTATTTAATTTCTAGATCTTTAGATTTTACTGTAATCAATACAGGCATGCGAATGGAAATCATGCAGAAAAGTATAGAATGAAAAAATAATCTCACACACACATAAGACATAATTTATGCTCTGGGAAACACTTTTTGGAGAAAACCCAGCTAGAAGTTGAGTTTGCTTCTCTCTCTTTCTCTGTCTAGAAATATGGTTGCAAGTACAAAGAAGTAATGCATGTGGCCCGTGGGCTACTACAATGCACATGTCCTCTCTATATGTTATATCTCCTATCTCTCATGGCTATCTTTGCTCAACTATGGAACAAAATGCTCTCAAAAGAATGGAATGCCTCTTCTTCCTAGTGGATCGGTTATAACACAGCATGATAGCCTACTAGTGGTTAAGTTTGACTACATATAATCTTAACTAGAGTTACAATATATACTCTTCTAGAGTATTTTACATCATAAACATGTGTCTAGCCTCTTTTCCATTAATAATGGGGGTTGACACGACATCCGCCTGAGTTATAGGTGTGAAAACATGAAGGTCAACTTCTGAGTGGCATAACTTTTGCATATGAACTTCGATTGACGCGATTCTTACATTGTTGGAAAGATATATGTGTGTAGAATAGCATGAAAATAAGGCACAAAAGAAACAAAGTTTTACCCCCAAAAAACGTTGTTTGATGCCTCAAAATGCTCCCGGAAGGCTTCAAACCCCTTTTTGCCAAACTAGGTCTCTCCGATAAAAATGGTCCCATGAGATGACTCCTCCACCTTTTCCACTCTAAATAAATTGATATGGATGATAAACAATATAATGATCCAAAATGGATCACACCTCCCCATTTAGTGAGGATTTTGGTCCCCAAAAGCTTCTACTGAATGAGGTGAGGAAATTTTTCCTCCACCTTCTCTCTGGTGTACCATTTAGTTTTCCTAAAAGTTGTCCCTTAAACCCAATCTTCCAAAGGTCATGCTACCCATGTCTTGTAGTTCTAGACCTCTTCTACAAAATTGTATCTTATGTCAACTATGCCTGAGCATCTGGTGCTAAATCCTCCACAAAAGGTACGACTTGTTCCTCTTCCTGATCTAGCATGGAATGCTCTTAGAGTTTCAAATTCTCCACATTCACAACTATGTAAATGTGCATATTTGGTGGTAAATTTAGTCGATAGGCATTATCACCCACCCTTTTCAATATCTCAAAGGGACCATACCTTAGAACCTTGATTTTCTTACCAGACCCTTGCAGCTCCTCCTTGTTCATCTGTAACCATACTTTGTCTCCCACCTTTAATGATTTATCTGTTTTGTGATGATCATGCATGGCCTTATACTTCTCCTAAGACTTTTACAGTGTTTCTTGTACCTGTAGATGGATCATCATGATCTTCTCTATAAATTTTTCAGCCCTCAAAGTGTCTCTTGTATGATCTTCCCTCACTCCTCCTTGCTACTCATATGCAATGTCCAATGGTGAAGGTGGAAAATATCCAAAACAAGTTTCAAATGGGGACTTTCCTATAGAAGTGTGAACTTCTCTATTGTAAGAATGTTTTATATAAACCATATTTTCGTCCCAGGTCTTCGAATGCTTTTGGTTGCATCCCCATAGAAGTTACACCAAACTCCTATTGACTAATTTTGTATGCCCATATTTTTGTGGATGGAATGTTGTAGATCTCTTCAACTTTGTGTCCATCTTCTCCCACAATTTATTCCAAAATGCACTGAGAAATGTCCCTGTCTAAAAGAATTCTCCTTGGTATCCCAAAGTGCACCTAGACCTGTCCAAAGAACAAATTTGTTTCTTCTTGTCCATTGATGGTCTTTTTACAAGGCATCATAGCATACATCTTTCTAAACCTATCAACTATCATGAATATGTAGTCATGTCCCTTCCTCGTTGTTGGTAAACCTCCCACAAAGTCCATGGAAATGCTTTTCCAAGGACTAGTAGGTACAAGTAAGCATAATATAGACCCAGTTTCCTACGGCTAGGCTTGCTAGTACAACAAATCATGCATCCTATTATGAACCTAGCTACTTTCTCTTACATCTTCGTCCAATACACACACCTCTGCAAGTTAGCCATGATGTTCCCTACACCAAAGTGTGTTACAACCTTGGAGGTGTGAGCCTCTCTAATTAGCTGCAATCGCTCACATTTAGGAACACATAGCTTATCCAGCTTATAGAGTAACCCATATTGGAGATTGTAGTCAACAGTGTTATCGCCATCGTGCATGCGACTCTAACTTTGCAACTGTTGATACACCTCCTTGACGTCCTCAACCTCTAAATATGCCTCTCTATATGCATCATGGGTGAATGGCTCCATGTGCATAAGAGTCCCCAAAGATGTGATATTTGATGTGGGTGGCCTTGAAAGTATGTCAGCCAAGTTATTTGCATTTCCTTTCTTATACTTGATTACCAAATGAAAATTTTGTAAAAATGTCATCCACTTGTAATGCTTGGTCTGTTGTATCTTACTTTGGGCATACAATTACTGTTATGGCTAGTGATATGTGTGGATTATTGTCTCCTTTCCACTCAAATAGTGCTTCCACTTCTTCACAGCTTGTATCATGGCATATATCTCCTTATCATAGGTAGGTTAGTTAAGAAATTCCCCATGAAATACTTCAGAATGGTAGCATACAAGCCTTTCTCCCTGCATCAAGACAACTCTCATAACATACCCACTCACATTCATCTCCACTTAAAAGCGTCGTTGCAAGTTTGGTAATGCCAAAACTGGTGCTTGAATTATTTTCTTTTTCAGCTCCTCGAAAGCCTTCTACTAACCTTTTCCCACTTGAAACTCTTACCACTTATTGTTATGGTGTGGAGCAGTGCTACTACCACTGAAAATGAGGCTATGAATTTCATCAAGTACTGTGTTGCCCCGATGAAACTCTTGGCCTCAAAAACATTAGTAGGCACTGTCCATTTCATGATGGCCTCCATATTGGAAGGATCTATCTTTAGTTCTCCTCCATTGATCACATACCCCAAATACACCAAGAATTTCTACGCAAACTCACACTTCTTGATATTTTCTAGCAACTGGTGCTTCTTCAATGTTTCCAGTACCTGTGATAAATATGAAATATTCTCCTCCCAGGTAGCACTATATACTAGTATATCATCCAAATATACAATAACAAATGTATATATAAAAGGGCGCAATACATCATTCATTAATCTCATAAACGTAGTTGGTACATTACATAGGCCAAATGGCATAACTAACCACTTATACAAACCTTTTCTAGTTTTGAAGGCAGCCTTCCAGGTGTCTTCTTCTTTGTCTTGAACTTGGTGATATCTAGACTTCAAGTCTAGTTTGGTGAAGTACTTTTCTTTCTGTAATTGATCTACCATATCATTTATCCTAGGTAGGGGGTTATATGTTCTTGAGCATGATTTTGTTTAATGCCCTGTAATCTATACACATTCACCAAGTCTCATCCTTCATTGGCACAATGATGATGGGTGACCCACATGGTAATGTACTCAGTCAAATGAAAACCTACTCCAACAGCAGTTGCAACTATTTATTCACCTCACTTGCTTATATAACAGACTACCTGTATAACTTGATATTTGGCAATGGGGAGTTTGGAAATAGCTGGATCTCATGCTCCACTTCCTCCAATGGTTGTTTTTGTTTCTTAATACACCCCTCCATGGATGACTCACCTCTTATTGAATCCTCTTCAAACTAAATTTCTCCTAAAAATAATAAAACATACTTCTTTTTGGAACTAATCATTTTCTTGGCTTGGTTGGCACTTACCAGTGAAATTTTCGACTTTCCTTTGTGTGTGTTGATGATAAACTATTTTTCATCCTTGATGAGATGGTACTTATTGTCTCTCCTCATGAATATTGCATCATGCATATACATGTACGGAATCCCAAACATGGCTCCACATAAAACAAGGGGAACCACATCTAGATCTACTTCACCAATAAAAACAGCACTAATAGAAAATCTGATTTTACACTATTTTGTTACCTTCAGTTCTGCAACCTTATTTACCCATCCTAGTGGATATGGGTTTGGATGATCACAAACTTCCAACCCCAAATTCTTGACCAGCTCCACTACAATGATATTTTCCTACAATCCTAAGTCAAACATAGCATCAATGTTTGTTTTCTTGACTTATATCTTTATATTGAAAAGTTCGATCATTTCTTTCTCTTCCTGATGCTAAAGGCTACTCAAATTCACCTCCTTCTACAATGACATACATGCAATTTTCTCATCCACGTCTGAGCTAATTTCAACTTGGTTGCTAGAATCCGTGGCCATGGGATTCTTCTTCTTGTTCTTTGGGTTTAGCTATGGATGCAACTTCCAGCAATTCTCCTTTGTATGGCCATCAATGTTGTAGTGGTTGCTAGGATCTTTGCATTGGTGTGTTGTGGTTGTCGTATTTTTATCTTTTCCCCCTTTTTTATTCTTATTCCCCTCCTTATAAGCTTCATGTTTCTCCTTATGCTTCGATCCACTTGATTCCTCCCTTTTCAGGCTTATGTTCTCTAGGTATTGCACCTGTACACAAGCCTTGTCCACCTATTTTGGCTTGAACAGCATCACTTGTTTGCGCAAATGGTGGTGTAGATCCCCCAAATACTTGAGGATTACATCTGGGTTCTTTGGAGAGATACCCAACAGTATAGCGATATTTTTGAATTTTGTGGTGTACTCCTGCACACTTTGGCTCAACTTTTTCCTGAAGTAATGCCACTGCATCCATTGTTCCTCCACATACCCAATGGGATAAAACTGTGACTTAATGATGGTTTTTAAATCTTCCCACTTATCCACTAGAGGTTCTCCTTCCAACCTCGGGGTTTCTGTGAGTCTCTCCCACCAAATCATTGCATGGCCCTCCAATTTCAGTCGTGCAAATGAGATTTTCGTTCCTTCTTCAATCTGATGGACATTGAAATAAACTTTCAGTTGTTACAACCAATGGTTCAACTTCATAGCATTGATCTCACCATGATATGGATTGATATCGACTTTTTCTTCCATTTTAAATAGTGACCGATTCATGACACTCAAATCAGGTTGATCTTTTCCGAATTCTTTCTTCGACTGGTTCTTCGTTTCTCCCCCATCTTATTATCCCCATTATAATTTTCCCTCTACATTCAAACCCCCATATTCTCCAAATATACCTAGCTTATTATTCAAGACCACCATGGCGGAGTTTTACATTGTGGTTGGTATTTGCGACTTGTTGTTCCAACCATGTAGGCCTCACCTTTGCAAGATCTCGAGGTCCATTTACAGATTCGTCAGCCATGATTAGGGTTTTACAATTTTCGGCCCCATGGATCTATATCCCTGCAATCTCCACAAGATACCCAAATAAACTTGATGATACTAAATTATTTGTAAACTATCATGGATATTCCACTAGACAGTTTGCCACAACATATTTGATAATATTATATTAAAAATATGAAATTCTACAATATTACAGTTTTATTTAATTTCTAGATATGTAGATTTTACTGTAATTAGCACAGATATGTGAATGGAAATTATTCAGAAAAGTAGAGAATGAAAAAATAAGCTCACACACACACATAAGACATAATATATGCTATGGGAAACCCTTTTAGGAGAAAACTCGGCTGGAAGGTGAGGTCGCTTTGCTCTCTTTCTCTATCTAGAAATATGGTTGTAGATGCAAAGAAGTAATTCATGTGGCCCATGGGCTACTACAGTGCACATATCCTCTCTGTGTGCTCTACTTCCTATCTCTCTTGTCTATCTTTGTGCAGCTATGGAGCAAAATTCCCTCGAAAGAATGGAATGCCTCTTCCTCCTAGCAGCCCAGTTGTAACACAACCTGATAGTGCACTAGTGGTTAAGCTTGACTACATCAACTCTTAACTAGAGTTACAATATAGACTCTTCTAGAGACTTTTACATCAAAAACAAGTATATATCCCCTTTTCCATGAATAATGGGGTCTGACATGACATCCTCCCGAATTATAGGTGTGAAAATAATAAGGTCAACTTCTGAGTGGCATAACTTTTGTATAAGGACTCTGATTGATTCACTTCTTGCATTGTTGGAATGATCTCTTTGTGTAGAATAGCATTTAAAGGTGCTAAGCTAAAGCAACAAATTTTTACCCCAAAAAAACATCATTTATTCCTCAAAATGCTCGTGGAAGGTTTCAGACCCCGTTTTTCCAAATTGGGTCCTGTAGGTAAAAACGATCTCATGAGTTGATTCCTCCACTTTTTCCACTTTGAATGCATCGAGATGGATGAAAATCAATATCATGATCGAATATGGATCATTATATGTTGGTTATAAGCATGATTTATGATGTTATTTATCTATGGATCTTACTATGATTTGATAATTTATTGAATGGTTGATGAATGCATGGACTATTTCGTGTTGTTGCAGCTACTTGAGAGGGCATTAGACATTCTCAGTGATTTTTAGCTAAAGTACAAAGATTTACACTCATATATGGTTTAATGACCTATAACTTACATGTTTACCATATGTTTGATGAAATGTCTAGTGTGTTCTTGGTAGTCTAGGTCAAGTTTATGATTCAAGTTTGAAGATTTAGCATTTTTGCTATGTCAAATTTGATTCTAGAAAGTTATAGGAAGTTATGGGAAGCGGTCTGGGGGCTAGCCTCAAAAAGTGGCTCAAATCTTGGGACCACAGGCAATGAACTAAGGAATTTATGTCATAACCACATGAAGGCAAGTCTATTCATGTGGTTGTAGGCCTATAACCACACCCTTACCTTTTTGTGCATGCATTTGGGGTGTTAAGTCAGTTAAAAAAGGGTCCAACTCAAGTATTGACCATTTGGGTTGGTTTGCAACCTTCTGAGTGGTATGGGGTCTTTGAGTGATCCAGGTGGATATTGGTGGCCACCTGCCAAGTCCACCTGGACCCCCACCATTGTCTTTCTCAGCATTTTCAGTTTCCTTAATTGTAGCACAACTTACTATTTTTAGCAGTTTTTCGGGTCCTTAACTTCCGGAGCCGTTTTGAGGCCCTAAATGACGTTTTTTGGGGAATCCGGGGGCAACATGGGTCCATGGAATGGACCGATGGACCGATGTTGCCCGTTCCAACAATGGTAGTACTCAGATAGATCTTTCTAACGAGCTATTGTATGCGTCAAACGGAGATCATATGCCAAAGTTACGACCCCGGGAAGTTGATGTACCAATTTACCCCAAACGGGGCCCACAGTTTGGCATTTCATCTCCTAGGGTTAGGTTTTGGAATGTTAAGGGTTTTTCATTGTTTCTCAACAATAAATAGGCCTTCGAGCCTCATTGTAACACAGTTCAGAGGCATGTAGCCATCACATCTCTTCTCAGAGATAAGCTACCATCGCCCTAGCTGGTTTATTTCCATTTCTGGTTGTAAGCATATTTCAGTATTTTCCATTAATGAAATGAAGTATTATTTCCGCTGCATCTTTGTGTATATGGTTATCTCTGTAATTTTTTTTGTTCCTGTTTAAATCCATATCAGTGGTATCAGAGCGGTCTGCTTTTTCTCTGCTTTTCTTTTCATGTCCCCAACAAGGTCGGGATATAAGGAGTTAGGGCTTGAACTGGTCGAACCTTTGCAAGACCAACCTCGCAAATCCCGACGGCCTCCCATGGCGGACGAGAAGAAATACGAGGGGGCAGGAGATCCCGTCAAAATCTTGCTTGAAGAAGCCCTCGAGCGACAACGGAACGCGATGATGGACAACATTGCCCAGATCCTTCAGCGGCTACCCAGAAGCAACGCATCGGCTTCCAGCAGCTACTCTGGAAACGCCACACCCTTTAAGGTACAAGTTAATTTTGAAATCCCCATATTCGAGGGTCAGATAGACGCAGATGTCGTAGATAAATGGTTAAATCTGCTAGAGGGTTATTTTTCTGTTCATGAATTTTCGAGTCGGGAAAAGATCGTTTTTGCTCTTCTCAAAGCAGCCCCCCACGTCAAGGACTGGTGGGAAACCTACTACGAGCAGAAGGATGAAAGTACTGGCTCACTATTTTCAGCCGCACCCACCTGGGATTCGTTCCGGGATGCCATCAAGGAGCAGTACTACCCTGTTGGAAGCTATGAGGATGAATACATAAAGTGGACCACGCTGCGGCAGGGAAGGGACCAAGAAGTGCCGGAGTTCACCAATCTTTTCCATACCCTTCGCACAAAGTTGGGTATCAAGGATTGGGAGCAACATTTGATACTCAAATACCGTGGCTGCCTGCACAAGTACATCCAGGAAGAAATACAATTCCTAAACATCCCCTCACTCAGCGCAGCATACCGATGTTCCGTCAAGGTCGAGCAGAAGTTTAAACAAAAGAAGCGAGACTTTGGATCTGCGAATCCAAAGCAGGGGAAAGGTGCCCCTAAACCACAGAACAAAGGACAAAGCCAAGGCGGGACAGCCCAAGACAACCAGCCAAGGCTGCAAGCAAAGAACAGTGCCGCGAAGCCGAGAAAGGACACTGGAAAATGGTGCGAGTTCCATAAGAGCTCCACTCACAACACAAGTGAGTGTCGAGCCAAGCAGTCACTGGTGGCTGAGCTAAAGGTTTCAGAATCAGATGCATATTCCGACTCTGAGTCAGAACCCGATAAGGGGTATGAAAAAGGGAAGCAGATCATTGATGCGGATCCCAGCGCCACTGTTGCTACCGCAAAGATCTAGAAAAATGAACCCGAAGATCCAGAGGAGGAGGAGCGTCTCTTCCACTCCCAGATGTGGGTAAAGGGCTCCCCGATACAGTTCATTGTTGATAGCGGGAGTCAAAAGAACCTCATTTCGGCAGAAGTCGTGAAGCAGTTGGGCTTACCGACCACAGCACATCGACAACCATACACCATTGGGTGGCTTCACCAAGGACGAGATCTTCGCATGAGCCAGCAGTGTCGCCTTCCATACAACATCAAGCCCTTCACGGATGAGGTATTGTGTGACATTGCTCCCCTTGAAGTTTGTGATGTATTACTAGGACAACCATACTTGTGGAAGCGACATGCTGTGTATGAATCAAGGCCCTGTGCTGTTATTATTACATTGGGAAATAAGTTGTTCAGGATACCAGAGGTAGCACCACCTGCCGCCATCTCTTTGATTACTGCAAAACAATGCAGTAAGATCATTTCCAAAACCAGGAAATTTGTTTTCCTGATGATACGCCCTCAAGGAAAGAAGTAGACAGTGGCCGCAGCCTCCAGACGGGGTCCCTCTGCATGACAACTACAGATGGACAAGATTGTGGAGGAGTACGAGGACATCTTCACCTCCCCGGCAAGGGTTCCTCTGCACTGTCAAGTCAAGCACTCCATCGATCTGACCCCAGGGGCGCCACTACCCAATGGACCAATTTATCGGTGCTCCGTTCTGGAGAACGATGAAATCAAGAGGCAGATTCAGGAGCTCCTGTAGAAAGGTCACATCCGTCCGAGTTCATCGCCCTGTGGGAGCCCGATCGTGTTGGTACAGAAGAAGGATGGGACGTGGAGACTCTGTATTGACTATCGGGCGCTGAACAAGATCACTGTCCGTAATAGGTACCCGATCCCGCGGATTGATGACCTCCTAGACCAACTAAAGGGGGTGAAATATTTCAGCAAGATCGATCTGAAGTCAGGATATCACCAGGTACCAATCGAACCCTCTGATGTGTGGAAGACTGCCTTCAAATCCAAGGAGGGCCTCTTCGAATGGTTGGTCATGACTTTTGGATTGACGAATGCTCCTGCAATCTTTATGAGGCTAATGGATGACATCTTGCGGCCATTCGCCAACTCCTTTGTAGTAGTATACTTGGATGACATTCTGATCTTCAGCCAGAGTTGGGAAGAGCACCTCCACCACATCCGACAAGTTCTCCAAACACTGCGGCAACACAAGCTATGTGCCAATTTGGAGAAATGCACTTTTTGCATGACCCAGGTTCAGTATCTGGGATACATCATTGATGAACAGGGGGTGCATGTCGATCCAGCCAAGATCCAAGTCATTCGGGATTGGCCCTCTCCAACCACTCTAACAGAGCTCCGCAGCTTTCTAGGTCTTGCCAACTTCTACCGCAGAAGGCATTCATGGAGCTGAAGGATCGCCTCTGCACGGCACTAGTGCTCGCGTTACCAGATTTACAACAACCATTTGAGGTCGAGACAGATGCCTCTGACTATGCTATTGGGGCAGTCCTTACTCAACATGGACATCCAGTGGCATATCACAGTGAAACACTTTCAGACACAGTCCGGAAGTACCCCACTTATGATAAAGAGATGTATTCTATTGTACAGGCCTGCCGACAATGGAAGCATTACATTTTGGGGAAGGAAACGGTCATCCACACAGACCACCAACCCCTGCAGTTCATACAGACCCAAGGGAAATTGCAGAATGATCGCCATCAGAAGTGGTCTACATACCTGCAACAGTTCCATTTGAATATCAAGTATAAGAAGGGCAGCACCAATAATGTTGCAGATTGCCTCAGTCGACCACCGATCATGGCGTTAACCACCGTGCTCAACTCTTGTGGGCACGAGACTTCTGATTGGCCACTTCTCTACAAAAGCGACCCAGAATTCGGCCACACATACCAGACACTCTTGGAGGGTCGGCATGTTGTAGATTTTCACCTCCAGGATGCCCTATTATGCCACCTCGGTCACCTTTGTGTTCCTTCAAGTGAGCGTGCCAAGATGATTTGGGAAGCACACTACAGTCGGGCTGCTGGGCATTTCGGGGTCGAGAAAACAGTGGCAGTACTGCAAAATTATTTCTATTGGCCGAATCTTCGACAGGATGTTGGGAAGTACATCAGATCATGTACTGCCTGTGCCATTGCCAAACCGACCATTAAGAAGCACGGCCTCTATACCCCGTTGCCTACCCCTAGTCGACCTTGGGAATCCATCTCCATGGATTACATGTCAGGAATTCCTTCCACTAAGCATGGAAATGACTGTGTTTTTGTGGTCGTCGACAGGTTCTCGAAGATGGCCATTATGGTGGCCTGCAAGAAGAATATCACAGCAGAAGCCACTGCTAAACTCTTCTTTGAACGAGTGTGGGTGCACTTTGGGATCCCACAGTCTATCATCTCAGATTGGGACAGTTGGTTTCTCAGCACATTTTGGTCCAGTCTCTGGTCAATGCTGGACACCAAACTCACGAAGTCCACAGCCTTCCATCCTCAAACTGATGGCCAGACAGAGGTTGTCAATAGGATGATTGTGCACATTCTGCGCATGTATAACTCAAAACATCCACGCACATGGGATGAGAGCCTCCCCTATGTTCAGCACAGCTACAACCGATCTCTTCACAGCTCCACTGGCCATAGCCCTTTTCAGGTGGGTTTGGGATTCCAGCCACTATGCCCCATTGATGTGGCCATGCCACTTGCAGCTACTCACATGAATTCAGCTCATGTCCAGTCCGAAACAGATAAGGCCACCAGCTTCATTGAGCGCATCCAACATATTCGCCAGCAGGTCCATGACATTCTTGAGAAATCAAATGCCAAGTACAAGCAGCGACATGATCAACATCGGGTGCCACACAAGTTTCAGGTGGGCGACAAAGTCTGGTTGCATTTGCAAAAGGAACGCCTTACTGGAGCCTATCGGAAATTGAGACCACTCCGATATGGTCCTTACACCATTACTAAGGCTATGGGAGACAATGCATTTGAGCTCAGCATTCCCCCATTCCTTGGCCTACACCTAGTGTTCAATGTGGACCACCTTCGGCCATACTTTCCACCATTGCTCGACACATCCGACATTGCAGAACAGCTCAAACCCACATAATTAAATCCAGATTGCATGGAACAAGCTGCAACTGATCAGATCATGGACACACAGATCAAGAACACTCGCCAACAGAATATCCAACTGTATCGAGTTGTCAAAGCAGGCCAACTCCTTCAGCAGGGCAAGTGGCTCACCAGGGAACAAGTTCAGCAAAAGTTTCCTCATCTCATGGAGGAGCTCAACGCAATGGGGACCATTGCTTCCTAAGGGGGGAGGAATGATCCAGGTGGATATTGGTGGCCACCTGCCAAGTCCACCTGGACCCCCACCATTGTCTTTCTCAGCATTTTCAGTTTCCTTAATTGTAGCACAACTTACTATTTTTAGCAGTTTTTCGGGTCCTGAACTTCCGAAGCCGTTTTGAGGCTCTAAACGACGTTTTTTGGGGAATCCGAGGGCAACATGGGTCCATTCCATGGACCCATGTTGCATGTTCCAACAATGGTAGTACTCGGATAGATCTTTCTAACGAGCTATTGTATGCGTCAAACGGAGATCATATGCCAAAGTTACGACCCCGAGAAGTTGATGTACCAATTTACCCCAAATGGGGCCCACAGTTTGGCGTTTCATCTCCTAGGGTTAGGTTTTGGAATGTTAAGGGTTTTTCATTGTTTCTCAACAATAAATAGGCCTTCGAGCCTCATTGTAACACAATTCAGAGGCATGTAGCCATCACATCTCTTCTCAGAGATAAGCTACCATCGCCCTAGCTGGTTTATTTCCATTTCTGGTTGTAAGCATATTTCAGTATTTTCCATTAATGAAATGAAGTATTATTTCCGCTGCATCTTTGTGTATATGGTTATCTCTGTAATTTGTTGCATTCCTATTTAAATCCGGATCATTGAGGGGTGTCAGTAAGTTGTCAATTTGTCGGCCCCACTTCCATGACTAGAACTTGGAGTTTGGGTCATGTCATAGTAGCATTTCGCTTCACATTTACCCGGAGGGATTATGAAAGTCGGTAAATGTAGGGGTTGGCGTGTTACAAATTGGTATCAGAGCTTCCAGGTTCAAACATTTGGACTAGATGTGTAGGATGTGATTGGTATGCATGCATGTTAGTCGTATGCATGCATTCCAGTGGTTATAATTGTCATGTATATAGTCGATGTTACATTTTATGGCATCATGCATAATGATTGATATATATATATATATATATATATATATATATCGTTCTAATATAGATTGATTTGTGTAGACGAGATATCATCCCTTGAACTTCACTAAGGTATGTTGGATTATGTTTGTATTTGGTTTATTTGACATGGCATGTTTGTAGGAAGAAGACGATCAGAGATGAGGAGAAGAATGGTGTATTACAGTTCATGTGACTCTCCTTGTAGATCAACTGAGCAGGATGGAGAAGAGTACTCTCCTGACATAACAAATGCATTGACAAGTGTGAAGGAAGAAATCAGGAGTTGCAAGGTAGATTTTGATAGGATAATTTAGTCACAGTAAAGGCTTTCCAGAGCTTAGGATAAGAAAGATAAGGTCAATGCAGTTATCCTTCAGATTTTATCATATTTGCAGAGATAGGGACAACCACAGATAATTTATGGACAAGAGGAAAGGAATAATGGGGCATATGGTAGCAAGTTTCAATCAGGGCACAAGTTGGACAAGGATGACACAGTTATAGGTGGAACGTGGTTGGATACGCCTGACAGAAGAGGTAGTGGTTATGGGTTTTATTCTAGTTCTGGTTCAAATAGACATCATGGTCATCACCGATATCATCCTTACAAGAGGAGTGAGACAGGGTACTTTTAATATGAGTTTGAGAAAGCCAAGTCTCCTACCTTTGATAGAGAGTTGAAGAAATTGGAATATGTAGAATCATGGTTGCTTGGATGAACAAGTTCTTTGAGTTGCATAATTACAAAAAGAATATAAAATCCAAGATCATTATTTTTAGTCTCAAGGGAAAGGAAGATATTTGGTGGGAAGATGTGAAGTGTGTCAGAGGCAACAAGACAGAGGAGTTTAGTTGGCATGAGTTCAAGAGACTTCTCGGAAAGAAGTATTTTTCCGATAGATATTATGGTGGAAAGGCTAAGGATTTTTATGAGTTGAAAATGGGTTCCATGATAGATGAAGAGTATATAACCAAATTTCTTGAGTTGGTGAGGTATGTGCCTTACCCTAAGGATGAGAAGGTGAAGGTTCAAATATTCATCAGTGGACTGCCATTAGCATTCAAGGATTGGATTGAGTATGATGAGCCTTGGTCATTGGAGGAAGTCATTGGGAAGTTGAAGCATTGTTATGAGTAGTCAAAGCACAATATTGAGCCTAAGCGTGATTGGAAAGGTAATGACAAGACCAAAGGAAAATTTCCTCTGAAGCGGGAAATACCTCAAGATGTAGTTGAGAAAGAAAATGTGGCCCCTTACAAGAAGTTCAGTACAACAGAGAAGGGACATGGACCTTAGCCTGGAGAGCAGTAGAATAAGGGTAGTGTCAAGGATCCATTGCAGTGTTGGATATGTGGCAAGGATCATTGCAAGAAGTATTGTCCATTGTATCAGGGTAGAATGCCTTAGATTTATAGTGCTCAGGAGGTTCACATATTTGGGGATGTTAGACAGAGAATTCCTCAAATCTATGCAGCATTTGATAACAAGCCGGCAGATCACCAAGCATCCATTATTGATATGGAAGGTAAGCTTTGTGATTGATTTGTTTCCATTTTGATTGATCGTGGATCTAATTATAGTTATGTTAATCCTGACATGGTGGATAAGCATGGCTTGAGTAAAGAAGTGCATGCAAAGTCTTGGTTAGTGTAGCTGGATACAGGGACTAAGAAAAGAGTTCATCATTGGGTGAGAGCTTGTGCATTTGAGTTGAATGGTATGTCTACATCATTGCATCTAAATGTGCTTCCATGGGTTCATACAACATTATTTTGGGCATTTATTGGTTGTACCTTCACAGGACTAAGGTAGATTGTTACAATAAGGCTTTTGAATGCTTTGATGATGATGGAGAGAAGAGAATATTGAAGGGAAATAAGAAGCCTACAATAGTAAGAATGGTTATAGTTATGCAGAAAAATCACAATCGTAGGAAAGGGTGTGTATTATTTTCAGTGCATGTTTCTAATGACAAAGGGAAGGATGTTGAGGACGCTAAAGTATTGAAGAGGTATCTTGTTTTGTAGCAATGTCAAGATGTATTTCCAACAGAGGTTTTAGAGTTACCGCCTCATAGGGAAGTGGAATTTTCTGTTGAGTTGGTACCAGGAGAAGCACCAACATCAAAGGAACTGTACATGATGAGCACTCCAGAGTTAGTGGAATTGAATTTTCAGCTTGAGCAAATGCTTGATAAAGGATACATAAGGTCAAGTGTGTCTCCTTGGGGTGCACCAGTGTTGTTTGTGAAGAAGAATGATGGTACTCTCATGATGTACATTGATTATAGGCAATTGAGCAAGGTGACGATTAGGAATAGGTATCCTTTTTCATTGAATAATGACTTGTTTGATCAATTGAAGGGAGAAACAATGTTTTCGAAGATTTATTTTGAGATTAGGTAAATTAAGGGAAAGGAGAATATGGTTGTAGATGCTCTTAGTAGGAAAGCATAGGTGAATCACATTGCAACAATGATTTCTTATGGGACAAATTTTCAAGAGTGGATATTGAACGTAGGACAACATGATGATAGGTATCAGTAGTTTAGGCACAGGTTACAACAACAGGGTGAAGGTGATAGGGATGAGGAGTATCATCTCACAAAAAATGGCTTTGTTAGATTCAAGAATAGGATTTATGTGTCGGATGACAGTGAGCTCACGAAGCTTGTCTTGAGGGAGTTCCATGTCAAGGCATATTCAAGTCACCTAGGATATCAGAAGACATTGAAAGAAATTAAGAATTTCTACCATTATTCGAACTTGAAGAAAGAGGTGGTTGAGTTTGTTGCTAGATGTTTGGACTGTCAGCAGGTAAAAGTAGAGTGTAAGCATCTAGGTGATTTATTACAGTCAGTTATGATACCTAAGTGAAATTGGGAGGTCATTTCCATGGACTTCATTACAGGTTTGTCGAGGACATCAAAGTAGCATGATTCCATCATGGTTGTGGTTGACAAGTTGAGTAAGGTAGCTCACTTCATTGAAGTTAAATCTATGAATTTAAATAGTGAGGTAGCTCAAATTTCCATCAAGGAGATAATAAGATTTCATGGTGTTACCAAGAAGATCATATCATACAGAGATGCCAAGTTCACTTCCAGGTTTTGGAAGGAGTTGTTTGCAGGTTTAGGGATAGAGTTGGCTTTCAGTACAACTTATCATCCACAAAAACATGGACAGACAGAGAGGGTTAATAGGATTCTTGAGGACATGTTGTGGATGTATGTCATGCATCAATAGAGGAAGTGAGAGGAGTATCTTCCACTGATGGAATATGCATATAATAACGGGTATTAGGAATCCTTGAGCATAAGTCCATTTGAGTCTCTTTATGGGTGGAGTTGTAATACTCCTATCAACTGGAGTGATCTAGTGAATAGGGTATTGATTGGACTGGATATGTTGGTTGAGATGGAGTAGGAGATGTAGATTATCAAAAGGAATTTGAAGGCAACACGGGACAAGAATAAGAGTTATGAAGATTAGCACAAAACATTTAAGGAGTTTCATGTTGGGGAGCATGTGTACTTGTGCATCAAGCCCAAGAGGATCTCTTTGAGGGTTGGATCATGTGCCAAGCTGGCACCTTAGTATTGCAAGCGTTTTTATATTCTTGAGAGGATTTGACCAGTAGCCTACAGACATACATTTCCACCAACAATGAAAATCCATGATGTTTTCCATGTTTCATTGCTTAAGAGATATGTGCAAGATGTTTATCATGTGATTTACTAGTTTGTATTGCATGTGGGACCAGAAGATTTCTAGGTAGAACAACAATGCATATTGCAACATAAATAGCTCATGCTCCAAAACCAAGCAATAGAGAAATTTAAAGTGTCATGGAAGCACTTTAGGCCTGATGAAGCTACATGGGAGATAACTAATCAAATGCAGGCTTTGTACCTTTCATTATTTGTTGGTTCAATCAAATGAGTTTCTGGTATATATATATATATATATGGTTGTAAATATAGCAACGAGCTAGGTTATAAAGCTCCAATAAGTGGTATGTTTGTTTTTCTTTCAACAAGATGTCATTATAAATATTGTATCAAGCTATATTATAAAGCTCCACAGGCAGTATGTCTTTTTTTCACCATTTTGTTGGTCATAGGTGTCATTGAACACCAAGGATAGTGTTCCCCCAGGGGGGAGGGGTTTGTAACAACCCAGAGTTAAATTTCATGTAATAAAGGTTAATAAAGGAAAAATAAGACCAAGTCCACGGGACATGTATTCTGAGTTGAATGTTGGGAAAGCGCTATAATGGGCATCACTTTTGGTTTATTAATGGCTATGGAAATTGGCAAAGGACTTGGAAAAGGAAAAGAGGCAATAATTGGCTTTTAATTATGAGAAATAAGGAAAATAGGATAAAAGGAAGGTGAAGAGACATTGATTTGCATGCTAACAAAATTAGAGGAAAATGAAGAAAATGGAGACATCAATAATAAAAAGGCATCAGATAATCAATTCATAGCTTTGTTGGTTTATCTTTTTGTTAGTTTTAGCTTGGTCAATTGAGAAAGAGAGAGAGAGCTCCAAGATGAGAAAGTAAGAAAGCAAGAAAAGGAAGGAAAGGGAAAGAAAATGAAATCAAAGGGAAGCAAAGGAAAGCAAGGAGAAGGTTGGATCAATATCTTTAGCAAGAAGATTTTGTAGGTAACAGGTTACATGTGTGCTTTCCTAGCTAAGGTTTGAATGTAGGTTACATGCATTTATTTATTTGGTTCATTTGTTATCATTAGTATGGGTTTTGTTGGGTTTGACAATTTTTTTGGCCTTGCCTTGCCTTTTCCTAGATAACCAAGGTGTGATAGGGTTCATTTCTCGGTTGAGATTTAGATTGCCTAAAGGTTTTGGAACCGGGTGAGGTGGTCTCAAGAAAATTCGCAAGGGTTGGGGGTGGATAAGTATTTCTCCAGGAATCCCTCAACAAGTGGGTAGAGATAGGAAAATTACTCAAGGTATGGTGAAGCAATTCTGAAGCATCTAAGCTTGTTTTTGTTTTGAGATCTCATAACCGATTTAGGTGAGATCATGGTAGTTTGATGGTGGAGGTGGTTTAACCTCTAGATTCCCTCAGTTTTTTATGTCTTGGCTTACCCCATGAGATCCCACATTCATGCTTGGAATACAAAATGAGGGTGATTGGTTGAAAGAAATATTTGGTTCAGCCCAACCTATGGTCGGGTGGTACATGGAAGTAACTAACTTGGTTGGATTTTGCATAAGTTAATAAGAGTTATTTTCCTATTGTAATTCATGAGTACTTGTACTTGTTATTATGATGATTCGATGGTTGCCCTATCATGGTTAATATTTTGGTTATATGTTGGTTATAAGCATGATTTATGATGTGCTCTAACTATGGCTCTTGTTATGCTTTGATCATTTATCAAATGGTTGATGAATGCAAAGAATAATTAGTGTTGGTGTAGCTACTTGAGAGGACATTAGACCTTCTCGATGATTTTAAGGTAATATACAAAGATTTACACTTAGATATATATTCATGACCTGTAGCTTACATTTTTACCATATGTTTGACAAAATTTCTAGTGGGTTTTATGCAGTCTAGGTCAAGTTTCTTAATCAAGTTTGAAGTTTTAGCATCATTTCTATGTCAAATGTGATTTTGGAAAGATACAAGAAGTTGTGGACACTGGTATGGAGGCTAGCCTGGAAAAGTGGCTTAGATCTCTAACTCACATGCACTAAACTAAGGAATTTATGTGATAACCACATGGAGGCAAGCCTATCCATGTAGTTGGAGGCCTATAAGCACACCATTTCCTTGTTGTGTGTGTGGTTGGGGTGTTAAGTCAGTGAAAAAGGGGTCCAGCTCAAGTATTGATCATCTAGGTTGGTTTGCAGCCTTCTGAGTGGTTTGGGGTCTCTTGAAGGGTGTCAATAAGTTGTCGTTTTTCATCTCCACTTCCATAACTGGAACTTGGAGGTTGGATCATGTCATAGTAACACTCTGCTTCACATTTACCTAGAGGGATTGTAAAGTGGGTAAATGTGGGGGGTGGTGTGTTACACAAGGTTTGTTACACCCTATAGATGGAATCAAGAAATAATGGGTCACTCCATCAAGGTATGTTCCTTGATCACCTGATAATACAAAACATGGAGGAGAGAATGTTTTTGGAAAGTGGGTCAAAATAGAGTGATGAGCAAGGCAAATTCAATGCCAGAGATGGTGATGGATTGTCTTGCAGCACCTAGAAGTGAGTGCAAAATGAGAGAAAACTTAACACAAATGATAATTTGGTGACCGAGTGGATCTCTGACGATGGAAAAATCTAGATTCAATCGTGTGTGATATAGGACTATAATGGAAAATGAAAGTTATAGGAAGGATAAACTAGCAAGGATTCGATTGTTGCACTAGAATTTCTTTAATTGAGTAGAATGGACTAATAGGTAGCAAATTCGAGTGAAGGGTCATGGAATAAAGGTAGAGGCTAATGGGAGGTTGAGTTACAAATGGAGGCAAACAAAGGCCAAGTAAACTCTTTGCTGCTCTATTTGTCAATTGAATCAGGGTAAGGTTGTCACTAGGCATCGCACCTAGGTGTGTTGGGAGGTTAGAGAGGATTAGGAGTGTAGGCTAAATTGACCTCAGCACAATATAAAATGGAAAAGTCCAGGAATAGTAATTAGACTAAAGCATAAGGTGAAAAAATATCCTCTGCACTCACTAAGGTTTAGAAATAGGAACAGAAATAGTAGGATGGCAACGGCATCACAAGAAGACTAGCGGATTCAATTTTAGATAACAGCAGACTCTCGCACAAAGGAAAACTTGCAATGAGTACTTCTTGTTCTCCCCCCAAGACACCATTGGCAGGAGATTGAGGTCATGAAGGTTTTAGGTACATAAGGAAGAGTTGTTGAAGAGAAAGACATATGCTATATAGTTGTGTGACACAACTACACACCCATACTCACTATCATCCTTACCGAGCGAAGGTGGTGGAATGGACTATCCAATAGAATAAGGTGAATGTACATAAACATAAGCTCAAATTGAAGATGATATAGGGGCATTGATGAATAGGTTTACTCATCAATTTGTGGGTTGTTTTGATAGCAATGGAATTCCATCAACCAAGGGGGTCTCCTTGGTATGAATTCCCAATTAGACCTCACACCATTGGGAGTAGGAGCACCAATTGGGAAACAAGGTTGGTTTCCTTGTCCCTAGGAATTTTCCTTGGCTACAATTATCAACATAAGAGATTATACAAACATTATTTGAATCAAGAAAGTAAGTTGACATTGTGAGGCATACTATTGCAATATATATAAGGTACTTTCATGGAAGGGAAAATAAAATAATCCTCTAGAAGAAAAGTAATAGTATTATCCTAGAAGTGGCACTGAAGAGCATGGAAAGAATTTTTAGATAACCTGCAAAATAGTTCAGAAGATAACAATGATCATGAAAGAAAATAAAAATGCACAATCAACAATATGCATACTAAAGCCAATGAAATTGTTCATTTTCATTTGTATGTGTTAACATAAACATACACCACAAACAATGAATGAATAGTCCCACAATAATTCATGACATATCCATGAAAGTACCCCAACTCTGAGAGATTCATATATTAAGTGAAAGTCCCAAGATACATAATTACAATGCTACCACACTAGCTCCAATAGTGGAACGTTAAGGCATAGCTTGCTCCTACAAAGAAAGATCTTCTCTCCTATGCAAAGCTAGAGAAGGCAAGGTGAAAATCCCAAACTCCCCTCTCTTCAGCTATGAAGGTGTATTTATAACAAATGAGGTGACTCTCCACCTCCCATATGACTCTTAACATCCCTCATGACTCTTGAGTTCCTACTATGAATTTTCAAATTCCCATTTGACCTTTGAACTTTTGCATGACTTTATAACTTTCTAGTGACTTTTCATAATCCATTTGGGACCCTTGGGCTTCCACACATTTTAAATTTTCTTATTTTTTGGAAATTACATAATTACATTCCACATGTGATGTAGCAAAATACATTGAAACATGTGATTTTGTAATGACACTTTGAGAAGCCATGAATTGGAAACGTTTACATATGACTTCACTTCATGTCCTCCCTTGATGAACTCCCTTGAGAAACACCTTTCCATGTTCAAATGATAAGAAATATAGATGAATTCCACTCATAACAATCCAACATCAACCCGAAAACCACATATTATACATTTTCTTTCTCATGGAAGGTGTTGACTATGATGAGGCAATAGGGAAGGGTTTTTAGACAAAGAAGCTAATAATTGCACAATTGAGGACTATAGAGACCTGGGGGTGACCACACTATCCTCAATTATGGAAGGCTTATCAAGATCATGCATAGTGGGAAAGTCCAGGAGGGAAGGTGATGATCTTGTTGACTGAGGATGCGCAGTGCTCGAGGAAGAGGAGGAAAATATTGCATAGTTGAGCTTCCCAGGGGCTGAGGGATTACCTCAATGTCCACTAGAACTATGCAATGTGCATTAGGAGGCAAGGCGAGACATAGTAATGCGCAGTGATGGGTTCCAGGAAGTAGGAGAGGCAAGACTAGTCACTGTAATTGCACAATGCGTAATGATTGAGGGGAAGACTACAATGATTACATAGTTGAGGTTTGTAGTGACCTAAAGGTGACCTACTACCTACTAGAACTATGCAATGCATAGTAGTAGTCCCCATATATGAAGGGATTATGTATTTGATCAAGTTAGGGAGACAAGGAGGCAGGTTAGGGCATTGTAACTATGCAATGTGAAGTAGCTAAAGAGGAAGCTTAGGGAACTATGCAGTTGGGCATGACAATGACACAAGGATGGCCCCACTTTCCACTAAAATTTTCCAATTCATAGTCTAGGGCAGGAGGAACCATGAACTGTGCAGTTTGCAAGGCTAAGTAGCCAGATTGATGGTCTAGACTCCAAGGTTACTCAATGTGTAGGTGGAGGAGGTTGTCCTTAAGATGAACAGAGTG
Organism: Pinus tabuliformis; assembly: GCA_031772625.1. Classification (NCBI taxonomy): domain Eukaryota; kingdom Viridiplantae; phylum Streptophyta; class Pinopsida; order Pinales; family Pinaceae; genus Pinus; species Pinus tabuliformis. Next base: position 240,960,506 of record CM062809.1, read on the forward strand.
CATAGATCTGAGAGTTAAGGTTTTCATCACTAATACTTAGGAGTGTTCAAAGTACTCATCACTTTTCTGGAAGATTAAGCATGCCCATGATTTGTGCAACATGTGAGGATAGGGATGAATTCCAAAATTAGCTAAGTGTTGGATCAATGGAACAAGGGAGAAAAGATGATGTAAACATGTTCCAAATCTGAATCAACAATGTATACCATCAAACACAAGCTAATATAATTCATTTTACTCAAAATCCACATGCATATCTTGAAGCAACAACAAAGCCACACTTATTTCTAAGTGCAACAGTTAAAATGTAGTTGTGCAACACTTAGAATACAAGTTATGGCAAAATGTTGATTGCAATCAGAAAGTGTGTTGAGCTTTGGGAGAGTGTCTGATGCATAATCTTATGATATATATGATCATCTAATGTAAAAGAGTGCACTAGAGCCACCTTTAGTGGTGCGTTAAAGTGAAACACATGCAGGAGTGAAAACAATCAAAGATGGCAGCCCCACGGGGGTAGGCGAGTTGGTAATCACATTGTGGTGAAGTTCGTTAGAAAAACAGGCTCCGTACTAAAGGTCATGAGTTCAAATCCCCCAGACTAACCTGGAAGTTGTGGAGAGGGGCGACGTAGCTTCTCAGGGGTTATAGTCGTAACGGTCAGAATCGACCCCGTGTTACACGAGTTGTGAGGCTGCTCCGGTTGTCGATTCCTCTATAACAAAAAAAAGAAGAAAACAATCAAAGATGGCAGTTGCAATAGTCAGAATAAGTGAAAATGACACTTGCAAAAGCTAAACAAAGTGGAAGTGAAACATGTGAAAGATAAAGAAAGAATAAGCGACACTTACAAAAGTGAAGCAATAAAAAATGGCAGTCGTAAAAGTGAAATGGTCACTTATGAAAGAAAAATCACGCAAAAGCAACAATTGAGAAAACTCACTGGGATGATGGTATACTTACAACTAAGTGCAAAGGAAACTATGAACTGAAATTGTGCACTAATTGTCCTCATGGATTACGCAGTCATTGTCCCTACCAACTGTGCAAGAAATATCATCAAGGAATGTGAAATGTCTAAGAGTTACATAATGCCTGCCATTAAATACTACACAATAATTGTTACCAAGGACTGCGCAAGCATTGTCTTCCAATACTACACAATGCATGTCTTCAAAGGATAAACTTGGACTATTAAGCTTGTTATAAAGAGGTGCGCTTGTGAACACGTCAAAAAGTTAGGCATATGTAATAAAGTGGCTTCAATAGTGAAAATCTCATAACAAGACGCAATCACTTGCAAAACATCAATAGAACATGAAGCGATAATGGACAACTTGATAGATTATAGGATCACAAGCAGGCTCCAAGATTCAAATGTAGGCAAAATTTTGGAGGGTGGTTGTCATAGCGACAACACTTGGAAACATACTAGAAGAACTCCAACTTCTTGGTTTAGTTCTACCTTTGAACACAAATCCTTAGTCCTTTAGGAAGTATTGATTCATTGTGTGGACCACCTCAACTTCCATATTTATCCTGGTTATAATTATAGTCTCTCTTATCCCCTTTCTTGGCTTAACACGTTTACAAGGCTTACCATATCTCAATTGTTTCAATCCAGGAGAAGCATAATATATATTCATGACTTTAATATGATCGAAATTTTAGTTCCATCTATGGTGTTCTCCACCACCAATAGGCCTATTCAGTACCCCAACGGAGTAACTATAGGAACACAAGCATCGCTTCGCTGCTAACAAGCTTGTTCAATACCGTGGTGAAGTTTCTTGCTTCACCTCTCTCTGCAAGAAGCATTTCTATTATTTCACCATTTGTTTTATTTTCAATATTCTCATTGGAATTTTATCAACATTTATATCACCAGGGTGGAAGAGTGTGTTAGAGTCGGTCTAGTAGCCCTCCATCAGCGATCAAAGCTCTTTGCATTTCATTAGTAGGTGTCTCATCAGTGTCATCTTATTGCATTCCATTAGGCATGCCATAACCCTGATGGAGGAGCTTGTGTCTTTATGTTCCCCTCTTGGCACTGCTGGTTCAAGTTGTTTCAGTCAATAAAATTCTTTACAGGGTCATTGGTCTTGTTTTTAAGTCAAGGTCCTAGGTCTAGGGTTTAGGTCCAATTTGTCTTTGAGGTCATGTCTTTAAAGGTCAATAAATGACCAGCAGGCCAGAGGGATGTCTATCTAAGCATCACTTCAAAGGATTTCATATTGTACAGCTATTTTTTCTACCTTGAGTTCAAAAACCCTGTTTTTGAAGGCAAGGTCATTTTCTCATGTTTTGTAAAAATTTGTAAAAATTCAAACTCTCCAGAAGTTAGCATGCAGCCCTGGTCTCCTTTGCCAAGACTCTTCAGAAGCTACCTCTGCAAAAATTTTCAAGAAAAAGCATCATTTCAACCAATTTCAGGACAAAAAGGAAACCATAAGTCAGCAGCATTTAAATTTTGAAAAGTGTCATTTTATAAACATTAGAAAGTGGGTTTGAGGGGAAATTAATTCAAATCAAGTTTATAAAAGCTCCCCTCCCTTCATTTTATCATTATTTGCTTCCAAGACTCCAAAAGCAAGAACAAAAGGCGATTTAGTGTGAAAACTGTGCAAGTTGGTGGACAGAGCCCGCGCGCTACGCATCAGGACCTGCGCGCTACGCGTTGCGCTACGCGTCGGGGCGGTCAGCACAGTGGGACACGGGCGCTACGCGTTGGGCGTGCCCTACACGTCAGGATCTGCGCGCTACGCGTTGGGGTATAACACACAAAAAATTTGCCTACAAGCTTCAAACGACCCCAAATTTCTTCAAGGTTGCAGCCACCTCCCTTATCATTTTTACCTAATCTCCCTACCAAAAATATCAAAGGCCCAAAACCCTACCCCTATCCCTAAAATTCAATAACATAACCCTAAACCCTACTTCCCATAAAACCCTGGCAAATTATAATTGTATCATGTTGTATATGTCATGATTCCTTCCCTTAATTCCCTTTTTCATATATTTTCCCTAATTCCCCTTAAAAGTCTCCCTTCCCTAACATCTCCATTATGTTATTTGTCCCCTTGAAACAACATTTCAACAGTAAAAACAGCAGGTCATTTGAGCAGAAGCAGCAGTACATTTCAGCCACTTTGCTCTTGAAACCATGTCAGAAACCGAAACTGACTATGAAACACATATTTCATTAAATTTGGAAATATTTTATTACAAGTACAATGGCTAGAATTGAGTTCTTTGGTTATTTGAAATTCTAGATCCATCATTTAATTCCAAATTTAATGAAATATGTGTTATGAGCAAAGTGATGACCGTGAGTCAACACCAGAGGTTGAGGTACAAAGGAGGCCTCACAGGGGTGGTAAGGGTGGTCACCATGTGAGAGAGGAGCCCACCTCTTTGACCTATTTGCAGGCTTGTCCACTTGCAGTCACATGTTTCCGCCATCAGTCATGTTATGAATTTTGCGAGAGGATTTCTCAAATTCAGCACCATAGGGAATTGGTCCGCTTGTTTGTTTTGCATTTGCATGACGGGCATGTAAATCTTGCAGGGGTGGATTTTATATTGTCACCTGAGATTGTTGCTCAAGCAACAGGGATACCCAATGTTGGAGAAGAGTGGAACAAGCGCAAACTATTGGACAGATTTCAGTATGAGCCCTACATTAAACCTGTGTACATGAGGTACATGACTGGTGTATTTCCTTTCAGATTTTTGAGGGATGAGTATGCTCCCTTGATGAGGCTCATCATTCACTATTTCACCTATGAGGGTAGATTTTCACGTTTGTATTCGTACCATATCCGCTTGTTGATGCATTTCACATGGGTATGGATGATGAACATACCATTTTTCATGTGCCGGAATATTGAGAGGATGGTGCCCTTGGTGCAGAGAAAGAGCCCAGCACAGCAACACCGGAGCATCTTTCATTATGGTTTGATCAAGCTTGTGGTCATGCATCAGTTGGCTCAGCAGGGTATCCCATGGGAGGATTTTATCTCTCGAGATTTTTTCACAGCACCACCACCTCCTAAGGTTGTTCATGAGGAGGGAGGACCTTCACAACTGCATGATATCCCTGAGGCCAGACATGTCAGCTCCCTTCCATTGGTCACATATCAGAAAGGCCACAGGGCCTTATTTGCATCAGCTCGGCGAGTATTATCTCCACATCAGGTGGAAGGGGTCTCGCCTTCTTCATCAGCACCGCGAGTGTTATCTCCACACCAGGTGGAAGGGGCCCCGTTTCCAACAGTAGCACAGGTATCAGAGAGGGGCAAGCAGCCCATGATTGAGGAGGGATTGTCAGCTGATCCAGATATTGACATCATTGATCTTGACACCCATTCTCCTAGCTCAGAGCTTAAGAAGATCATTCAGCAACGGGAGGCTGAAAATGACTTGTTGCAGCAAAAATTGGAGATGGAAAATTGGAAAATCACATATTTATAGCAGCACAACAAGCAATTAGAGGATGAGCACACTCTCGATGAGTTGCGGAGGATCCATGAAGACCGCAACTTGGCGCGCAAGAGACCCGGTGATTTGGTACCCGTTGAGCGAGAGGCTATGCTCCTCCAGGTCAATGCTCATTTGGAGAGGCTGATGGCCAAGGCCAACAAAGATAAGGACCTGCTCCGGAACATGAAGAACCACTATTGGGCCCGAATGCACGTATGTAAGGCGAGAATGAAGGTGCTCAAAAGACGGTTGGCCAAGGCACTAAAACGAAGAAAAGGTCTCGATCCCCTCCACATCTTGGATGAGGCTTCCTTGAAGGAGCATGGTGCTAAATGACTCAACTCCAGCACAAATTTCGAAAAATTTTGAGCATTTTTGGTCACTTGTGAATTTTTGGGCTAAAAACAGGTTTTCTTCACCAACGCGTAGCGCGCCGCACGTGACCCTTTAGATGGGCAACTCCATTTCAAGAAAACTCAGAATTTTTGGGTTTTTCATGCAAAAATACACCTGCTTAGCAATTACCAAGAGATTTCATCAAGTTTTGAGCCTCCAGAAGGTCAAAAAACAAGCAAAAAATGACTTTCTGCCACTTTTTTGACACAAAGGAAGCAGTCTTGGGAGATTGCAATTTTGGAGGGGCAAATGGACACCAAATTCAGAAACTCCACTTGGGCGAGAAAGTAGACATCTAGACCTTTCCAACAAGCCCATGTTTGCCTCATTTGGACACCTGGCAGTGCCTCAAAAGTTGCTCCAAAGGCGTGTTACGCGTTCAGAATCAGGGCGCTATGCGTTGGGCAATTTTCACAGAAATGCACCTACAACTCAGCAAAACGCAGTTTTGACTATATTTGACTTTTTGGAGTGGATTTTGACCCTCCTTGTTGTAAATGATGTAATTTTATTATATTTTGACACTCATTTATCTCTTCTAGAAGATTCATTCATGAGATAGGCAAAAATTTAATGAATGAATTGGTTTCCTAGCTTATAGAGGCAAGTTGTTTTGACTGCCTAGTTTTCAGTGCTCAGTTTAGAATTGGGTTAAACAGCTCCTAGGATAGTGAGCTCGACCCCTAGAGGCAAGGAAAGATGTTAGATTGCCTATATTATGTACTTTCTTGGTCATTTTCATGGTTGGACTCTTGAGGGAGAAAGCTTTTATTGTATTACTCATTGTATCTCTGCATTTTTGGCAAAGGAAGAAAGACCAGGGTTTTGCAGTCCTTTTTGGGATTCCTGTGGTTACATGTATTGATGGTGTGTTTCTCTTTGTACTTGTAAGTTTGTTATGTGATTCATCTTCTTACTTTTCCTTCTGCAAATTAAGCAAATGAAGTGTTAAAGTAGAATTCATGATTGCCATGCTCTGCTTTTAAGTTTGCTTAATATCAATGTTTTCATCTGTTTAAGGAGAACTCAAGGTGTTTACTTGCTCTCCTTAGCTCCTCACCAGTCATTCTTGCCCATCTGACTCTTTCAAAGGCATCAATACAGTCTCCTACCTTGCCCCAAAGAACCCCCTGCAAAAACTGTGTCCAATCCCCACACCCAAAATTGCCTTTCCCCGATTTTCCACCAAAATCCTAAAAATCTCAAATCAAACCTTTTATCAGTTTACTAGCCTAAAATCAGTGTTCTTTGTTGGTTATCTCCGCCCTTTGAAGATCTTTGCCGAGATATACCGGAGAGAGCCCTCTCCTGCCCCGTAGGGCGAGCTACGAGGCTAAGTGGTTTGATGTTGCCTTGGAGTTTGCCTTTCTCAGCCTGAGGTGAAATTTCAAGTGCTAACATATTGGCGACCATACTGGGGAGAACAAATGGTTTGCTTGTTGATGTCATTTTTTTTATAAGCTACAGACGGAGCCTGAAGTTATGCCAAGTAGCCTTCGAAATGCTTTTGCTTTGCATTAGCGGAAGTAGATAAACGCTGCTTCAGTCAATCTCCGGTCTAGCTTGTAAACGTGACATCTAACTTTTTAATTACCCCAGTACATGTATCAAGTTCAGATCTGATTGTTGATGGTGGACAACGATCAGACACTTACAAGGCTGAAATCATTCACTGGCGACTCCTTCACTGAAAACTCTAGAGATCAATGCTTCATGGTGACTTCACTGCAGGAAGACTAGTAGCTTTGAGCTTTTCAAGATGGATCGGATTGCAAGAAGATATGCTCCCATGAGCCGAGATCACATCCCTGGTTTTCCAAATAAAATTTCGAAGGTAGATTGGTCAAGGAATTTGCCTACATTTAAAGATGATGGTAGGAAGGACGCTGCTCTACATCTGGTTATATTTCACATTCATATTCGCAAGTTGAAGGTTGATTTTCCTGAAGATTGCTTGATGAAGATATTCATGGCCACTCTAGAAGGTAAAGCTCAATCCTGGTATGAAAATTTGCCGCAGGCCTATATTTACTGTTTAAAGGATTTTCATGCCTTGTTCATTGAAAGATATCAAGCATCTTATCCATCATTAAATTTGGTTCATGACTGTTGCAAGCATGCTTATAGTTTTATTGAAAGCCTTGAGAAATATTATGAAGATGATAATTTTATGGATGTTGAGATCATGGAGGCTCTGTATGAGAATCCATTTCAGCAACATGAAGAGAACCTAGTGGATACCCATCAAGATGATCAGGAAATTTTGCAGCAGAATCAAGATCAGCAGCTTGAAGATGGCCATATGGCTGAAAATGATGAAAGAGAGGGTTCTATTTCAGATCTGCCCACAGAAGAAGACAGCGTGCAGGGTAGTCAAGATTCATGTGATGCAGTCAAGTCAACTATTTCAGATCAACATTCAGATCATGATGACCAAGAATACCTTGTGCCGAATCCTATAAAGAAAAACTTGGTTGTTGAGATCATTTGGCATGAAGAAAACAAAGTTACAAATTTAAGTGCTCCCATTTCATCAGAACAGAGTCTTCATGAGGAGGTCATTCAGTCTGCTCATGAACAACAAGGTGAGATCTTTTCTCAAGCAAGTGAAAAAGTTTCTTTGAGTGAATTTGTGGTAGACGATGTAAATGATAATATTGAAGAATGTAATAAGGAACTTGATAATTTGGTTGTGATATCATATGAAGATGACCTACCATATTGTCAGACTACAGAAGATCATAGCATACAGGATTACCTTTCAGATTCTTCATATGTCTCATGTGTTGAAATGTTTTTACAAGAGGAGATCTTCTCATCTACCTGTTTAGAGTTTTTTGAAGCCCATGAGCATACTTTTACTGAAGCACATGATGAAGGCAGATCAGAATTTAAAACAAAGGACACCTTGATATTTCAGCAGGAGGTGGCAGTGGCAAATATTCATGTTTTTCACGATCCTCTAGCAAGTTTGTTGCAGCCAGCAGTGAAAATTTGTATTACAGTGTTTTGTTGCAGCCATGGTCAACTATGTTTTTGGATGCCCAGTGATAGGTTTGTACTGTTGACCAGAAGTTCAGATAGGAAGAATCAGTCAAGAAGCCATCTTATTGATTGGTTGCATTGGCATTTTGATATAGTTTGATGGTATATTGTCTTGTAAGAAACACAGGTGGTTGTCATCATGATTTCAAATATTGATGGACTGTTGCCCTTCAATAAGCTTTGTAAGTTCTTGTTTTAGTTAAGTCGGTCATGAGTCATTTGTGAGTCAGTTTTCAGTCATGTAGGTTTCATAATTGAGTCGGTTTGAATCAAGTTTCAGTCAATAAATGAGTCAAATTCTTGTATTGTTTGTCAAATAATGACTCCATCGCCCAATGGATGAAGGCACTGTCTATCTCTTAAAGAGATCTGCGGTTCTTGGCACCTCCAAGGAGCTACCATCCCCATTGGAGCCAATGTTAGAGTCGGTCTAGTAGCCCTCCATCAGCGATCAAAGCTCTTTGCATTTCATTAGTAGGTGTCTCATCAGTGTCATCTTATTGCAATCCATTAGGCATGCCATAACCCTGATGGAGGAGCTTGTGTCTTTATGTTCCCCTCTTGGCACTGCTGGTTCAAGTTGTTTCAGTCAATAAAATTCTTTACAGGGTCATTGGTCTTGTTTTTAAGTCAAGGTCCTAGGTCTAGGGTTTAGGTCCAATTTGTCTTTGAGGTCATGTCTTTAAAGGTCAATAAATGCCCAGCAGGCCAGAGGGATGTCTATCTAAGCATCACTTCAAAGGATTTCATATTGTACAGCTATTTTTTCTACCTTGAGTTCAAAAACCCTGTTTTTGAAGGCAAGGTCATTTTCTCATGTTTTGTAAAAATTCAAACTCTCCAGAAGTTGGCATGCAGCCCTGGTCTCCTTTGCCAAGACTCTTCAGAAGCTACCTCTGCAAAACCTTTCAAGAAAAAGCATCATTTCAACCAATTTCAGGACAAAAAGGAAACCATAAGTCAGCAGCATTTAAATTTTGAAAAGTGTCATTTTATAAACATTAGAAAGTGGGTTTGAGGGGAAATTAATTCAAATCAATTTTATAAAAGCTCCCCTCCCTTCATTTTATCATTATTTGCTTCCAAGACTCCAAAAGCAAGAACAAAAGGCGATTTAGTGTGAAAACTGTGCAAGTTGGTGGACAGAGCCCGCGCGCTACACATCAGGACCTGCGCGCTATGCGTTGGGCAGGCGCTACGCGTCGGGCCGGTCAGCACAGTGGGAAAAAGACACGGGCGCTACGCGTTGGGCGCGCCCTACACGTCAGGATCCGCGCGCTACGCGTTGGGGTATAACACACAAAAAATTTGCCTACAAGCTTCAAACGACCCCAAATTTCTTCAAGGTTGCAGCCACCTCCCTTATCATTTTTACCTAATCTCCCTACCAAAAATATCAAAGGCCCAAAACCATACCCCTATCCCTAAAATTCAATAACATAACCCTAAACCCTACTTCCCATAAAACCCTGGCAAATTATAATTGTATCATGTTGTATATGTCATGATTCCTTCCCTTAATTCCCTTTTTCATATATTTTCCCTAATTCCCCTTAAAAGTCTCCCTTCCCTAACATCTCCATTATGTTATTTGTCCCCTTGAAACAACATTTCAACAGTAAAAACAGCAGGTCATTTGAGCAGAAGCAGCAGTACATTTCAGCCACTTTGCTCTTGAAACCATGTCAGAAACCGAAACTGACTATGAGCAAAGTGATGACCGTGAGTCAACACCAGAGGTTGAGGTACAAAGGAGGCCTCACAGGGGTGGTAAGGGTGGTCACCATGTGAGAGAGGAGCCCACCTCTTTGACCTATTTGCAGGCTTGTCCACTTGCAGTCACATGTTTCCGCCATCAGTCATGTTATGAATTTTGCGAGAGGATTTCTCAAATTCAGCACCATAGGGAATTGGTCTGCTTGTTTGTTTTGAATTTGCATGACGGGCATGTAAATCTTGCAGGGGTGGATTTTATATTGTCACCTGAGATTGTTGCTCAAGCAACAGGGATACCCAATGTTGGAGAAGAGTGGAACAAGCGCAAACTATTGGACAGATTTCAGTATGAGCCCTACATTAAACCTGTGTACATGAGGTACATGACTGGTGTATTTCCTTTCAGATTTTTGAGGGATGAGTATGCTCCCTTGATGAGGCTCATCATTCGCTATTTCACCTGTGAGGGTAGATTTTCACGTTTGTATTCGTACCATATCCGCTTGTTGATGCATTTCACACGGGTACGGATGATGAACATACCATTTTTCATGTGCCGGAATATTGAGAGGATGGTGCCCTTGGTGCAGAGAAAGAGCCCAGCACAGCAACACCGGAGCATCTTTCATTATCGTTTGATCAAGCTTGTGGTCATGCATTAGTTGGCTCAGTAGGGTATCCCATGGGAGGATTTTATCTCTCGAGATTTTTTCACAGCACCACCACCTCCTAAGGTTGTTCATGAGGAGGGAGGACCTTCACAACAGAATGATATCCCCGAGGCCAGACATGTCAGCTCCCTTCCATTGGTCACATATCAGAAAGGCCACAGGGCCTTATTTGCATCAGCTCGGTGAGTATTATCTCCACATCAGGTGGAAGGGGTCTCGCCTTCTTCATCAGCACCGCGAGTGTTATCTCCACACCAGGTGGAAGCGGCCTCGTTTCCAACAGCAGCACAGGTATCAGAGAGGGGCAAGCAGCCCATGATTGAGGAGGGATTGTCAGGTGATCCAGATATTGACATCATTGATCTTGACACCCATTCTCCTAGCTCAGAGCTTAAGAAGATCATTCAGCAACGGGAGGCTGAAAGTGACTTGTTACAGCAAAAATTGGAGATGGCAAATTGGACAATCACATATTTAGATCAGTGCAACAAGCAATTAGAGGATGAGCACACTCTCGATGAGTTGCGGAGGATCCATGAAGACCGCAACTTGGCGCGCAAGAGACCCGGTGATTTGGTACCCGTTGAGCGAGAGGCTATGCTCCTCCAGGTCAATGCTCATTTGGAGAGGCTGCTGGCCAAGGCCAACAAAGATAAGGACCTGCTCCGGAACATGAAGAACCACTATTGGGCCCGAATGCACATATGCAAGGCGAGAATGAAGGTGCTCAAAAGACGGTTGGCCAAGGCACTAAAACGAAGAAAAGGGCCTAATCCCCTCCACATCTTGGCTGAGGCTTCCTTGAAGGAGCATGGTGCTAAATCACTCAACTCCGGCACAAATTTCAAAAAAATTTGAGCATTTTTGGTCACTTGTGAATTTTTGGGCTAAAAACAGGTTTTCTTCACCAACGCGTAGCGCGCCGCGCGCGACCCTTTAGATGGGCAACTCCATTTCAGGAAAACTCAGCATTTTTGGATTTTTCATGCAAAAATACACCTGCTCAGCAATTACCAAGAGATTTCATCAAGTTTTGAGCCTCCAGAAGGTCAAAAAACAAGCAAAAAATGACTTTCTGCCACTTTTTTGACACACAGGAAGCAGTCTTGGGAGATTGCAATTTTGGAGGGGAAAATGGACACCAAATTCAGAAATTCCACTTGGGCTGGAAAGTAGACATCTAGACCTTTCCAACAAGCCCACGTTTGCCTCATTTTGACACCTGGCAGTGCCTCAAAAGTTGCTCCAAAGGCGCGCTATGCGTTCAGAATCAGGGCGCTACGCGTTGGGCAATTTTCACAGAAATGCACCTATAGCTCAGCAAAACGCAGTTTTGACTGGATTTTACTTTTTGGAGTGGATTTTGATCCTCCTTGTTGTAAATGATGTAATTTTATGATATTTTTACACTCATTTATCTCTTCTAGGAGATTCATTCATGAGATAGGCAAAAATTTAATGAATGAATTTGTTTCCTAGCTTATAGAGGCAAGTTGTTTTGACTGCCTAGTTTTCAGTGCTCAGTTTAGAATTGGTTGAAACAGCTCCTAGGATAGTGAGCTCGACCCCTAGAGGCAAGGAAAGATGTTAAATTGCCTATATTATGTACTTTCTTGGTCATTTTCATGGTTGGACTCTTGAGGGAGAAAGCTTCTATTGTATTACTCATTGTATCTCTGCATTTTTGGCAAAGGAAGAAAGACCAGGGTTTTGCAGTCCTTTTTGGGATTCCTGTGGTTACATGTATTGATGGTGTGTTTCTCTTTGTACTTGTAAGTTTGTTATGTGATTCATCTTCTTACTTTTCCTTCTGCAAATTAAGCAAATGAAGTGTTAAAGTAGAATTCATGATTGCCATGCTCTGCTTTTAAGTTTGCTTAATATCAATGTTTTCATCTGTTTAAGGAGAACTCAAGGTGTTTACTTGCTCTCCTTAGCTCCTCACCAGTCATTCTTGCCCATCTGACTCTTTCAAAGGCATCAATACAGTCTCCTACCTTGCCCCAAAGAACCCCCTGCAAAAACTGTGTCCAATCCCCACACCCAAAATTGCCTTTCCCCGATTTTCCACCAAAATCCTAAAAATCTCAAATCAAACCTTTTATCAGTTTACTAGCGTAAAATCAGTGTTCTTTATTGGTTATCTCTGCCCTTTGAAGATCTTTGCCGAGATATACCGGAGAGAGCCCTCTCCTTCCCCATAGGGCTAGCTACGAGGCTAAGTGGTTTGATGTTGCCTTGGAGTTTGCCTTTCTCAGCCTGAGGTGAAATTTCAAGCGCTAACAGAGTGATCCCAACTTATTGAGGGAAAGAGAGTTTATTCCTTCAAAGACTATTATATACCTCTGAAATTAGTATGTTCACTCTTAGTTTTCTCCTTTCCCTTCTCTACTTGATTGGATCGGCAAGAAAAAAACCTTTCAATTATCATACTAAGTCAAGGAATGAATATCCTAAAATAAATACAAGAATCATGGTTCTTCTTATGGTTTTTTGTTCAAATGGATCATATTTTCCATTCAAACATTATTTACCGTAAATATTTCAAACCCAAGCAAAGAAGGGGATCACATACTGGCCAAGTGTTGTTTGTCATCACAATTTCCCTTTAAGATATTTGCCATTGTTTTTTGATCCAACCAACATAAGTTTTAATGCATGGTCTTATTAAACAAAATACAAATGAAAATACATGGCACAACAAGAAAAACAAAGAACAAAACAAAATGTAAGAATAAAATAAGAGAAAAGGAAGACATAAAGAGGGAAAACAAACAAATGTAAAGACTAGATGTGGAAGGGGGAATGCAGGGTTGTGTGATGCAACTACAAAAGTAAATATGCAACTATACCTACTCGTAACCTAATGGGATATAATGTTAGGACTAAGTGAAGTGAAATTTCCAATGTAGCCACTGAAGTTTCTCCCGGCCTGCAAGTAGAAAGATATGAGAAATTAAAAACAATATAAATAAATGTGAAAAGATAAAAATATGATCTTGAATAAATTTCACAAGATGTGCCATAACAACTAACTTTAACCAATCTACATCCTTACATTTTCAATCAAAACAACAATAACACAAACCTTGAAATCTTCTTATGAGTTTACCTTCGTTTGTATTCTCATTCTTAGCAAACATCATGAAAGATCAAAACTTATTATTAGCTTGCTAAGTAAGATGTTTCCAGCCAATCATATATTTGATCATGGAATTCGAAACAATCCTTTTGAGAGCTTTGAAATTCTTGGGAAAATGAAATTTCAATTAACTCAATCTAATTTTAAAGAGAACCTTGTGAAAGAAAAATGATCTAATCTTATTCAAGAGCCTCGCCAAGATCATGAGAACCTAACATAACCGTCAGTAAAGGCTAAAGTGCCTCAAATGCTTGACAAGTATCTAAACAGTGAGATGATAAACCATAAAGATCAATTGGTTCAACAAGATCAATTGATGTAAAATAACTATCATCATATATACTAGTGGGAAAATTATTAGTTGCATGACCTCTGTTAGACCCAGTGTTATGATCATATGGACTGGTTAGGGCTTAAGATTCTTCATTATACAAAAATAGATATGGATCGATTTGAGAAATTTCACAAATTATTTGAATAATAGAATCATCCTCCTCACATATTGGGTACAAATAATCACTAACGTGTATCTGATTACAATCTAAACCATCATCATGACAATAAGAAAAATTAAAAATGAATGTTAGTTTAGTAAATATAGGAAATCAGTTAGGATACAACGGGTCACCATGTGTTGAATCAGATTCAACCTTTGTATCAACTTGGGAAATTAATATACCAAGATGAGGAATTTGATTCACAAAATAACTCAAGCATTCACCAACACTCAAGAGGATATCTTGTGCCATAACAAAAATTATTAGCATCACAATATTCACAAGAAATACTAAGAGTTGATCATTCACATAAGTATTTGACATATATGAAGCTTTCAGTCGATGATAATATTTTCATGATAATTAAAATGGTTGGCTGCATGGATCTGTGCATCAATGAAAGATATACATTCCAATTCTGGATTTGATATGAGAGATTTGCATGGCAATGAGTTAGCCAAAGTAAAATTCTCTATCTGATAAAAAACAGGATCTTGAAAGTAAGGAAATTTAACTTGGAAATAATGAAAATCTTTCAAGAAGGAGTTTACACCCAATGAAACAATATGGAGAAAATAATTATGCAAGAAAATATAGGTCTGACATGGTTCAGGGATCACATCAGGATCACGAGAACCTGACATAACCATCAACAAAAGTTGAAGTGCTTCAACTCCCTGACAAATCCTAGAAATTCCAAATGTTGAATAATTACATTTTGTGACCTGATTCAGATTGTAAATTACATGTGGAAAAATACTGTCAGTTAAGTCAACAAGATCACTATTATCGAGATGTAAGCCATATACATCATTGTTTTGATCAAATTTTACAACTTCAATAAACATATTACTCAATTCATAAGATCCTTTTGATTACATATCTAAGGATGTGTAAATGGGAGAAGTTTCATGAGTAACATGAACTAGAGAATTATCCTTACACAAGACTGGAGGTTATAAAGAATGGAATGAATGCTTAATGACTTCATTTTTTTCTTCTTCACCATATTTAGTCTTACCATCTTGTGTCAATTCAATATATTTCTCATCAAATTGTGAACTTGAAGAGCGGGGCATGTCTTCATCATGAGTTAATTCATTGCAAGCAATAGTACACAATGAATGGCATGTTGAAGAAGAAGTTCCTATAAGAATATCTTCTTGAGAAATCAAAATATTGGTCGATGTGCGTAGTAAATCATCAACATGTACATAAATGGAATCATGGTCATCAAAATGATGGTTTCCTAAGGCTTTATATCGATTAAACATCTTGATTTCATTTGACCGACTACTAAGATCACAAGATTCTAAATTAGCCAAGAATGACAAAACATCATCTTGACATAGGGGACTTTGAAATAGGGAAGAGAGATCAAGAGTATCTTCACCTATCTTCAACTTTTCCTGTGGAATGTGACCACCTTATACCTTATCGCCATTAGGACTAGCAAATCGAAAATTAAAAGCATCTAAAGAATTAGCCAGTGGAGCAGATTGATCAAGAAAATCAAGGTACAAAGGGTTGTGGCATGTAAATGATAGAGGACGATAGGTGTCCCTTGAAGAAACAACACTTTTAATGATGTTAGAGTCAAGATTTTAGGTATGTACATTAATGTGATCTAGGGGAATCGAGGGACCAACCTTCACCTTAGCTTTCTTGTACTAATTAGGAAATTCCAAATTTTCCCATATACAGTGTTGACCATGAAGATAAATTGTAGGTGGGATAAATGGGTCATCAATTTTATTTTCAGATTTCCCAACTTCAACAATACCACTAGAGACTACCTTGTCTGGCAATGAAAAGGGAGGAGGACAAGGGACAAAATGGGAAGTAGGTTCCTCCTCTAGAATTTGAGGAGTGCCATGATCAAAATAAGTTGGGAGAGCCCAATCAACCAAGGATTCAGATTTAGATTGTTTCAAGGATATTTTAAACAAATGCTGAAATTTTTTATTGAAGAAAACTAATCCACCTCTTCTTCTAGAAACTCATAACATAGGTGAGGAACTCTATTGGAAAAATCCTTTATTGATTCATTACATTTCATCCTAAGTTGAATAATCCTTTTATATACTTCTTGGTAATCATATTTTCCAGAGGCTTGATGAATCTCCTTGAAGAGTTGTTCAAATGAATGAATGGAAGTGACTGGTAAGTGGTGACACCATAGCTTAACTCGACCTTCAAGGGTGAGGGTGAATAATTTACAAGCAACATCTTCAGAAATCACTTCATTAAGATATAAAAAATTAAGAAATTGAGATGTATGCTCAGCTATTTATATTCCACAGTCACCATTAAAATTTAATTGAGACAAGTTGTAAATAAATTCCACGTGGAGTGTAATATTTTCTCTATTAGAAAACATACTAGGATTATAATTTGGGAATGAGACATTCAAGATGAGAAATTCAAAAACGGACTCAATGGGCACAACTTCTCATTTCGCCCTCCTTCTAGCACCAACTATTGATGATGATGAAAGTCCATCAACCAAGGGGGTCTCCCCGATATGAAGTCCCAATTAGAACTCGCACCATTTGGAGTAGGAGCCCTAATTGGGAAACCAGGTTGGTTGCCATTATCCTTAGGAATTTTCCTTGGCTACAATTATCAACATAAGATATTATACAAACAATCTTTGAATCAAGAAAGTAAGTTAACGCTATGAGGCATACAATTTTAATGTATATAATGTACTTTCATGGAAGGGAAACTAAAGTGAGCCTCTACAAGAAAAGTAATAATATTATCCTAAAAGAGACACGAAAGAGCATGGAAAGAATTTTTAGTTAACCTGCAAAGTATTTCACAAGATAAAAATGATCATGAAAGCAAGTAACAACATACATTCAACAAGATGCATAGTGAATCCAATGATATAGTTCATTTTCATTAGTATGTGTTAACATAAACATACACTGCAAACATGAAATAATAGTCTCACAATCATTCACGACATATGCATGAAAGTGTGTCAGCTCTGAGAACTTCATATATTAAGTGAAATTCCCATGATACATAATTACAATGCTACCACACTAGCTCCAATAGTGGAACGTTAAGTCACCACTTGCTCCTCAAAAGAAACATCTTCTCTCCTATGCCAAGCTAGAGAATCTAAGGTGAAAAACCCAAAGTCCACTCTCTTGAGCTATGAGGGTGTATTTACAACAAATGAGGAGACTCTCCACCTCCCATATGACTCTTGACCTCCCTCATGACTCTTGAGTTCCTACTATGACTTTTTGAATTCATATGTGACCTTTGAACTTTTGCATGACTTTAGAACTTTCTAGTGACTTTTCACATTCCATGTGGGACCCTTGGGCTTCCACACATTTTTCATTTTCTTATTTTTCAAAAATTACATAACTACATTTTGCATGTGATTTGGAAAAATACATTGACACATATGACTTTGTAATGAAAAATTGAGAATCCATGACTTGGAAATAATGACATAAGACTTCATTTCATCAATGTGAAGATCTTCTCCTTGCTGCTATGACTTTGAATTCTTCATGATGGATCTTTTCTTGTTCTTCATATTCACCCTCCAAAGGGTATACATGAGTGTTGGAACCATCCAAATCATAATGAGTTTCCATCTCTTTGTCTTGGTCCAAGATTCCTTCATATCATTCATGATGGTTCTTTTCTTCTGCTCCTTCTTAGAAAATGCTCTCTTGTGGCCTCTCCTTGATGACCTCCCTGGAGGATCGCCTTTCCATGTTGAAATGATAACACCTGCAGATGAATTCCACTCATGAAAATCCAACATCATATCATTCCAAAAACCACCTATTCTACCTTTGCTTGCTCATGGAAGGTGTTGGCTATGATGAGGCAATGGGAAAGGGTTTTGAGAGCAAGAAGCTAAGAATTGTGCAATTGAGGACTACAAAGACCCAAGGGTGACCACAGTGTCCCCTATAATTGTGCAATGTGTAAGTAGGGAAGGCTTATCAAGGTCTTGTGCAGTGGGGAGGTCCAAGAGATAAGGTCATAAGTTTGCTGACAGAGGATGTGAAATGGGCATTTCTTAAGGAAGAGGAGACAAATATTGTGTAGTTAATATTCACAGGCGCTGAGGGATGACCTCACTATCCACTGAAACTACGCAATGTGTAATAGGAGGCAAGGCGGGATAAATTATTGCGTAGTGAGGGGATTCAGGCAGTAGAAGAGATAGGACTAGCCACTACACTGCACAATGATTGAGGGGAAGACTCCAAGGATTTTTCATTTGAGGGTTGTAGTGACCTACTTCCCACTAGAACTACACATTGCATAGTAGTAGTCCCACTATATGAAGGGATTGCATAGTTGAGCAATTTAGGGAGACAGGGAGGCAGGTTAGGGCATTGTGACTACACAATGTGTAAAAGTTGATGAGCAAGATTAGGGGACTACACAGTTGGGAATGACAATGACACAAGGATGGCCCCACTATCCATTCAAACTACAAAATGCACACTTAGAAATCCAAGTAGCCATGTTGATGGTCTAGACTCCAAGGTTGGTCAATGTGTTGGTGGAGGAGGTTGTCCTTAAGATGAGAAAAATGCATAGGTCCGAAAGCTATTCGTCGCTAAGACTTAGGAGTGTGTAGAGTACTCATCACTTTCCTGGAAGATTAGGTATGATAATGAATTGTGGAAGATGTGAGGACAGGGATGAACTCCAAAATTGGTTGTGTTGGATCAATGGAACAAGGGATAAAATATGATGTAAACAAGTTCAAAAACTGAATCATACACTTGAATGCCATCAAACATAATCCAATAGAATGTTGCATACTTAAAATTCACATGCATACTTTGTGTTAGCCTCCTATTACAATAGGTTTCATATTTCATGATTGACTTTTTACATGCCAAATATGTCATCTTTTTCATGCTGCAAAGGTTCCATATTTCCAAGAAAACTCAGAAAAATTAAAAAATGTAAAGAGGGTATGCCCTAAAAGAAAAATCAAAGGGTAAAAAGAACAATGAATTGGCCAAAGAGAAAAATAAATGAAATGAACCCCAAAAAAAGGCCAGGAAAGTGTGCTAGCTCAAATGCCACTACTATATTCCATTTTTGAAGAACTATTCCATTTTTGAAGAGTTTCATAGTTAAGGGAAGGCCAAACAGCTTAATCTTGGCCTCCCTAGGTTTAAATTGCTTGTTGTAGAGATAGAGAATGAATATCTGTCCAAACTGTTTAATCTTGGCAGATCATTAGATAGGTAGAGAAACAAGGGTGCTCAACTATTTAATCTGAGCCCCTGGCAGAAATAAGGATAGATTTAGATAGGAGGATAGCAAAAAGAAAAAGATGAAAAGCTGGGTTTGCTAGTTCAAGTGCACCCAAACAAAAAGCAGAAAAAATGTTAGGCTAAGTAGGCTGGGTAGGTAGTTTTGAGGTTGCAGAATGATGAATTGTGATCAATTTTGTGTTTCAAAGTGCTAATCTACTTCAGATCACAAGTGCAAGGCAATTTTCCCTTGGAGCAGATCAAGCAAGGCATGATTAACTTCCCCCTCTTCCTTTTCCCCAAGTCATTCACTAATTTCCCCTAAAATATGTTAAGATCTGCTTGATATCTTTAAAAATCATCATATTCCATAAACATTTGCCTAAGTAAAGATCTGCTTTACTTAGGAGTGCTCATATTTCTTCTATAAGTCCTATTTCCCCTTTGTAGCCTAAGATTTCTATACTTAGCACTTTCTTCACAAAAATCCATATTAATTTCTAACTTTATTATATAAATCCCATGATTTGTCCCCGCCCCATATTAAAAATATAGTAAAAATCCCCTTTATATACATATCCCCTCCTTTGGTTGAAATATAACCATAAATATTGCCTTGGGAATTACTAAGTTTACTTGAAACTTAGTAAGAACCCTCATTTTACTCACTTAACCATCTTCCAATGCATTTGGACTTCTTCCATTGCATAAATCCCTCCTTTGATGTATAAAAACCTCTTTCCATGCATTGGACCCCTTCTGATGCATTAACAACCCTCTTCCGATCATATGAAAACCCTTCCGATGCTTTAAACCCCTTTTAAGGCATAAAAACCCTCCTCCAATTCCATTCCCCCCCCTCCGACGCGATATCGCTGTCGGAGGTAGCAGTCAAGTATTGGCCCATATATATATGCTCCCCGACCCCTTCCACCGATGCGATATCGCTATCGCATCTGAAGCGATATCGCTATCGGGAGGCCTTTCCATCGCATATTCCATATGTTTCCCTTTATCCCGCATATATCCATTCATTATCGCAAGTCTCCCCTTTATCGCATATATCGCTATCGCATCGCACATATGTACAAAGGCTCTACCCCATGGTTCCCCGCCGATGCTATATCGCCGATCACGCGGCAGCCGTCCGATATGCCCCCAGATCCAACGGTCCATATTGTGTCGCATTGCCCATTTCGCTTCGCCCATCGCATATATGTAAAAGGCTCCAACCCATTGCCCTTTGCCGATGTGATATTCCGACTCATCCTCAGTCGTCCGATCCGCTTTCCCAAATCCGATGTCTATTGTTGATTTCGGAGCGCCCCCGACGTGCGGAAGTTAGCATTCGATAGAGGGTGGTTTTACCACCGTGCGCAGGGACGCGTGCCCTGTTTTCATTGCATCGGGCCTCCTTTGACACTTACTGCCCCCGTACAAAAGGCAGTCCGATGAAACCATTTACTACCATCTACCTGCGTCCCCACCCTGCCACCATGTTACCACCACGTCATCGCCCCAGTCAGCTACCGCGTCATCTTGCCGTACCCGGTACCCGCCGATGATGTCATCACAAAAAAGCGCGCCAAAATGCCGTGGAAACCCAAATTTGCTCCGGACAACGAGCACAGCATCAGCACAAGCTACTAGTCCACATTTCCTCTACCATTTTGCAGTATTTCCTCCTTTTTGGTAATATTTTGATCAGCCAAACGTCGAAACAGTTCTAAAGCCCGCAGAAAACACTGCAGCAGTTCCTTTTTGCCATAAAAAGTGGTGGGCAAGGGCGATTTTGCAACGAAAAGTGTATCAGTAGTGGAGAGGCCCCGATTCAGTATTAAAGAGTATCATAGTAGCGGCAAAGAGTATCAGTTAAAGAATATCAGTGGAGAATTAAAGCCGCATCAAAGGAACATTAAAGAACATCCAACAAAGTCAAAGAGTATCAGTACAGAGTTAAAGGCTATTAAAAGCTAAATCTAATCAGGATCGATGAACATTGAAGCCGGCTAAAAAGAATAGATCAAAAGCCAAGGAACAGTTATGGCAAGATGGCCATCGCAGAGCTCAAAGGACCCATATTAACTCATTTTTGATGTTGCTGCCTCCAGCACAGCTTAGATAGATATTTTTGCATTTATTTCAGCAAAAATTAGGTTAAACGCAGTTATTTCCCCAGATATTCCCTCAGATCTGTTTTTGTAGATATTTTTCCTATATATACCACCCTGAGCTATGTATTAAGGGTTCGTTGGTTTGGTTGATAATGTCATTTAGACTTACACTGTATATTTTGAGAACTTTATGAACAAAGATTGCTGGAATGCATTGCTTATGAACTGTCTGGTTGTGGATTTTATGGCTGAAGAGTAAATTATAGAATTCTAGTGCTTCTACATGGATCAATAAGTCTTTCTCCCCTTTTTTCAGTTTCTATGTTTGTAACATCATCTATGTGTCATGATTTAAGTTGCAGGAAGAAGGAATAGCTCAGATGTTACTTAGTTGTACTATGTGCTCAATTTCTGTGATTTCTCTATGTTTTCCTCAGAATTAGGCTTGAATATGAATACTTCATTGCTCATATTTACATTAGTTCTTTCATATATGAATGTTGTTTAGGAATCGTTGATTGCTCCTAGATGATATTCTCTCATTTTCCCTTTGTTAGCATAATGAAAGTTACTTAGTTGCCTTTCATTCCATGACCTCCATTTCATCCTTATTCCAGGTTGATATTGTTCCTTGTTTAGCTATCATGCTCTGTAGTCCCTCTTTGCCAAAGAAGACACACCCAGCAACCCTTAATCCTTGACTCCATGCCCAATGGTCTGAACTTCTCACACTTTGCATGCCAACTCTGTCTGAAACGTCATCCATCCATCCCACCAAACTCAAACAAAACCCATGTACATCATAACTAGCCTAAAATCATATCAAAACAAAGCTAAATCATAAAGAGAGAGCCCTCTCTAGTTGCAGGTAGGCTAGGACCTGCAACTAAAAGATTGGTTTGTGGTTACCTCGGCCGTATCCCTTAAGGAGCCAAGGGACAACCTGAGTGATAACACCTTGAAACAACAGTAAAGTGACACTTATTTCTAAGTGCAACAATTGAAACATAGCTTTGCAACACTTATAATACAAGTTACAATAGAAGTGTTGACTGCACCCAGAAAGTGTGTTAAGTTATGGGAGAGTTTCTAGTACATATTCTTATGATATATATGATTAGATAATGTAGAAGAGTGTGCTAGATATACATCTAGTGGTGCGCTATTGTGAAACACATGCAGGAGTGAAAACAATCAAAGGCGACACTTGCGACAATAAGAATAAGGGAAACGACACTTGCAAAAGATAAAGAAAGTGGAAGTGTCACATGTGAAAGCTAAAGAAATAAAAAGAGACACTTGTGAAAGTGAAAGAAATTAAAAGTGACAATCGCAAAAGTTACAGTTGAGAAAACTCATTGGGATGATGGTACACTTACAACTAAGTGAGAGGGGGACTGTCAATTGAAGGTTTGCACTGACTGTCCACATGGATTGCATAGTCACTGTCCCTACCAACTATGAAATAATTTTCATTATCTATTGTGCAATGGCTTCCATTAAAGACTGCATAATCACTATTACCAAGGACTTCACAAGCACTATCTTCCAATACTATGCAATGCCTATCTTCAAAGGATAGACTTGGACTGTTAAGCTCGCTAGAAAGAGGTGCACTTGTGAATGCATCAAAAAGATAATCATGTGTAAGAAAGTGTCTTTAATAGTTAAAATCTCATTAGAAGACTCAAGCACTTAGAAAACATTAACTGAACATGAAACGATAGTGGACAACTTGACATATCACAAGATCAGAAGGAGGCTCGAAAATTCAAGTGTAGGGAAAATTTTGCAGGGTGTTTATCGCAGTGACAATAAGTTTTCAATGGAGAAAAGAGTGTAGATGTTGAGAGAGAGGGGACATTCAAGAATGGGATGTGGCTTAAACCACAACACAAATAAGAAGAGGAAATCTCAACATGCACGATAGGGATGTCGAAGTTGTAGCCTGATACCATGACCAAATTCCTTTGCAGGTTCAAGAGGAGTTAACTTGACTTGAACAGGATGTAGCAACACAAAAGGTAAAAATATCAGACATGGAAATATAGATAGCAAGGGAACACTAGGCCCCCAACTCAGGATGTACTCGGTCAATAATGAGTTAATATATGCAAGCAGTGAACATTTACTGGATGGTAAAATGCTTCTTGGGTTGAATGATCCTGGAGGGTTAGGAGGTGAGACATGATATAAACCAAATGCTATACCACCTTCATGATCATATGAAGCAAAATTATGGAAGATTCAATAAGTTGGATCGGAGGCTAAAAACTTCATGACCTCTTGGTGATCATGAAAGTCGAATACTGGTATTTAGTTCTAAATCTGAGTTAATTCCCTGATGTTAGAATGTTTATAATATCTTCTTCTCTTTTGTTTTCTATAGAATTTTTTGTATGAATGGTTAGTAATCACCAGATTAAGCTATTGTGCTATAGTAGTATTATGTTATGCATGTCTCTCTCGACCCATCACCAGGTCCAGTTTTGGATATGGTACAGTCTTTGTTATGCTCTTAACCTACAAAAAGATACCCAAATACAGAATATGCGAAGAAAGATACCCAGAACATAGAATAGTGAGAGACAACAGCAAATATTTTATTATTCAAAAAGCAATGTTCATTGGCCTCTTCGAGGGGGCAACCTCCAATAGAGCAGAGCTCGATACAAAAATAAGACACAATGCTCCTCGCAAGGAGTCTCTATCCTTTATATATGACTCATACATGCAATACCAAGGATCAATACCATGGTTTTATTAATACCATCTATCTAATACTACGGCCCATTTGCAACTAACTATGGTCCCGTAATTAATTGCGGGTTAACCACTTACAATTATTAATATGGGCTTTATTGACTCTTGACTATGACTCAATCCCATTACATAAATAAGGGGGTTAGGGTGGGACCCTAACATGCCCTCCCCCTTAAGACTAGCCTTGTCTTCAAGGCTGAAGCTGCGGAAACTACTAAAGAATAGTGGTTGGTTCCCAAGTTGCATCTTCTGGAGAGGTGTCTTTCCACTTGATGAGGACTTCCCTAATCATGCGGCCCCGCAAGTGCCTGTCTCGTGTGTCTAGGACCTGTTCAGGTTGGAGCCAGATTGACCCTTCTTCATCCAATTCAGGTAGATTGGTTTGAATTCTGCAATTGTTCCCAATCACTTTCTTAAGGCATGAGACATGGAAAACTGGATGGATTTTTGCAGTAGGTGGCAAAGCCAACTTGTAAGCCACTTCTCCAATGCGCTGAAGTACTTGATATGGTCTGTAGAATTTTGAGATATTTTCTGACAACCCTTGTCTTTGAGTGATGTTTTCTTATATGGTTGCAGCCTCAAAAAGACCTGATCCCATTCTTGAAATTGGCACTCTGAGCGATGCTGGTCTACCTGTTGCTTCATGCGGTTTTGAGCTTGATGAAGATTCTCTCTAAGATGGGCGAGCATGGTTGCGCGGTGTTGTAGGAGTTGATCCATTGCTTGTACCTTTGAGCACCCCTTGATATAAGAAGTAGGGGAAGGAGGGAGTTGACCATATACTGCTTCATAGGGAGTCATTTTGGTGGTGGCATGATAGTTGGTGTTATACCACCATTCAGCCAAAGGTAACCATTGTACCCAAAGATGTTTCTTTTCTGAAGTGAAACACCTAAGGTAGGTTTCCAGACATTTGTTGACGGCTTCAGTTTGACCATCCGTTTGCGGATGATAGGAAGTACTGAGTTTTAGTTGAGTGCCTTGTATCTTGAAGAGTTCCTGCCAAAACTTACTGGTGAAGATCGGGTAGCGATCGGACACAATAGAAGTGGGCATGCCATGCAATTTGAAGATTTGATCCATGAAATATTGAGTGACCAAAGTCAGTGTAAACGGGTGGGGTAGGGCACAGAAATGAGCATACTTCGAAAGTTTTTCCACAACCACCATGATGACTGACTTGTTTCCTGACTTTGGAAGACCTGTAATGAAATCCATAGAAACCTTCGTCCAAATTGATGCCGGGATGGGCAACAGTTGTAATGTGCCTGGTGTGTTGACAGTCTCCCCTTTGTGGCGTTGACAGACATC
This sequence comes from Pinus tabuliformis, assembly GCA_031772625.1. Classification (NCBI taxonomy): domain Eukaryota; kingdom Viridiplantae; phylum Streptophyta; class Pinopsida; order Pinales; family Pinaceae; genus Pinus; species Pinus tabuliformis. The sequence goes on from CM062809.1 coordinate 240,985,904, forward strand.
GCATTCTGCTACGAAAGTAAGGATGTCCTTTTTCATGCCTGTCCAAAAAAATGATCTTCTAGTGCGAGCATACATCTTCTGGAAGCCTGAATGCCCTGCAATGGGGGATGAGTGCAATTCTGCCAAAATGCAACTTTTGAGGGTGGATGTTAGTGATATTATGACTCTGTCCCTGTCGCGAAGAATCTCATCTTGCCACGAGTAGGCCTTGGTGGAATTTGGATCTACCTGCAATTGAGAAATGAGTTGGGAGAGCCCGAGATGTGAAAACCATTCCCTGCGAACCTCTTCAATCCATTCAGGAATGGGGAGGGAAATTGCTAGCAGAGTACTTTCCTCCTCAAATTGGCAAGATAATGCATTTGCTACACTATTGTCTTGCCCTTTCTTGTAAATGATATCATAATCATATCCCAGCATTTTGGCGAGCCATTTATTTTGTTGTGGGGAGGATAGGAATTGCTCCAAAAAATATTTAAGACTGTGATGGTCTGTGCAGATTTGGAAACGTCGCCCCAATAAGTAAGGTCACCAGGTCTCTATTGCATGTAAGATGGCCATCATTTCCTTCTCGTAGGTATATTGGCCCAGATTCTTCCCACTTAGTTGTTGGCTTGAGAAGGCCAAAGGTCGCCCTTCCTGCATTAAGACCGCCCCAATACCTGTACCTGAAGCATCACATTCAATGACAAAATATTTGGTGAAGTCAGGTAGTGCTAAGACTGGAGTGGAACACATGGCATTTTTGAGAGCTGTAAATGCCTGTTGTGCATCCTCATTCCAGAAGAATGAATTTTTCTTCAGGAGTTGAGTGAGGGGCTTCGCTATGCAACCATAGTTGCGACAAATTTACGATAAGAGCCTGTGAGACCCAAAAATCCTCTCAAGCTCTTCAAGGTCTTAGGTTGAGGCCAATCCTGCATTGCCTGGATCTTTTTGGGGTCCACCTTGACACCTTCACGCCCCACAATGTGGCCCAAATACTCAACTTCTTCCATGCCAAACGAACACTTGGACATCTTGACAAATAATTTATGCTTGCGGAGCAGTTGCAAGAGTAGATCTACATGCTGAAGATGTGCGGCCCAAGTGCAACTATAGATGAGGATGTCATCGAAGAAGACAAGGACAAATTTCCTGAGATATGGTTTGAGAATGTGGTTCATAAGGCTCTGAAAAGTAGAGGGGGCATTACAAAGACCGAATGGCATGACCAAGAACTCATAATGGCCTTCATGAGTTCTGAAAGTAGTCTTTGGAATGTCGACTTCCTTCATGCGAATTTGGTGGTAGCCCAAGTGAAGATCCAGCTTAGTGAAGAATTGAGCCCCATTGAGTTCATCCAGCAAATCGTCAACCACCGGGATGGGAAATTTATCTTTGACTGTCAACTTATTGAGGGCCCTGAAGTCTGGACACATCCGCCACTCCCCATCTTTCTTGAGCACCATGACCACCGGTGATGAATAAGGATTAATGTTGGGACGAATGACACCTGCTTCCAAAAGTTCCTTCATTATTTTTTCTATTTCATTCTTTGGGTGAACGGATATTTGTATGGGCGCACATTTGGGGGTTGGGCCCCTGGAACCAAGGTGATGCTATGATCATGTTCCCCTCTCAAGGGTGGAAGCTCATGAGGCTTGTCAAAGATAAGCAGAGGGTTATTTAAAATCTGTTGCATCTCAGGATGAATCGACAGAGACTTGGTTTCAACTGCCTGGATGGCATTAAATTGAGCTATAACTCCATGATGGCCCTTTTTTAGCAATTTTTCCATCCTATGCGAGCTGATGATAGAGGGAGCTCCCGCCTGGAGTCCACGGAGGGTATGTGTGGAGTTGTTCTGCTTAAAACTCATATATAACTCCTAGAAATCCATTATGATTGGCCCAAGAGTGCGAAGCCATTCAGCACTGAGGACAATATCGCACCCTCCCATGTGTATGGAAAACATGTGGGTCTTCAACTAATAATCCCCCATTTGAAGTTTGACATTTTCACAACGGCCTTCACATTTCATCGCGCCCCCATCCGCAATTTGGACTTGGAAGTTAGAAACTGCTCGTACAAAACAATGCACTGCTTCCGCGACTTTTTGATGGATGAAATTATGTGTACTTCCACTATCAATCAAGACTACTACTGGGCGATGTTTAATAAAACCTATGATTTTGAGAGTTTGAGGTGAAGAAATCCCTGCCAAAGCATGCAGCAAAATAACTGGTTCATTAGGGACATTGTCCTTCTGGTTGTCCTCTTCCACCGCCTCATGTTCCTCCAGTGGTGGATCTTCCTCCAATGAGCTGTAATCAGTGGCATCAAATTGAAAAAATTTGGGCTCCTTGCATTTATGACCTGGGGAGTATTTTTCATCACAGTAGTAACATAAGCCTTGCTTTCTTCTTTCGGCCATTTCTGCAGGTGACACCTTTTGAACCTTAAGTGTTTGAGTCGTGCTGTGAGCCTGTGGGGGGCGAGCCTTAGCGGTGAAATTTGGGCAATAAGGAACCTTTTTTCTGGTCTGGAATATTTGTTTAATTTTGTCAGGGTTTATCACTTTGGAACGGTTAAGGGGTTGTTGGCGGGGTTAAGGGTTTAGGGATGTTGGCGGGTAAAGGATTGGAGTTGTCTTAAGTCAAGATCTCTCATCCTCTATAAAAGATAAGGTTCTTGGAGGGCTCTTTGGGATGTTTGGTTTGAAGGTGGGGTGATGGGGCTCCATCAAGGCTGGCCGAAGGTTCAAGGCTCAAGGCTCAATCACTTGCCCTTCGGGCAAGTTCTATAGTAATTCAGTGGTCTTGCCCAAAGGGCAAGTGATTGAGCCTTGAGCCTTGAACCTTCGGCCAGCCTTGATGTACTGGGCTGCTAACGCACGTTCCATGTTACGAGCTACCTTACAAGCCTTTGTCCATGTGGGAGGGTGGTGCAGTAAGACGTGGGCTTTTATGGCTTCTTTAAGACCGCTGATAAAACATTCCATGTAGAACACATCTGTGAGACCCCTAGTGTGGAAGGCTAAGGCTTCAAAGGCTGTAATATATTCATCCACTGTGCCAGTTTGTCGGAGCTTAGTAAGATGACCCAAAAAAGAAGATTCCTGGTCAAATCGTTCTGTAAGAGCTTTTTTGAAGGAGTTCCAAGTCCTAAAAGGTCCATTGCAACGTTGATGCCATTCCCACCATTGCCACCTTTCATTGTCCAAGTACATTCTCCCCACCATAAGCTCAGTCTCATTATCTAAGATGTTATTCAAATTGTAATACCGCTCCATTTGTGCTATCCATGCTGCCAGGTGAGAACCATCAAATTTATGTATATCCAACTTGGGAGGTCGTAGACGGGATTGTTGGTGGGGCCCCCGAGGTGAGGAGAGTGGCTCTACTCACCCTCACTGTGTCCATTGCCAATATACGCCTCTTCATGGGCTTCCTCCTTGCCCGTCGGGATTATGCTCGGGATCAGGCTATTTAGTCAGTCAAGCTGAATGTGGAGGGATTGCAAGGATTCTTCAAGTTTGTCCATCCTTTCACTGGCCATAGCTTGAGCTCTAGTTTCTACCAGTTGCCAAATCCTCAAAATGTCAATGCGGCCAAAAGTCCTACGAAAATTATACCCCGGTATAGGAACCCCACACAACTACTCAGATCTGGTGGATCTGAGAGATCTGAATGGCGGATCGGATTGCTCTGGGCAGCTGAACAGACTGTTGCTGCGGATCTGATGGATCTAATAGATCAAAATGGCTGGTCTGCTAACTCGGAACTGCGGGACTGATGTCTGCTGCTGCTGCACCTCTTTGCGCACTGATCTAGCAGAGATGATGCGTGATCCCTACATAGAAAAGGGAACTATGATCTCGAGGAGTGTCAGGTGCTACAAATCGCAATATACATAAGGGTCTGACAGTAGTACTCGGCCCAATGTTTCAGGGCTCTAAATAAGGAGGATCAACCGTACCCTTAGCCGTACAACCCGACTACCTTATCGTACGGGCGAGTAATCTCTCCGAGTGTTGTTCTCGGTGTACTGTAGCAGCAAGACGACCGACGGTTTATCTATGGTGAGGTTGCAGAGGAGCTAAGGGGCTTCTGATATACCCAAAAGGTACTTGGAAGACAGTCCGTACGCGGTTCTGTCTAATGCGCTACTACTTGAACGGGTACCCACAGGGGTTACAAGGGAGTCCAACAAGCATGACCACCTCTTGTATTTCCTGTGTGCATGCCTCCCCAAATCCGCAGGTTTATGCGCTCAAAGACAGATATCGTGGTTTAAAGACGTCGGAACATGTCTCTAGCCAAAAAAAAAAAATTGCTAAGAAATGGAGATCACACTGGCCCTAGAAAGTGCTCTGATACCACTTGTTATGCTCTTAACCTGCAAAAAGATACCCAAATAAAGAATATGCGAAGAAAGATACCCAGAACATAGAATAGTGAGAGAAAACAACAAATATTTTATTATTCAGAAAGCAATGTTCACTGGCCTCTTCGAGGGGGCAACCTCCAATAGAGCAGAGCTCGATACAAAAATAAGACACAATGCTCCTCACAGTGAGTCTCTATCCTTTATATATGACTCATACATGCAATACCAAGGATCAATACCATGGTTTTAATAATACCATCTATCTAATACTACGGCCCATTTGCAACTAATTGTGGTCCCGGTCATTAATTGCGGGTTAACCACTTACAATTATTAATATGGGCTTTATTGACTCTTGACTATGACTCGATCCCATTACATAAATAAGGGGGTTAGGGTGGGACCCTAACAGTCTCCTTGGGGAGAGACCAGAGGGAAATGTACAATCCTTTATGTAAATTTTGATTCACGGTAATACACTTTACTTTACACACAAAAAAAATCATAGCTATCACAAATATTTTCAAATTTCATATCCTTAATATCTTTGTATATCTTCTTTCTCTTATTTACCAATTAGAGTTTTTCTAGAGCTACTTAATACCATGACATGTTTTAAGATACACTCAATCTAGAGGTAACAAAGAGTGTGCCAACATGTTTTCATCGAGAGATCAAATGTATTATTATTCTTATTGAAATCAAATAAAGATGATATGGAATAATCAGTTTAGCATGAATTTATGATAGGTTGCATATGATAATATTAGGTATTTGTTAATATTTTTAATAGTGGCTTTTTCTACTTAGTGTAGTGTATTAGCATGAAATTTAAAGAGAAGAAATAAATTTCAGAGAAGATATATATATATATATATATATATATATGGAAAATACATTTATATTTTATACGATGATTTATTCATTCAAAATAGCTATGCTCGAAGCCATTATATCAGTTCTTATCATGTCACTTGTGGGAATTGAACCTAGGTGGAGAGGATCCCAACTAGTCCTCCTAACCACCGAGATAAACCCAGTTGACTATATATATATATATATATATATATATATATATATAAGCAAGCTATTGTCTATATCATTCCCTTCATAGTTACCTTATGATTCTTCACATAAAATTATATCACTCCCTTTGCAATGACATTAAGTATGGTTCATCAAATCAAGTTATACGTAGTGCACTCTTGTCAATGATAGGTTAGAACTCCCTAGAATTTTGGCACAAGAATTGTGTGCAAAATTAATAACAATTTCATAAGAAGTGATTTTTTTCAAATACAATATTATGATGCTATAAGGACACTATTATGATGATATATGTTTATAGATATGATGTTGTATCGATGCACAACAACACCAACATGATGCACATAACTTGCAGAAAATTATAACAACATATTAAAAATGTAAATATTATGCAGTTATGATGCACCTTGCAGGGGATGACTAGGACTCTAAAAAATATTAATATTAAGGTATTGCTTATGTTCCTTCTCACAAATTTTGAATACTAGATAGATAATGTGGCTCATGGTGAACAACTTGATTTAGAACTTGAAGCATATTATTTTTGGTCAAAACTCATTAAATTTCATGAGCCCTATCATGTGGTCAAAATTTGTGCACATCTCAAGGATTGATTTTGAGACTTTTTCACAAGCATAATGTGTAAGAGGAATTATATAAAAGTGACAAGAATTCTGAAGGAGTAGAGGAGAGAAGAGGTAAGAAAGTATCAAAGCCACATTTTCTTAGTGGATATAGGATCATCATTTAACTAGCATATAACCTTTATGAGGATAACTAATGCCCGCATCTATCAAGCAAATGTTGATCGTAAAATTATAGTAGTCTCAATGGGATATAAACTAGACAAATGATTAATAATTATAAGACATACAAGAAGTTGAATGACTCAATTTTAAAATATCAAGCATCCTTGTCCCAAAGAAAAACCTATGTGAAGAGGATCAATCCATGTCCTTTAAAGAATGATAGCATTCAAATGGTATGAAAAGCACAAGTAAATGGATAACTGGCAAAAAAAAGAAGATGAGCAGGGCATATTCAAATCAATGATCCATATTCCTCAATGGGGGTGATCCATGGAGGGAATGTTTTTATCTTGAATGGGGTGATGAGCTCACACTTGTTAATGTTTTTTCATGGCATGGCACAAAGTAGGTAAATGGGATTGGGTTTGCAACCTAATGTCCTATCAATATAAATGCATGAGTGTAGCATTGACGTGGCAGAGGTACATTGTGCAATGTAATCTAGGTTAGGTGAAATCCTCATCCTCCTACATCTGGTATTTTGATGCAGTGAGTTTTGTAAGCTTGGAATTTCATGTCGTCTGGTTTGGTGTGCCTGTTGAGGTTTTCAGATTTGGTGGTAAAGAGGTATCCTTATTTGTGTTTTTCATTATGCTGGTGAAAGGATTGGGTCAATGTTTTTCACTATTTCAGCATGTTACAGAGCTCGGGCATGTCTTCAAATATGTGGTTGTCTATTTAAATTTTCCCCTCTTGGATAGTGACTTCACATGTATTTCATACCCTTGTCTAGTTCTAGTTAGTGGTTTTTGGTATCCTAGTCATTTTTCTATGTGGCTTTAGAATCAAGGTTTTTTCTTTTTTTTCTAGAGGTGAAATATCTAATTTGGATTTTGCATAGCTTTATATTGTGTAGGCTTTTACCGACTCCTATTCTAGTGAATTAGGATTTTGTCCGTTCAATTGTGTACATCTATTGTATCTTTAACATTGGAACCATTGTGTCTGAGTTGTCATTGGTATTTAAATTTGGGCATGGTATTGAGGGCTTTTAGAGTCTTCTAAGTCTTTAAGTAGTGTCTTGTGGGTGGGGTTATCCAAGCTTTATTCCTTTAGAGTGCAACGAATTTCAAATCTCCCTTGAATTTAGCCTCGGGTGTGGAATTTGGGGGACAATCTGGTTGTGTTTCGGTGGGGTTTTGAAGGGGTGGTGGTTTTCCCTTTTGCTTGTTTTGTTAGTCATGATACTCTCACTTTTTTCAGCATTGTTCTCTTGCCCTGGCTACCATGCCTCCTCACCAAAGAATGGTCAGTAGAAGAGGCAGAGTTGGTGATGTTGGTAATAAATGTCGTCAACCATTTCCTTGGGACTCAGTTGCATCTTACTTTGGCTTAGTCCCTCTAGAAGCACGGAGGGAAATTTTGTTGTTGGAATGAAAAGAGTTTGGGGATTTCACTTACTTTTTTTATTCAGAACTTGGAGAAGATGGTTTGAAATGGGTTCTAGACCCAGGAAGATTTAGGAAGAGGAGATTGCATTTTCTACATTCTTTCTTTTTGCACCAACAAATGGGCATTCTCTTTCATTTGGTATTAAAAGATAAGAAAGTTGATAATTGCATTGCTTTTTGTTGGTCAAGAGGACATTAAGTGCATTTTAACGAATATTAGATATTTCCTTAATGATATCGACTCTTGATTGAGTCATGTGGGAAGTTATGTGGTGTCGCCCTCAACCTCAGGGGATCTTACTAACCCTCCTAGAGACCCAACTGATCCACATGTTGATAGTACTCCAGACTTTATGGTTATATCATCTAATTAAGGCTAGTATATGGCTTTGAAGTTTTGGCCTTCTTGTGCCCAACTACTTTTGGGGTTACTCATGCTTTTCCATGTTCTCATTTTCTGAGATATATAGAGTTAATGGGTTGAATTGGTAGTATTTTTAGGCTTGCGGTTGGTTTGTTCTCTGTGTCTTTTATTGTTGGACATTTCTAGTGGTTTGGTCCTCACAACTAGGTACTATGGTACACCTTTTGCTATGTCGGTTAACGTATTTGGGACCGGTGTAGTTATAAACACAATCCTTTTGAGGTTGATACAACTTGAAAGCATGGATCATAATTGTAGTTCTTTCTATATTACATTGTTTCATGGCTATCTACTACAATCAATCAATCCCTCTTCTATTTTGGATGGTCGTTGTAAGGTTGGCAGATTGGTTCATGGGAAATTTCTCTTACTGGTGTTTTTGCCTACTACTGCATTGTCCTCGAGATGGTTCTAGCTCTGGAAAAATTATGGCTCTTCAATACATCTCTTATTGTATTTTTGACATTGGACTTGTGAAGGGAAGTGATCTAGTCTCTTAATTTTTATGTTTTTGTTTGTTGATAGCAAACATTGTCTTATTTATGTATGTTGTCGTCATGAGGAGACATCCACTCCCATGTCTTTATCTTTTGCAAAGACTGGATATGTGATCAAAATGTACACTTTCTTTTTCTAATGAAAACCTACTTGCACCACTTTACAACAAAAAAAAATGAGCCATATAATATAACTAGCAATCTAGTTCATTGAACATTTGATTAATCCACAAGATGCTTTGCCAATTTGACTTCTTTGGATTCAACTTTTAGATACATAAATTCAAAAGATTAACTTATAAAAATTAAAAATTAAAAAAATAAATAACTATTCAAACCATTAAGAAATTCATCTCTAATATTGAAGATAAATATCCAAAAGAATATTTCTTTACAAATTCATTAGTGCAAAATTACTAAAAATACAAATAATAAATAACCACTAAAAATACAAATTACTAAAATTAATAATAAAATAACATTAACAAAGAAAGTTGCGGCATAAAGAAATAAAATCATGTTTTAGTGCGCTTATCCATTTACACATTCAAAATTATAATAATAAAAAATTATCAATAAAATAAAGTCTAAATAGCTTTTGCATAATTTTTTTTTATTAAAGTAATATAAAATAAAAATATAATTTAACTATGTAATATTTTTTAATAAAATATATTACTTTATCAAATATTAAATATTACCATATTTAATATAATATAACAATGAAACCTTCAACAAATTAATATAATTCTATTTAAATTATCACAGTAAAACCATTCATCATATTTAATTAACACGATATTGTGCAAAATATGACAATGAAACCATTGATGATTTCATATCGATATGATGAATAGATTAATTGTCATGATTTCATACCGTGTTTAGCTTAACTTTTATCTAATATTTTATATTGTAGTGCTTTAGTTTTTTATTTTATAGAATAAAATTTTATATTGTAGTACTTTAGTATTTTATTTAATAGAATAAAGAAGCGTACACTTAAGTTATGATTTTTTATTCCATATTAATATTTTATTACTTCTGGTTTACTATGGTGTTAATGAATGATTTTAATTTTAGATTTTTAAATATATTTTTATTTTTTTCCGAAATAATTTTGCAATTTTATTTATTGGAAAAAAATTATATGTTTGTATATGTTGACAAGCATTCAATCATACCAGCCTAATGACTAATGTTTATGATAAAAAGCTATAAAAAATAATAAGAGAAAATTATATTTAAGTGTTATGTGAGCAGGCACTTAACCACCATTTTATGTTTTTATTTTTATGCAGTTTCCGTCAATACAAAGTTATAAAAAAACAATAAGAGAAAATTATACTTAAGTGTTATGTGAGAAAGCACTTACCCACCATTTTATGCTTTTATTTTTCTGCACTTTCCGCCAACCACCTTGATTGGGAGTGGTAATTACAATTTTCAATTGATTGTCTTCCTTCTTTAAAGGGATTTCTTTATCTGAGTTCGAACTCTCAGATACATGGATTCTTTTAATGTCTCTCGTCTCCTTTTAAGGGGAGAGCTTCTCGTTCTATTATAATGGAACTATAGTTTCTATTGCTTCATTAATTTTTGAACTTTGAACCATTGTTCCTACCAACTCTACACCTCCTTCCACTAATATTTCTTGTGGATTCTGGTCAATCACACTCGTATAATTCTCCATTTTTTCACCATCCTCTTCTAAGATATGTTTCCCTGAGAACTGCCATCCTTTTGGCTTTTAGGACTGTTTCTTTTTTCTTTTTGGATCTTTCTTTGCCTAAGGACACGAATTTTGCAAATGTCCTATTTGAAGAAAAATGTGACATATGAATGTTGTGTTTTCAAAATCTAAAGGCTCGTTCCACTAAAAACTATTATGAATCAGGTTTATACGATCAGCTAAACCTTTACTAACGTCTACATCTACACAGATCCTAAAAAATTATTTTGTGGGTCTATCTAGATCCAGCGTTATAAACTTCCCCAAGGTATTTCCAATTCCTTGTAATATTTCGTGATGCCAAAAATGAAGGGGAAAATTATGTATTCTGACCCAAATCAGCATTTTGGAAGTCACTATTACATTGGCATCAAAGCCCGGGAACCATGTGGTCATGAAGAGGCCTGCGCTGTCCCAAAACTATGGACCCTCTTTTAAAGAAAAATCCATATCCTTCATTATATCAAATTTTATGATGTAAGAGCATAAACTCTCAAATTCAAGCTTGTTGGTTAGACCTAGGAGCCTTGACATTTACTAATGGAGTTGGTTCCCTAATTATGTTTAATTATTGATTATTTGTAATTCCCTGTGTTTCTAGGGAAACCTAGAAAGATTTTGTAGATAAGTTTGAGATTAAGAATATGGTAATTAGATTTTCTTTTTAGAAAATATCTTGAGAGTTTGAATGAGTTGGAGAGATTTGGGGATCAGTTAGATCTCTTGAGCGATATGCGGATCCAGAAAAGATAAGGGTTAGTTGAATAATTTGAAGACCTAAACTAATTTTAGTTCAGAATCTTATATGTATAATTGTGTGGCCAAGAGGCAAAAAAAATAGAGATAAGAGTAAGTGATGATTTAGTTATGGAGCCCAATATGGCAACGAGGCAAAGGGAGTGTAAATTATATGTAAATCAGGCCTGAGAGGACACCAGAACTTGTGTGTAAATATTATGTACATTCTGGAGAATCTAACATTGTATGTAACTTTAAGTTCAAGTATTAGTGGCTTGAATAGTCTGAAATCCTCTATTCATTGTTGTAAATACAAATATTTGTACTGTGCGATGAAATAGAGTGTGATGAAGCTTTATTATAAAGCATTTTAAAGAAGAGTGCATTTTGGAACAACGCATGAACTCTTCTTGCAACAAATCCTTTGTTGGAAGCATTCGAGGAAGGAGGAAAGACTTGAATTATTCAGCACGGCCGGAATAAAGTTGAATTGTGGTAAGGAGCTGACCCCAATTAAAATAGTGGTGTCAGGTATGTTTGAAACCCCAACTAAAGTTGACAAAACAAAACAAGAAACCTCTTGACCTTGAATGTGACCAGTCGACCAGAGGATAGTTGGCTATTATTTGATGGAGAAGGGTTGGGGCAGAAATTTTAGGTTAAGAAAAATTTTGAATATAGAAAGGGACTGAAATATTTCTGTCTCGAAGTTTATTTTCTCGGAGGTTTTCGTGTGGCAGTGTTCAAAGGGACCGGGACAAGTTTTTGAGCCCGAGATTATTGCTTGGCACCCAGAGACAAAAAGGAAACTCTATCTCGGGTTCGTTCCATCAAAATTTTGAGCACCCTCCATTTATAAATGTTGAGCCAAAATTTGTTATAGTGGTCATGACATGGTCATAGGCAACTAGTGTTTAACTAGTGCTCATATATTATAAAGTTTTGGACTATGTGAATGGTTTTATGTTATAAGGTTTCTATTTTGAACGAGATGGGAACATCCTATGGTGAGACCTGCAGGGCTATCCTTTTATAGGGATTTTGATTTCAGTTCCGACTATGGTTAAGTTTGATATAAATATGTTTTGATGATTTCTTTTCTCTATATTATTTTATAACAAAAAAAACTCTGGAGGATAAATGAATATCACAATTTGCAGTGTATGTGGAGAAAATCCATTAATGTAGGTCCTCTGATTTGTGCCCGAATTTGTTGAATCTATAGATAACTGCTCTAGATTGGAAAGTGGTGCAAAGTGCATTAACCTCTAGAAGGTTGGTAACCATAGTCCGAACCTAATTCATCCATTCCATGATGTAGGGTCTAGGAATATTCAGGATTTGATCAAAGTTATTTTGTGTTTTAGCCTTTCCTTTTTACAAAATCCTTAAACAAAACGAGACCCTTGGAGTTGGTTCGAGGATAGCCTCCTTGTGGCCTCAGATTTATGACAATGGATGAATCTCGTTCGAAGCCATATTCTTGTAGTTGAATGACATCTTGTAGTGCAATCCCCACATAAATCAAATTGTGTAACTTCATCAAGATTCCCAGTTTATCCTGGATAATCTGCTTTAGATCTCGCACCATATCCCCCATTCAAACCATGATAAGAGTCAATTTCCCCTCCAGGGTTTTGACATAAATTTGAAAAGTTTCCTTCTTGTCTAGATCTAAGTTACACCTATCGGGTTTCAAATATGGATACCCATCTACGATGCTTCTATCTTTAGATCAAGCCTATGGGATACATCCCTCATGAGGCGATAGCCCATCCACATGAAACAATCGTCACTAGAGATCACATCTAATTATGCAAGAGATATGTAGGTCACAACCCTTTCTAATAAACATGGAACTTTACGAATCCCCAACAACTCGCATGAGCTACTACCATTGAATATGAACACCAAATCTACCAAGAGTGAACTCTCCCACCGTAACATTATCAGATAAAACCACATCCAACAAACTGCCTCAATGGCCCCCTGCGATGAGAAATGATAAAATATTTAAAGAGAGAAAAGCTTGATTATCCCTATAAACAATGCAACATACTATTATAGGACCTTCATAATTTCTCTAGATTTCATCCTCGTGACCTCACAAAGACCAAAAACACTTATTGACATTGAACAAAGAGCAATAGCGAGAAAAAAACTCTAGTTGAAACCTCCATTGTCCATAATCATTCTCCTTCGTCCAAAACCAATTCTAAATATATTTTTACTTTATTTCTTTCTCTAATATTTAATATTAAAATATTTTATTATTATATTAAAAAACAATAAATTTAGAATTCAGTTTTTATTTTTATTTTTTATTAATATTTTATTAATAATTTAATATTTGGTTATATAACTATCTTAATAGAATTTGATTCACCAAAACACAGTTTAAATACTTTATTACTATCCCTCTCGCTGTATAGGATATTGCATCGAGTTTTTGGTCAAACCCATACTATTTGGGTTTGACCAAAAAAAATTGCATAAGTTTCCATAGTTCAACATTACACATTGAAATTTAGTATTTTTTTACAATATTTTAATTTATTTTTCTCCAACCTGATTGGTTATCAAGTTCAACATGTTATTACTCATTGGCTCAATTAACGAGCCAAGAGTACAAAGTTCACATCGTACTAGGTTGATCATAGGGTATGGTATGATGGTACGTCAGTCTTTCCTTCTATCTGGGCTCCATCTTTGCCACATACTTCCTGCAGAAAAGCACGTTACACTAATAGCCTATAGTGTAACATGCATTTTTTTATTTTATTTTTCAGGGTATGTTGTGTCTCCTCTAATCTAAACAACTTTGCTCATCTGTATCAGGAAAACCAAAATAAAGCATAAAATAAATGCATAGTAAACTCTTGTCACCCAGGGGGCTTCTCTACCGTCCGTTTTAGGCATTGTCATGACAAAACTTGCAATTTTTATGATAATTGGGTGGATTTTAATGTAGAGATTTGATGATGATGTTTTTTCTGCCATTAACGCTTATGTACCTGTTGTGGATCTCTTTTATACGTGGTCGTGTATGTATTAGTTTTTGAATCTCAATGATAATTCATGATATGAGACTTTCTACGTGCATACATGAATAGTTAATTAATTCTTTCAAAATTAGTTAGAGTGACAAATATCTTTTTTAGAGTTAAATAAATTTTAATATTAATCTATTTATTAGTAGAATTTTATATAATTATTTTAAAATAAATGCAATTTTAAAAACAACAAAATTTGCACAACTTTATATATGTAATTAATTTATTTTTAAAAGTTAATCAAATTCTCATTCCATCTATTTTGACTAATTCCAATGTCAAAATATAAAACAAAACATTACAATACGAAGCACTTTCTATCGTTCACTTTTTAACTTTAAAATCTCATGTAACTTTCCTCTAACTTCGCTCATACTCCAACCGATACAATGATACAACATAGTTAGACAATGCCATATTTTATTCTAACTTTTATTTTCCAAGGATACAAACTTGGAAATTCCTCAAAGTCAAACTCTCCCGTGATTACCTTAGGTTGACGCTTTGGGGTCAGTACCCACCGTGGACTATTAATAGTATGGGTAAGAGAACTTTACACATATATGCAATTATAATAATATATCGAACCTCAGTAGGGTTGGCTATCATTTGCCAGTGGACACACATTGTTAATGTATTGTGGTATCAGAATTTTGAAATGAGCCTGTGCCATGTATGAGTTAAACAAATTGCTTCAGATGTATTCAAGTTGCTTTGAATATATTGAAGGTTGTATGGATTAGCACTACAAATGTTGATAAGCCATTAAGCTTTTTTATAACTTCTCTATGTTCATAACATCTGCAAAGCCCAAATTTTTTTTACCAAATATATATTGTAATCTTTTTTTTGAAAACTCAAATCAGATTCTTAAAAAAGCATTATAACCTGGAATCATATGTCATTAGTATTTGTGTGCATTTTGCAAACAAATTATGCTAAATAAATATATGCTTTACTGATCAAAACATATACAATATTTTTTGGTGCCTCCTATTATGTAGAGATCTCAATTGTCTAATATCTAATTTTGACTTTCTATATAAAATTTATAGATTTACAAATAATAATCAACCTCAGAAGTAAATTACATTTTGTATTATTAAAGTTTTTAGTGTGGTAATGTTTTATATATATATATATATAAAAGATTCATAATGATATAGGATGCAAGTAGAAGTGAGAGACATTTTTAAATTAGTTTTCGAAACTATACTTGAACAAATTTTTTAATATGGATGATTTTCTATATATTTTTTTATATTTTGGGGTAATTTATAATATATATATAATTAAAAAGAGTTATTAATGTTAAAAAAAATGGAGGAATATGTCATTTTGATAAGATATTGAGGTAAATTGTAAAATTATATAGATAATTGTGCCCTTCTGCCTTTCTCTAAGGCATGTGTTAATAAATGAGGTGCATAAGATTGATGGCCTTTCAAACTACAAGATGCATAGGTGAATAGGTCTCTCACACTTGGTACTTAATTTCCATCATTGGTCCTCCATGAAACTCCACAGGAAACAAAGGCATGATAATCGACCATCAATGCCAAAGCATAAAGATGGTAGCATTATTGGTCATTGGGACAAGACTGCAGTTAGGATAGTTAACCCAATAAAATAGGGGATTAGACACATTGGGAATTATCATATGGAAGGTAGGAGTCCAGGGGTAGGATACCCTACAATCACTCACCATTCATGATTATGATTATGTATACTATGTAAGTGTAATTCTTCATGGTGGGAAATCTAGAAAAGGCCAGTTAGTTATTCTTTCGGCCCTTTCTCTTTGTTGGTTCTTTCTCTTTATATGGTTTTCTTTTTTGGTTTTTTCCCCGGGAGGCTTGTGGTCATACTCCTTGTTTTGTTGAGTGCTTAAGGAGTTTTCTCTTACTTTCTAAGGTGTGCTTCTTGTTAGTATATGGTATTGGGTGTACACCCAGTCTCACCTCATGGGCTTTGATTCATTTTGATATGATTAGAAGAAATCTTTTATGTTTTTGGTGTCTTGGCCTTCGATTGGTTTGGAACATGAATATTACTAGTTGCACAACATCCCTACAGTTTTCCCTCGGTCTCAACATGTTTCCCTGTTTCTTTGTCTTCCCATCACTTCTTCTCAAACTTGTTCTAGGGGCATGCTTTTATTTGGGGGCCATAACTAGCCACCAAAGGAGATTTGGTCACTTCTTAACTTCTCAAGTTGAGTCAGTTTTCAGTCTTGGGTAGAGTCGGATGAGGAGCTAGTCTACTATAGAGATAGTCTATCCTTAGTTTGGTTGATAGGCTCTCCTTTTTGGACACTCTCTTCTTTTCAATGGGAGAGATTTACTTACATCTTTTTAATGGGTTATTGGTGGTGTCTTTTATAATCATGCCAAGATCTAGAGGCTCAAGTAACAATCAAGGAAGAAGAAACAACATGAGACCCTCCACCACAAGGGCACATGATGTAGTATAAACTTATTCTAGGATTTATCATACTAATACTCCCCCAATGGTTCAATAGGAAATCAAAAATATAGGGGAAGATACTTCATTTAATTGTAGGTTCATTTCAATTAAACAATCTTGGAGAAAGTGGGTAATTAGATCCATGATACAGGTAACATGAGGACCATAGATAACAAATACATGCAGTCAATAGACATTTACTAGAAAATAAAGATGATTATGGGAAAGATCTTAGTAGAGATCTAGGGAACAACAAGAAATTCTACTTTGTCTCGATGAAACCCAAAAGTAAGTAAGGAAATTAGACACCAAGGTGACAAATCTAGCTTGGGTATTGGCTAATCTAGAGTTTTATTATTATGAAGGAGATACCAACCCACCTATCATCATATAGGTGGATACCTTGTCTAAATAGTTCTTATGATAATGGATTCTACACTTATATTTTGTAATATTTTAGAAATAACAGTCGGAAAAATGCACATATCAATAGATAAGATGGGTCATAGTAGGCCAAGACAACAGTTCTTAAGTAGTTTTTATTAGTTTCAAACTGCTTCAATGATATAAGTCAATTATGTTATGTGATTGATCTAGTTTCCCCATAGGTAGACCAGTGCACATAATATATATATATATATATTGTAATTCTCTTTTTCCTCTAATCTAATATTAAATACCTACCTAGTGTAGGTTTTAACCCTATATAGAAATTACCTACAAACAAATTCTTAAAATATAAAAATATACAATGGCAAGAACATAAAATATGCACATAGATTTTCTCCTTGAACCTAAATCGGGAAAATCAGATTAATTTTTTCATTATTTTCTCTCAATGGTACAATACATTATATACATGTCGAATAATTCATAAACCTCAATCCATTAACACTAGATTAGAACATAACCATAGTTCCCTTAACCGGATGTACAAAATACCATGGGAAAACCCATCATGCCCAAAACCATGTGCAAAACCATGTGTAGTCTGCTTACCATCCTTGTGTCTGCCCAACTATTATTAGGTCCACATTAAAAAATAAATAAAAATCAAGGAGGTTGTGCCCTATGCAACATAACAACACCTGTGACTAATCATAGAAAGAATATAACACACACCCAAAATTCTCCCACTTTTTGTTTTCATTCCACACAGGGGGCTGCAGGAGTGCACAATCATTGGTCCTACCCTACAACACCCATTATTTCTTTACACCAAGAAAACTTCTCATTTCTCACGGACTTTGTCAATGCATCTACAATATTCTTCAGGTTGTCTACCTTTACCAACAACATCTTTCTCTCATCAACTATATCCCTCACAAAGTGATATTGAACATGAATATACTTTGTCTTTAAATGATAAACAAGTTTCTTGCTAATAAAATTACACTTTGGTTGTCACAGTGTATCCTTATAACTCGTTGTACCAACCCCATACTTTAACATGATCTCTATAACCAAACTACTTGTAACATACCTCCTTACTTTACCTAGGTAAGATCGTGAATTCGGTCCCCATTTTCCTGTCATGGAAATGGTAATAGGAGGGTCGCGCCCTCGGTTTTATTTTTTTTCTTTTCATTCACCTATACATATTTCCTTCTTTCCATTTCTTACACACCAAGAATGGTGGTCACCAACCTCACGCTACCAAGCAGTGGTTCACCACATGCTCGCCAACCAACAGGTAAGAGGATGGTCGGGACATACGCATCTCCCTACTTCTTGGCATCAGCTCACGCCTCGACTCCTGTACTTCCAACCTCTAACATAGTCGAGGTTGACCCATCCTAGATCTTATGAATTGCATTCCTCCCAACCGCCTAACCCCCCGACCTTCAACCTAGTCAGATCGGCATGTCAATGTTGGGTCCCTATAATACTAGTGATTACCCCATTACTATTGTAGTTATACCGCTTATTAATATTGTTGTGCCCCTATTGCCCCCATATTGTTATTACTGTGCCCCATAGAATCCCTCTATTATTATTTTTGTGGCTTTATATTATTATTGTTAGGTCGGCTGGATTATTTTATGATTCCTTAGACTCCTATATATAGAAAGGAGGTTTTGTCATTTGTATCATCCAAGAATTGCTCATTTTTGTAATGTAAAGGAGGTTTCCCCCTCAAAGAGGCTGAATTCTAAGGCATTGATCTATCATTTCTATCTTTTCTATCTTTTCTTGAGCTGGTTTCATAACATTTGGTATCAGAGCTTTGGATTCTAGGGTTTCGCTGCTCCAAACAGGTCATCGTGGAATTTTCACTATAACTTTTTTTATGTGACGTTTCAGAAGTCGCAAAAAAAACCCATTTGAGAATAAATCGCGTTGAACCTTGGGTCCAAATTTCAGAGCTTTTCGCACGATATTTGCGGAGATATGATCTGAGGAAGTTTGTCTTTTTGCAGACTCCTGAATTACATTCAAAACAGGTGACCTAGGGAAAATCATCATAACTTTCTCTCTGGGGATCGGATTGAAATTTTGTAAGAAGGTACAGAAAGAGGACAGACTGTAGTTTCTTGTATGAATTTTCCAGATCCATAGGTCGAAACAGTGACTCGTGGCACGTCGTACAAGTTCGCTCTACTGAACTAGTCTATAATCAAGTCACTGTGGGAGATTTCGCATAACTCTTCCTTGGAAAATCCAATTTGGGTCAGACTTGTGGCATTGGAAAGAGGACGTAGAAGGCTACTATAGGTCACAATTTCAGAATTGGAGGATCTAGAATTACAGAGATACATCAGATTCAATATCAGTCTTCTACAAAGTGAAAAAAGGTGTGTAGTTTTTTTTTTTAATTTTTGTGTAAGCTGGGTTTGAAGGAATTCATAGGGAATAGTAAAGAATTATTATCGGTAATTGATGCCCCGAGGAAAGAAAATGCAAACACCTAGTAAGGAACCTGAAAGCTCTAGCATGACTCATGAAGAAGAGGAAGAAATGCTACATGATATATCAAAATTACAAGAACAAGTGCAACAAATGTCACGCTCACAAAAGCTAACAGAAGCTAAGATAAATGGCATGGAATCTAAGATAAAGGGCGTGGAAGCTAAGATGGATGATTGGAAGACAGATTTGAAGACAGACATGGAAGAATTGAAGATAGATTTGAACACAAACTTGAACGCAGGCATGACAGATATGAAGACAGATTTAACAAATTTTCTACAAGAAATACTTACTAATGGTGAAAAGGTAGTAAAGGAAACTCATGATGTGAACAAAAGAAATGTTAATCATGATATCATAGACTCTAATGTTGGATCGAAGACCCACCATATTCCAAAAATTGATATGAGAAAGTTTGATGGCAAGGATCCCGCAACATGGATATTGCAGATGGAGCAATTTTTCGATCTCAATAATGTGCAAAACACACAAAAGGTACATATGGCAACTTTATATTTGGAACCAAATCAGTTTGTATGGTATCAATGACTTTGTTCTCGAAACAATTTATCACTTGGGCAATTTTTACGGAAGAATTGATAGCACATATGAAAAGGAGGAGGTCACAAAAAGCAGGAACAGCCTAGATGAAGAACAAATTTTTTTAGCCAATTCAAACCATAAGTCTCAGAACAAAAGGTTAATGAATCAGGAGCACATAATTGTATCAAAAGAATTGAATCCATCCAGCACCAGGTGTCAATGATGTTGCAAATGGAGGACTAAAGCTCTGGAAAGTGCATTTCCAGCTTCCATGGGAGGTATTGCTGATTCCAATTGTGATGTTGTAGGAGTCCAATGGCTACAATCCTTGGGTACAATAGCTTTTAATTTTCAAGAACTTTTCATCAAATTTTCTACGGAAGGAAAGGAAGTTGAATTAAGGGGTATTGCAGGGAAACCAGGAAAGATAATTAGCTCTAATAGTATGACAAAGCTCCTAAAAAAGGAGCAAAGAGGTGTAATTGCACAATTATGTTCGCTAGATGTTTCCACATCGGAATCATCTATTTCTCCAGATCTCCAAAAAGTCCTGGACAATCATTCCAAGGTATTTGAGACTCCCAAAGGTCTCCCACCTATGCGTGATCATGATCATGCTATTCATCTGATTCTTGGAAGTGTTCCTACAAACATCAGACCATACAGATATCCCTATGTCCAAAAGAGTGAAATTGAGCGTATGGTTGCAGAAATGCTAGAGGCTGGTATAATTCAATCGAGTCAAAGTTCTTTCTCTGCTCCAGTAGTATTGGTGCACAAGAAGGATGGATCATGGCACATGTGTCCGGATTATAGGGAGCTCAACAAGCTCACTATTAAAGATAAGTTCCCCATTCTTGTCATTGATGAATTACTTGATGAATTGCATGGATCAATTTACTTCACCAAGTTGGATCTTCGTTTAGGATATCATTAAATCAGAATGAAGATTGAAGACATTCTGAAAACAACATTTAGAACTCATGAGGGTCATTATGAATTTTTGGTCATGCCTTTTGGCCTTACCAATGCACCTTCAACATTTCAAGGTTTGATGAATTCAATTTTCAAACCATTCCTTAGAAAACTTGTGTTAGTATTTTTTGAAGATATACTAATCTACAGCAAGTCTTGGAAGGATCATGTTGAACATGTTGACAGGGTGCTACAACTATTGGAGGAAAAACAATTATATGCAAAAAGATCCAAATGTTTCTTTGGAGTCCAGGAGGTGGAATATTTGGGTCATATTGTATCTCATGAAGGAGTTAAGGTAGACCCTAGCAAAATTAAAGCCATTAAGGAATGGAAAATCCCCACATCCATAAAGCATCTGCGAGGATTTCTTGGGTTGACAGGGTATTATCGCAAGTTTGTTAAGAATTATGGGAGAATAGCAACACCTCTAACAACATTATTGAAGAAAGATGCATTTTCATGGACTCCGGAAGCAACAAAGGCCTTTGAACATCTTAAAGAGGCAATGTGCCAAGCACCGGTCTTAGCTACACCAGACTTCACAAAAACCTTTATTGTGGAATGTGATGCTTCAAGAAACGAAATTGGTGCTGTTCTAATGCAAGATGAAAGACCCATTGCTTTTGAAAGTCGTCCAATCAAGGGAAAGTTTTTAAGCAAAGCTATTTATGAGAAGGAAATGTTGGCAATACTCCATGCACTTAAGAAATGGCGACCCTACCTAATGGGAAGACACTTCAAGGTAAAAACAGATCATGATAGCCTTAAATACTTTTTAGAACAAAGATTATCCTCTGAAGAGCAACAAAAGTGGGTCACAAAGATGTTGGGTTATGACTTTGAAATAATCTACAAAAAAGGGAAGAAAAATGTGGTGGCAGATGCACTCTCAAGAAAGGATGAGGATGTGGAAGCATTGTTGTGCGCCATTTCTATTATCCAACCAGATTGGATAAACGAAGCAAGGGAGGAATGGAAGAATGACGAAGAAGTGTGGGCACTTATTCGAAAGCTACAACAAGATTCCAGTACGTCTGATACATTTAGCTGGCAAAATGATTCGTTATGGTACAAAGATCGCTTATACCTCTGTAAGAACTCCCAGCTAAAACAAAAGATTCTTATGGAATTGCACACTTCTCCCTTAGGAGGGCACTCAGGATTTCTAAAAACTTACCACAGGGTTAAGAAGGAATTTTTTTGGGATGGCCTTAAATCAGATATTCAAAAGTTTGTGGCGGAATGTTTGGTTTTCCAACAAAATAAAGTGGACACAATTAAGACACCGGGTCTATTACAACCTTTATCCATTCCAAGCCAACATTGGGAGGAGGTTTCAATGGATTTTATCACAGGTTTACCCAAGTCTGAGGGAAAAAGTGTCATCATGGTGGTAGTTGACAAACTTACCAAGTATGCACACTTTTGTGCATTATCACATCCATTTAAAGCCAGTACAGTTTCTACTGCATTTATGGAAACAATTCAAAAGCTACATGGAAACCCAAAGATTATTGTAAGTGACAGAGATCCCATTTTCACTGGAAATTTTTGGACAGAATTATTTTCTTGTCTCGGTACTCAGTTAGCTCATAGCTCATCTTATCATCCTCAATTTGATGGGCAAACTGAGATAGTAAACAAATGTTTGGAAGGATATCTTCATTGCTTTGTATCTGATAAACAGACACAATGGGTCAAATGGTTGCCTCTGGCTGAACAGTGGTATAACACTTCCTTCCATACAGCAACAAAAATGACCCCATTTATGGCACTTTATGGGTATCAACCACCATCCATCACATCATATTTAAGAGAAAATTCTAAGGTTCAGGTAGTGGAACATCACATCGAACATGAACAACAAGTCCTCCAACTCTTAAAGGATAACCTCGTGTTGGCACAGAATAGAATGAAACAACAAGCAGATCAACATCGCAGTGAAAGAAGTTTTGATGTAGGTGATTGGGTATTCCTACGACTACAACCATATAAGCAGATGTCCCTCAAGCAAGCTAAGAAGGATAATAAATTATCACCAAAGTATTATGGTCCGTACAAGGTGTTGCAAAAGATTGGTACTATGGCATACAAATTGGAGCTTCCTACAGCCTCTCGATTGCACCCAGTTTTCCATGTTTCATGTTTAAAGAAGGTTATAGGCGACAAGCTCCCAGTTCAAACAATATTGCCAGAACTTGATGAGGAAGGAAAAATTATATTGGAACCGGAAGCAGTCATAGAAACAAGAACTCGACAGCTACGAAATCGATCAATTTCAGAGTATCTTATCAAGTGGAAGAACTTATCTGCTGAAGATTCCACATGGGAGGATGAGAATTTTATGCAGAAGTATCTAGAACTACTCAGGTGTTGAGGACAACACTTTTTTGAAGGCGAGGGGCATATTGGGTCCCTATAATACTAGTGATTACCCCATTACTATTGTAGTTATACCCCTTATTAATATTGTTGTGCCCCTATTGCCCCCATATTGTTATTACTGTGCCCCATAGAATCCCTCTATTGTTATTTTTGTGGCTTTATATTATTATTGTTAGGTCGGCTGGATTATTTTGTGATTCCTTAGACTCCTATATATAGAAAGGAGGTTTTGTCATTTGTATCATCCAAGAATTGTTCATTTATGTAATGTAAAGGAGGTTGCCCCCTCGAAGAGGCTGAATTCTAAGGCGTTGATCTATCTTTTCTATCTTTTCTTGAGCTGGTTTCATAACAGTCAACCACACTCCCTGCCTTCAGCACACGGCCCAACCTCCCGACCTCCAACTAAGTTAGGGTCGGCATTACTTTACATATGTCACCACTAAGCATTGGCTCCGACCTCCGACCTTTGGTATATTCGTTTGGCTACGTGGACCCCATAGATAGTGCACGTCAGCTTTCCTTTGACTAATCGCATAAGAAGAGAACCTGATCGTTGCAATCGAAATCTTTTCCACTTGTGGTTCTGATCTACAAGAGGATAAGCCTTAGCCAATCCTTCCCATAAGTTTAAGGTTTCACTCCCTTTTGCCACAAATAATTCCCTTCCCTTAACCTTCTACAATGGCTCGGTCAAGGGACTTTGGCTTTGCAACATGCAAGGCCTTCAGTAGTGAACTCTTCGCTCTCCCTAGAGATCAGATCTACCAATGCGCAAGATTCTTTAAGCTGGTCATTTTGATCATGACTTGGTCTCAAAGGTCTCTTCAGCCTCTATATCTACTTCAAGGTCTCGCCACTCCATCGAGATCAGACTGAGATGCTCCATGGTGTTACCCTTTCTGAGCTTGGGTGATAACTACATTGAGGGCTTCCTACTCCGTGGGCCTTCCCTGCCTTCGGGTAGGGAATTCCTTGCATGGAAGCATAGGTGCTCCTGCATCTATTATCTACTAGAAGCCTGGTGTGAGCTTCCGGTGGGTGACTTCCACCTCTCCTTCTACATGCCAATGGTTCCAGAGTCCACATGAACTCTACAAGCAGCTCCTCGATGCCACTCATGGGTTGTCATGGCATCTGGATATTGGTGGGGATCCATAGTCCTTGTAGCCAAAATCCATATAATGGGAATGGAGGCTTCTACACAAGCAAGACCAAAGACCATGGAAGCAAGGCCTCTAGGCACAACCAGCCCCAAAAATACTCCCTTGATCCTACATGTACTGCTTGCCTGTCGGCATGACAACTTGTAAACAGAAACCCCAATGTATATATTGACCGACTCTGGCGAACAAAAGGTATTTCTTATATATTGTACATTAATACAAAGGGTCTCAGAACCCACTTCCTTTAACTATTCATGGTTTGGGCTTATAATGGATTATTGAGTTCATTAATTTAGTTACTGCATTTTTTTCTGACACAGATAAGCATTTATTCCAAGTAAGAGTCTCCCTCTACTCTATAGCTTAGGAAACATTGTTATTGGACTCTTTTTTCCACTCTGTAACTTCACATACTCTATAATTTCCATTAATTAGGGTGTTAACTTATTTACTTTTACATGTAAGTACATCACACATGTACACATACATATACATAGACATATTCAACATACAAATCAAGGAAATGCCCCTTCAAAATTGCACCACATGTATACACACCACAACACAATTGTAGTCCTTGCTTTTCCATATATATTACAAATGAAAATACAACATGATCCATTAATTGCAAGTAGTATTCACACAATACTTATCTTTTAGTCTACAGGGAAACTGAGTCTAGGACTACAACTCTCCACTCAGCCATAGACAGTTGCAGCCATTGCTACTTGCAGTTGTCACCCCCAAGCCAGAGTCTAGAGTCTAGGAGGGAATTCTTGTTGTTGGGACCACACTCAAGCTACCAGATATTCGAGGGACTCCAGAGGACCTTCTGCCTCAATATCCACAGTTGTTTATCTCTTTCTTTCTTGCATGGTGAATCTAGAGGTGCCCAACCTCGACCCCTCATGCACATATAGTGTTTCACCCCCACCATGGAATCCAAAAACCATTGTATCAGTTAGGGCGATAACCAGGAACTATGATTCAATACCATCTTCATCTCAGCTTCAGGATGGTCTCTTCCCAAGTTGTTACAGGGCTCTAGAGTATCTAGCTCAACCCACAGCCTCCAGATAATTCCAAGTTGTTACAAGGCTTTAGAGATTTCATTCCACCTAAAGCCTCCAGGGACCCAAGCCATTACAGGGCTCCAGAGACCTCTTGTCTCAACCCATAGTCTCCAGGGACCAAATTTGTTGCAGGGTTCCAAGAATCCCATCTTAATCCATAACCTCCAGGGAACCCAAGTTGTTACAGGGCTCCAGACACTACCACTCAACCCACAACCTCTAGGGATAGAGAATGGATCCCCTTCTCTTCTCTTCTCTTATATTCTCTTCATCGTTGCTTGTTGAGAGCTTCTGTTGGAGGTTTGCTTCTCATCCTCACTTTCATCTACTTCTGAACAAAAGCACAACTTCTTCTTTCCCTACAAAAGAAAGTTCTTTGCTTCCTCGTAGAAGAAGGATCTTTGCTTTCTTCACTTGTCCTCCTTCGAATGCTTCTACTCCCTGAATTCAAGTTTTTCCTCTTTGTGTCTATTTGAGTGTTTTTACTCTTGAGGCCCTCATTTGTTCTCTCCCTCTACAAATAATCCTCCCCTTTAGTAGTTTGAGTCTTCCTTTTCTGAATTCCTCCTCATTTTTTCTTAGTCAGTGTCCCTGCCCCTTCCTTTACTATTGTGTCCTTATTGTTGCAACCCTTCATAAATTTTTCCTCTTTTTCTTGTTGTATTTTTCTCGAGAAAACATGGGCATGAGTACTTTTCCTCATCCCATTCAATTTCAGGAGCCAATCCCTTGACTTCATGCACCATCCAACCTTTAATGGTTGTCCTGAAGTTCAGGTTCCTTCTTTGCACAAGAACCCATGACATCCCAAGCAACAATTCTCCATCCCCAACTCTGGAATCCATGTCCCATGATTTAGCCCCCTTTTTCTATTATTTCAAACATTACAAATATTTACATCATTTTTACAATGTGGCTCATACCAGAACCTTGGGTGTGGTTGTCACACTACTTTCTTACTTGCATTAGTGGTTTCCATGTATTGATCCTCTATAGTTGAAAGTGTCACTATAGATTGTCTCTTCCTCATCCAATGGACGACTCCTCCAAATAGGTTAAACACATACCCACTTGTAAATATTCTCTTATCCAGATCTCCATCCCATCCTACATCAATAAAACCATGTATTCCAACACTCTATCCAATCATGGTTTTACTTGGTAGCACAAACCATAATCACTAGTGCCATGCAAATACCTAAAAACCTTCTTCATTGTTGTCCAATGCTCCTTCCCTGATTTAATTGACATAAACTTGCTCAATGCTCCCGTTTCATGTGCAATGTCTGGTCCCATACAAACCATTGGATACATTAGGCTACCAACTACACTCACATATGGAACATGAGACATGTCCTCTTCCTCCTCCTATGTCTTCGAACAATATTCAACAGATAACTTTGCACCTATAGGAATGGGAACCTTCACCAGTTTAATATCCTACATATTAAACCTTTGTAGTATTGTCTCAACATACTTCCTCTAGTTTAACCAGAGATTCCTCTTTCCCTGATCTCATTTAACTTCCAACATAGTAAACTTTGAAATGCAAACTGATACTGTTACCCATTTCGTAGAGATAGCAAAAAAGTGACCTGATTTTGAAAAGGGGTGATGCAGAACACCCATGTTTTTTTTAGAGCATAGTTTTTGGCACTTTAATTTTTTTTATGTACATTACAATTTTAGAATGGTAGTGATTTTCATGCTGATTTTAAAAAGTGAGTATTCTGCATCACACCCTTTTTTTAAAAGACCTATTTTTTGACTTTAAATTTTCTAGTGTATGAAATGTAAATAATTATTTTCTAAATTTGGTAGTTTTTGAAGTGGTCATTTTCTTCATATTTTCTTGTTTTTTATTTTAATTTTAATTTTTTTTGTAGTGAGGTTTTTATTGTTTTGCATTTTTAAATTAGAAAGTTGGTATTTTGAATTTTAGATAATCTACATATTTATACATCCTTAATTAATTTTTCAATCCACATGAAATAATTGTTTCTAAAAAACAATATTTTTTAACAATGAACATAAAAATAACCATTTTTAACATAAATATAACAAAAAAACTACACGTTTTGATAATTTTTTGCTAGAATTGACATGTCAAAATCACAATTTTTATACGAAAATTTTAACTAAAAATGGTTAAATAATAGTCTTTTTTTATGAATTTCATGTCAAAAAAATAATAATAATCACTTTGTTTTCAAAAAATAATGATTAACTTAAAAATCAATGCGAAAATCACATATTACAAATATTGAACGCATAACAACCTTAATTGATTGTTTATTCTTCTCATAAAATGTCAAAATCAAAACATTGCAAAGCTTGATTTCCAAGCATAACTTAAATTTAATCAACAATGTCACGTAATCCAAACTCTTCATCCTCCAGAGTTTCATCATTGTCTTCTTCCACAATATTTTCTACTTCCTTTTGCTCATTTTCCTCTTCTAATGGATCTTTGATGTCTGCGAATCTCCCAATGTATGTCTTTCCAAACATTCCATGTAATGGTGGTTGGGGTTCCTTTTCCTTTTTTGCCACACGTGATTCACTAAAGTCCCCTTTTTTCAACCCAATTTCTTGCATTGCATCTGAAAGAAATTGAAGAGCATTAATTCTTTGCTGAATGAAATTGCACTGTAATGGATCTTTCTCAATTGCAATGCAATTTATTCCTTTTTGAAGGCAACATGCTAGTGTTGTACCTAATTATCAAGCACAAAAGAAATAATGAAGTAAATTAGTACAATGACATATTAATTAAAAAATGAACATATTGAAATTCAATTCCATATAATAGAACTTACCTGAGCCAGAAAATAAATCCAAAACCTAATCTCCTTCATTTGAACATATGTCTATAAGATAGTTAATCAATAATTGTGGTTTTTGATAAATGTTAACTATCTCTCCTTTTGTTTCTTTGTCTTCATATGTTAGTTTTCTCACAACAGCATCATAAGTCAGTATTTAGCTATGATTCTTTCCGTCCACCCGATTAAAAATCATAAACATATGGCTATCATCTTTTGCCCAACTATCAATATGAATGAACTCACAGTCATTTATAAATTATTGATCTTCATTGTTAAGAAGATTTCACTTTTGCCTGTAATATGAAATAGTAAAAGTTCAATTAACTTGTACATAAATGAATTTTTCAACATTAATCAAATATACATTTTAAACGTCTTACCATGTAAGCTGCATCCTTGAATTTGTTTTCCCCTTGAAGCTTGACAATATCATTGCCAATTGTGTGTCTGAATGAAATGTCACAAATCTCCATAATGGTGATGACATCACTTCTACAAATCCCGCAACCACTTTATTAAAGGCTTGATAAGTATAAGGGTCACTATCATAGTAAATGTTTGGAATATTGAAACCATGGGAAATATCTGCAATAACTAGGGCATAATCCGTTTTTGGTATGAGTTTAGCAATGTCTTCACAGTCGCCTTGTATTACTTGATATTGAATAGTGTCTAGCCCATTCCAAATGAAATGATTAAGAGTTGGATCAAGTTCAACATTCTTAATACGTTGCTTCCTCGGTCTTTCGATCTTTATTTTTTCAATAAAAGTCTTGAAACTGTCTGGTGCTCCATTATCTTCCTTCCTCATCTTTTATCAAATAAACAAATATATTTGTAAGTTTTAAATTAAAAATAGTACACAGATGAATGAAAATGAATGTATAAATCAAGATACCTTTTTAAATGCAAGATAAAAAGCTTTTAATGTTGATCTAGAACTTGAATCTAGATAGTTGCGTACAACATCATCCCAAATATCTTCATTCAACAATCTAACCATTTGTTCTTGAATTTTCATGTAAACTTTGTGACTGCATAGATAAAGCAAGAAAAATTTAATATAATGATATGTATAACAAATACTACCAAGAACAACATGTTTTATTTAAAAGATAACTATAATCTAGAAATAAATAAAAATAATTCAGCAAACTTACTTTTGAAATTCTTCAGACATTTCCTCCAATGATAATTCCCCTGACCTCACACGAGATAATATTGTTTTGACAATTTTTTCATCTTTCACTCCTTGCATCGCCCTCCAAGGTGTGATAGTCATATCGTCTGGAAGTTGCTTCAGTTCAGGAGCTGATTTACTGTTGCTACATATCAATGGCTTAGACTTTTTGACCCTCTGGTTTTTAATGCCAATGTCTTCCCACATGCTAAAAATCTCATCAATCAACTTCCAAACATCTCCAGTTCTAAATGCCAATTGGAAAATGTTATCAACACCTCTGAATAAATCACTATTTTTGTTGCCTTTTCCACCTTTTGAATTGGTTTTCTCTTCAATTTGATAGCCTATTTCCATACAACATTCCTTTCGAAAATCTGCAGTAACATTTATCCTATCCCCACCACATTTTTCTTGAAATTCACTATGAATAAATTTAACCCTTTGGTTGAAAGTCATAGACATCCTATATTCATTATCTGAGTTATGATCCCATGCCACTAACTTTGCTTCTGTTTCATTTAAACCAGCATAAATGATATATTTCATTGTTTCAAAACGTGGGTTATTAGGATATTTCTCCATCAATTGTCTTTGAGCTTCTACAGAATGGTTCCCCCCAAGCACATAATAATTGTATTCAAAACATTTTGACTTATCAAATGCTTCTTTGTTGGGAACTTGAAGTGGATTAACAAGAAGCACATAACTAACCACATGAGCATATGGATTGTACCTCATCAATGTCTTCAAGTTGTGAACATGCAGATGATGTGGCTTTCTGACTTGATATTGGCATTGTCCTTCACTTGCCTTATAGGTTTGTCTGACATTAAGCTGAAATGTACGACCACCATCAATTAAGTTTCTCTTTTTCAAATTCTGTTGAATGGAATTTTGCTTTGTTTTGATAATGCCATCATCTAAATCAACTCCTGGTGTAATGATTTCTCTGCTTTCTTTTGAACTTTCACTAGGTTCTTGACTGCTAGTAATGACTACAAAATCTTCAACTTCACTTTTTTTCGTCATAACATTCTCAACAAATTTATTCTTGGGCATTGTTACTTTTGGTCTTTTACGACTTTTCTCAGTTCCAATGTCATCTTTAGTAATGGCAACATATGCTTCACTATTAGTTTCAACTTCATCGTCCTCAAAATTAACTTGTTTACCCTTGCTAGATTTATCCACTAGAGGCCTTTTTTCCTGATTCTTTGGATGTAGTTTTGTAGCATCATCAATTACTACATTTTTCTTGTTTTCCATATCTTCTTTTGACATTGAGTAGAAATTGCTAACAACTTTTATGATATCATGCTCTATGAAATGAATGCCTCCTAACCTAATTGAACAATTTTCAACAAAATTCTGCCAAACAAAATATCATATGTCAATAAAAACGAAGTTAAAAAAAATATAGCGAGACACTTTCAAGAACACAAAATACAAATATAAATAACAATACTTACGATGTTTTGTGTCATCTCATTTACGATTTGTTTACACAACTTTGTAGATACCTCTCTCGTTTCATATAATGAATATGATATTCAGTATTTAATCCTTTCATGTGATTTGGGAGCTTTTGTAAGTACGTAAACAACTTCAGTGTTCGGTACTGAACACATATCTATGACTCTTCCCATCACCTCAAAATTTACATTATCATTGGGTATATCAATATATATATATATATATATATAGATATATAGATATATTCACATTTGTGCTTTCTCTTTCTTTCACATACCAGACTCTTGATGGAAATTTCACCTCTTTTGAATTCTTCCAGTCTGAAATTATCTTCTTATCACTTGAGGCACTTGAAAGATTTGTAGCCATGAGCTCAGGTGGAGTTTGTTCACCAATGTTTTTTGAAGATACACCTTTAAGAGTCTTTGGTCCAAAAAGATTCACAGAAATTTTATTTGATGCCATTTTCCTGAAAAATAGAAACACATATATCAGTAAATAACAAAAACATATTAACTTAAATTAACAACGAAAATATATCATAAATTTTTTATTTGTATAATCAGAATCACCTAGCCACCCCTAACGGGTAGGCGGGCGAGTCGATGGGTGGGTGGGAGGTTGAGTGAGGGACAGCGGGGCTGGGTGGATAGCCGGGCGGGTGGGGGAGGGCGAGCCGGGTGGGTGTGGGTGATAAGGGTGCGCAAGTGTGGGCGGGGGCGAATGTGCGAGGACGCCGCAACCGACCCTCTTCCCTCACAGCCACCCACCTCACCTGCACGTCCTGCCCGCCACTATCTCCACCCACGTGCCCCCACCTCCCCCCAAACATGCGCTCCCCTCACCCGCCACCTTGCGCCCTACTCCACCCACATCCACCCCCTCCTTCCCCCCATGCCCTTTCCACCCCTCACTCTGACCCCTCGCCTTTCTGCCCTTAACCCCCCTCCACCTCCCTCTCCTCCCCCTTGACCCCCCCCTTTCTCTCCCTCCTTCCCCTGCCCCTTCCACCCCCCCTTTTCCTACCTCCATTCTCCACTCCCCCCTTAACCCCCCCTCCCCTTCCTCTATCGTCCCCCTTCCTGCACCCCTTTACCCTAACCCCTCATCCCCCTACCCCTTCCCATCAACCTATGCCTTACCCACCCGTTAACCCTTCCCCTTCCACACGCACTCTCCCCGACCCCCATCACCTCTCACCCCTCCTCTCCCTCCTACCCCTTCCCATCAACCTACGCCCTACCCCGTCTCCTACCCCCACCACTCTCTCCCTCCCCTTACCTTTCCCCACGCACCTCTCCCTACCCCCCTCAACCCCCCTCCCCCCACCATGCCCCCCTCACCCACCCACCTCTCCTCCCCCCCCCATGCCCCCCTCATGTTAGAAAATTATATATTACGGAGCAATGGAACACATAAAATATTGCAGAAATATAAACACAGAAAACACACAAAACAAGAGAGACACAGATATACGTGGTTCACCCAGTTTGGGCTACGTCCACCCCGAACAGCCAATCCTTCATTTCTATTATCCAGGAAAGCGAAGAGACACAACCTACAACAAATCCGCTGTAATATCCTCTGTTTTCTCTCACAGTCTCACCTCTCTATTTCTCGCTCACAGAATACACATCTATTACACAGCCTCAAATACAATGCCCTCATACAAAGAGAGGGGTTGCCTTCTTGGGCAAAAAACCCTAAACTAAACATAATTTCTACCGTCAGATCATCCGCCTAATGAACGACCCAGATTGACTAGAAATTACTATACTTTTACAAGGCAATTTTACAGTTGTTTTTAGCTTCGGGGGCGCTACCCCCAAAACCCCCCGCTAAGGGGGGGCTCCCAAAGGTCGCAGCGGCCCCCCCCTAGACCCCCCCTGCAGTGAATATTTTACGGGCGGCATTGCCACCCCCATTTTGAACTGGGGTCCAATGTGGAGATACCTTTGAATATAGAAGATAATCAGGCTCCACACCCAACAATCTCCCACTTGGAGACTGATTGTAGCAACTCCACCGCTGCTCCATTTGTTGGACAATGACTCCTCTTTGGACCTGGCTGTTTCTCATCTTCATCGTCATCCTTGAAGACCAATTGAAACTGAGCATATTCTCAGTTTCTCCCTGGTTACAACTTTTGTTAGCATATCTGCAGGATTCTGGCTAGTGTGTATCTTTTCCAGCTTCAACTCTCCATCTTCCAACACTGATCGTATGAAATGGTACTTGAGCTGTATGTGTTTAGTCCTGGAATGAAATGCTGAGTTCTTTGCAAGATGAATGGCACTTTGGCTATCACTGTATAACGTGCCCATATCATGCTCCTTACCCAATTCAGCCATAAACCTTTGTAACCAAATCATTTCTTTACTAGCCTCTGTAGCAGCAACATACTCTGCTTCTGTTGTTGAAAGTTCAACAACACTTTGGATTTTTGAAACCCAACTGACAGTTGTTCCTCCAACTGTAAATACATATCATGTAGTGCTCCTCCTGTAATCTCTGTCACCTGCCATATCTGCATCAACATATCCTTGTAGGGAGATGTTTGAACCATCAAAGCATAATGCTTGATTCGTGGTACCTTTCAAATATCTAAGAATCCATTTCACTGCCATCCAATGTTCCTTTCCTGGATTGTTCATGTACCTGCTTACAAGTCCCACTGCATGTGCAATATCAGGCCTTGTGCAGACCATTGCATACATTAAGCTTCCAACTGCTGATGCATATGGAACTTTAGACATATAATCCATGTCTTCTTGGGTCTTTGGGCACATTTTCTTGCTAAGTTTGAAATGGCTAGCAAAAGGTGTACTAACTGGCTTTGCATTTTGCATGTTAAATCTTTTCAACACCTTTTGTATGTACTCATTCTGAGACAATGTTAATTTACAGTTTTTCCTGTCTCTAGTTATTCTCATACCAAGGATTTGTTTTGCAGCTCCCAAATCCTTCATTGAAAATGAATTTTCCAATTTTCTTTTTAGCACATTTATTTCCTGCATGTTAGATCTTGCAACAAGCATGTCATCTACATACAATAACAATATAATATAGCTACCATCATTTTGCTTTTTCAAATAAACACAATGACCAGAGTGACATCTAGTATAACCTTGTTCAGACATAAACTTGTCAAATTTTAGATACCACTGCCTTGGAGCCTATTTTAAGCCATACAAGCTCTTCTTCAACCTGCACACTAGTTTCTCCTTCCCTTTCACCTCATATCCTTGTGGCTGCTGCATATATATCTCTTCCTCCAAATCCCCATGGAGAAAGGTTGTCTTTACATCTAACTGCTCAAGATGCAAATCTTCAGCTGCTACAAGACTTAAAATAGTTCTGATTGAAGTCATTTTAGCAACAGGAGAAAATATTTCATCAAAATCAATACCTTTCTTCTGTGCAAACCCCTTCACCACAAGTCTAGCTTTATACCTCTGTTTTCCTCCATCTTCTTCCTTCAGCCTGTAAACCCATTTATTCTTCAATGTAGTTTTTCCTACATGCAACCTGACTAAATCCCAAGTCTGGTTATGCATTAATGAGTCCATCTCTTCTTCCATGGCTACCTCCCACTTCTTCCTGCTTTCAACCTGCATTGCTTTTTCATAACATTCGGGTTCACCAGAATCAATCAACAATAAATAATATAATGAAGGAGAGTATCGTTCAGGGGGTCTACTTATCCTGGTAGATCTTCTAACACGACTTTCAGGTGTTTGGGGTGCCTGTTGTTGTTGTGGTGGTTGTTGTTGTTGTGGTTGTTGATTATTATTATTTTTAGGCACCTTTACTTTTTTAGTGATTTCATCAAGAACTGCGTATTCCTTGTTTTCCTTTTCCTGTTTCTTTTCCTGCAACTGATTCTTATACAAGACCTTTTCATTGAATATTACATCTCTGCTCCTAATGATTTTGTGATTTTCGTAATCATATAAGCGATAACCAAAATCATTAACACCATATCCAATAAAGGTACATTTCTTTGACTTTGCCTCAAGCTTTGTTCTATTTTCTTTATCAATATGGACAAAGGCCTCACAACCAAAAGGCTTTAAAATAGAGTAGTTTACCTTTTTACCTGTCCATCGTTCCTCTGGAACACCACCATCCAAGGAACTTGAAGGCCCTCTGTTTATTAGATAAACAATAGTATCTACAGCATCTGCCCAAAACTGTGAAGGCAATCCTGCATGCAATCTCATGCACCTTGCACGCTCCATGATTGTTCTGTTCATCATTTCTGACACACCATTTTCTTGTGGTGTTCTTGGAACTCTCTTCTCTCTGCGAATTCCATGCTCTGAACAATACCTATCAAACTCTTTGCTGCAATATTCACCTCCATTGTCTGATCTAAGACACTTCAATTTCTTTCCTGTCTCAATCTCAACTAAAGCTTTCCATTTCTTGAAAGTATCAAATACATCAGATTTATTCTTAATACAATAAATCCATGTTTTCCTAGTTGCATCATCAATAAAAGTAACATAATAACGAGAGCCACCGAGAGATGATACCTGAGCAGGTCCCCATACATCTGTATGCACAAGCTCTAATTTTTTGCTCTTCTTTTCTTTCCCAACTCTGAGAAATCTGACTCTCTTCTGTTTTCCATAAATGCAGTTCTCACAGAAGTCCAAATCAACATTCTTCAAACCTGGCAACAAATTCCTTGAGTGAAGAATCTTCATCCCCTTTTCACTCATGTGTCTGAGCCTATGATGCCATAACGCTGCATCTGCTCCTTTGGAAGTTAAAGCATTAACAGAGTTAGAAATGCCATTGCATAAATACAATGTACCAACCTTTTCTCCTTTTGCTATTACCAGGGCTCCTTTGGTGACCTTCCAAGCTTTATTTGTGAAGGTTGTCACACAACCTTCATCGTCTAACTGCCCTGTTGAAATCATATTTTTCTGTAGATCTGGAACATACCTTACCTCCTTTAGTATCCATTGGTTTCCATTCTGCTGTTTTACAAGAACCTTACCCATTCCAACAATTTTACAGGGTTTATCATCACCCAAACGAACTTGTCCAAAATCTCCCTTAACATAGTCATGAAAGTATTTCTTATCAGGTGTGGCATGGAATGAGGCCCCTGAATCTACCACCCAGGAATCATTAATATTTTCGAAAGAAAGAATCAAAGCATCTTGTAACACCTCACCTGTCACATTTTCTTCGTGATTGTTTTCTTGCTGTGCATCTCCTTCTTTTCCCTTCCGAGATCTACAGTCTTTCTTTAGGTGTCCTTTCTTTCCACATTTCCAGCACACTATCCCCGATCTGGACTTGGATCTGCCTTTCCTTGATTTACTGCAATATCCTGAGCTCTTTCCTCTTTCCATTTTTCTTCCTCTAGACTTTGCACTCAAAGCATTTCTCGATGTCTCACCGGAGCTTTTCCGTCGCATTTCCTTGCTAAGGATAGCACCGACAACATCATCAAACTTTAAAGTACTAGATCCAGAAACGGAGTTACTAATGGCCATTACCAAACCATTCCAACTTTCTGGTAATGAGCACAAGAATAACAGAGCTCTAACTTCATCATCAAAGTTTACCCCTACAGAACTTAACTGACTTGTAACTGTATTAAAATCGTTTAAATGGTCTGCAACAGATCCACCTTCCGACATCTTCATATTAAATAACCGTTTCATAAGAAATACCTTGTTTGAGGCTGAGGGTTTTTCATATAGTTTCGACAACGCCTGAATCAAACCCTCTGTCGTGGTTTCCTTCAAAATGTTGAAGGCGACTGACGCAGCAAGGCACAACCGTATTGTTCCGAGTGCCTTTCTATCGAGAAGGTTCCATTCTTCGTCTATCATACCCGTCGGCATCTTTGATTTTCCGCCCAGTGGTAGGTATAGATCTTTCTGATACAGATAATCTTCCATCTGCATCTTCCACAGCGAGAAGTTTTTGCCGTTAAATTTCTCGACCCTAAACTTACCATCTTCTGCCATTTCTCCCACTCGAACCAGGAACCCTTCTTTCCTGCGAGTTTATCAGCTAAATAGACCTTCGGCTCTTATACCAATTGTTAGAAAATTATATATTACGGAGCAATGGAACACATGAAA
This sequence comes from Pinus tabuliformis, assembly GCA_031772625.1. Taxonomy (NCBI): domain Eukaryota; kingdom Viridiplantae; phylum Streptophyta; class Pinopsida; order Pinales; family Pinaceae; genus Pinus; species Pinus tabuliformis. Next base: position 241,023,084 of record CM062809.1, read on the forward strand.
TATTGCAGAAATATAAACACAGAAAATGCACAAAACAAGAGAGACACAAATATACGTGGTTCACCCAGTTTGGGCTACGTCCACCCCGAACAGCCAGTCCTTCCTTTCTATTGTCCAGCAAAATGAAGAGACACAGCCTACAGCAAATCTGTTGTAATATCCTCTGTTTTCTCTCATAGTCTCACCTCTCTGTTTCTCGCTCACAGAATACACATCTATTACACAGCCTCAAATACAATGCCCTCATACAAAGAGAGGGGTTGCCTTCTAGGGCAAAAAACCCTAAACTAAACATAAGTTCTACCGTCAAATCATCCGCCTAATGAACAACCCAAATTGACTAGAAATTACTATACTTTTACAAGGCAATTTTACAGATTTTTTTAGCTTCGGGGGCACTGCCCCCAAAACCCCTGCCAAGGGGGGCTCCCAAAGGTCGCAGCCGCCCCCCCTGGACCCCCCTGCAGCGAATATTCTACGCTGCCCCCATTTCAAACTGGGGTCCAATGTGGCGATACCTTTGAATATAGAAGATAATCAAGCTCCACACCCAACACCTCACCCCCTTTCACCTCTCTCCCTACCCCGCCCATGTCCACCCCCCCCTCACCTCTCTCACCCCCGCCCATGCCCCCCTATGCCCCCCCTCACCTCTCGCCCATCCCCCATGTCCACCCTCCCCTCACCTCTCGGCCTCCCTCCCATGCCCCCCCCCCCCCCCCCCTCACCTCTCCCCCACCCCCATGTCCCACCCGGCCCCCCTCACCTCTCGCCCCACCCCCATGCCCACTCCCCTCATCACCCGACCCCCTCACCTCTCAGCCCCGCTGCCCATGCCTCACCCCCCTCCTCACCTCTTTACCCACCCCCATGCCCCACCTCCCATGCCCCACTCGGCCCCCCTCACCTCTCGTCCCAACCCCCTCCCCACCTGGCCCCTCCGCCCATGCCCACCCCCCTCACCACCCAGCCTCCCCACCCACCCCCCACCCGACCCCCCCCACCTCTCGCCCCACCCCTCATGTTCACCCCCATGTTCACCCCCTCACCTCTTGGCCCCGCCATCCATGCCCTACCCCCCCCCCCCCACCTCTCACCGCCTATTCCTTACCCCCCCGTTACCCCTTCTCCTTCCCCACGCACTCTCCCCGACCCCCATCACCTCTCGCCCCTCCTTTCCCTCCTACCCCTTCCCATCAACCTATGCCCTACACCGTCTCCTACCCCCACCACTCTCTCCCTCCCCTTCCCTTTCCCCACGCACCTCTCCCTACCCCCCTCACCCCACCCCCCATGCCCCCCTCACCCCCCCATCACCTCTCCTCCCCGCCATGCCCCCCCCTTCACCTCTCTCCCTACCCCCATGTCCCACCTGGCCCCACCGCCCATGTCCACCCCCCCCACCTCTCGCCCGTCCCCCATGTCCACCCTCCCCTCACCTCTCGGCCTCCCTCCCATGCCCCCCTTACCTCCCCCCCCCCTCACCTCTCTCCCCACCCCCATGTCCCAACCAACCCCCCTCACCTCTCGCCCCACCCCCATGCCCACTCCCCTCATCACCCGCCCCCCCCCCCCCCCCCCCGGCCCATGCCCCACCCAGCCCTCCTCAGCTCTTGGCCCCACCACCCATGCCTCACTCCCCTCCAACCCCCCCCCCCCCCCCGCCCATGCCCCACTCGGCCCCCCTCACCTCTCAGCCCCACCGCCCATGCCTCACCCCCCTCACCTCTCTCCCCACCCCCATGCCCCATCTGACCCCCCTCACCTCTCCCCCCCCCCATGCCCCACCCGGCCCCCCTCACCTCTTGCCCCACCCCCATGCCCCCCCGCCCATGCCCCACCCGACCCCCCTCACCTCTCGCCCCACCCCCATGTCCACCCCCCTCACCTCTCGGCCCCGCCGCCCATGCCCTACCCCCCCTCACCTCTCGCCCTGTCCCCCCACACGCCCCTCACCTCTCTCCCCCTCCCACTTGCCACTCCTCCCTTCGCTCCCCCCTCCCACGGCCTCCCCCGCCATCCTCCCCTCCCTCCTCTTCGTCCCCCCTCTGCTCCCATGGCCTCCTATGCCCTCCCCGATTGCCGACGCCCCCGCTCAACAGGCGACAGGGCAATTCCCAGAATCGCCTTGCTGCCTGCCATGCGGGGCCGCGGGCCACTGGGGTGCGTGACCGAGGCATGTGCCACCCCGGCAGCCCGCGCCCCCGCTTGGCAAGCAGTAGGGCGATTCTGGGAATCACCCTGCTGCCTACCGGGCGGGGGAGCGGGCAACCGGGGAGGGCGGAGGAGGCCGTGGGAGCGGAGGGGTGGCGGAGAGGAGGGAGGGGAGGGCAAGAGGGTGGTGGGGGAGGCCGTGGGAGGGGGGAGCGGAGGGAGGAGAGGGGGCGGTGCATGTGGGGGGCCAAGAGGTGAGGCGGTGGGTGGGTGTTGGGGGCGCGGGGGGGTGTTGGCGGGGGGTGGGAAAGATGTGAGCGGGGGGTGGGCATGGGGGTGGGCAGAGAGGTGAGGGAGCGAAGGGAGGAGAGGGGGTGGGCGAGCCGAGAGGTGAGGGGGCGGGGCATGGGGGGAGCCGAGAGGTGAGGGGGTGGGCAGGTGTTGGGGGGGCCGAGAGGTGGAGGGGGGGGGGGGGGGGGGGCATGAGGGTGGCCGAGAGGTGAGGGGCAGGGGGGTGTTGGCGGGGGTTGGGGAGAGAGGTGTGGGGGGGGTAGGCATGGGGGTGGGGCGAGAGGTGAGGGGGGTGGGCATGGGGGCGGGGCATGGGGGGAGCCGAGAGGTGAGGGGGTGGGCGAGTGTTGGGGGGGTCGAGAGGTGAGGGGCGGGCCATGGGGGGGCCGAGAGGTGGCGGGGGGGTAGGCATGGGGGCGGGGGACGACAGGTGAGGGGGGTGGGAGAGAGGTGGGGGGGATGGCCATGGGGGCGAGGGGCGAGAGGTGAGGGGGGGGGGAGGGGGAGTGCGGGGCGAGTGGAGCAAGAGGTGAGGTGGGCATGGGGCATGGGGTGCGGGCCAAGAGGTGAGTGGAGGGGGTGTGTGGGGTAGGGGGCTGGGGCATGGGGTGGCGCGAGAGGTGAGGGGGGTGTGGGGGGTTCGAGGGGGTTGGAGAGGGGGGGTCGGGGAAGGGGTGAGTAGGGGCAGTGGGGGTGGGAGAAGAGATCTGAGGGGCGGGAAGAGTCGGGGGGGTGGTGGTGAGGGGGTCGGGGGGAGGTCTTGAGGTGGGCAAGGTGGATGGGGGTAGAGAGAGGAGTGTGAGGGGGTGGGGACGGTTGCCGCGTGGGGAGGGCACGTGAGGTGAGGTGGTGGATGACGGGGAGGGCGTGTGGGTGAGGGGGCAGGTGCGGGTAGGGATGGGAGTGTTGACGAGTCATGTGGGGATGTGGAGGGGGGTAAGGAGGCAAGGGCACGGGGTGTGGTTGAAGTAGGTCAGAGTGTCGAGAGTGGGGGTTTGGTGATAGGGGGCGAGTTGGGTTGCAGCGTCCACCTCGACATCTCACCCGCCTGCTGCGGGGGTTGGGCGATTCTCATAATCGCCCAACCCCCACGATAAGCGGGCGAGTCGCCGGGGTGGGTACCGCAGCCCTCACACCCCACACCCCCCGCACCCTCACACCCCGCCCGACCTCCCCGCCCACCACGCGACACCACGGTGGCCCACCCACGGATATTGGGTGATTGAGTTTGATCGGGCCCACCATGCTCACGATGGACATAATTGTTATTTTAGCTCAGAAAAATTATTAATTTAAAAAAAATAAAAAATAAAAATAAAAATAAAAAAATCTTCTTCTTAAATTAATTTAATATGAAAATTTTGAAGGAAAATAATTTAACTTACCTTTCAATTGCGAGAATTCTTCATTGAATATGTTGTTGATAGCAATATAGCTGCACCAAAAATTCATGAATCTTTCAATGAACTTCAGAAAACCTGGATGTGACGTGAGTAATAGTGATAATGAAATTTAATATATAAGTGAAATTACGGAGATGTTTTTCCATACGGTTAATGTGGGATAATTTGTTTTAAAATATTATAAAGCGAATATTGTAGAATTGTTTTACAACGGGTTGAATGTGAGATTAATTTGTTTTAGAATATATTATAAAAATTAAAAAAAAAAATCACTTGTTTAGTAAATATTATATACTTTAACTATTAGAATAATTAATGTAGAAGTTGTAGTTTACAATTTTAATTTTAGTGATTTATTTCATAAAAAAATTTAGTTTACATTTTTCAATAAATTGTAGAATAAAATAATGAAGGTAAATAAATCTAACAAACTTTTTGGAGGGAAATATTTTCGTGAAAATTTTTGAGGGGAATAATTTTGGAGAGAAAATTTCATTCTTTAAGCTATATAATATCCTTAGGAGACTCCATTTGTATCATTCAACATCTTCTATTTGAAAGGGATGGATTGTTCTGATAGTGAAGTTTCGATTTATACACCATCAACATCTTCATCGCGTAACAACTCTATTCATATTAATGAATATAGCGGGAATTCTTCCACTATGAATAGAAAGTCAATTCTTCCACTTAGTCCTGATTCTAAAGACGATGAGAGCAGCACTGATGAAAGAGGGGATGGAGAATTTCAAATAAATAAAGAGTCATAGATTCCACTTAGTCCTAATTCTAAGGACTATGACAGCAGCGGTGATGAAGAGCATGATGGTGAAGTTCAAAAGAATGGAGTGTCATGGTGTCCACTTAGTCCTAATTCTGAGGACTATGAGAGTAGCAATTTTGAAGAGCATGATGGTGAAGTTCAAAAGAATGGAGTGTCACGGTGTCCACTTAATCCTAATTCTGAGGACTATGAGGGCAGCAGTTTTGAAGAGCATGATAGCGAATTTCAAAAGAATGGAGTGTCACGGTGTCCACTTAGTCCTAATTCTGAGGACTATGAGAGCAACAATTTTGAAGAGCATGATGACGAATTTCAAAATAATGGAGTTTCACGGTGTCCACTTAGTCCTAATTCTAAGGACTATGAGAGCAGCAGTGATGAAGAGAGTGATAACGAATTTCAAAAGAATGGAGTGTCAAAGTGTCCACTTAGTCTTAATTCTAAGGACTATGAGAGCAGCAGTGATGAAGAGCATGATGATGAATTTCAAAGGTATGGAGTGCCATGGTGTCCAGTTAGTCCTAATTCTAAGGACTATGAGAGCAGCATTAATGAAGAGCGGGATGATGAATTTCAAAATATTGGAGTGTCACGGCGTCCACTTAGTCCTAATTCTAAGGACTATGAGAGCAACAGTTATGAAGATCGTGATGATGAATTTCAAAAGAATGGAGTGTCACAGTGTCCTCTTAGTCCTAGTTCTAAGGACTATGAGAGCAGCAGTGATGAAGGACAGGATGATGCACTTAGTCCTAATTCTAATGAGTATAAAGGTAGCAGTGACAAAGGACAGGATGTAGCATCTTCAATAAGTAAACAGTCACATTTTCGATATAGTCCTAATTCTATGGACTATGAGAGTAGCACTGGCAATGCACATGAGGAAGAATATCGATTAAACATCGAGTCAAATTTTCCATTCAATCCGAATTCTAAGGACTATGATAGTAGCACTGAAGAAGGGGAAGATGAAGAATATCCTCCAAGTCAATATTTGAAAAGCAGAGCTGATCATAGTGTCGATAGCATTCCTCTTAATGAGGATGAAAATCCTTATACAAATGATGATCCAATGATGGAGATGTTGCCAAGAAATATTGTATCGAGGAGTAGGAGTAGACCTTTTCATATCAATGCAAGTTGTTCTAGTTATACAAGGGGTAGAGCAGAATATTTGACGAGAAGAAATTCTATCAGCACTCTCATTTCAAGTGAATGTTGCCAAAAAAATTGCTTGAAACATATGGATTTCACATTTGCATTAGAAAGCAAGAAGAGATATTTGTCAATGAATAAAAGCATGCAAATTTCATATTTAGTTGGGTGCATGCAATCTACATTTTCAGGTTATGATTGTCATATTAGGAATTTATTTATGTGTAGGAAATATTTCAAAATGTTTCATTCGATTGGGAATTTTCGTCTCTCGAGAATTCAAGGAAATTTGGAAAAGGATCCCACATTTTATTCAGAAGTATGTCATAAAAGACAGTTTGGGCCATTATCAAATACTGCAATGCCATGGATGAAAGATTTCTTTTCAAAGCATGGAGAGTGTATGCCAAATAGAGAGACAATACATATTCTAGATAGTTTTTCAAGATGAGAAATCCACAACTTATACAAAGAATATGCAGAAGGTATTGAGGGACATGGCCAGTTTATTACATATCAATATTTTGTGAAGATATGGAAGAAAGAATTCAACAATGTTCGTATTCCTAAGAAGACAAGGATGGGGATTTGCAGTACATGTTCTTCTCTTAAATCAAAAAGGGACAAATGTGAAGGCTTAGAAAGAGGTAAGCATTCATAACTTTAACTTTTAAAACTGTATAGTCATCAACTATGAAAACATATTTCTTAATGAATTTATTTTATGTTGTGTAGATTTAATTGTTAAAGAACTTCAGGAGCATAGCGAACAACAAACAAACGAAAGGAAGAAGTTGTACAAGCATCGAAAGAAGTGTTATGACAATTCGAATAAATATTTGGGTTTGATAATTGATGGTATGGACCAGAAGAAAACACTTTTACCACATTTTGTTCGCACACCCAAACATTTACAGGAGGAAAATTTTATTCAGTTTCACTTGGTCGGTTGTATGGTCTTCAATGGGAAAATGTTGCCAAGGGTGTACATCACAACTCCAAATATTCATAATGATGCAAATATGACCATAACCATAATTCATGATGTGATTTCTCATTGGTCTGGTAATCTTCCTGAAGTTTTGTATCTATAATTGGACAACACTTGCCGTGAAAACAAAAATCAGGTTGTTTTTGGATATCTAAACATGCTTGTTGAATTGAGAATTTTTCAAAAGGTAAAGTTTGGTTTCCTTCTTGTTGGGCACACTCATGACCATATTGATCAGATGTTCAGTCGTTTTTCAGTCACATTGAGGAGGAAGGAAGTTGGGAGCTTGCCATCACTAATTGAATGTATTAAGAAATCATACATGCCAGAGCCTACTTTTGATGTGTTGGAATAAACTGTTGACATGCGAAGGTTTATTCTAGGATCATATGGTGAGGGGAAATGCATTGAATAACTTAATGACATTAGCTTCCAACATCAATTTCGTATCAAAAAAATTGATGGGAAAACACTAATATGGGGCAAGAAGTATTCAACTACTACAGAATGGGCACCGTCATCAGGTTTGCAATTTTTGAAGTTCATTCCAGATCATCCAATATTTGCATCAAAAATATTGTTATTACAATCATTTGGTGAAGTTCAGAATGCACACAGACAGAATAGAGATATAAATTATTATGATTGCCTGGAAGAAATTAAAAAATGTATTAGATATACATATGAGTACTTTGACATTGTTGATTCAGTTTGGTGGGAGTCATTTTTCAACAATCAAAGTGATATCATTTCAACAACAACAAATGAAGATATACCTTTGAAAAATCAATTTATTTGGCCACAAAATGTGTCGACTGAACATGAGGAATTAGACATTGTTGAACAGTAATAATCTCAAGGTATTATTAATTCTTCACAGGCAACGGAAAGAGAGATGTATATTGGTTCCAGAAGATCTCGTGCACAACGTGAAGCCATGGAAGACCTTTATAGGGGTTCAGTACATGATATTAAGGAGGGTTGCATGATTGTAGTGCTAGCAGATGGAGATCCCAATGGCTATCCATTTTGGGTTGCTAAAGTTATAAAGGTCTTTATAGAAAATGAGGATGTTACAAGTGTTGAAGTACATTGGTATGCCACAAATACACACCCATTCAATGGTTTGTATAAGCCAGAGATGGTAGTTGACAAAAAAAATGGCGGAAAAAGAAAAAGAAAGGGTACAAATATAAATCGCCGCTGCACAGACATATTAAAATTGGAGGATGTTGGCATACTTGTTTATGACTTCAACTTAACAAAGAGAGGAACTCTTTGCTTCAAGACGATAGAGATTATGAAAAGGTTTTTACCAGAAGGAACAGTGTTGACATGGGAGTCTGCTGAAACCAGTCATAGATCTAGAAGAATTTTGAAACCTGAAATGTCGGGCATGCATGTGGACTCAGATGGGGCACTAGTTGATGAAAGAGAAGAATATGGAACATCTTCGTCAACATCCAGTCACTCATCTGAAGATGTGAATTCTGATGGTGTGCAAGAAAATATGTGTGATTTTGAATAATTGTTTAAGACAATTTATATAACTGATGTACGCATCGTATCTTCAAATAAAATTAATGTTTTCCATATGGTGTTAAATGAGAAGTTATGAGGCATTTTTATGTTGTTGGATTATATGTCTTAATTATGATAAATTTTATTGTTTAAAATATCTACAATGCAATATTAAATTAGAGATATAATGTATGTTTTATTCAATATACAAATAATGACTTTTGAATTCATTTAGTGATGTAATTTGTTCATAATGTCATGGTTCTTTAATTTTATAGTTGAAAAATTTTCAATTTCTTTTGTATCTAGCATGTTATGGTTGAAAACATGTTAAATTTATACTTACGAAAGAAAAATGATATTCTACCAAAAACATTAATGTGTTTTTTCCCTCATAAACAACTTTGTTTGACACATAAAAAATTGATTTTACTAGCATTTTTTTAAATTTTGAAAATTGACCCTAAAAAAAAATCATTGTTCTAGTATCATCACTTTCTTTTTGAAGCTATATTTTTCATGAAAATCTCATAGTAAATTTCGTAGTCACTGCCATTTTTAAAAAATGTTCAAAATTGACGCCTACAAAATAAAAACATTGTTCTAGTATACACACTTTTCGTTTTTAGCACTGTTTTTGATGTTTTTTGGGGGTTTTTTGGCCAGAGTTCCCGTTTTGAGTTTATAGTTCTCGTTTCAAAGTTTACTATGTTTTCCATACCCAAAATATAGTTTGCAACACCCTGATCCTTCATGTCGAATTTAGAAGACAATTGGGTCTTCAAATCCTAGATAATTTCTTTGTCATTTCTGTTGAAATGTGGCAACACGAATACTCCAATTTAATTTGTCCTTGACTTAAATTGTGAATTAAAATCGAATTTAGTCTTAACAGCTACTTGGAAATAATTAATTAAGTTATTTTGACTTAATTAGTTGGATAAATTCAAGTTAGAAGTCTTTCTGAAGTCATGCAAGAGTTATCCCTTAAATTAAGGAGATAGGTCTTAAATTAAGGAGATAATATTGAGTTATATTTGAGTTGTAATTAGTTAACTCAGTTTACTGAGTTAAGTCCAATTAAATTAGTTCCAAACTGTTTGAGGAACTAGTAGAGAGTTAACAGTCAGTTGACGCATGCATGCACTCAACTAGTGTACTCCAGTTGATTGAAGATTCCCTCATCAGAAACTCATGCATGTCTATTCTGAGAAAGACCCAATTGAGATTAAAGTCAAGGACAGTGTACTATCAGTTGCATGTGTTTTCTTATAAAGAAAAATCATGCATGCAGAAGGAATAATTCCTTAAGTATTGCGTAGTTCTAACAGTATGTGAGATCAGGAGATCATCCACTTGGTAAATCAATTTTTTCCGCTTGGTTGAAGGAGATCATCCTAGAGGAACAGCGCAAGGAAATAGGAGCTTGGAGGGTAGAGAGGAAGGCTCGTGAGAAGCTAGGATTGCCTGTGAGCATCTGTGAGGATTGTACTGAGAGATGGCTAGCTATGAGAGCTAAGGCTTTGTATAATTCCTATGTATTTCCACCTTGTATGATAATATAGATAGTGGGGTTTTTAACTGAGGCTTTCCCCAAAGTATTCTCATGTGTATTGTGTGATTAATTCTTCTTCTTCTGGTTATATGTGTTTAGCTCGATCTTTAAGCTTCCGCAAATTGATAGTAGAAGTAGGTTATAGTATTCTGCTTTGATTTATATTTCATTATCGAGTTAACATACAGTCAGATTTTCTACATGGTCTTAGAGCAATATTTGTAGAGAATTAGAGAATTTCTACATGGTATCGTAGCTAAGTTTGTCGAAGCTGTGAATAGTATACTAAGAAGAGAATTCGAAGTTTGAAGTTTGGGGTTGCAAGTGAAAATCGAATTCATATCATACTTCAAGGTTGGCCAATGGTGTTCTATGGCTTGAGACTCGAATATGCCTTAGAAGGTAGCTAGAATTACATAGCATGGAAAGATAGAATGGAGGTTGTATTAGAAGACAATGGCTTGAAGGATTTCATTGATCAAGAAATCCCAAAGCCAGCTTCAACTAATGCACAAGAGCTGGCTGAGTGGAAGAAGTGTGTGGCGAAGGCAAGACGGATCATCCTTGAGGGAGTTCGAGACCATATTGTCTCAAGTCTCCATGGGAAGGATACTCCATATTCAATGTGGAAGACATTGAAGGACCTCTACCAGAACAGTAGCGACCAGAGGAAATTGACGCTCAAGGATAAGCTTCAAAGAATTAAGATGGAGATTGGTGATACTATTTCCACATATCTGAACAAGCTCACCACCTACAGAGATGAGCTTAGCATTGTGGGAATAACTACTGACGATGATGATATGGTGGGCCTCGCTCTCCTTGGCCTTCCAAAGAGTTGGAATATCTACCAAGACTCTGTGAATGGAAGGGAGAAACTGTCATATTGGGAACGACTGTGGTCGGATCTCATGCAGGAGGAGATAAGGAGGAGCACACGAGATGGTTCTTCATCCAAGGATGATGATGAAGAAAATCTGGCCTTATCAAGTAAGGCAAGGAAAGGGAAGGGGAAGGTTTCCCATTCCAAATCGAATTCTTCTCATGGAGGGAAGAAGGGTGACAAGTCTAAAGTGAGATGCTTTAATTGTCACGAGATGGGACATTATGCGATTAATTTCCCATCGAAGAAGTCCAAGAAGGGATCCTCGAAAGGGTCGGAAGGTGAGGCATTAGCCTCTCAGTTTGAAATATACTTTACCCTCATCGCATGCATGGTGTCATCGATGATGGATTGTGTTTGGTATCTAGACAGTGGAGCCTCATTCCATATGACCAGTGATAAAAGTTTATTCAGTGCCTTGGAGGAGAAAGACCTCAAGATGCGCATAGAGATGGGTGACGATGGAAGGTATAGTGTTTTAGGAGTGGGCACGGTTGCTTTTCAAAGGGAGCTTGGACCTCCTATCACCTTGACAGATGTGATGTATGTTCCTGGACTAAAGAAGAACTTGGTATCAATCCCGATGTTGGAGGACATAGGCTACGATGTTGTCTTAAATAAGGGAAAGGTGTTCCTAAGAGACATAGCCATGGTTTAGACCAAGAGGATAGGGATTCGAGTGAAGAATCTCTATAAACTAGAGGTAGATGATTGTGCAGAATTGAGTACGAAAGCAGAATTGGTGCAAAGCCAAGACATTGGTGAGTTGTGGCACAAGCGGTTGGGCCATTTGCATCATGGAGCTTTGAATATAATGCAGCAGATATCTACAGGACTTCCCAAAGGTAAACTTGAGAAATTTGACACATGCAAAGGTTGTACCTTAGGAAAGTACACCAAGTCTTCTTTTCATGATCGAGACAGTCGAGTGAAGGCTATCTTAGAGCGAGTTCATACTGATGTGTGTGGACCATTCTCGACGGAATCCACCACGAATCAAAGTATTATGTGATTTCATTGATGATTATTCTCGTAAATACTAGATTTATTTCATGCAGAAGAGGGACCAAACCTTCACAAAATTTTGTGAGTTCAAAGCTTTGGTCGAGAAAGAGTCAGGGAAGAAGATCAAGGCCTTGAGAAGTGACAATGATGGAGAATATGTCTCTCAAGAGTTTAAGGACTTCTGTGCAGCGGAAGGAATTAAATAAGAGTTGATGGAACCTCATAACCCATAGCAGAATGGGGTGGCTGAGAGGAAGAACAAAACTATTGTAGGGGCAACACAGGCAATGCTAAATGACCAAGGCCTACCACTTCACTTGTGGGTTGAGGCATGCAACACAACAGTCTATTTGTAGAATAAAAGCCTGCATTGCATACTTGGGATGAAGACACTAGAGGAAGCTTTCTCTGGTAAGGGACCAAATGTGGGTCACTTCAAGATCTTTGGCTCATCGATATATTGTCGTGGGACAAAGGATGCACAGAAGAAGCTTAAGCTGATAGCAGAGTTGGGGATACTTGTTGGGTATACTAATAGACCTCACAACTATCGGGTGTACTTGCCTACTATTCGGAGGACAGTGGTTTGCAGAGATCTCAAGTTTGATGAGCAGAAGGCCATGCAAGTTTCCCTTGAGAGGGAGCTCCAACTACAGGATGTGGAGGAACTGTTGGTTCCTAAGGAGGAGGAGCCTCAAACTATTGCAGAGCAGCCGCATGTAGAGGTTCCAGGAGTGGATACATCCACTCAAGCAGAGTCTTCCAGAGATGGACGGAAGCGCACAAGAGAAGCTGACAGATTGTTGAAGGATTCCAGAGAGAATGTGAGAGCACCATCTTCTCAGCGCAGACAGAGGAGGTCACCTGAGAGGTACACTATATACATGACCCTTGTTGGTGAATGTGTTGAGACCGAGTCATCTTCCTTTGAGGAAGTAGTGCAACAGCAGATTTGGGTTGATGCTATGGTGGAGGAGTATGACTCCATAGTTTGTAATAGTGTTTGGGACGAGGTTCTGAGACCCGAGAACAAGTCAGTTGTGAGTTCCCATTGGCTTTACAAGGTAAAGCAAACTAATGATGATGGGAGGATCATGTTGTTGCAGTATATTTCGACAGAGGAGCGAGATGTTGACATTTTGACAAAGGCATTGTCAAAGTGTAAATTCGAGTTCCATGGAGACAGGATCAGGGTGGTAGATAATCCCTTTGTTGTTGAGAGGGAGTGTTGAAATGTGGCAACAAGAATATTCCAATTTAATTTGTCCTTGAATTAAATTGTGAATTAAAATCGAATTTAGCCTTAACAGCTACTTGGAAATAATTAATTAAGTTATTTTGACTTAATTAGTTGGAGAAATTCAAGTTAGAAGTCTTTTTGAAGTCATGCAAGAGTTATCCCTTAAATTAAGGAGATAAGTATTAAATTAAGGAGATAAGATTGAGTTATATTTGAGTTGTAATTAGTTAACTCAGTTTACTGAGTTAAGTCCAATTAAATTAGTTCCAAACTATTTGAGGAACTAGTAGAGAGTTAATAGTCAGTTGACACATGCATGCACTCAACTAGTGTACTCCAGTTGATTGAAGATTCCCTTATCAGAAACTCATGCATGTCTATTCTGAGAAAGACCTAGTTGAGATTAAATTCAAGGACAGTGTACTATCAGTTGCATGTGTTTTCATATAAATAAAACTCATGCATGCAAAAGGAATAATTCCTTGAGGATTGCGTAGTTCTGACAGTGTGTGAGATCAGGAGATCATCCACTTGGTAAATCAAGTTTTTCCACTTGGTTGAAGGAGATCATCCCAGAGGAATAGAGCAAGGAAATAGGAGCTTGGACGACAGAGAGGAAGGCTTGTGAGAAGCCAGGATTGCCTGTGAGCACCTGTGAAGATTGTACTGAGAGCTGGCTAGCTATGAGAGCTAAGGCTTTGTATAATTCCTATGTATTTCCACCTTGTATGATAATACAAATAGTGGGGTTTTTAGCTGAGGCTTTCCCCAAAGTATTATCATGTGTATTGTGTGATTGATTCTTCTTCTTCTGGTTATATGTGTTCAGCTCGATCTTTAAGATTCTGCAAATTGATAGTAGAAGTAGGTTATAATATTTTGCTTAATTTATATTGCATTATCGAATTAACCTATAGTCAGATTTTCTACATGGTCTTAGAGCAAGATTTGTAGAGAATTAGAGAATTTCTACAATTTCCAATCAACAAAATATCATCCATATACAAGACCAAATAAATAACACAGTCACCAATTAATTTAAAATACACAGAGTGATCCCCTTTGCTCCTTGTGAATCTAAGTCCCTATATATATGTATCAAATTTTTGATACCGCATCCTTGGTGGTTGCTTTAACCCATACAAAGACTTTTTTAACATGCATACGGACTCTTTCTTACCCTTCACCGAAAATCCTTCTGGTTACTTCATGTAGAATTCTTCTTCCAGATCCCCATGAAGATATTTTTTCCTCACATACATGAGTTCTACCTTAAAATCAAAAGCAATAGCAACAGGTTAAATTAATCTAATAGAAGCTAACTTGGAAAAAGGAGAAAAAATTTTACCAAAATCAATTCCCGACACCTAGAAATAACCTTTTTCTACCAGTCGAGCTTTTTATTTCTCCACCTTGCCTTCTGCATCCATCTTCTTCTTAAACACCCATTTTCTACTAATGGGTTTCCTTCTAGTCGACAAATCTACCAGATCTCAAGACTCATTTTTGTCCAAGGCTTCCATTTCTTCAACCATGGCCTTTTTCCAAAGTTTTCAATCCTCTACATCCACTGCCTCCCTGACAGTTTTGTGATCATCGTCAGTAATAGATAAAGAAAAATTCAAACAGAAATCAAATGGACTATACCTCTCTAGTTTCCTTCTCTCTTGAACTAATCTCCTCAAAACTGGAGTGTGTGGTTCTTCCTCTTCTGATTCATGTTTTGTTGTAGAGTCTAATTCTTCCTCCTTTATTTCAAACTCTATCTTCTATGATTCCTTTTCCTTTGGTAGTAATTCATGTTTAATAACATCTTTCACCTTTCTAAACACCACATATCATATATACACTACCTTCCTTATTTCTGGATTCCAAAGCTTATAACTTGTTAAAACATCTTTATAACCAAAAAAGATGCACCTTTTAGATTTATTATCCAAATTGGTTCTTTTCTCCTTTTGATGTACATATAAATCATAGCCAAATACTCCGAGATGTGAGAGAGAAGGTTTCTTACCAGTTCATACCTCATGTGGATTCTTACCCTCCAACGTTGATGAAGGTGATATGTTAAACAGGTAACATGTAGTATCCACTCCCTCTACCCATAATTCTTGTCCTAACCCAACACCACTAAGCGTGATTCTCTCATTTTCCATCAACATCTTGTTCATTCTTTCTGCAACTCCATTTTGTTGAGGTGTGTATGGAGTATTCTTTTGTCGTGCTATACCACACTTCTTATAAAACTCTTTGAATTACTTCTTGTATAACTCTCCACCATTATCTGTCCTTAACACCTTTATCTTCTTCTTGGTCTAATTTTCTACGAGAGCCTTAAATTCTTTAAACATGTCAAAGAACATATTTTTCTTCCTAAGGAAATATATCCATGTATTCCTCAATAAATCATCTATAAATGAGACATAGTACACATAATTACCTATTGATGGAACCGACACAAGTCCAAACACATCACTATGCACAAGCTCTAATATTCCTCTCGCCCTCTTAACACCAAATGGGAAACTCACCTAATTTTTCTTCCCACATGCACAATGTTCACAGAAATCAAAATCTAGAGAAAAATTAGACATACCTTCTACCATACCATTACCATGCAATACTCGAAGGCCCTTCTCTCCAATATGTCCAAGTCTTTGATGCCATAGGATAGTATTTTCTCCATGGACCACTATATTTTCTACTCCACTTTTAGGAACCACATAATTGTTGTAGCCATTAATAAAAGTGCTACCTAGAAGCTTGAACAAAGTTCCAATCCAAACTCCTTGCATCAATTATAGTTCTCCTTGAACCATCTTGTAGGTATCTTTCTAGAACACTATTTTTACACCTACATCATCCATATTGCTTTTAGAAATTATATTTCTGGCCAATGTAGGAATGTCCAAAACACCAGGAAGTGTTCTAATCCTTCAATCTTGCAACTTCATCTTGACTTTTCCATGTTCTATGATTCTGGTCTTCTTGACATCCCCCAGGAAGACATCACCACCATCATATATCTCATACTCGCAGAACCACTCCCTATGGGGAGACATATGAAAGGATGCACCTAAGACAATCAAGCATGCCTCATGATCTACATGTGTACTTGAAGAAGAAGCCAAGTACACATGCCCACCTTCATCTGAGGTGCTTTTCACCTCTGCAAAAGGAGCATCATCAGGTCCCTTTCCTTTCTCAAGAGTTTTAGATCTACAGTCCTTTTTGTAGTGCCCTTCTTTACCACATTTCCAGCATACCTTTACATATTTTACTAGAGATTTATATCTCCCTCTATATTTAGATCTCCCACTTGAGGACTTATTTCTATTTTTGTTTTGGGATTGTCCTCTTACAGACAAGGCATCTCTATTCTGGCTCTCCATATTTTTCCATCTCATCTCCTCTAACAACAAGGTTGAGACTATTTCATCAAATTTCAAGGTAGTTGTATTACTAACTATACTAACAAACAGATTATCCCATGAGTCTAGTAGAGAACACAACAGACTGATGCACTTATCTTCATCTGAAATTTTAATATCAACATGTTATTGTGTATAATTCTTCTTGAATGTCTATGAAAAGAAACTTCTTTAGGCTATGGATGACAAACAACCCTAATAATGAGAATGGTTGTTAAACAGTGTGGATTTGCAGCAAATGATATAAACAAAACCTGCCAAAGCCCTGATCTATGCAACAGAACTAGTTAAACAATAGAATGAAATAAGTGCAAATAACTACAATAATCCAATGGAAACCAGATATATAAGGAATATATTTTATTAAACAACACCTATGAAGGGAACAAATAATGTTGCCAGTCCCCCTCTATGGGATGGGTTCTTGGCTATCATCAATGTCTTCAGCTTTTGTAGAGTCCCTCTCCTCTATAATGTGTAAAACCCAGCAAACAAAATGTTTGAGCTCAATGAGAACTCAAATGGAAAAGAAAATGGTGAGCGACAACGATAATAATCAGAGTTGCAATAGTGAGTGCAACAATGAAAATAATCAAAAGTGAAGAATGAATGGAAAGCCCTTCTATTTATAACGAAATATTAGGTTATTCTCGAATAATGAGCAATAATAAAATATTATTAACTCCATTCTAGAATTAACCATTTGGAATATTTTATTATATTTGGTTTGGAGGGAAAAAAGTATTTAAATTTTTATTTAGAAATAATAAATAAATAAATGATTTATTTATCATCTCAAGAAATATGGTTAAGGAATAATAGATAAATAATGATTTATTTAATTATTCCTAAGGGATTTAGTCAAACTTGACAAGGAATAATAACTAATTAGTGATTAATTAATTATTCCTAGAGAAAAATAAGATAATTAATGATTTATCTATTATTTCTCATAATTGGGTGAAATGTGACAAGGAATATTAATTAAACAATGATTTAATTAATTATTCCTAGAAGATAATTAAATAAATAGTTATTTATTTAATTATTCTTCATGGGTTTGATTATAAATGACTTAACAAATGTGGTTTATTAAGTAATCTCTCATAGTGAAAGCAATCTTACTAAGGTAAAATGGGCCCTACATGGTGTACTTTGATCCATCTAGTACATTATGGCTAGATGATCCTTTTTTTTTGTGATAATAGATTCCCCCCCAACATACAAGTGTTAGGAGCAAAACATACGATCGAAGTACGTTGTAAGAACACAATCACTAGACAATGAAGTGGAGTCAAAGAGAAAGAGAGAGAGACCAATGGAGCTGAAGTGAAAGAGGACAGTGATAGAGGGGGTGAGACCAATGCAAGTCTCCTTTTACGCTGTGGTACCAGATATCAGTGAGGCAGGGGAGGCATACCTACACCCACCGAGATAACTTAGTAAAAAAATAATGATTCGCCCTTAAACATGAAATTGAGCAATAAAATACATGATGAATGGTACATGACATGCTGGCAAAAATAAGCCAGAAAATAATACAATGTGTCCCACATACATAATGCACCTGGAAAAAACATGAGCCATGATTGAATACAATAACATTTGAGTACATGAGATATAATGGCCCTTCCCTCAAAAAATGGGTGGGAGGGAGGGTAGAACAACCAAATAAGCCCTGTTGGACAGGAAAGGGTTCTACAAAACTGAATGGATCATCTGAAGGAGACATGCATGCTATGAACAATGCAAGTAGTAGGAACTGAACCCAAAAGATCTACGAAATTGTATATGAGGTTGTAGCATAATAGGAAGGAATCCAAGCATGTGGGGGGCTACCTAAAGGTCCACCCCCTCATGAGGTTTGAAACTTCTCACACACACCCGGGAATCACTGGTACAATCTGTTGCATCACTAGACCATCAAGTGTATGAATCACGAACATGAAACAATCAATTCAAAGGGAAATGACGAATCCCTTTGCTTAATCCGAGGCAACGAACAAGATTGGGATATGGAACCAAGATACACTGCCCTCTAGGTCGTTCTTCTAGAATAGATGTGGTGATGTCGATAGAATAGGGCTTGTCATAGGTGAGGCAATGATGATCATCAACTAAGGCACAAGGGAAAATAGTAATGTGAATGATGGACTGACACCAAGGAAAATGGGAAAAATGGGGCTGAGGGACAAACAAACGACTACCCTTGTCATACCATAAAGTGCAAGGTTGACGTAGCAATGACTGACTCGACTTCGGAGGGGATGGTGGACAATATGACTAAAGGCCAAAATTGGAAACATGGGATGACTGGTAAGAAAAAATGGATGGAATACTATGACATGATATAATGGGACGTGAAACAGACTCCATGGATGCAAAGGTGACTCGTCGTGGATGCTTTAAACAAGGGTGACTCAATGACGCTGCCACACAAAATAGGCCCGGTGGGAACTGTGAGAACATGTGAAAATGATGGTTGCTCATTATGAAAATAGACACTTGAGATGGAAAGAACCAAGGGAAGGTAGTCCCCAAATTACAAGCATCGCATATAAAGAAATTCTACTTTGAGAGGTAGCAAAGTGACCCTTCTTGGAAAAATGGCTTCTGGGTGAAGTGTCAAATCATCAAAAATGAAGAGAAACCCATTATACTGCTTGATGAGAGCTTTACAATGGTTCTAATGTTTCGTCAAATGGAGCTACGGTCTGGTCACAATGTGCGACAGAAAAACTATGGGTTTTCCTATAAAAGGGTGTTTTCCCTCCAATTTGAGAGGAGGAGAAGGCCCTAAATCTTGTGGCGATCGTAGCGGACAAACCAACCATCAGAATCAATATCTATGACTTTTAGGCAAGTGGCCTTACTTGTCTAAAGATGTCATTAATGCTTCTTGGAACAATGGTTCCTAGTGAAGAATTAAGGGAAGAGGAAAACAAGAATGAACTACTGGAGGATGTCTAGAATCATCCTCACCCACTAAGTCAAACATGGGGACTATGTGGTAAAGGTGGTATGACATAGAGTAGAATATTTGAATATATGGTATCAAATGTCTATGATATTTGATGTGAATATGGCTCGCAAAATAGGTCGGTATGACAAACTATCCAAGGAATGAGAGGATAATCAATTACACCTAGATCTGGTGTAATCTAGGCCGAGACTTATGTTAATCAATTGAGAATATGGCCAGGAGAAAAACATCATGCTTCCAAGCATGGGATACTATCCGCAAGCATATGTGATGGAGGGGACTGATCTGGTTTGCAAAGGTGGGAATGATGCCTCCTTACCCAAGTCCTTACGAATGATGTAAGTTCCTAGCCATAATGATGAGTGAGACAATGACGAAGGATACAATCAACACCGCGATGATAAAGCTCATCATCGATGAGAAGATAGTGGGGGTCCTGGTATTAGATATATCGTCGATCATCACTAGTAAGAAGGGGAGAAAACTTTTGGGTTCGCAAATATGGAAGGAAGTACGCACGATGGTGCATATTATCCCATGGGTAATTAGGGGTAGTCATGGCTTCCATGATGTCCTCCTCAAAATGGAAGATGGGTGGACGAGAGGAAGACTAACTACATGATGCGGTAGCGATACCTGGTGCATCATCCTAAGAAAGAAGGTTCACATTCGCATCATCTGAAATGGTAGACAATGAGCTAGTAGATGGAGAATATACTGATGTTGAGACCTATGTTTCCGATGAAGGAGGTTCGATAGAAGTGCGCACAGAAACCTCAAAGACGTTTTCCTGCGAGGAACTCAAGGATGACGATAGGTAAAGGATATGGACTGTGTATTTTGTCATCTCGATGTCAGGGGGAGGGATCACGATGGTTGGACCAAAGTCCCCCTATTCTAGTGTACTGGTGGTACCAGAATCCACAAGTAGAGGATTAGGTGATCCACTATGAGTGGCCTCATATTCGCAAAGCACTTGAAGGCAAACACAAAATTCGTCAAGGTGAGGGCAGCAATGGGAATAGTGAACATAATGATTGCATAAGGCACAAGGGTGATTTGTGCACAACGTTTTAAGTCTTTTGGCTGAATCTAGTAAGTTAACTTACACCTCATGGATCTTTGACTCAGGGAACATTTCATGAACCAAAGGTTTGAGACGAGGAAGTTCAAGACAGTTATTGTTGGCATGCCCAACAACCTCACACAAAGCGCACGGAGGTGTTGGCTTTGGAGTTGTTGACGGTGTTGGACCCACCAACATGTCAAGGGGATCTACCTGGTAAGAAGTCCCAATTAGACCTCAAACCGTTTGGTGTAGGAGTCCCAGCAGTGGGTCGTAAGGTAATTCCTTGACTGTGATGTTGCAGAGAGGCAAGTAAGATAACTCTGTCAGTAGCAAGGGTGTGACTGATGCAGTGAGTCAAGGAAGATTATGAGAGGTTCCAACACTTCAAAGGGAGAGGAAGGTGAAGGTGAGTTCCAGGTTGAAAGGGATCAGTCCCAAGTCAGCTAGGAACACACAACAAAAAGGACATGCACAGCTTCCGGAAAAGCAGTCAACATGGATGCAGCAGTCAACACGGATGCAGCAGTCACAACATACAAGATAAGATAACATTAACAACACTCACGGATCAGTTCGAGATGAGTGTGACAGTTGATATAACAAGGTTCATAGAAAGGTCTGTCTGATGTCCGGCAAAGCAGTCGACACGGACGGTGACAACATTAACAACATATGCGACACATTAACAACAAGATTCATATAATTGCATATAAATCGGTTCATATACAAGTACTGTTATAGACATTTTTGTGCCTTACAGCTCTAAGCATGAAATGTCCATAATCCAAGGGATCCAAAATCCCTAAAAGTGTTGTTCCTGCCCCTAAAGGAACAAGGTCAACCAATGACAGCTTCTCCCAGAAGTTCTCCACCAAAAACTGCTCAAAACTAGTCAAATCAGGATCAATTCAGAAGCTCCACTAGCTGCCTGCTTTGCAAAGCACCCAAATACACTGGCTAGGTGCGTTGCAATGCACTTGAATGCACTACCCAGGTGCGTTGAGTGGGAAATGACAAGGTGCAGAGTCATTCAACGAGGTGGAGAGACAATGGAAGCTTCCAGAATCTTCTCCAATGACACTTGCCTCACTGAATTCGACCAGTGATGAGTAAGAGGCTCTCAGTCTCCAAGTGGAAGAAAGAACTGACAGAGAGAGGCCACAAGTCAAAACATAAGCTGACTCATCCTCTCTGCTTACATTTATATATGGATCCCTCATCCCAGAGATCCAGGAGGCTGGAATTTTGTACTTTGCAGAGAATTGTTGTTGGTTTGAGATTGAGATTAGTGCATTGGGTGATTTATGCTTTGTTGTAGGTGAGGAAGGGATTCCTTTGCTGGGAGGTAGATGCTGGATCGGGACTCACTTGGTTGTATCTCCTCTTGGACTTTCTTATCATATCAATAAAATTATTTGAGTTTCTCCTACATGTTGTGTATCAATGATGTTTTGTTATATTTGCATGTTTAGCTTAATCTGATCCTAAGCTTTTTATGAATGTAAAACTATATCTTCGTGTAGTTTCTCTCTTCTGTGATCTTGCAGGAATTTGGTGAAGCTGGGCCGGTAAGGAGCAGGGAGCTGGGAGCTATTGAAGAGAGGAGTGATTGGATCAACAAACTAGCGCAAGACACAGGTTAGTTTATCCTTCCTCTTCGTTTACATTTCATAAAGAAGAATACTCAAGTAGTTTTCCTTGTTTGTTGCTAAGGCACTGTCACACCTTAGAGTGGGATAGGGGCGTTCTGAATAGATACTTTTCCCAACAACAAATTGGCGACTCCGCTGGGGAACGTATCTAGTTAGTTTATTTGTGTTTCTATTGTTGTTCTTCTCATAAACTTAGGAGTGACGAATCGAACTGCATTTGCCATTTACAAATGCAAAGTAGAGATCTGCTACTCTAGTCCATTCACTAGGCCTGTTTATGATCTGAAAAGCTGATCCACAAATGCTCTAACTACCCTTTGTGATAGCTCTTAGTCCTCCTTTAAATCATCCCTCTAATTGTACCTTATTGATAGCTTCTATCCGGCCAAAAACCATAGATTAAACTGCAAACCGTGACCCAGAACCCAGAGAAAATTCTCGTTTCTACTTCAGCGCAGGCTCTGTGAAGAGGTTCTGCATTTCAACGCAGGTCCCGAGAGGGCTACCTGCGCTGCAATTCAGTTTCTCTGTGCAACATGTGCGCTGATCAGCCTTTGCCCTGTGCAGCTGTGGTTCTTTGCTTCATTTTGTTCAGTTTTATCTCTGATTTTTGCAGCCTGTTATCAGTGTGTGTACCTATCTGAAAACCCCTTTTCTTTGCCTTAATTCCACCTCAGTTGTATAAAATAAACTGTATTTGTTTTTGTGTATTTGTTACATCATTTGCAGTTTCCCATTACAAAAGTAAACTAGTCATACTATCGCCCTTAGATCTAGACCTGTCGTAAGTGTCGTTTTGATCTTAGGAGTAAATTTGTTTGCTGTTGACAATTGATTGCGCTTTTAATTTTGTCTTTTGGTTTGAATTTGTGAATTTCTAGTGTCGAAACAAGTGTTTACATCAAAATCATAAAGTGTTGTAATCGTCTTTTTGATTTCGAAAAGAAGCTTGTTTGTGTTTTTCACTTGAAATCGAATTCAAATTTGTACAACAACTTTCTTTTTAGGCATCAATATTAAGAAAGTGAAAACAAATACATGCACAAGTGCATTTGCATTTTGACAGTTTGTATGGTTTGATTTAGGGAAAGTGCATTTACAGTGTGCTCTTTGCTCTTTGAGAAAAGATTGTGTCTTTCTTTTCCCCTTGTAGCCAGGATTTTCATTGTTGAAAAGAGATAAAAGCTTGCTTATCATCTTTAGACTGCATTTAGGAATTGTATCTACATCTCGTGGTGATCCAAAAAGGCAAACTTCTAAGAAATATCAACCTAAAATAAATTGAATGAACTTAACAACGCATTGGAACTTAACGCACAACATAGAGGTCTAGAATAGAGACGTGTTCCGGCGTCGTAAAACCTGGTGACTGTCGGCCTCACTGATGGTTGGGTGATTCCTCCTGAGAGACGATAAGTGCTAGTACGGATTGTGCTCCCACGTACCGTCAAGTATATATTGGGAGACCCCTATAAGCATAAAACCTTTATCCATAGGAAGCCGTGTCAGCCGCCCTACTGATCGCAATGCACTGAACACAGCATTCGGGAAGATTGACCGCCCGTACCTTAAAAAGTATTCTGCGGTTTTGCGATTGGTTTGGCACACCCTCTACCCAGAACTCCATAGCAGTCCCTTTCGTTCCTTTTCAGACTCCTTAACGAAAAGGTCCATCTGAGCACTTGTCACTTCAGGCTCATTAAAAATCGAAGGAGACTAGAGTCATCTTTTGCTTTTTCTCGACTCTTTAAAATTGAAAAAGCAAGTTGTGTCCAAGCATCGTTAAAATTTATTTTAAACGGAATATTCATACCCTTTTTCCCGCATTGATCTTTAGGTTGAGAAAATGGAGCCTACCAACCAAGGAATTCCCCTTGGTGGAAATCCTAGTCCCTTCTCCTCTTGGGGAGATGTTGGTGCGCCCCATATGGCCACATTGTCGCTTCCAGGACTGACAATTGGCTTGCCGGTCTGGCTCTTCTCAACCAATGTCGTTCAGAACACCACTATTCCTGAACAGTCGAATCAGCAGTTAGACCAGTCCAGAGTTACCCACCAACCTTCCACTTCCTCTAATTCTTCCTCTCCTCCTTCCTCTTCGCTTGATGGGGCTGGCAAAGCCAAAAGTCAAGTTCCTAAGGAGAAGAAGGAAAAGAAGAAGAAAGAGAAGAAGAAGAAGGAGCCAAAAGCGACTGGGGGCAAACGAGTGTCGTCTAACAAAAATCCACACACTGCGCTGACCAGGCCTAAATCGCCATGTGTCATTTGCAAGGGAGACCACTTTCACAGAGATTGTCCCTGCATCCCTCGGATACTAAGGGACTAGTCTCCCCGTTTGCACAATCCAGTGGCGTCAACCTCTGATAGCCATGTTGAAAGCACACCGTCAACTAGCGAAAGTGAAGTCCCAGGACAAAAAGGGAGAGCTAGATCTCCTTGTAAACTGTGCGAAGGCAATCAAGCCATCCACCGTTGTCCCTTCTTAGACGAAGCTAAAAGAGTTTTGGATGATCGTCTGGTTCCACTGTTACGACTTCCTCCTGGATATAAAAAACTCTTGCCGAGTCCTTCGTTAGTTGAAAATCCAACTGGCCCGCTCAAATGGTCAGCTGAAGTGCCGGTCATTGAAGATGAACCAGCTAAATCCATACCCGACGAAAGTCAAAAGGTCGAGGCGGCAGTTGACCCGGTCTTGACTTCAGAGGTTTTATCTTCGAATGATACAGTCACTGAGGAGAATAAGGATGACACCGTCCAAATTCTCTTCATCAACACAGACTCCGATGAACATGGGGGCAACCTACCCATTCCTTTATCGCAGGAAGGAAGTTCGTCAGAACCATACCCGGCCGTCTACTCGGTCCCACCACCAAGCAACCTAGTTGTATCCTTCGACTGGAACCAACTAGGCAGACCCCGTTTGCTAGCAAGCATACCATTCCGAATTATCGTTCAAATATACAGAATGGTCATGGCTTGATCCAGGTGGATATTGGTGGCCACCTGCCAAGTCCACCTGGACCCCCACCTTTGTCCTTCTCAGCATTTTCAGTTTCCTTAATTGTAGCACAACTTACTATTTTTAGCAGTTTTTCGGGTCCTGAACTTCCGGAGCCGTTTTGAGGCCCTAAACAACGTTTTTTGGGGAATCCGAGGGCAACAATGATAGTGCTCGGATAGATCTTTCTAATGAGCTATTGTACGCGTCAAACGGAGATCATATGCCAAAGTTACGACCCCGGGAAGTTAATGTACCAACTTACCCCCAAACGGGGCCCACAGTTTGGCGTTTCATCTCCTAGGGCTAGGTTTTGGAATGTTAAGGGTTTTCCATTGTTTCTCAACAATAAATAGGCCTTCGAGCCTCATTGTAACACAGTTCAGAGGCATGTAGCCATCACATCTCTTCGCAGAGATAAGCTACCATCGCCCTAGCTGGTTTATTTCCATTTCTGGTTGTAAGCATATTTCAGTATTTTCCATTAATGAAATGAAGTATTATTTCCGCTGCATCTTTGTGTATATGGTTATCTCTGTAATCTGTTGCGTTCCTGTTTAAATCCGGATCAGTGGTATCAGAGCGGTCTGCTTTTTCTCTGTTTTTCTTTGCATGTCCCCAACAAGGTCGGGATAGAAGGAGTTAGGGCTTGAACTGGTTGAACCTTTGCAAGACCAGCCTCGCAAATCCCGACGGCCTCCCATGGCGGACGAGAAGAAAGACGAGGGGGCAAGAGATCCCATCAAAATCTTGCTCGAAGAAGCCCTCGAGCGACAACGGAACGCGATGATGGACAACTTTGCCCAGATCCTTCAGCGGCTACCCAGAAGCAACGCATCGGCTTCCAGCAACTACTCTGGAAACGCCACACCCTTTAAGGTACAAGTTAATTTTGAAATCTCCATATTCGAGGGTCAGATAGACGCAGATGCCTTAGATAAATGGTTAAATCTGCTAGAGGGTTATTTTTCTGTTCATGAATTTTCGAGTCGGGAAAAGATTGTTTTTGCTCTCCTCAAAGCAGCCCCCCACGTCAAGGACTGGTGGGAAACCTACTGCGAGCAGAAGGATGAAAGTATTGGCTCACTATTTTCAGCCGCACCCACCTGGGATTCGTTCCGGGATGCCATCAAGGAGCAGTACTACCCTGTCGGGAGCTATGAGGATGAATACATAAAGTGGACCACGCTGCGGTAGGGAAGGGACCAAGACGTGCCGGAGTTCACCAATCTTTTCCATACCCTTCGCACAAAGTTGGGTATCAAGGATTCAGAGCAACATTTGATACTCAAATACCGTGGCTGCCTGCACAAGTACATCCAGGAAGAAATACAATTCCTAAACATCCCCTCGCTCGGCGCAGCATACCAGTATGCCGTCAAGGTCGAGCAGAAGTTTAAACAAAAGAAGCGAGACTTTGGATCTGCGAATCCAAAGCAGGGGAAAGGTGCCCCTAAACCACAGAGCAGAGGACAAAGCCAAGGTGGGACAACCCAAGACAACCAGCCGAAGCCGCAAGCAAAGAACAGCGCCGCGAAGCCGAGAAAGGACACTGGAAAATGGTGCGAATTCCATAAGAGCTCCACTCACAACACAAGTGAGTGTCGGGCCAAGCAGTCACTGGTGGCCGAGCTAAAGGTTTCAGAATCAGATGCATGTTCCGACTCTGAGTCAGAACCCGATAAGGGGTATGAAAAAGGGAAGCATATCATTGATGCGGACCCCAGCGCCACTGCTGCTACCGCAAAGATCCAGAAAAATGAACCCGAAGATCCAGAGGAGGAGGAGCGTCTCTTCCACTCCCAGATGTGGGTAAAGGGCTCCCCGATACAGTTCATTGTTGATAGCGGGAGTCAAAAGAACCTCATTTCGGCAGAGGTCGTGAAGCGGTTGGGCCTACCGACCACAAAACATCCACAACCATACACCATTGGGTGGCTTCACCAAGGACGAGATCTTCGCGTGAGCCAGCAGTGTCGCCTTCCATACAACATCAAGCCCTTCACGGATGAGGTATTGTGTGACATTGCTCCCCTTGAAGTTTGTGATGTATTACTAGGACAACCATACTTGTGGAAGCGACATGCTGTGTATGAATCAAGGCCCCGTGTTGTTATTATTACATTGGGAAATAAGTTTTTCAAGATACCAGAGGTAGCACCACCTGCCGCCCTCTCTTTGATTACTGCAAAACAATGCAGTAAAATCATTTCCAAAACCAGGAAATTTGTTTTCCTGATGATACGCCCTCAAGGAAAGAAGAAGACAGTGGCCGCGGCCTCCAAACGGGGCCCCTCTGCACGTCAACTACAGATGGACAAGATTGTGGAGGAGTACGAGGACATCTTCACCTCCCCGACAGGGGTTCCTCTGCACTGTCAAGTCAAGCACTCCATCGATCTGACCCCAGGTGCGCCGCTACCCAATGGACCAATTTATCGGCGCTCCGTTCTGGAGAACGATGAAATCAAGAGGCAGATTCAGGAGCTCCTGCAGAAAGGTCACATCCGTCCGATTTCATCGCCCTGTGGGAGCCCGATCGTGTTGGTACAGAAGAAGGATGGGACGTGGAGACTCTGTATTGACTATCGGGCGCTGAACAAGATCACTGTCCGTAATAGGTACCCGATCCCGTGGATTGATGACCTCCTAGACCAACTAAAGGGGGCGAAATATTTCAGCAAGATCGACCTGAAGTCGGGATATCACCAGGTACCAATCGAACCCTCCGATGTGTGGAAAACTGCCTTCAAATCCAAGGAGGGCCTCTTCGAATGGTTGGTCATGCCTTTCGGATTGACGAATGCTCCTGCAACCTTTATGAGGCTAATGGATGACATCTTGTGGCCATTCACCAACTCCTTTGTAGTAGTATACTTGGATGACATTCTGATCTTCAGCCAGAGTTGGGAAGAGCACCTCCACCACATCCGACAGGTTCTCCAAACGCTACGGCAACACAAGCTATGTGCCAATTTGGAGAAATGCACTTTTGGCATGACCCAAGTTCAGTATCTGGGATACATCATTGATGAACGGGGGGTGCATGTCGATCCAGCCAAGATCCAAGTCATTCGGGATTGGCCCTCTCCAACCACTCTAACAGAGCTCCGCAGCTTTCTAGGTCTTGCCAACTTCTACCGCAGGTTTGTGTTGGGGTTTTCTCATATTTCTTGGCCCTTGAGTCAAGTCACCAAGGGCGGGGCAAAAGCAAAATTCTTTTGGTCTGAATCTCAACAGAAGGCATTCAGGGAGTTGAAGGATCGCCTCTGCACGGCACCAGTGCTCGCGTTGCCAGATTTACAACAACCATTTGAGGTCGAGACAGATGCCTCTGACTATGCTATTGGGGCAGTCCTTACTCAACATGGACATCCAGTGGCATATCACAGTGAAACACTTTCAGACACAGTCCGGAAGTACCCCACTTATGATAAAGAGATGTATTCCATTGTACAGGTCTGCCGACAATGGAAGCATTACATTTTGGGGAAGGAAACGGTCATCCACACAGACCACCGGCCTCTGCAGTTCATACAGACCCAAGGGAAATTGCAGAATGATCGCCATCAGAAGTGGTCTACATACCTGCAACAGTTTCACTTGAATATCAAGTATAAAAAGGGCAGCACCAATAATGTTGCAGATTGCCTTAGTCGACCACCGATCATGGCGCTAACCACCGTGCTCAACTCTTGTGGGCACGAGACTTCGGATTGGCCACTTCTCTACAAAAGCGACCCAGAATTCGGCCACACATACCAGACACTCTTGGAGGGTCGGTAGGTTGCAGATTTTCACCTCCAGGATGCCCTATTATGCCACCTCGGTCACCTTTGTGTTCCTTCAAGCGAGCGTGCCAAGATGATTTGGGAAGCACACTACAGTCGGGCTGCTGGACATTTCGGGGTCGAGAAAACAGTGGCAGTACTGCAAAATTATTTCTATTGGTCGAATCTTCGACAGGATGTTGGGAAGTACATCCGATCATGTACTGCCTGTGCCATTGCCAAACTGGCCATTAAGAAGCATGGCCTCTATACCTCGTTGCCTACCCCTAGTCGACCTTGGGAATCCATCTCCATGGATTACATGTCAGGCCTTCCTTCCACTAAGCATGGAAATGACTGTGTCTTTGTGGTCGTCGACAGGTTCTTGAAGATGGCCATTATGGTGGCCTGCAAGAAGAATATCACAGCAGAAGCCATTGCTAAAATCTTCTTTGAACGAGTGTGGGTGCACTTTGGGATCCCACAGTCTATCATCTCAGATCGGGACAGTCGGTTTCTCAGCACATTTTGGTCCAGTCTCTGGTCAATGCTGGACACCAAACTCACGAAGTCCACAGCCTTCCATCCTCAAACTGATGGCCAGACAAAGGTTGTCAATAGGATGATTGTGCACATTCTGCGCATGTATAACTCAAAGCATCCACGCACATGGGACGAGAGCCTCCCCTATGTTCAGCACAGCTACAACCGAGCTCTTCACAGCTCCACTGGCCATAGCCCTTTTCAGGTGGGTTTGGGATTCCAGCCACTATGCCCCATTGATGTGGCCATGCCACTTGCAGCTACTCACATGAATTCAGCTCATGTCCAGTCCGAAACAGATAAGGCCACCAGCTTCATTGAGCGCATCCAACATATTCGCCAGCAGGTCCATGACATTCTTGAGAAATCAAATGCCAAGTACAAGCAGCGACATGATCAACATCGGGTGCCACACAAGTTTCAGGTGGGCGACAAAGTCTGGTTGCATTTGCAAAAGGAACGCATTACTGGAGCCTATCGGAAATTGAGACCACTCCGATATGGTCCTTACACCATTACTAAGGCTATGGGAGACAATGCATTTGAGCTCAGCATTCCCCCATTCCTTGGCCTGCACCCAGTTTTCAATGTGGACCGCCTTCGGCCATACTTTCCACCATTGCTAGACACATCCGACATTGCAGAACAGCTCAAACCCACAGAATTAAATCCAGATTGCATGGAACAAGCTGCAACTGATCGGATCATGGACACACAGATCAAGAACACTCGCCAACAGAACATCCAACTGTATCGAGTTGTCAAAGCAGGCCAACTCCTTCAGCAGGGCAAGTGGCTCACCAGGGAACAAGTTCAGCAGAAGTTTCCTCATCTCATGGAGGAGCTCAACGCAATGGGGACCATTGCTTCCTAAGGGGGGAGGAATGATCCAGGTGGATATTGGTGGCCACCTACCAAGTCCACCTGGACCCCCACCTTTGTCCTTCTCAGCATTTTCAGTTTCCTTAATTGTAGCACAACTTACTATTTTTAGCAGTTTTTCGGGTCCTGAACTTCCGGAGCCGTTTTGAGGCCCTAAACGACGTTTTTTTGGGAATCCTGGGGCAACATGGGTCCATCGAATGGACCGATGTTGCCCGTTCCAACAATGATAGTGCTCGGATAGATCTTTCTAATGAGCTATTTTACGCGTCAAACGGAGATCATATGCCAAAGTTACGACCCCGGGAAGTTAATGTACCAACTTACCCCCAAACGGGGCCCACAGTTTGGCGTTTCATCTCCTAGGGCTAGGTTTTGGAATGTTAAGGGTTTTCCATTGTTTCTCAACAATAAATAGGCCTTCGACCCTCATTGTAACACAGTTCAGAGGCATGTAGCCATCACATCTCTTCGCAGAGATAAGCTACCATCGCCCTAGCTGGTTTATTTCCATTTCTGGTTGTAAGCATATTTCAGTATTTTCCATTAATGAAATGAAGTATTATTTCCGCTGCATCTTTGTGTATATGGTTATCTCTGTAATCTGTTGCGTTCCTGTTTAAATCTGGATCATGGCTAGCACCATCATTGATGAGGGGGCATCTGTGAGTATCCTTTCCTCTATTGCTTGGAAAGCGCTTGGTTCGCCATCGCTTTTGCCTGAAATGAGAAATCTGACAGGCTTTGATAAAGGAACCAGTCGACCTTTAGGGATCCTCCCCAATGTGCCCATAACATTGAAAGGAAAGACCGTTCAAATGAACGTGATGGTCGTTCAAGGACCCTTGGATTATAACCTACTCCTTGGACGAGATTATATATATTGCATGGGGGCCATCGTCTCCTCACTCTTTAGAGTAATGTGTTTTCCGCACGAAGGAAGAGTGGTCAAGCTCGTAGACCAGCTTTCATTTCCCGGATCACGCATCGCAAATAGTCATATACCATCCATAAATGGTATCTTCGCGCAAGAAATGTCTCAACCCATGATCCGTCCTCCCGATGAGCGTGAGTAATTCGGAAGGATATGACTGGAACCCAGAGGGCATGCGTCCTGGTCTGCTTCGGCAGGAAAACTTCGAGTATAGAGTAGGTTTCCACGGGAGAATATGACTAGTCCATACCCCGTCCGTGATTGGAAGAGGGGTTGTTCTAGAATAAGATTCTTTTGTCAAAGTTATGTGAATCGGCGGGCGTCGTCATTCACCTTTGTTTATCTCGGTAGACATCGCCGAAGAAGTGTTTTGTTTGCTGCGCAAATGAGACAATCTTTGGTAACCTGAAAGAGGTAGGCCTTTCCTGGTAGAACAAATGCTTTATCTGCAAATCGAGGGGTAACCTTGAAATCGTGCATGCAAACATTTTGGAGTGCAAGCAAGGGGCGGCTATTTATTTTTTAAATTTTTAGGACCTCTAACCCTTTAAACTCGTAGGATTAGTCGTTTCCTAACTTGCATAAAGAAAGGATGCGGGGCATAGCTTTGTAAGGTGCAAGCTCCATAAAAAATGGCATCTTACATGAGACATTCTTATCATATGACTGGATAATCGAGCATTTTTAGCACATATTTCATGCTTGTTAAAAAATAAACATAAGATCGAGCAAGTGTTTCAACCCGCGTTTAAGCTCGTTAAAAAATGAACTATCCCCCGGTAAATAACCACCGTGAATGTAACATTATCAGCTGTTAAAGCCTTGGTCGTGTTTGCACCATCACCTCCACTTTTCCATTGGCCGATCATTCACCTCCATTTGATTGTTTACCCATTTTGAGGAACAGCTGCGAAGACTGATTTCACTAGCCATCCTTGTGACACTGTCGTGCTTGGAAAATTCCAACCCTTACCTGGAATCAGCTGCTACCCATTTTATCACTCGTTCCTCAAAAGACGAGTCTTCTTTAAGCTCTTTTCATCTGACTCGTAAAATATGAAAAGATTGCCGAGTTTTGGCCTTCCAGCTCGTAAAAGCGACCGGAAGTGCTATCCCTCCTCTAGATTTTAATCTTTTTGGACCTGAGGGATTATTGCACAAAAAGATCGAGCGCTTGTTTTGTTCGGCTCGTTAAAACTATCGAAATTTCATCCCTTCTGTATTGTTTTATACTTTTTCAGACTTAAGGGATTAGATGACGAAAAAGCACTTCCGGAGTTACCTTTATGTTCCTTTTCAGACTCCCTAAAAAGGAAAAGGACCGAGTTATCTTTGTCGTTAAACTCGTTAAAAACATTAATAGCGACAAACTTGTCTTTAGACGAGAACGAGTTTCACTATCGCTAGGCTCGTTAAAACATAGCGATGGGTTTGCCCGAAGGGAAAATTATAGAACAAGCATATGTTATCCTCCTCAAGCTTGACAAAAATAAAGAGGTACTGGTTAGCAATGACTGGGGAAAAATTGGGAAGAAACTTAAAGAACCTTTATTGGTAGCAAGTCGCTCTTGAACATGACACTTCCAGTCCGTGCCTGAGTCGGGTTGGGTTGTTTCATTCACCGGTCACATCACCATGGGCTCGCCATACCATCCACCTTTGGGGTAAATGCTACCAATCCATCATATAAGTGTCGCCGATATGCTCAAGAGAAGTCATCCAGAGAAGTCACCCGTGTCCCATCCACTACCATACATTATACTTCATTCTTTCATGACCGCCACCCTGAACCATATATCATCAGATCGTTTTCACCTCCATCAAAATCATTTGCTCCGTTCCATTTCATTGATGTGGGATACATCAAGGCCCTCCTTTGATGGATCGCTTCTTGTCGACATCATCTCATTATCCAAGAAGTTGATCTAGGAACACCCCCTTCAGTACTTTGAAGCTTGCATGCCTCAATGGCAAGTTTCTCACTTCCGGCGACAGGTATACATCAATGACCTTCGACCGAAAGATTTTGCGTGGTGTTCGACGCCAAGTCCTTTATTCACATCACGTGAATTGTACTGCAGTACCTTGAGGGTAATTATCATTATCGGTGATTCCTCTCGCGCTTGTTAACAGTTTACATCATTGACTGGTAATCAAGCGATGTCTTTCCATGTTCGACTTCAAAACATTTCTCACATGGATCGACTTGTACTTAGAGTGAAGATCGGACCAGATTGAAGACCCCAGATCTAGTTTCATCCATCTGGGCTGTGATATATATTCAGGAAAAATAAAGACATTGACATGTACAGCATTGCAGCACAGATAATCATCCTACCAAAAGGATGATGACTTCATCAGAATCATCAGTCTACCATCAGACGATTGTCTATCCTATGTACATAAAAATGAATTTATAAAGCTGAGCATGAGAATGCCCGCCTCAGCGAGATCATGAAAACAGTATGAAAATAATGTACTGTATTGTATCTTATTACAGGTCTCCTCCCAGCATTGAAAGAACTTCGGATCCTCCTAATAAAGCATTTCACCCGATAAACGGCCTCATACTTTAGGGGGCAATTGTTATAGACATTTTTGTGCCTTACAGCTCTAAGCATGAAATGTCCATAATCCAAGGGATCCAAAGTCCCTAAAAGTGTTGTTCCTGCCCCTAAAGGAACAAGGTCAACCAATGGCAGCTTCTCCCAGAAGTTCTCCACCAGAAACTGCTCAAAACTAGTCAAATCAGGATCAATTCAGAAGCTCCATTAGCTACCTGCGTTGCAAAGCACCCAAATACACTAGCTAGGTGCATTGCAACGCACTTGAATGCACTACCCAAGTGCGTTGAGCGGGAAATGACAAGTGGCAGAGTCATTCAACGAGGTGGAGAGACAATGGAAGCTTCCAGAATCTTCTCCAATGACACTTGCCTCACTGAATTCGACTAGTGATGAGTAAGAGGCTCTCAGTCTCCAAGTGGAAGCAAGAACTGACAGAGAGAGGCCACAAGTCAAAACATAAGCTGACTCATCCTCTTTGCTTACATCTATATATGGATCCCTCATCCCAGAGATCCAGGAGGCTGGAATTTTGTACTTTGCAGAGAATTGTTGTTGGTTTGAGATTGAGATTAGTACATTAGGTGATTTATGCTTTGTTGGAGGTGAGGAAGGGATTCCTTTGCTGGGAGGTAGATGCTGGATCGGGACTCACTTGGTTGTATCTCCTCTTGGACTTTCTTATCATATCAATAAAATTATTTGAGTTTCTCCTACATGCTGTGTATCACTGATGTTTTGTTATATTTGCATGTTTAGCTTAATCTGATCCTAAGCTTTTTATGAATGTAAATCTATATCTTCGTGTAGTTTCTCTCTTCTGTGATCTTGCAGGAATTTGGTGAAGCTGGGCCGGTAAGGGAGCAGGGAGCTGGGAGCTATTGAAGAGAGGAGTGATTGGATCAACAAACTAGCGCAAGACACAGGTTAGTTTATCCTTCCTCTTCGTTTACATTTCATAAAGAAGAATACTCAAGTAGTTTTCCTTGTTTGTTGCTAAGGCACTGTCACACCTTAGAGTGGGATAGGGGCGTTCTGAATAGATACTTTTCCCAACAACAAGTACGTAAGTTAAACAACATATATCATTAAGGAAAACGGAATAGTCTAGCTACAATAACAACATATGCATGAAAATTTGTTGGCTTTTATTATATAAAGTGTAAGTCACAATCATACAATACACCATGTAAACCTACTAGCCCCATTAGTGGAACATTAAAGCCACATCCGCCTGCTCCTCCAAAGAGATGTACTAGCTCCGTGCAGTGGAGAAGCCAAGGTGCATTACAATACTGTCCAAGCCTTCTCCAAGATAATCTTAGTAGAAGCTTGGCTAATCAAAATCCTATACAATGAGTTATGAGGCAATATTTATAACAAAGGGTTGGGTGACCCTTGACATTCCCCTTTGTGATAGTTCAACTACCCTCATGACTCTTCACCTACTCTATGACTGTTACATCCCACTGTTGACACTCGACTTACACTTGACATGACTCAACATTACAATGAACATGTACTCATGTGAGACAACATGGCTTGAGCAAGCCTTGCAAGACCTCACTAACACTCAGTCTGCTGTGGTGAGACCAACTCTTTGACATGATTATGATGGTGAACTTGGTGAGCTGATGCCAAGCTTGGTGACCTGTGATGGTGTGCATGCACCTGATGGTGACATCTTGTTGAAGTGAACTCTTACCTCTGTTGCAATCAGTGCATTGGTTCAGCCCCTTCATCCAACTCATCTACTAACATGTGCATGGTCTTCTTGGGTACGGTTGAACCGGAAACACACTGATGCATAGTGTCTGTGCTGATCTTCAAGTGTGTGTTGGTGGTCATGCACATCAACTTGCCAAAGTGCATGTTCAGCCCCAGTTGGACTTGCTTCTTTTCTTCACCTTGGTGAGTGTGTTGAATGGGTTGGATTGCATGTGTGCGCTCAATGACATGCATGTTGTTGGATCCTTTGCATGCGATCAACAACACTGCTCACCATGTTTGCTTTGTGTCAGCTGTTGGGATGGATCCTTAACTTGTACTGGCACAGTTTCATCCGTGAGTGCATGTTGCGCCCACTGTTGTTCCTATTCCTGCTACAACTCATTGGACTATCTATGCAGCTTCATGTTCTTCCTGAGTTGTTGCTTCAGCACATGCAACTCCTTCTTTGTTCCATCTTCTTCCTTCGCGTGTTCTTCATGACGTGCCATCACTTCAAAACCCGAGTCTCCAAAGTTGTTTTCACTATCAGTGGATCTGCTTGATCTTGCAACTTTGCTCTGCCTCTATGTTGTCAACAACCTTCCTCTTGCATTCACTGCGTTTGCTTCATTCATTGTGTACGCTACATTCGGTATGCTACCTTCAGCTGATGTTCATGATGTTGCTCGATGTGATGCTGCTGGTTGATGTCCTTGTCCACAAACAACTTGATGTATTCATGAGTAGGCAAACTCATAGACACTTGATCGACTGCATCCCCAAGCATGCTCTGAACGGTGTCTTCATCTCTGCTCTCCTGGAAGCCATTATACATGTACTGTTGAGAGGAAAATGAACACCTGCAATACCTGGAGACATGGCAACACTCATAGCAAGCAATCTATTAGTCGAAAACTAGAATGAACATGAGAACTGATTTGCAACATACCTAGGTGAATGATCATGAAGGTTGTGCAATTTCGGTCAGGAGGTCGGGAGACAGACTGCCAAGACTGCAGAAGGCACAGTCTGGGCTGCTGAGAGCTTGACTGACTACTGGAACTGCGCAATGCAGAGTCTAGTCGGGAATTTGGCTGCTGGGATTATGCAATGAGAAATCCCATCTAGGAAGGACTGCTGGCCCAAGGGTAGATTTGCGCAAAGTTTTGGGCCAAGCAGCCACTAACCTCCAAAAATGCGCAATTAAGTCCAGGAGGCTATTGTTGGGCCAAAATGCACAAATATGGAGAGGAAGGTGAGCCTTCCTTCTCCAGATTGCATAATGTAGCCTTGGTGAAGGCAAAGACTAGGCCAAGGGTGGCCCAGCTCGCTGATGGGCAACTGAAAGAAAGTAAGTCTATGAAATGCATGGTGACACTAAGTGATAGCAGAAGTGATAAACAGTGCATGCAAAACATGAATGGAGAATTGCGAAAACATATCAACATGCATGTCGGTGAGGTCATTCGCTGGTTGGGCGAACCTCCGTGCAAAATAGTATCATGCATGCGATAGTAGTGAGATTGTAATGAAAACTGAAATATAGCTAGGATAAGATAGTATACATCTAAATGACAACAGGCATTCAAAGAAATCAAGCAAAGAACACTCACACAAGTGAATACACAAAAAGCGATAGAAATGCAGCACAACGCATGGGAAGAGGGCATACCCCAAAACAGCTGAGTTGAATGTGCCGACTGCTCCTAGATGTGATGTGGGATGTCAGAGCTATAAGGTTGATGTAAGGAATGAGCTCTGCAATATCTAGTTGATGAGTTTTGATAACATCGAGGTTTTGACGCGCATGCCACAAATCTAGGGGAAGCGACACTTGGAGGGAGGTTTCTGAATTGTTCCTTACATGTAATCTCCAACTGCTAAACATAGATCCATGAAACAAGGGGTGCCTTTGCATGTTGTCTTGGTATCCCATGCGTTCAAGTCTATTTTTCTCAGTCCCGGAGGGAACCGGTCAACTCAGCATCACATGCAAGAGACTACTTGACTGCTGGAGAAAAATGTGCATTCCTGACTATAAGTTGGGCTAACTTCCCAAGGGGATTGCATAATTTCTGGGCCTAGCAGCTGACATCTGCCCAGATTTGTGCAAATCCTGGGCTGAACTACCTGTTGATGGGAAAAATTGCGCAAATAATGCTGGGAGGATTGGCTAGCAGGATTATGCAATCCTGGAGCCCAGCAGGCTGTAAGAGGGAATTGTGAAATTCCTGGAGGGAAGCCTGGTTTCCCTCCAAAAATGCACAAATTTCACTGGGAGGTTGCTCATCCTATAGGTGGACCAAGTTCAGATGAGCAACCTATGAATGGAAAATATCAAACTGTTATCGACAGGCTGCCTTTGAGCAAGAAAGACACTAAAGCTTTAGGACTTGACAAAGAAACGCAAGTTGTTGTGAAGGTTGGTAGGGAGGCTCCAAAATAGGCTAAGGAAAAATTTTGGAGGGTGGTTGTAGCCACTACAACACTTGCCGACACACTGGTAGAACTCCATCTCTCTAAATGGACCTTTTTTCGTGAAAAGCAAGTCTAACACCTCCGGAAGTATTGTTCAATTCTTAGCTCATCTTGGGTTCACACTAGCTTGATGTAAGATGTAGCATCTGCCAATCTCTTGGTCGATTGATAAACATTCCAAGCCAAGGTAACATAGTTGTTTCGATTGGGGTTGAGGGGTATATAGGTGCACAGGTTGTATAGTCGTCAAAGTCTTAATTTCATCTCTGGTGTTGCTCCACTTCCAGCAGGCCTGGACAGTACCTCGGTGGAATCACATAGGAATACAAGCATGGCTCCGCTACTAGTGAGCCTGGTCAGTACCCCGGTGGAGTTACTTGCATCACCTCCCTGTGCAGGAAGCCTTTCTCTTCTTTCGCCTTATTCATTTGTCATTTGAATTTTTTGACTTTTCATTTTTTCCATTTTCACTGTGCATAGCACTTATTCATTTCTGAGGCGGAAGAGGGATCCCGACTTATTGAGAGTAGAGGAGTTTGTTCCAACAGAGAAGTAGTTTATTGTATATTTGACGCACTTTTTAAATTTTTCCCCCTCACCTTACTCTACTTGACTGAGTTAACAAGGGTTAACTCGAAAACAACCGACTAGAGCAGGTGACAGTAGTTAGCACGCAGCGTTGTGTTTTCACCAAGGTTCAATTTGAACAGTACGTATTTTCCTTCGATGTATCATGGACTAAGAGTAACATGCTCATCATACAGAGGCAAGATGATAGATAACCAAGTTTTCATAGCTGTACAAGCCTTATTGTACTTTACCTAGCTCGTTTCATGAGTCACACATGGTTTCATGCAAACTAACCTATAAACGAAACAAGTGAACGAACTAGAAATCAACAAATCAAAGCAAGAATAGAAGCAAAAATGAAAGAAGAGAAAGTAAACAAACAAGCAAACAAATCATGTAAGCAAACAAGCATGCAAGAAAACAAATGAAAGCAAACACTACTCCTACTCCTACACTAATGGTGCATGGGCCTGATCACGTGAAGTGGTATTTCCAATGTAGCCACCAGTGCATTGGTAGACCCATGTTGGTGAAGGCTTGGTCCATGAGCAACCCAGTCGTGCGAAATAGCATACAAGAAAGATATAACACTAAAGACAACCACACTTCGTGTTTCAAAGTGCCCACGGGACATAAGTGAGTGCATCTGCATGACTGAAAGTTCGTGGACTTATCATGGCGTTATGTGACACTACGTGTAACTTTGAAGCACAAGCACATTCTTGATTGTGACATGCAAGCAAACGAAAGAAACAAAGTTAACATGCGTCGCGCATGAGTGCTTGCAATATAAGACTCCTCCAATGCATGAGTAATGGGATCGTGCAGTTCGAGTGGAGGAAGTGTGATCTGAGTGTTAGATTGATATTAAGTGCATACAGATGAGTGATGAGGATCCTTAAGTGTTTGAACAATTTCCTGATCAGAAGCGAAACTAACCTCGGGATAGCGAGGGCCTGACATAACCATCAGCTCGGGCTGAAGTGCCTCGATGGTTTGTGGACTTTCGACTTCGTTGATAGATGGATCTTCATATACCAATGGCTTAGATGCATTAACAACGAGTGAATCAACATCATTATCAGATGATGAGGTG
Organism: Pinus tabuliformis; assembly: GCA_031772625.1. Classification (NCBI taxonomy): domain Eukaryota; kingdom Viridiplantae; phylum Streptophyta; class Pinopsida; order Pinales; family Pinaceae; genus Pinus; species Pinus tabuliformis. Next base: position 241,062,749 of record CM062809.1, read on the forward strand.
AAGAGATCACGACAACCAAGATCAGAAAATTTAGGACATTGGTCATCATCCTCATTATTTGATGAATCACACAGAGGGGTGGCTGAGAAGGAATTATGTTCACCCTCTGCATTTTCGGAAAGAGCAGATGAAAGATCAAGTGAATTTTCAATGAATAATTGGTCCTCTCCATTGTTGGATGATGGGCTAACATATGGTGTGTCCTACGAAAGATCAGCAATGGGTGCATCCGTAGATGAAGACACATATGCAAAATCATGGATGGCGAGTTCACCAACGATGCTAGGAAAGAACAGAGGGAGCTTGAATGGAAGGGAGTCATCCTTCACCAAATGTTGATGCTCAATATCCCACTCATACTCTTCATGAATGACAGCGCATGTTGGTTGTGCAACACCAACTCCGTTAGTGGGTTTTTCCTCGTTCACAACAAGTGGAGAGTCCAGAATGGAAGAACACAAGACAACATCATCCGGAGGAACACCTCGGTGTGAAGACGGAGGTTGAAAAAATGAATGCATATGAGAACTCGAAGGACTCACAACCAAATCTAAACAAAAACTGTGTGGAGTGATGTTGGGAGGGTGTGAAGGTTGAACAGGTGTGTGAACATGATCCTCAACATCACAGGGTGATGGTGGAACTGTTGAATGACAGGGAGGCGGATAGTCCATTGAGACAGTGCCTGCTCCCACATGAGATTTCACAGTTCCATCAACGAAGAAGGTTGAGTGAGGCTTGATCTCAAACTTTCTCTTGGGACGGGTAGATTTCCTAAGGCAATACTCGAACCGGTCCTAGAGAAAAGCAAACTTCATCTGGCACCTTGGAGCTTGAAACTGTAAGTCCTGGAAGTGCTACCAAAAAACAATAATGGATTCATTCAGAGCCCTTCATTGCTGTAACAATTTCTATTCAAGATGGTCTGGATCAAAATGATGGTATGTGTCTTCAATAAGATCACAGAAGTGCTCACATGAGTGCACGGTGTCAACCGGTAGGTTGAGCACCCAACGAAATGGGGATTCGCGAAGTGTGAATGCAAGCAGCAGACCAACCTGTTCGTTAGTAAACTCATCTTCCTCATAAATCATGGAAAGGAAGTTATGTAAGTGCTCAGGCCACACCACTTCACCTTCACCATCATATGTGTGAGTGGACAAGAGATTGAAAAGATTCCCCGAGATGGAGACATCTTCATAGTTCGGCCCCTTCATCCAACTTGTCTGCTAACATGCGCATGGTCTTCTTGGGTACGGTTGAACCGGAAACACACTGATGCATAGTGTCTGTGTTGATCTTCAAGTGTGTGTTGGTGGTCATTCGCATCAACTTGCCAAAGTGCATGTTCAGCCCCAGTTGGACTTGCTTGTTGTCTTTGCCTTGGTGAGTGTGTTGAATGGGTTGGATTGCATGCGTGTGCTCAACAACATGCTTGTTGTTTGATCATCTACATGTGATTAACAACACTGCTCACCATGTTTACTCTGTGTCAGCTACTAGGATGGATCCTTAACTTGTAATAGCACAGTTTCATCCATGAGTGCATGTTGCATCCACTGCTATTCTTGTTCTTGCTGCAACTCATTGGACTATCTGTGCAGCATAATGTTCTTCCTAAGTTGTTGCTTCAGCACATGCAACTCCTTCTTTGTTCCATCTTCTGCCTTCACGCGATCTTCATGATGCGTTGTCACTTCATAGCCCGAGTCTCCAAAGTTGCCTTCATTATCAGTGGATCTGCTTGATCTTGCAACTTTGCTCCGCCTCCATGTTGTCAACAACCTTCCTCTTGCATTCACTTCATTCGTTGCATTCGCTGCATTTGGTATGATGCCATTAGCTACTGTTCATGATGTTGTTCATTTTGATGCTAGTGCTTCATGTCCTTGTCCATGAACAACTTGATGTATTCATGAGTAGGTAAGCTCATAGACACTTGATCGACTGCATCCCCAAGCATGCTCTGAATGGTGTCTTCGTCTCTGCTCTCCTAGAATCCATTGTACCTGTATTGCTGAGAGGTATATGGACACCTGCAATACCTGGAGACATGGCAACACCCATAGCAAGCAATTTTTCAGTTGAAAACCATAATGAACATGAGAACTAACTTGCAACATACTTGGATGAATGATCATGAAGGTTGCGCAATTTCGGCCGGGAGGTTGGGAGACCGACTGCCAAGACTACACAAGGACTAGTCTGGGCTGCTGAGAGATTAACTGATTAATATAATTGCGCAATGCACAATCCAGTCGGGCAGTTGGTTGCTGGGATTGCACAATGAGCAATCCTAGCTGGGAAGGAATGTTGGCCCACGGGCAGATTTGCACAAATTTTCGGGCCAAGCAGCCACTAACCTCTAGAAATGTGAAATTCAGTCCAAGAGGCTAGTGCTGGGCCAAAATGCACAAATATGGAGAGGAAGGTGAGCCTTCCTTCTCCATATTACGCAATGCATCCTTGGTGAAGGCAGAGATGGGCCAAGGTTGGCCTAGCTCGCCGACGGGCAACTGAAGGCAAGTAAGTCGACGAAATGCATGGCGACACTAAGTGACAGTAGAAGTGATAAACAATGCATGCAAAACATGAATGGAGGATTGAGCAAACAGATCAACATGCATGTGGGTGAGATCGTTCGCTGGTTGGGTGAACGTCTGTGCAAAACTGTTTCATGCATGCGACAATAGTGAGATAGAACGAAAATTGAAACAGAGCTAGGAAAAGCTAGTATACATGTAAACGACAGCAGGCGTTCAAAGAAATAAAGTAAACAATACTCACACAAGTGAATACACAAAAAGAGACAGAAATGTAGCATAAGGCATGGGAAGCGAGCTTACCCCAAAATAGCTAAGTTGAAAGTGATGACTGCTCCTAGATGTGATGTGGGATGTCAGAGCTACAAGGTTGATGTGAGGAATGGACTTTGCACTATCTGGTTGATGATTTTTGATAACATCGAGGTTGTGACGTGCATGCCACAAATCTAGGGGAAGTGACACTTGGAGGGAGGTTTCTGAATTGTTCCTTGCATGTCACCTCCAACTGCTAAACATAGATCCCTGAAACAAGGGATGCATTTGCATGTTGCCTTGGGAGAGTTAGCCCATTGATGCAAATCTATTTTGCTCAGTCCCAGAGGGAACCAGTCAACTCAGCTGCACATGTAAGAGACTACTTGACTACTGGAGAAAAATGTGCATTCCTGACTATAAGCTGGGCTGACTGCCCAAGGGGATTGCGCAATTTCTAAGCCCAGTAGCTGACTGATGCCCAGATTTATGCAAATCCTAGGCTGAACTTCCTGTTGATGGGAAAAATTGCGCAAGTCCTTCTGGGAGGGTTGGCTGGCAGGATTGCGCAATCCTGGAGCTCAACCAACTGTCAAAGGGAATTGTGAAATTCTTGTAGGGAAGGCTGGTTGCCCTCTAGAAATACGCAAATTTCACTGGGAAGCTTCTCAGCCTGTAGCTGGACCAAGTCTGGATGAGCAGCCTGTGAAGGGAAAATATCAAATTGTGATCGATAGGCTGCCTTTGAGCAAGAAAGACACTAAAGCTTGAGGACTTGATGGAGCAAGGCAAGCTACTATGAAGGTTGGTAGGGAGGCTCCAAAACAGGCTAAGGAAAAATTTTGGAGGGTGGTTGTAGCCACTATGACACGAGCTTTCGGAGCCTTGTCCTTACGTTCCTTTTTCTTGGCTTTTCCCCCTGTCCAGATGCTTTTGCAACAGGAGTGGGTTCTTTTTGAGGTTGTGGTTGAACTGGAGCATTGACAGGGGTCGTAGGGACTGGTTGAACCGGGTTCAAAGCATGATATGGTCTTAGCTTACCAAGCGAAGTGTTCGCAGGGGTATCAATGTACCACATTGGGATCTCCAAATTCATATTAGGGAGGACCAACGAAGCCATGACAGACACAGAAAATATTCCAGAAGGAGGAAACAAGAAAGGTATCTTTCCTGCAAGGTAATGTTCCAGCAGAACAGCTCCTGGATGGTTGAGACCTGGAGGAATAGTTCCTGGTGGGAATAGACAAGAGGCACCCACAAAAGGAGGAGATCCTAGGGGTGTGGATTTGGATGGCTCGAATGAAATGGTAACCGTGGGGTACTGAGGAGCTAGTTGTGGATCAGATGTACCAGACTGCTTTTGATAATCCCATGACACTTGTAACATGTAAACACTCAAATAGCTAGGCTCATAGATAGGAGGGGGAGGACCAAGGAAAGAATCGAACAATGAGGAATCCTTGTAGAATCTGAGTGAAACACCGGCGAGAGATGTAGAAAACTTATTGTCAGATATCGACGGGATAATGGACTCAGGGGAGGTCAAGGATGATGGCTTGTAGTATGTCAACTGATCAATGGTGACATTCTTCCCTTCATGGAGGAATCACATCTTGCAGAAAACCGCAGACGCAATGGCTGACATGGTATAAGTGTAACTACAACCTAAATTAATGTTGTAATCTATAAGGCATCAATAACCTCGATGTATGCATGAACAGTCTTGCCTGCAAGAGTCACGAGACAATTTTGATATATGTCGAGTCTCTAAGAGGAGTCATCGTCCCAAGCACGCAAAGTGATGGTGGATGGGGACAGTTCATGTGACTTGAGTTGCTTCCAAATGGTAGCGGACATCATGCAGGTGGATGCACCTTCATCAATAATACATCGGGATATGATGGCATTACACACTCAGACTCGTATTTGGAAAGCAACAGATGGAGGTAATGGAGGATTTTCTGACGTATCAACAGGAAAGACAATCAAATGATCATCAGAAGGATATACTGCACCTAAAGTAGTTAGTAGAGCTTTCTTTTGAGATGGGAATGACTATAGCACCTCCAGCATCGACATGGTAGCAGGTGATTGTGCTAAGTCGTATACTATACTATATGTATGGGCAACTCAGTTAGAAGCCGCGTTACAGCGTAATGGTCCCTTTGGGATCTTAGGAATTGACTCAACTTTAGGTTGAGGGATCTGTAGCGAACCATTTGGTGTCGTAAGAGGCTCAGTAGATGCTTTGGTTTTGGACTCAGTGGTGGACGAAGTCGATGGCTTGTCATATTGATGCGACCGAGTTTTCAAGTTGACATTAGAGGTATTGACCTTGTCAGAATTCATCATGAAGATCTAGTAGTCACCAAGACCAAAAGGTTGGGGAAGGTGGGTTGCTTGACCTTGCTGAGGTTGGGAAGCAACAAATCCTTGTTGAGGGAAAGGATTTGTGAGCACGGTCGGTTGAGATGGTGCAGGATTTTGAGGCAGTTGTTGCATGGGCAGTTGACCTCTACAAGTTGCTTGGGCTTCCTGAATTTGGTGCATCTAGGGTAAGAGGGGACACTCATGAGTATAATGGCCATGTACACCACAACGTGCACAAGGCTTGTTCATGCGAATAGCCTTGGTCTGCTTGGGTTGGTCATCCAGTTACTGGTTGTTTGTGTTAAGCTAGTTCCCCTAGGGTTCATTAGGTTGATTACCTTGGTTACCCTTATTACCTTTCTCCTTATTATTTTTCTTCAAATTTTGGGGATTGGTCGCATCTATTTTGCAAACACTTGACCCTGAGGGGGCGGTGGCTATTGGGGCTGAGGATGCATGGGAGGCTGTGGTGCTAATGCCTGAGGGGCTAGAGCGCTTGGTGGTGCATAGCTATAAGATGTTGAAGGGGCAACGGTATGGTAGAAAGGTTGAGCACTAGCTAGCCCTAACATATGTTGATGTGTTTGGGTAAATGCATAAGAGGTGCTTTGTCCTAAATACACGTTACTGGCAAGAGGGGCATAAGTCTTGGAGGAACTAGTGCCCCCCCATGGATAGCCATAACTCTGTTGATTATATGGTGAAGGATGTGAAATAGCTCCAACGATACCATTGGTGGCGTGTGATACCCCCGATGCATTGGCACCACCAGGACGGGGGAGATCTGGTATAACGATATAGACATAACTGGATTGAGCATAAATCAAGTGATATCTCAGAGAAGTCTGGAGAGCCTCTTCCTCTGTCTGAGGAAAATGAGACGCGACATCTTTGGAAACAAGTGCTAAAAGAGTCCTAAGAAACAAATTGAGGTAGACACGATCTTCGAAGGGTGGAGCACGACATGTGCTCCTCCTTCTACGCCATTCCTGGACATGATCAGAAAGACAGGTGGCAAAGAACTGACAGAATGCGGTCAAGAGCTTTGTACCAGTGTCGTATCAGAGAGGTAATTGAAAATATGAAAGGAATGCTTTGGCAAGCACCACAAAAATAAAATGAGAGGCAGTGGGCTGGTCAACATACCACTTCACACCGTCTCTAGTGAGCGTGTGTTGGAACAACCAAAGATGAATGGAATCATTGGTGATGGAATTGGATGAACACAACATATGGAAGGAGCAGACATGATTGATGGGGTCCTCTCCAGAATTACCCTCAAACTTGGGAATGTCAGAGGGAAGCTTAGTCGGCATAGGTGTCCAACCAGCATCATGGTGTATAGGTCATTAATCAACTAGCTAAAATCTAGGAGGCTTAACCCATCCATGAAAGGTAGCATGGGAGCTGCCTGAATGGTTCTTGAGAAGGTTCCGCTAGATGTGACCACCGGGGTAGCACCGGAGCCAACACTAGGTTAGGTTTCTACACCTGCAGTGGGTCCTGACATGATGATGGTATACGATGAAGGAGGCTCGGAATCAGATCAACTAGAAGAGGAGTTGATATGGGGACTCGGGGGACTATGAACTCGAATCCTGCAAGGAGGAGTAATATCCCTAGCGAAAACTAGGAATGATGGCCTAAGAGTCTCCATGACAAATGCCTTGGTGGCACAATGTTTGGAAGACACAAGTGACACAAAAATGGTGAAGGGATATCAACAAGATGTTTTTGTCTCTATGTGGGGAGATAAATTAATTAATTAAGCCTTGGCTTGGCGGTGTAAACCAAGCACTCTTCGCTTAAGGTGTGCTTGTGCGTGAAAGTGTGTTTATTAATTAAGCTCAAATTGTGTTTGAAAAAAGAAAAAGATTGTTGAAATAAACTGAAATTAAAAATAGAAAATGAACAGCAAATCAACTTTATAAACCCCACCCAAACTAGGTTTGCAAACATTATGCTAGTTGGTGGAAAAATCAACTGAAAACACACAAAAAAGGCCAAGAGATCTAGGCGTCGATGTGACTGGGATCAAATGACACTATGTTGCTGGAAAGTGGTGCAGCAAAAGCAAAAAACCAAGGAAATTCATTGCGAAATGATAGAGGTATGGGTGTGAAGCCTAGGAAAAACAATGGGACCCTAAGGCATATGACCAAATAAGGTTTAAGATGAAACTTTGGATGGAAACAATCTATCTTTGAAGATCTGAAATAGGAAGGTGCAAATCTGGAAAATATGGTTGAAAGCTCTACAAAAACTCAGACTTCTTACTCAGCTAAACTCGTCCTATAAAGGTGGAAGTGTATTAGAAGCCCTAAAGGGGCTAAATTCCACTTTGATGAGTAAAACATAGTAGATCAAAGCCTAAGTGGGGTAATATAGTGGTCAACCAACCTAGCAAATAGCTCTCGCAAAACCCAGAAATAGATTAAAAAAATCCCATAAACCCTAAAAAATACAGATACTGACCTGTTTAAGGGGAGATCGCACTTTTTGGAACAGAAAGTTTGCTCTGGACCTCCAAATCGCACTTTGGGGGCATAAAAGTGTGATTTCTACTCCTTGATTCTCAGTTAGTAAGTCTCAGAAAAATTTGGTCTCTGTCGTGGTTGGTTCCTGTGACCTATGGAAAAGGCCAGAAAACTTGCAGAAGTTGGAAATTTGACTGATCTAGGGTTAGAATGCTATTAAACAACATTAAGGAAAAGAAAAACCCTAAGTTGAAAACTGAAGGTCACCCAGGTTTTTGGATCAGAATTAAAAACGCAGTGGAGTCGCCAATTTGTTAGCGACAATCAGAATATCCCCAACAGAGTCGCCAATTTCTTATTGTGTAGAATTCTTCTTGAATGTGTACGAAAAGAAACTACTTTAGGTTGTGGATGACAAACAACCCTAACAATGAAAATGGTTGTTAAAAAGTGTGGATTTGCAGCAAGTGATAGAAACAAAACCTTCCAAAGCCCTGATCTATGCAACAGAACTAATTAAACAACATAATGAAATAAGTGCAAATAACTCCAATAATCCAATGGAAACCAGATATATAAAGAATATATTTTATTAAACAACACCTCTGAAGGGAACAAATAATGTTATCAATCCCCCTCTATGGGATGGGTTCTTGGCTATCCTCAATGTCTTCAGCTTTTGTAGAGTCTCTCTCCTCTATAATGTGTAAAACCCAGCAAACAAAATGTTTGAGCTCAATGAGAATTCAATTGGAAAATAAAATGGTGAGCGACAGTGATAATAATTAGAGTTGCAATAGTGAGTGCAACAATGAAAATAATCAAAAGTGAAGAATGAATGGAAGACCATTCTATTTATAACAAAATATTAGGTTATTCTCGAATAATGAGCAATAATAAAATATTACTAACTCCATTCTAGAATTAACCATTTGGAATATTTTATTATATCTGGTTTGGAAGGAAAAAATATTTAAACTTTTATTTATAAATAATAAATAAATAAATGATTTATTTATCATCTCAAGAAATATGGTTAAGGAATAATAAACAAATAATGATTTATTTAATTATTCCTAAGGGATTTAGTCAAACTTGACAAGGAATAATAACTAATTAGTGATTAATTAATTATTCCTAGATAAAAATAAGATAATTAATGATTTATCTATTTATTTCTCATAATTGGGTCAAATGTGACAAGGAATATTAATTAAACAATGATTTAATTAATTATTCCTAGAAGATAATTAAATAAATAGTGATTTATTTAATTATTCTTCATGGGTTTGATTATAAATGACAACAAATGTGGTTTATTAAGCAATTTCTCACTGTGAAAGCAATTTTACTATGGTAAAATTGGCCCTACATGGTGTACTTTGATCCATCTAGTACATTTTGGCTAGATGATCAATTTTTTGTGATAACACAACATATAACAACTAACATACCATAGTATTGAGGGAATTTAGATGCTTTGTCACTGAGTCTCTATCATTCATCCTCAGGTTATACAACTTTTTTCATAGGAACATTTTGTTCACCAAAGCCTTAGATTGATACAAATTCCCTAACTTGTTGTCGTAGCTTCCCCTAATACATTCAATAATACTAAATCTAAGAAACACAATCGTATTGTTCTCTTTGCCTTCTAATATAACTTTGCCTAGTCTTCTACCGACATTCCTATTGGTGGCATACCTAGATCTAAAATAATCCACTGGTTGTTGTCCACTAATAAATCCTCCATATTGAGCTTCCACAACTCAAAACTTTGTCCATTGAATTTCTCGATCTCTATCTTTCCATTGTTCGCCATCTCCTTTCACCACAAGAATCAATCCCACAAATATCCCATCGTACCAAAGTCTCCATAGGCCTAAGAAAAACCCCTCAACTGTAAAGGCGTCGCCTTGAAGTTGAAACAACTCTAATATGAGAAGTAGGTTTTAACTCTATATAGAAATTACCTACAAACAAATTCTTAAAATAGAAAAATATACAATGGCGAGAACATAAAGTATGCACAAATATTTTCTCCTAGAACCCAAACCGGGAAAACCAAATTCATTTTTTTCATTATTTTCTTTCAATGTTATAATACATTATATACATTATGAAGCATTCATAAACCTAAATCCATTAAGCCTGGATTAGAACATAACCATAGTTCCATTGACCGGATGTACAAAATACCATGGAAAAAACAATCATGCTCAAAAACATGTGCAAAAACCATGTGCAAAACCATGGGTAGGTATGCTTACCATCCTTGGGTCTGCCCCCCCTCCTTGGGTCTGCATAAAAAAAAAATCCCGAGGCGTTGCCCCGAACCCTATGCAGGGAGGCTACCACCCCCTTGCAAACCCCTCGACAGGGGGTTCTACACCTAGCACAATGTAACAACGTATATGACTAGTCATGAATAAATTATAACACACACCCAACACCTAGTTTATATGAAAAAACATTGAATGGATAACAACCACAAATTAAATCCAATCCAAAAAGCATGTCATTGAAACAAGAAAGGAGTTATTTACAATGTTTCCATCTAATTGTGGACAACATATCCATTATAATAATAATAAAATAAATTAAGATATTATTACATCAATCTAAAAATTTAACCCATTTTAGGACAAATATTAGGGGCAAATATTCATAATATACATAATATACATCTCATACAGACATAAAATCAACATAAAAATATAACATTGTTATAAAATAGTGAAATACTTACATCATTAAATAAATATTGTTAAAAAATTACAATGTATAGTACCAAATCTACAGCAAATAATATTCACTAACTCAATGATATTTCTTCACTAATTTGTTTCACCTTTTACTTTTATTCCATATTTTTGTCCCACTACTATCACTTTGAAGCTAAGACACCAGGTTTAGTGAACAAAATTAATTAATGAAATTTAAAGTTTGTTGATTTTTGTTAGTGGGTGGATTTATTCGATGAGGTTTGTAAATCTCAAGTTGAACAAATACAAACACTAATCATTTTGAAAATTATCTAAAATTCTACTGAAATTTGTTTTAAGTTCATTATGAAACAAAAATTCAAAGAAATCTTTAATAAAAAAAATAAAAACAATAAAACCCTAAAAACTAAAAACTACTTGCTTAAAAAAAAAAATCAACTTGCTTACACTAACGGAATGTTGTCTCTTAATGTCAAACTTGACAACAAGAGAGAGACCAATATGAGCAAGTCAGATTTGGGAGGATGTTGAGAGTCATGTTGTTAATTTACATAGAACAAGACTTTGTTTTTTAATAATAATTTTCATTTCTATTTGTTTATCTTTATCTTATATTAATTTTTTATTTATATCACACACATAAATTATATAAATTTATATATTTATAAATAATTATAATAGAAATGTAACATTTCAATAAAATATAAAAGTTAAATATAAAAAGAAAAATATATAAATTAAAAATTATTTTAATCTTTTAATTTTATTGTCATTTATTATTTTTGAATATTATTGTCATTCATTATTTTTTAATATGTGTGTGTGTGTGTGTTAATTTTCTATTTATACCATGTGCACTTAAGTTATATAAGTCCAGGGGGGTTCAGGTATGGTGGTGGAAACTGTTATGGAAACTGAAATGCCCTGCAAAGTCAAGACTATTCTTCTGGTGCCTACTCAAAAACAAGGTGCCAACATGGGACAATCTTCAAAAAAGGAATAAACATGGCCCTAGATGGTGTATGTTATGCAAAAACGCAGAAGAAATAGTAAATCATCTTTTCTTAAGTTTCCCTTTCACCTTAAAAGTATGGGAAGCCTCTCTGAGGCTTATGGGACTCAGATTGAACTAGAGAGGTTTAAACATTGAAGAAGCCTGGAAAAATTGGTGGAATTCAGTGCAAGATGAGAATTTAAGGAATGTACCACCAATAATCATCTGGGGTATATGGTTGGAAAGAAACAAAGGCATTTTTCGTGACATTCCTTTGGCTCCCTCCCTCATTCCTATTGAAATTACTGCAATTTTCTCTTTACTTCCAATATCTTTATCGACCCCAACTCCTCGAAACATCAGAGAGGAACAAATTAACCCACAGATCCCATGGGCATCTTCCAATGCAAAGAATAGACGTGGGCTGGTCTGATTATATACTTCAATAGTCACTTAAATTTAAAAGCATCAATAGGCCTTGGAACTGGAACAAACAATTATGCAGAACTCCTCTCACTAAAATTATTACTATGTTGGGTTTGGTAAATTGGAATTGATACAGTGCAAGTCTTTAGAGATTATTTAAATGTCATAAATTTGTTTAATGCAGTACATATATGTCAAAATCATACTTTGATTCCGATCATTGAAGAAATTTTAAATATAAAACAAGTTTTTGATTTCATCTTTGTTTGCCACATATACAGGGAATGGAACTCAAAGGCAAGTATCCTATCTAAATAGGGTCTTCAATATGATATAGGTAGATGGCATATTATAGAGACCATAGAAGGGAGGATCCAAGATTCAAATCAGCTGCCTAGTATCATCTGACGACCTTCTTGCTTCTCTATTTAGGCAGCGGTTTTAGCCCAGTTTTTCTGATACAGTCTTATCGGTTTTATGCTTACAATTTTTATTGTCATTCTAATACTGTATAGCTATGTCTCAAATTTTGTGATACAAATTTTAAATTATTTATTTGAACTAAACTATATGCGGGTTATTTTCTCTAGATTATGGAGAGGCCCGGTTTTATTTTTTTACTTATCTTGAGTACTGCAATTCCTTTTGGTTTTATCATAGACTACTTAGTTTCTCTTTGTGTCTTTTGAGGACACACAGATTCAATAATGCTTTACATGTCTACAGAAGTAACCTTTTATTGTCTTAATAAAAATTTTGATTTTTCTCCTGGAAAAAAATAAAAATCAATAAAATATAAAATTAATATATAAAAGAAACATATGTAAAGTGAAAATTAAATTCCCGGATGCGGGTGTCTGACTGTGGTACAGGTACGTGGGTAGCTGTTTGGGTGGGCACGTGGTTGATCTCCACCGCCACTCGGCCTCTCACAGTACCGGTCATAACTTCCCCTGCGCTCAAGTTTATTGCTGCTTTAATGCAACCTGTACCTTCTCTTCCACCGGTTTATTTTCTGCTCATGGCGCTCTCAACTTGCCACATTCATGTTTCTCCTCTACGCTTCAGTCCCTCCTCTGCAGCTGTAGTGGTTTTCTCTCGAACCTTCCCATGAATACACTGGGCTCTGGTTCGTTGGGTGAATTTCTGGCTATGCCTGCAAGCTTCTCATTGTCTCACCTGCAATTTTTCTAGACACTCGTCCGTTGCTCTCCCTTTTGCCCTTCTGAGTGCTGAAGCCAAGCTTGTCCTCATCCCTTTCCACCTCCATAGTTCATCAAGCCGCCCAGATCACCTGTTCCTCCAGCTATGCCGAAACTTCGCCAGAGGATGAGCTGCAGAAGAGGCAACTCCCGGGGGCAAATGGGCCGCCAGGCCTCCTCTTCCACGACGAACTCCTCAACTTTTTGCTCAGACTTCCGCATCAGGGAAAATTTTAAGAACCCCCCCTAAAATTATAAATATAATAAATGGGCGAATCTCCATGGTATATAGGAAAAATGGAAGGCGATTTTATCAATAATATAATATGTATATATAATTTTTTGGCGAATCTCTCACCAGGCATGGCGAATATTTTACTCAATTATAAAATCTTGTAAGATCTTGGCGAATCTTTCACTAAATAATAAAACTTTGTAAAGTCCTAGTGAATCTTAGCATAGGCTACATGCTGGTTAATTCCCCCATTTAAATAGGCTACATTCCAGGTGAATACCATGGGTCAATACCATGTGCCATTTTGGTGAATACCATGGGTCAATACCATGTGCCATTTTTATTTTTATTAATTCTAATATTAGGTTTAATAATGTTTTTTTGCATGGTATTAATAACAATCTAGTCCATGGTATTTGTCCCATAGTATTTTGGCCATAGGTTTCACCTAAATATAACCCATTTTTTGAGTGTTCGTAAATATAAGGTGACTTATGGAGTAAATATAAAAAAATGTTTTATTTGTTTACCATACCTCTCGTTTATTTATATTTTTTTTAATTTACCATACCTCTTTTACAAATATGGTATTTGGCCCATAGGATTCACTTAAATAAAACCTCTTTCTTGAGCCTTCATAAATAGAACGAGGGTTATGGACTAAATATAAAAAGAGGTTTTATTTATTTACGATACGTCTAGTTTATTTATATTTTTATTTATTTACCAAACCGTTTGAGTAAGTATAAAAAGACGTTTTATTTATTTACCATACCTCCACTTTACTTATATTTTTATTTGTTTACACCGTTACATGTATATAAGGTGACTTATGGAGTAAATATAAAAAATGTTTTATTTATTTACCATACCTCTCATTTATTTATATTTTTATTAATTTACCATACCTCTTTTATAAATATGGTATTTGGCCCATAGGATTCACTTAAATAAAACCTATTCTTGAAAATGGGCAAATGGATTCACTTAAATAAAACCTATTCTTGAAAATGGGCGAATGGAAGGTTGTAAATCCTAATTTCAAGGGCTAAATTTAACTTTTTTACCCTCTCCCTTAAAATAAGGTGGGCTATTTGAAGTGATTTGTAAAAATGTACTATGATACAAAATATTCGCCCACTAAAAATTTAAAACCCCTTAATTTCGCCAAAGGGCGAACATTCGCCCCTAAAATTATCCTTGTTCCGCATGGACCGGTATCTGGCTACTCGGAGTGGACGGGGTAGGGGCAGAGGCCTACAAAATATGGCAGCGAGCTCCCTTAATTCTTCGACTAACACCGCTCGCCTGCAATTCCCCTGCAGTCATGGTACTTTCTCCTTTATGGCCATGGTCACCATAGAGCTTAGCGAGCTCAATCCAGGTCAGGAAGCAGGTTCCCTTGGAGCGACTACGAAAAGGCTGGTGGAAGACAGACATGGTTCCATCCAGATGAACTTCGAACCGAGCAAGGCTTCAGGCTCAGGCAAAAGCAAGGCTTCCCAAATCATGAAGGAGCAGGCGGGCTCCTCTGAGGACGACGATGATTACAAGTATGGATGCTGCATCATCGAAGAGCCGCCCGATCCCTCTCATGATGTTTAAACAGGTTGTTGCTTTTTGGTTTTTTGGGAATTTAGTAAGCTCGATAATGTTCACTTATCAGCCTCCTTACTATCATGATAAGTGCTCTAGCTCAAATCGCCAATTTCTCCTGCGAAAGGGGCACTCTGCTAGCCTTCAGTTTCCAGTCTCGATTGCAGTCACAACTACTTCTGATGTTCGTATTCAGCTTTGGGCTTCAGGCAATGTCTCTCGGTTCCATCTATATGGTCTAGTTTTCCTGTTCTAGTTGCCGTATGGCCCGTGCTTAAATCTCAGTTCCATGTACAACAATGGGGGTTTTTTGTTTTTTTGCTTTAGTCATGGTCAGGTTCTTTGTAGTTCTTCCGGGCAATATTCAGCTGGGCCTTTTTGCAAATTGATCTGCTATGCTTGTAAACATGCCACATCTTCAGGCTAGCTTTTACGAGGCCATGGCCTCGGTGTAAAATTATTTTATATTAATATAGAAGTAGACATATTCAGATAAAAAAAAGAAGTGAAAATTAAATAAATTATATAACAAACCTTTTACATATTTAATAATTCATCAGTTTCCAATATTCGACCAAACCAAAAAAGATTATGCCTTCTACTACTCCTTCCTATCCTAATCTTGAATTGACTATACTTGAAATTCTTCCAGAAACAACTAAAACTAGAACATATCTGCAATACACATTCTATGAAAACAAAGGGAAAAATTTACTAGGCGGTTGGGCATAGCCCATCTTCAGCATCCTTTGAAGTTGCTTCCATGCCTTCTTGGAGAATTGGTTCGTTGAGTGGTGGAGTGCCCATTTCTGTGCAATTTTCTAGCTCCACATTCACCCATGTTGAACCAATTTGTACAACAGCTTCAATTTTCTTCAAATGGCGATCTTGCATTTCCACTTTTGCTTGCAACCTATCCAACTTGGTCTATAAGAGATTGATTTTTTCATTTACAAGGAGGGACTAGGCATGGTTTCCATTGGCTATCATTTCCCCTTGTATATTCACTATAAATAAAATGTGCTCCATAGTAGATGACAAATAGTCCATTTGCGCCACTATATATGCATTTTCCTACACCACAATGTTTTGAGATGCATCGTCCATATTAAATGCCAACTTTTGTTGCAATGAAGCTCCAAACATTAGCAAACCATATATGAACCACAATCCCAAGGAGAAGGGCTCAACGTATCTCAAGAATTATTTCACCAGCAAGATCCTTTTCTAGCCCATTCTACTTCCTCTTTCAAGCCTTCATCAAATTGCCCCCCTCATTATTATTATCATCCATCAGTGATTGGCCTACACAATCGCAATGGATGTTTAAGGCTACCTCCATCACTATTATGTAACATAAGTGTGCCAAGCTCAAGTTCTCAATTAAGACCCATATCCATCATCCCTTCACGCAATTACGAGGGATACTTCCAAGCCACCATTTGTCCACACTCTTGGGAATATCAAACTACCTCAGCCAAGTGAGAGATAAATTTCTTTTACTTGTCATAAAATTTAACTTCCAAACATATGATGCCTTCCAATGTCCTACCATCCTAGATTTATCTCTATCAGTGCTTCGACGGGGTTTCATAATAGCCTTACCTCTCTCCCTTGTGCTTATAACACGCTCTTCTCTAGGAATATTTTTATTTCTTTCTTTATTCATGGCAAAGTTTTGTATAGACATTCTTCATTATTATGAAAGATCATTCCTTGTTCCAAAGGGGTTACTTTATCTGTTAGGGAGTCTTCTTTAGAATTAAGATGTTACTTTACATGGAAGAGCTAGATGGATTCGAACTTTCCCAATTGTATGTGGATTCTTTGCAAAATGGGGATTTGATCACCGGCTAGATTGTCTTTTAATTTAAGCACTTATATGACAATCATTGTGTCCAAAAAGATCAAAATATGTTTAATATTATTTAGTAATGCCATTTCCAAGCCTTTCCACAAGGCCAAGAATTTTGCGTGGTTATTTGTGGTCATCCCCAAACCCCAAGTGTATTGAATCTCAATTTCTTCATCAGGGTGGTAGATTACCCCTACTTCTCTTGCCTTCCCCAAAAAACATATATATATTAAAGAAATATTTTAATCTTTAAATTGTATTGTTATTTATCATTTTTCTATATATTTATGTGTTAATTTTTTATTTATACCATAGACACTTAAATTATATAAATTTATATATTTATAAAGAATTATAATAGAAGTATAATATTTCAATAAAATATAAAAGTTAAATATATAAAGAAAACATTAAAAGAAAACTTTAGTCTTTATATTTTATATATATATATATATAGTTATTATGCTAAGAGATTATTTATAGCTTATAATAAGGGTAGATGTGTACGCATAAATGTTTGTAAAATTTAACATTTAACATAAACAAATTTAATGTAATGTCGGCCCTAATTAAAAATTTAGTAATTAATGTAATGTCAACCCTAACAAAATATAATTATGTATAAATAAAATATAAAAACCAATTGAACACATCTCACTTTGACATTTTTTAGTCTGGGTTAAAAAGGGAGTTCAGAGTAGAAGTTTAAATTGGGCTTAAGGATTTGGAGTGAAATTTTGAAAATGGTGCAATTTTATTGAGCAAAACTCAAGTAACCTAATACTTATATATGAGCATAAAATATATTTGGGCTCCACGCAATTAGGGTTTTCTATTGAGATTTTGGCACATGCGAAGGTTGTTATCTTGCAAACATTATGGATCTCGAAGCTTCTGACGTATTTATTTTGTTTAGGTGCTAAATACAAATATTGTGAGGATATTTCAATAAGACAATTAATATTTACCCTTTTTAACATATATGGGATCATTTTAACAATTTTTTACCTAATTTACCTACAAGATGTATTTTACCTTTCCTAAACTCGGTTCAGTTCCTCATGTAATTAGGATTATGTAATTTTTATATTAAAATTGGCATTTTTGTGCTTAGGGATCTGTAATATTGAATGTTATGAAAATAGATGTCCTTCCTATGGTATGTTTGTGAGGCATTAAGATACATATTTTGAATACGATTTTTTTAAATTACATTTTTCTATTTTTTGAGGATTACCTCGATCATAATTATGTTTATCCATACTTTGCACCACTTTAAATGTATGATTCCAATCATCAAAATTCCCATATAGTATAATAGTATTGGACCCTATGATGTACACTTAGTAAATACTACATTAGATTCCTGATTTCACTACTAGAGTTCCCTTTGGATGTATCAATCATTGTGTCAGTTTTGTTGTTTGTTAAACCTGTCAACTGATGAGTTGATTGAATTCTATACGCTTGAAAATTTCATTGTCTTAATTACATCTGACATACATATGACAAACTCAACTAAAGACAACAAGCTAGAAATTGAAGATCATCTGATGCTACAAGATTACAAAGATGTATTTCTCAAGGAGATATTGTGACTACCTCCCAAGAAAGATATTGACTTTTCAGTGAAACTTACACTCTGAGTAGTATGTTTCCAAGGAAGCTTATAGAATGAGCACACATGGGTTGGTGGAATTGAAGATACAGTTAAAGGAAATTTTGGATAATGGATACATTCGGCCTAGTATGTCTCCATGAAAAGCACCAACATTATTTGTTAAAAAGAAAGATAGTAACCTTAGATTATGTATTTAATATCAACAACTAAATAATATGAACATCAAGAACAAGTGTCCCTTGCCTTGAATTGTGACCTCTTTGATCCAGGGGAGCCACAATATTTTCAAAGATATAGTTGAGGTTTCGATATCATTAATTTAGGATCAAATATGAGGATATCTATAAAATGACATTTAAGACTAAGTATGGGAACTATGAGTTTGGTGTGGTACTATTTGGATTAACAAATTCACAAGCTACCTTTATGTGCCTAATGAACAATATCCTCAACAAGTATTTCGATACGTTTGTAGTGGTAATTATTGATGACATCTTACTATATTCAAGGAACATGAAGAACATCTCAATATGGTATTGCAAGTGTGAAGGGGGCACCAAATGTATGCTAAGTCTATTAAATGTGATTTCTTTCAATTATAAGTGTGTTATTTAGGTCATGTCAGTTCAGAAGAAGTAGTGGTAGTAGACCTTGAGAATATCAAGGAAATTATAGAATGGTCTATCCCTTGAAATGTATCAGAGGTAAGATCCTTTATGTAATTGGAAGGATACTCGAGAAGGTTTATTCAAGGATTTTCAAATATTGGCCATCCAAATATCTCACTGTAAAAGAAAGGAATAAAATTAAATTATAAATCATAGTGCACAACAAATTTTAAACAATTGAAGTACCTCTCAACAAATGCCCCCATCCTATTAAAGATCCAGAAAAGGACTGAAAAGTTTACACATATGCTTGCAAGGAAGGATTTGGTGGATTTATCATACAATAGGGACATATTATCAGTTGCCAATCCATAAATTACATGAGCAAAAAAATTACTATGTAACACATGATTTAGAGCTTGTAGCCATTGTGCATACTTTAAAAATGTGGAGGCACTATTTGTTTATGAGAAAGTTCATATTAATGATAGATCATAATGGGTTGAGGTACTTCTTTGATCAACCTCGATTGAATGCCAAGGAAGATAGGTGGATGGGTCTTATTAGTGACTTTGACTTTGAGATCTGGCACATTAATTAGAGAGGAAAAATAAGTAGAAGATGCACTCAGCCGAAGCATGTATATATATGTGAGAGATCTAAAGGAAAAAATTAGAGATTCCTTACAATGTGATGAACACTTCAAGTATGTAAAGGGATTCTTGGAGCAAGAGCCCAAGGGGCCAAAGTGTGAAGGATATTAGCTATATAAGGTAGCTTACTGATGTATAAGGGAAAATTTTACATACAAAATTCAGTAGACTTGAAGAGGTTCAAAATGGATGAACTCCATAAGATTCCTTATTCTAGCTACCCATGTTATAAAAATATGATGACAACCACAAGAAAGTTATATGATTGGGTTAGAATGAAGAAAGAAATTGTTGAATACATTCCTTAATGTTTGGAATGTCAACAGGCTAAAGTTGAACATAAGCATCCAACATGGTTGTTATGTTAAGCCCAATGTTAACCCAAAAAACCCTTATTAAGACTTAGATATGAAGTGATTACATTTCTATTTTTATATTGTTATGTAGGCTAGAACCCCTCAGGGTCCCATTTTATATGATTGTAGTCATTATAAAATGAGGTTTCCCCCTCGAAGAGGATTGTAATTATTGGTTTATCATCAATTTTAAGGTGCAAGGATCATAATATTTATTGTCAAAACTCGTGGTATTAGGGTTTTGCTGCTTCAAATAGGTCATCGTGGATTTTTTTTCTATAGCTCCTTTTTTGGGGAAGTTTTAGATGGTGAAACTTAGAGAATATTGAGAAGGCATCTCAAGAAATATTTGGTTCAATTTTTAGATATTGGCTCACTATATTTTTGGAGATATGTTCCAAGTTAGGGTTTCTAAATGCTCTAGAAATATGTCTCAAACATGGTAGTTCAAAATTCTCACTATAACATTTTTTTAAGTTTCAAGCCATGAAACTTAGACCACATTGAGAAGAAATATTAATGAACATTTTGTTCAAATATCAGATCTTGGTTAGATATATTTTTCAATATATGCTCTAAGAAAGTCCATGTTCCTGTATGCTCCTGAAATCAGTTTCAGACAGCTCAGTTTGGCATTTTTGCAATAATTTTTTTTGTGATGTTTCAGATAGTGAAACTTAGACCATATTAAGAAGAAATCATCCAAAATTTCTAGTTCAAGTTTTGGAATTTGGCTCAATATACTTTCAAAGTTATACCCTATAGAAGTTACGATTTGTGAGCAGTCCTATTATACATTTTAAACATGTTAGTGTGGTACTTTTGTTATATATTCTAGTTTGAGATTTTGTAGACTGTGAAATCTTTGGGTATTTTATGAGACATATATAAGTACGTAAGGCACAAATTTCATAATTATATTTGAATAATTTGGTATGTGCACACTATACAAGCTTGTTCATGGGAAGAGGCCAAAAAAATAAGTTTTGGGAAAGTTACCATAACTTTCACTTGACACATCAAATTTATTTCACACCTGTGGAATTACAGAAAAGACATATTAGAGTATTATAGAAAAAAATTAGACCCAGAGGGGCTCAAATCTAATAGATATATCAATAAAACTTGAGCCATTCTTATATCGTCTAAATTAAGGTACACAACTTACTAGTGACTTAACTATTGATTAGAAAATCCTTTTTTTCTATGACTGAAAGTTGTAATAAAAATGAGTGCTATTTTTATTTTCCAACATGCCTCCAAGGAAAGATACAATACCAATTAAATATATTTAAATCTCATCCTTTACTCGTGGAGAAAGTGAATACTAAAAATATAGGTTATCTCAATTAGAGAAGAAAGTTAATGAAATGGAAGGTAGTATGTTGAAAATGGTGGATTTCTCATGTTTTCAAGAAAAGCTTAAAAGAGAAATGGAAAAGAAGATGAATGAAAATAAGGAAGGAATAGAAAATAATATGTATGAAAATAAGGAAGAAACATAAACGAATATGAATGAAAATAAGGAAGAAACAGAACAGAATATGGAAGAAATACAAAAATACATGATTGCCATGGAAAATATTTTATTAGAGAGGCTTCTTAAAAGGTGTGTGGAGATCCAAGAAAATCATGAACATATGGGGGAGTATGTTATCACAATTGGGTAGCACAAATTTTAATTACAGAACCATAATCATGAATTTTCAATCCAAGATCCACATCATCAAGGCTTTAAGTCAGCACCAAGGAACCACTACATTTTGAAGATCAATATGAGGAAATTTGATGGTAATGATCCTATAACATGGATATTTTAGGATGGAACAATAATTTGATCTACACCAAGTGGAATCCTCACAAAAGGTAAATATTGCGTCAATGTTTTTATAACAAGACCAACATGTATGGATCAATGGCTTTGTGAAAGAATTGATAGCACATTATGGATATATTAAGAACAACACATTATTTTGTAAAATGGTAAATCTTCAAAAAAAAAGGTCTAGTTACAAAGAAAAATCAACAATTCAAAAGGTTGAGTCTCAAAGTAAAGAATATTTTAGAGGATAATTTGTTAGACATATTTATGGGAACTTTAAAGGAAATAACTTACTTAGACTCATCTATGAAAAAGAAATATTGGCCATACTATAGGTAGTTAAGAAATGGCATCCATACCTAATAGGAGGACACTTCAAAGTAAAAATAGATCATGATAGTATGAAGTACTTCTTAGAGCAAATACTATCTTCAAAAGAGCAACAAAAACAGCTCACAAAGATGTTGGGTTATGACTTTGAAATTATCTACCAAAAGGGAAAACAAAATATTGTAGCAGATGCACTCTTAATGAAAGAGGAAGACACAAATGGTTTACTATGTGATATTTTCATTCCACAATCTAACTGGTGGGAAGAAGCAAGGATAAAATGGCAACAATATGATAATATATGCAAGATCATTCAACAACTAGAGGAGGACCATAATGTAGTAGAAAAAATTACATGGAAAAAATAATTTGTTATGGTATCAAGATGGTTTATACTTATGTAATAATTCTCAAATCAAATAGAAGATCCTTTTAGAATTACACACTTCTATTTTAGGAACAAATTCAAGGTTCTCGAAGACATACCATAGGATCAAGAAATATATTTTTTGGGAAGGTCTTAAAGCATATATGCAAAAGTTTTTGGTGGAATGTGTGGTATGCCAACAAAATAAAGGAGAGACTATCGAGAAACTAGGGCTCCTTCAACCATTAACCATACCAAGCCAATGTTGGGAGGAAGTTTCAATGGATTTTATTACAAGTTTATCCAAACCTGGAGGAAAGAGTGTCATTATGATAGTGGTCGATCGAATGACAAAGTATGTTGAATGTTTCTCTCTTTCTCATCCTTTTAAAGCAAGTATTGTAGCATAATTATTCATGGAAACAATAAAAAATCTATATGGAATACCAAATATTATTGTAAGTGATAAAGTCCAATTTTCACTGAAAATATTTGGACTAAATTATTTTCTTGTTGTGGGACTCAATTGGCTCACAACTCATCTTACCATCCTCAATATGAATGGGAAACTATGATTGTGAATAAATGTTTAGAAGGATATCTACATTGATTTTCATATGACAAACAAACACAATGGGTCAAATGGTTTCCCTTGGTAGAATGGTGTTACAACACATCCTTCCATACTTCATAAAAAATGTCACCATTTATAGCACTTTATGTATATCATCATCCATCCATCAAATCACCCTTGAAAGGGACTATAAATGCTCAAGTAGTATAGGACCACATACAACACCAACAAGAGGTTTTCAAACTATTAAAGGACAACTTGGTTATGGAACAAAATAGGATGAAAAAATAAGCATATTGACATCGTAGTGAAGGGGAATTTGAAGTGGGGGATTTGATACTTGTGAGACTATAACCATATAAAGAGATGTTCCTCTAGCAACAAAAGAAGGACAATAAATTATCTCTAAGGTATTATGACAATAAATTAGCTCTAAGGTTGCAGAGAATTGGAAGTATGGATTCCAAATTGGATTTTCCTCCATCTTCACGTGTACATCCACTCTTCCATGCTTCTTGATTAAAGAAGGTAATCAATGACAAGATCCTAGTCAAAATTATTCTATCATAAATTAATGAAGAAGGGAAAATAATATAAAAAGTAGAAATAATTTTGGAAACAAGGACTAAGAAGTTGAGAAATCGAGTCAAGCACCTCATCAAATGGAAGAAGCTAATAGTGGAAGACGCTACATGGGAAGATGAGTTGTTCATGTAGAAACACTCAAAGATAGTCATGTGTTGAGGACAACAATTCTTTGAAGGAGAGGGGTATGTTAATCCCCTTATTAAGCCCCATATATTGAGTGAATACATTTATGTTGTTATATTGTTATGTAGGCTAGAACCCCTCATGGTTCCATTTTATTATAATTGCACCCTTTGTCTCCTATATATACACTAAGGAGACCTAGTTTTAGGATCACAAAATATTGTCTTGTACTTTGTATTCATTGTAAAAGGAGGTTTCCCCTAGAAGAAGATTGTAATTATCTATTTCTTATCATTTTTAAGGCACAAGGATCATAACATGCTATAGCTAAAACAAAATCCAAAATATAAGTGGGAAGTTGTATCTATGGACTTCATTGATAATCTACAAAGGACTACAAAGAAACATGATGCAATCATGGTAGTGGTGGAAATTTTTAGCAATACAAATCAATTTATCTCTATCCACTTATAAAGTAATCAATATCACTAATATTTCTATAAAATAAATTTCTAGATTCGATGGCATGCCCAAGAAAATCATATATTATTAGGATGAAAATTTACTTCAATTTTTGGAAATATTTGTTTGTTGGTTTTGGGACACCATTGGCAGTTAGTACAACCTACTATCCTTAGATAGATGGAAAAATAAAGAGAGTAAATAGAGTGTTGCATGATATTTTAATGATGTATGTTATGCATAAGCCCAAGAAGTGGGAAGAATACTT
This sequence comes from Pinus tabuliformis, assembly GCA_031772625.1. Classification (NCBI taxonomy): domain Eukaryota; kingdom Viridiplantae; phylum Streptophyta; class Pinopsida; order Pinales; family Pinaceae; genus Pinus; species Pinus tabuliformis. The sequence continues at coordinate 241,087,200 of CM062809.1, forward strand.
ACCTCTAGTAGAGTTTTCCTATAACAATAACTGCCACGAATCACTAAAAATGAATCCCTTTGAAGCACTATGTGGAAAAGAATGCAATATTTGAACCATTGGGGATAATCCAACGGATCATATCACACTTGGACTAGACATGTTAAAATAAATGGAATATAAAGTGTCAAGATCAAGAAAAATATGAAAGTGGCATAAGGTAGACTTAAAAGCTATTCATATTATAACAAAACTCACAAGGAATTTGAGGTAAGAGAGCATGTGTTTCTTAGGACCAAACCTAAGAAAAGTTATTTAAGAATGGGCTTATGTACCAAGGTGGCACCAAATTATTATGGGCCCTTTGAGATACTAGAGATAACGGGGCCATTAGCATATAGGTTTTCCCTACCTCCTACCATAAAATACATGATGTATTCCATGTATATTTGCTTAAGAAATGTGTGCATGATGCCAATCATATTATTGATTGGACTATAATTTAGGTGGAACCCAAAGGAGAGTTTTAGCCAAAGTCTTAGTGCATACTCAATAAGAGGGAGACTCTAATTCAAAACCAAGCTATCAAGCAAGTTAAGGTGCAACAGAAAAACTTTGGCATAGATAAGGCAACATGGAAATTGGAGGATGCCATGAAATTGGCATATCCATTTTTGTTTGTCATACATAGCTTATACTATGAATAGTAGAACACTAAGGATGATGTTCCTTTAGGGGAGAGGGGATTGTAACACTCCTTTTTCAACCCCAAGTTTTGCAATATATAAATGAGATTTATAATGTTGGAATGGCTAACGTGGGTATTTCGATAGACTTCATTTGATGTAAATGTTTTTTTCACTTAATATATTGCTAAATCTTAAGAAGAGTATAATTAACATGGATCTTGTTGCATGGGGAGAAAGTTGTAAGGGGGATTTGGGAAGTTTCCTCTCTCACATGAATTAAATTATCTAATTTATGATTTGTTATTTGAACCACCTAACTACCAACAATTATGGGAATAAATGAGAGTGGCACTAAGCTACTCTAGGAGTATAAACTAAGTACCCATTCTAGAGACTCCACTTTGTTCAGGATTGTATGGTACTATCAGCTCCCTCTTAATCCTGGACTCCGTAAAAAATTCTATAATCTCTTTGGATGTATATTCTCCTCCATTATCAGATCTCAATACCTTGATTCTTATTTTTGTAAGGTTCTCCACTTCAGCCTTGAATTCTTGAAATTTTGTAAATACTTCATCCTTGGTTTTCATTAAGTAAACCCATGTTTTTCTTAAAAGATCATCTATGAATGTGACATAGTATAGATGGCCTCCAAGATATTTTGGAGTCATAGGGCCAAACACATCAGAGTGAATGAGATCTAAGATTTCTTTCAACTGCAAAGCACTTCTTCCAAATGGTCTCTTGGTATCCTTTCCTAATGCACATCCCTTGCAGACACCTTCATGATCCTCGTTCAAATTTTGTATTTCATCTACTATGGAACTTTAATTTGGTAATACTTTGAAATGTAGATGACCAAACCTTTGATGCCAAAGTTCACATGGACTAATCTCAGTGTGAACTAGGGCTTGGTTTACGAGAGATATTAATCTGTAAATCCCTCCTTCTTAGATACCAATAACTTTTTCTTGATATATGCTTGAGTATTTTCCACAAACAACTACTTTTCTATCAATGAAGGCTACTCTATCTCCTTTGTCTTCTAAACTTGAAATATAAAGTAATTTTTTGTGTGAACCTGGAACAAATAGAATGTTGTTGAGGTGGATGTTGCTTCCATCTTCAAGTTTTATGGAAGTTGATCCAATGCCCTTCACAAGATAGCTCTTGTTGTCTCCAAGTTCCACAGAGTAAGTGAATTTTCCTTTTGATAAGGTATTCAATTGGTGGGAGTGGCTAGTCATGTGCCTTGATGCACCACTATCAATTACCTAGATGTCTTCCTCTTGGAATTTAACAAAGAGAACCGAGACAAGACCTTCATCCCTTTCTTTGAATGATACCTTCTTTGTAGAGAATAAGAAACTCCATGCTTCCTTGATACCTTTCTTGAGATGGCTTGCAATTTTCTTGATTAACTTCTTCATTGTAGAGATGATCTTCATGATGCCCTTAGAGAACCGAAGCTCCGATACCATGTTGATAATTCAATAGGGCAATGAATATGTTAATTCTCTTAGCTTTATAATTGTTTTTTTTACCTTTTAATTATTATATTTGTTCATTATTATTCCAATGTGGAATACATCAAACAGCTACCAAAATAGTAAGAACAGTGACACAGTAATATATAGGTTGTAAGCCAGGGCCAAAACCCCTCCTCTTGACGAGAAAACTATAAATCTCTTCTTTATCTTTTAGATCTTTCAATTGATGAATACCATGACCTAGACTCAGACAAATACCCTCCCAGATCAATTCTACCATGACCTCATGTTGCAATATCTTCGACCTCCCAGTAGATCCGAAATTCTACTCCCCATCAACTGCTGCAACTATTGTTGCTTCTCTAGGAGACTTCAATCTCCCTCTAATATTCTTCCTCTTTACTTTGATTTCCTTGACTTGAGTCCTAGGGCTAATAAGATGCCCTAAGAGACCTTCCCTTGCCTTACCTTCTCTTCTTCTTCCAAAATCGAACCCTAGAAGATCTAGTGTAGTAACCCTAACTTCGATCTTCCCAGAGGAATAGATAAGGCCCAGAAAAAAGTTTGACTTCTTCGACTTCCTCTTGTTCGCACTTCCTTCTTCTACTTCTTTGCATAAGAGATGAGAGAGTGAGTGAACAAAATGGAGGATGAGTTCTTCTTATATATAGGCTTCCTCAAGGGTGGACGTGGATCTTCATGTAAGCCAACTTGGCAGCTCCTTAGGATGACTTGATCTTGGAGGTATTTTGACACTTTCAAGACAAAATAATATTTTCTCTTACAATTTATAATGTGCCCATAGGGTCTTCCATATATGATAATTAATCTTCTACCTAGGACAAATCCTAGAACCACTCAATGGGTGCTTGACCTATAAAATAAAATAACTTGAGCATGAAACCCATGCTCCAATAATAATAATAATTTATTTTCCATTTTATATTTACAAGAATTCATTTCATACTTTTGAAGACCGAAACTAGTTACACATTTTTCAACACTCCCTCTTAACTAGGGAGGTATTCATAAGAGGTACATGGTTATTCTCAATCTGAAGAGATCTCATAAGAAGTGTCAGATTGGTAACCCATTTTTCTAGCATCATATTAACCAGCATTGTCACATAGCAAGGCCTTGACTAGCAGCTCTATCTCTCCACAAGATTAGAGCACAATGTTGGGGAGACCAATGATGTATAGACAACATCATTATTGTCTCCCAAGGTACATACTCCACCGGGTGTTCACAGAGTATGACCCCCCATTGGACTATTCTCATCTTGGGTAGCTAATCCTCAAAGAATATCGGTCCATGGATACTCTTGTCTTGAATTCCCTACCACATTCTCAAAGAGTATCAAATGCTAAATGGTTACCCAATCCTCCATTGTTTCTTCCCAAGTGAAGATAATAATGTAGTGTCTATCGCTCCCTCTCAATTAGGGAGGAAAAATCCACCAAACCAAGCTTGTCCCTTAAGTATACAATCTTCTTGTTCGGAATTTATTTCATCACTATGTTAGCTACTTGTTCATCGGTGGAGATATATCGTTGTTGCAGCACACCATTTTGTACTAGATCTCGAATATAGTGATACTTGTTGTTGATGTGCTTTGTCTTTCCGTGAAACAATGGGTTCTCAGACAAACGAATACAACTGATGTTATCATAAAGTATCATTGTAGGGTTCATCGGTCCTTCAAACAAGTCAGATAGCAGCTTCCTTAACCATATTGCTTCTCTACTTACTTCACATGCTGCAACATATTCAACCTCATCACTACTCAAAGCAACAATGTCTTGCTTTTTGCTCATCCATGAGACCATGGAGGATCCTAAACTGAAACATCCTCTCATAATGTTTCTTCCATCCTTCTCACTGCCTCCCCAGTCAAAATATGTATAACTAATCAATTGGACGTCATTCCTTCTATAATATTTCAGACAGTAGTTGATGGTTCCTCACAGATATCTCAGAATATGCTTTGCTGCTAATGATCATGTTTCAGCTCCACTCGGAATTGACTGACTACATTTACTGCAAAACATATGTCTGGTCAAGTATTGACCAAGTAAATTAATGAGCTAACAAGTTATCTATACATAGAAGGATCCATAGGGCTTGATTCAGAACTCTTAAGTCTTTTCAAGTTTATGATCATCGAAGTGGTCATAGGTTTGCAGTCCATCACGTCAAACTTCTTTAGAATCTTGATCACATACTTCGCTTGACCCAAATAGATTTCATCCAGTCCTTGCCATACTTCTAGTCCCAAATAGTAATGCAATAACTCAAAATCCTTCATGTCAAATTTTGCTCCCAGTTGCTTCTTACATTCTTCAATTCAATCTTCTACACCTGTCAAGAGAAGATCATCTACATACAGAAGAATAATTATAGGTTCATTTTTTACAACCTTAATATAAAATTTTGAGTGAACATAACATTTTGTGAAGCCTATTCTCTGTAGGTATGCATGCATTCTAGCATACCATGCCCTTAGTGCTTGCTTGAGGCCATATAATTATTTCTTCAATCTAAAAACATATGCCTTCCTATATTTGACTTTGAATCCCAAGGGGTTTTCTATATAGACTTCTTCATCTATAGTGCCACTCAGAAACATAGCCTTGACATCCATTTGGTGGATGTTCCATCCCATCGATGCTGCCAGACATAATAATGATCGAATTGTTGTATATCTTTATATTGGAGAAAATGTCTCTTCATAGTCGATGCCTTCAAGTTGAGAGAACCCTCTAACCACAAATATTGCTTTATACTTATCTATACTTCCATCATATGCATGCTTGATCTTATAGATCTAGTTGGAAGTAACCACAAATTTGTTTTCAAGCCTAGGTACGATCTCCCAGATGCCATTCTTCGTCATAGATTAATACTCTTCATTCATGGCATCCTTCCATTCTCGATGTTCTACAGCCTCTTTATCTTCATGGTGTAATCCTTCTCCTTCCTTTTCAACTTCCTCCTCAAATATTGAAAGTTCTTTGTCATAAGAATCTATGGAAAGTTCTTTGAATTCATGAATGCTATACTCTCATCAAATATGACATCACGTCTAACTTCAATGTGATTTCCATCTTTCATATAGATTCTATAAGCCTTTGATGAGTTACTATACCCAACAAATATTCCCCTCATACTAGAAGGATCCAGCTTCTTTCTTTTGTCCTTTAGTATATGAATATACACAAGACACCCAAATATTCAAAGATGATCTATATATGGATTCTTCCTAGTTAACACTTATTCTAGATTCTTATTATCTAGATATCTATGAGGACATCAATTTTGAATGTAGATCGTTGTCTTTGTTGCCTCTCCCCACAGAAACTTAGGTAGATCTTGATTGTGTAACATTTCTTTTACACCTTTTGTAGGAAATAATACTAAGGGAGGGGTGAATTAGTATTTACAATTCAATAACTTTTCATTTCACAATCATATTTATATACGCTACTTCAGTGAAGTGAACTTGCATGTGCATGCAACTATGATTAAGGAAACCAGTGTATACCCAGAGAACTTATTATTTAGTTAATTCAACATGTGTTGATCTTTAATCAATGCGTTAGTACAGTAATAACATAATAAACCATCACACATAAGCAGCACACATGAACACCAAGATTTAAGGTGGAAATCCAATGCGAGAGAAAAACCACCTACTGCTGTCATCTCTGTCTTCTTTTTAATATAAAGAAAATCTATTTACAATCTTGTACTGGTGCAAACTCATACCAATACACAGGCACCCACCTGCAGAAGGCTACAACCTTCTCTCATTCTCCAACTTCTACTGGAAGGGAGCTACAACCCCCTAGCTCTTGTACTAGCTGATATGTTTACTAGTACGTAGGTGTCAGCCTACAGAAGGCTACGACCTTCTCTCTTCCTCCAGGGACCACGTTTCATAAATTTTCAGACTGGATGCTCCTGGTACACAACAACACAATATGAAGGCCTCGTTTCATCAAATTTTCACACTAGACCCATCAGAAACTTTGAAGCTCAAACTCTATAATAATAACTGCATCAACCAATAATCAGTCAATCTGAACAGTCAGAACACTATGCTGAACCTAGAAAAACTACATCATCATTCAAAACCATCTACAACCTTAAAATTCATACATCAGAATGCATGTGCTACTTTAATGAACCCAAACTATGTGTATACGCTAATTCCTTTAACCAAACTTCTGTATACCTCCAAAATTACTGAATCATAAAAAATTCTTAATCAAATCTGTACCAACCAGTAATATTCTAAACATCTACTATTAAATTACAGAGATCTAGAAAATCAGCAGCAAAGATCACCCTTCTCACTTAATCAATTAATAAATCAGACTTAATCTCCTTATGCATTTAGTTCTACTTTCAGATCTAAAAATACATCATTGACAGACAGTAGTAAACTAGCAGCATTGATCAGATAGATCAGTCATTTATTAATAACAGGCTTTTCTTTTGCATACGCTACTTGGAAGCTTCAAACTAGCGTGTATACGCGCCTTCACCAAGGTGAACCAGTGTATAGATCTATAAATACAAAATTACAACTCCGTTGTTATTCCAAACTTCAGACATACCCAGATCATGACATTTAAATAATAAAGCATGTGTACACAATTAGATCTAGCCCAACCAATGTCAAATCATTCAATGATAAGTCATTTCTGGTTTCATGATCCTAATCCAACATTGAATTCAAGGTGCACAAAATATTTCAGATTATATCATAATCATAGCCCCTGCAACATAAAATATACTTCAGATAGAAGTATTCCTGAGAAACCCATTCACTTGCACACTTGGCCCTTTGATCTTCTCATCCTTATATAGTTTTGGCCTTTCTCAATACCTCATACCAAAACAAAACTTAGAACCTATGGTATTCTTGGATGGGATCAAATAGTCGTTACTCCGCTCAATATTGTGGGCTAATACCATGGTATTGACCCTTGGTATTCTTTAATCTTGTATTTCCTTGATTTTCCAACCCATACATGCTTTTCCTCTTGTGAAAGTGTGTGCATACATATACACTCTTTTTGTTCTGTGAACCCATGTGTATACACTACTTTGACAAAGTGAACCTGCGTATACATCTTAAACTACCTTACAACATCCTTTTCCTTCAACTTCTTGATTCTGATCAGCATACCTTTGTTCCAACTTCCTGTTCTTCTTTACCAATGCCCTATTACCTTTGAATTGACCTGTTACAATGTCAATTTCCCTTTATCAGATCTGAACTAACCTGTGACTGAGTTTCCGTCAAGGACAACACTTGTATCAAAAGAATAACATGAATTTATTACTCAACGATGTGAGTATGACTTTCCTATTATCAATGACTCATACATACATCAATCTCCCAACCAACTGGGGATACACCAAATTTGACTCATCCACCCAACCAAGTGGGGATATACCAATTGTTTATACATGACTGAAATATTGAAATTATTACATCTTCCTTCCCATGCATAGAGGGGATACAAATTACATCATATTTCCAATAGGACTCATTCAAAAAATGACAAAAGGAGACATATTACACCCTAGATCTATACATGACCTATGCAACAATGAATATCTGAAAGCATAGTTGAAATCACCAACCATAATGCCAATAATGAAAAATGTTTGTGAAGGCTAATGCTCCCCCTGAAACTGTGCTACCTGTGCATTGTCAACAAATCATTCATCAAGGCATCTTCATCAGTCACATAAAAATCAATGAACAAATCATATCAATAGACAATATCAGACTGAGGAACCATGTCAAAGTCTGACCCACTATTTTTCTATCAGAAAAACATATACGCTCTTGCAGCCACAGAAACTCGCATATATATGCGACGATCCTTCATGAAACACGGGTATAGGAATCTTCCTTTGAAAATTGGATTTAATAACAGGATGATGCAGAAACTACTCCCAGCTTTTGTATGAGATATTCAAATGTTTCTCTAGGAAGCGGTTTGGTAAATATATCAGCAACCTGTTATTTGGAGGGAACATACTCCAATTTAACCTTTTTTTCAAGCACTTGTTCTCGTAGAAAATGGTACTTAATGGGTATGTGCTTGGTCTTGGAGTGCATGATTGGATTTTTTGAAATACTGAAGGCACTTGTATTATCACATAGAATGGAGATGGGTGGAGAACATGTGATTTGAATGTCTTGCAATGTTTTCATCATCCAAAGTAGTTGTGTGCAACAAGATGCAACAGCCACATATTCCTCTTCAGCTGTAGATAAGGAAATCGAACTTTGTTTCTTGCTAAACCAAGATACTAACGTGATCCATATAGAATGCAACTCCACGAGTGCTTTTTCGATCATCAACATTTCCTGCCCAATCTGCATCTATATATGCATGAAGAGTAAGATTTGTATCTTTAGGATACCATAGACAAAAGTCTTGAGTTCCTTGAAGATATTTGAATATTCTTTTTATAGTCTGAATATGTGATTCCTTTGGATTTGCTTGGAACCTTCCAACAATTCCTACTACATGCATAATATCAGGTCTTGTACCTGTTAGATAAAGTAGACTTCCAATCATAGATTTGTATGCTGGTTTATTCATTGTACGTGATTCATCGTTAGAATTGGGACTGCATCTTGTTACCGTTGGAGTACATACTGGTTTAGAATCTTCCATTCTGTACTTCTTCATAATCTGCTTGAGATATTTAGTTTGTGAAAGAAAAATACCATTGTTTGTTTGGTGTACTTGTATACCAAGAAAATAAGTAAGTTCACCATGTAAGGATATTTCAAATTCTTGTTGCATAACCAAATCAAATTTCTAACTCATAGATTCTTCATTGCTACCAAAGATGATATCATCAACATAAACAACAATAATTAGTAGTTTATCATTCTCAATCTTTGTGTATAAGTTGATGTTTGTAGATCCTTTAAATTTGTGAAACCTTGTTGTTGTAGATATTTGTTAAGATGATAATACCAAGCCCTTAGATCTTGTTTCAGGCCATATAGAGTTTTTTTGAGCTTTCATATAAGTTTTGCATCATTTCCTAGAATGAATCCTTCTGGTTGTTCAATATAAACTTCTTCTTCGAAATATCCTAAGAAAAGTTTATTTTACATCCATTTGATATACTTTGAATTTTCAAAAACTTGAAAGAGCAAGAAACATTCCTATGGCTTCAAGTCTGGAAATAGGTGAAAAAGTTTCTTCAAAGTCTAGACCTTCTTGTTGAGCATACCCTTTACAAACAAGTCTTGCTTTGTTTCTAATAACCTCTCCATTGTCATTCAACTTATTCTTAAATATCCATTTTGTTCCTATAACATTTTTATCATGAGGTCTAGGAACTAATTCCCAAGTATCACTATTTTCAATTTGGTCAATTTCTTCATCCATGGCCTTAACCCAACATTCATATTTGCTAGATTCATTAACATTCTGTGGTTCTATGGAGGATAGTAATGCTAGATAACTAGAAGTTCCTGTAAGGGTTCTTCTTATCTGTACTCCAGACCCTTTTCCTCCTAGAATTTGAGATTCTGGATGATTCTTTTGAACATACTTGGATGGAGTCTTTTCCCTGTCAGTTGTATCTTCTTCTGATCCTTCATTGGTTTCTTCCTTTATATCATTTTGATTTGATATGGGAAAGCATTCACTATCTTCCTCATAGTCATCTTCCTTTGTTGATTTCACCTGTTTCAGATTTCTGCATGCTTCATCAATTACTACATCAATGCATTCAATAATTTTATGAAGTCTCTTATTATAACATTTGTATCCTTTACTTCTAGATGAATAGCCAAGGATAATTCCTTCATCTACTATGGATTCAAACTTACCAAGTTTTTCATCAGTATTTTTGATGAAACATTTTGTTCCAAAACCTCGAAAGTGTTTTACAGTAAGAGGCTTACCATACCAAAGTTCATATGAAGTTTGATCACTATTTTACCGAACATTATCTTTGTTGAGAATAGTCGTAGCAGTAAATGTAGCTTCACCCCAGAAGGTGGTAGGAGTTCTAGATTCATCAAGAATAGCTCAAGCCATTTGTTGGACTGTTCTGTTCATTCTTTCCACTACGCCATTTTGTTGAGGAGTTTTGGCAACAAAGAAATGCCTTTTTATTCCATGTTGTTCACAAAAATAAAAATATTCATCTAATATTAATTCTCCCCCTCGACCAGATCCGAGACACTTAATTTTTCGATCTGATTCATTTTCTACTAAAGCTTTGAAGGATTTAAACTTTTCAAATGCTTCATATTTATGCCTTATTAAACCAATCCAACACATTCTAGAAAAATCATCAATGAATAAAATGAAGTATTCTTCTCCGCAGGGTGACTTTTTCCTTGTTGGCCAACACAATTCAGTATGGATGAGTTCAAGAGGCTTACTTGCTGATCCTTCTTTCCCATTGAAATGAACTCTAGTTTTCTTACCGACTTGACATGGTTTGCAAATGGTATTTTCTCGGATGCTGATATCTAGAAGATCCCGAACCGCCTTGAGCCTGCGTGCTTTTCTTATTTGAGAAAAGCTTAGATGCCCCAATCTTCTGTGCCATAACCAGTTTTCATATGTTTTGCTTAGATATCATTGTTTTTGTCCTCCTTTTAGTATATATAGATTGTGTGGAGTTCTTGTACCTTTGATTACGGTCTTTCCTGTATCAAGCTCATGAACCACACATCTGTTTGATAAAAACACAACTTCATTTTCTTGATCAGACATTTGACTGACACTCAATAAGTTATGTTTTAAACCATCAACATACATGACATTTCCAGCTTTAACCTTTTCTTTCAAATAAATAGAACCTTTACCTTTGATGATAGCTGGTGTTTCATTTCCAAAGGAGACATTATTTTCCTTTTCTAAAGAATTATATGATTGAAGTTTATCTTTATCACCTGAAATGTGTTTAGAGCATTCGTTGTCAATGTACCACTGATTTTCTTGTCCTTCTATAAACAGAGTTATGCCACATCTTTCTTCTTGATATTCTTTCTTTCTCCATACCTTGGGATTTGATGATGTTTTCTCCTTTTGAATTGATGGCCGAAATTTTCTCCTGCATTCAGATTCTTCATGACCAAAGTTATTGCAAAATGAACATTCAATTTCATCTTCAAGAAGAGAAAAGTTATTTTAAGAACTTTTCTTGATTCCCATTATGCTTCTTTGATTTCATGCTTCTCTAGCCATGATAATTTTGTAAGAAACACATTGAGCAGCCTTATGCCCAAAGTTATGGCATGAAAAGCATTTTCCATTAAAGAAGTTTTCATGATCATAGAATCTTTTGGTATTGTTTACCTTTTGGTTCATGCTTCTATTGATGTTCATCCTTGGAGCATGATTTCCCTGATGAGTACTTTTAGGCTTTTGTTGATGATTGACATATTTTTCACTGGTCTTTTTTGCATCAAGATAGCTTCTGGTGATGGCTGACGACTTTTGTGATTGGGTTGATTCTTCAGTATATCCAAGACCAATCTTTATAAGAGGAGAACGCTGAACCTTGATGATTTCATTTAAAGTTTATGATCCTTTAGCAAATCTAATATTAAGATATTTTGTCTTCTCAAGTTCTTTTCTTAGACCCACTACTTCACATTCGAATTTCTCATTGTGTTTTTCTCTTTCAGTGAGTTGATGTGTCAAAGTGTCTATGATCATATTCTTTTCTTCCAAATAGATTTTGAGTTTAGTGATTTCTTCAAGAAAGCATTCCTCTTCTAAGGCATCCCAAAAATCATCATTCTCATAAGCCATAAGTAGTTTATAATCTTGTTCAGTTTCATTTTCATCACTATTAGATAGTCCATCACTATCTTCATGAATATAATAACTTCTTCTATTAACAACTTGTTTCCTATTCCTTTTGCAAACTCCTTTCATTTTTCATGATTATCTTTATGAGGACATTTTGCAGTATAATGGCCAACTCTACCACAAAAAAAGCATTTGAATGGTAGCTTACCTCTGAATCTTCCAGAACCCCGTTGAAGTTTCTTGACAAAGTTTACTTCACCTTCTTCTTCTGAAATATATCTTGATTCATTGAGATCGTCCTTTTCTTTTCCCTTTGCTAAAGCTTTGAACGCAGCTTCCATAATATCTGATGGACCTCCTTTCCTCATTTCAAAGTCAGTTAAAATTCCATGAAGTTGAACAACAGTAAGAGATTGAAATCCTACTTTTCTTCTATGGCAGATACTTTTGACTCAAATTTAGAAGACAAAGATATCAAGATTTTCTCTACTAAAGTAGCCTCCTTTATTTCTTCACCCAAATTCTTCATGCAATTTGCAATCTCATCTACTTGTAAAAAGTAACTAACAATACTTTCATCACTATGCATTTTGAGAGTTTTATATTGTATTATGAGAGTTTGGAACTTAGCACGTTTTACCTAGGAGTCTCCTTCATAGCTTTGAATGATTTTGTCCCATATCTCTTTGGATGTCTTGAGCTGCATGACTTTGACGAATTCTGATTCTAACAGACTTCCCAATAAAGTATTGACTGCTTTGGCATTGGTTTCGTATAACTTCTTACTTGTTCTATCTGTAGGTATTGCTACTGGAAACTGGTATCCTCCTTCCACAATTTCCCAAACATCAGCTCCAAGCGACTGAAGATAGGCTCTGGTTCTTATCTTCCAATATACAAAGTTGTTTCCAATGAATATTGGTGGTCTGATAGATCCCATGCCTTCGTGATTGTTCTATTGGGTGTGGAGCCTGATAATCTTATGTATTCAAAGGTCTCAGCCAGATGCATACCCCAGGAAGATTTTACACCCCTCCATGTGAGGGGGTGCAAGGGGGGATTTTGTCCCCCCCCGAGGGGGTTCGTGGGGGGGCCGATCCTCCCCGGCTAGGGGGTCCGGGGGTCAGCGGTCCCCCGGCAGGGGTTCTAGTCAATCTGGGCCATTCATTAGGCAGATGATATGACAGTAGAAGTTATGCTTAGTTTAGGGTTTTTTGCCCTAGAAGGCAACCCCTCACTATATATGAGGGAATTGTATTGCGTCTATGTAGATCTGTATTCTAGGTGAGGAAGAGAGAGGATATTGAGATCGAAGAGGGAGTTACAGCAGATCTGTTGTAGGTTGTATCTCTTCAGTTTGTTGGATAATATAATAAGAGAAGGACTGTTTGTTTCTCCGTGGACGTAGCCCAAATTGGGTGAACCATGTATATCTGTGTCTCTCTTGTTTTATGCGTTTTCTGTGTTTATATTTCTGCAATATTTTACGTGTTCCATTGCTCTGCAATATATGATTTTCTAACAACTAGTATCAGAGCCGAAGGTCTATTTGGCTAATAAACTCGTAGGAGAGAAGGGTTCCTGGTTCGAGTGGGAGAAATGGTAGAAGATGGTAGGTTTAGGGTCGAAAAAATCAATGGCAAAAACTATTAGCTGTGGAAGATGCAAATGGAATATTATCTGTATCAGAGAGATTTGTACCTACAATTGAGCGAAAAGACAAAGAAGCTGACGAGTATGACAGACACAGAATGGAATATTCTCGACAGGAAGGCACTTAGAACAATACGATTGTGCCTAGCGGCATCGGTAGTGTTTAATATTTCAAAGGAAACGACAACAGAGGGTTTAATGTCGGCATTGGCCAAACTATATGAAAAACCCTCAGCCTCAAATAAGGTATTTCTTATGAAGAGTTTATTTAATATGAAGATGTTAGAAGGTGGATCTGTTGCATACCATTTAAATGATTTTAATATAGTTACAAGTCAGTTAAGTTCTGTAGGGGTAAATTTTGATGATGAAGTTAGGGCTCTGTTATTTCTGTGCTCATTGCCAGAAAGTTGGAATGGTTTAGTTATGGCCATTAGTAACTCTGTCTCTGGATCTAGTACTTTAAAGTTTGGTGATGTTGTCGGTGCAATCCTTAGCGAGGAAATGTGACGGAAAAGCTCCGGTGAGACATCAGGTAATGCTTTGACTGCAGAGACTAGTGGAAGAAAAATGGAAAAAGGAAAGAGACCAAGATATTGCAGTAAGTCAAGAAAAGGTAGATCCAAGTCCAGATCGGGGATAGTGTGCTAGAAATGTAGGAAGAAAGGACACCTGAAGAAAGACTGCAAGTCTCGGAAGTGAAAAGAAGGAGATGTGCAGCGGGAAACTAATCATCAAGTGAATGTAACAAGTGATGTGTTACAAGATTCTTTGATTCTTTCATTAGAAAATATTATTTATGCCTGGGTGGTAGATTCAGGGGCCTCATTCCATGCCACACCTAATAAGAAACATTTTCATGATTATGTTCAAGGAGATTTTCGACAGGTTCGATTGGGTGATGATAAACCTTGTAAAATCGTTGGAATGGGTACAATTTTCATAAAACAGTAGAATGGAAATCAATGGCTATTGAAGGAGGTAAGGCATGTTCCAGATCTAAAGAAAAATCTGATTTCAACAGGGTAGTTGGGAGGTGAAGGTTGCATAACTACTTTCACAGATAAAACCTGGAAGGTCACTAAAGGATCCCTGGTAATAACGAAAGGAGAAAAGGTTGGTACATTGTATTTATGCAATGGTATTTCTAACTCTGTTAATGCTTTAACCTCTACAGGAGAAGATACAACATTGTGGCATCATAGGCTCAGGCACATGAGTGAAAAGGGGATGAAGATTCTTCACTCAAGAAATTTGTTGCCAGGTTTGAAGCATGTTGATTTAAAATTTTGTGAGAATTTTGTTTATGGAAAACAGAAGAGAGTCAGATTCCTTAGAGTTGGGAAAGAAAAGAAGAGCGAAAAATTAGAGCTTGTGCATACAGATGTGTGGGGACCTGCTCAAGTATCATCTCTTGGTGGCTCTCATTATTATGTTACTTTTATTGATGATACAACCAAAAAAAGTCTGGATTTATTGTATTTGAAATAAATATGATGTATTTGATACTTTCAAGAAATGGAAAGCTTTGGTTGAAAATGAGACAGGAAAAAGGTTGAAGTGTCTCAGATCAGACAATGGAGGTGAATATTGCAACAAAGAGTTTGATAGGTATTATTTTGAGAATGGAGTTTGTAGAGAGAAGACAATTCCAGGAACACCACAAGAAAATGGTGTGTCAGAAAGGATGAACAAGACAATCATAGAGCGTGCAAGGTGCATGAGATTGCATGTTGGATTGCCTTTACAATTTTGGGCAGATGCTGTAGATACTGTTGTTTATCTAATAAACAGAGGGCCTTCAAATTCCTTGGATGGTGGTATTCCAGAGGAGGCATGGACAGGTAAAAGGGTAAACTACTCTTTTTTAAAGACTTTTGGTTGTGAAGCCTTTGTCCACATTAACAAAGAAAATAGAACAAAGCTTGAGGAAAAATCAAAGAAATGTACCTTTATTAGATATGGTGTTAATGATTTTTGTTATCGCTTTTATGATTATGAAAAACATAAAATCATTAGGAGCAGAGATGTCATATTCAATGAAAAGGTTTTGTATAAGGATTAGCTGCAGGAAAAGAAACAGGAAAAATAAAACAGAGAATACACAGTGCTTGACGAGATCACAGAAAAAGTGATGGTGCCTGAAAATCATAATGATCAATACCCAGAACAACAACAGCAACAAGCACTTCAAACACCTGAAAGTGTTGTTAGAATATCTACCAGGATAAGTAGACCCCCTGAACGATACTCTCCTTCATTATATTATGTATTGTTGACTAATTCTGGTGAACCAGAATGTTATGAAGAAGCAGTGCAGGTAGAAACCAGGAAAAAGTGGGAGCAAGCCATGAAAGAAGAGATGGACTCCTTAGCACATAACCAGACATGGGACTTAGTCAGGTTGCCTGCAGGTAAAATAGCATTGCAGAATAAATGGGTTTACAAGTTGAAGGAAGAAGATGGAGGTAGAAAAAGGTATAAAGCTAGACTTGTGGTGAAAGGGTTTGCACAGAAAAAGGGTATAGACTTTGATGAGATATTTTCTCCTGTTGTGAAAATGATTTCAATCAGAACTATTCTAAGTCTAGTAGTAGCTGAAGATTTTCATCTTGAGCAGTTAGATGTAAAGACAACCTTTTTCCATGGGGATTTGGAGGAAGATATATATATGCAGCAGCCACAAGGATATGAGGTAAAAGGGAAGGAGAAACTAGTGTGCAGGTTGAAGAAGAGCTTGTATGGCTTAAAACAGGCTCCAAGGTAGTGGTATCTAAAATTTGACAGGTTTATGTCTGGACAAGGTTATATTAGGTGTCACTCTGATCATTGTGTTTATCTCAAAAGGAAAAATGATGGCAGCTATATTATATTGTTATTGTATGTAGATAACATGCTTGTTGCAGGTTCTAACATGCAGGAAATAAATGTGCTCAGAAGGAAATTAGCAAACTCATTTGCAATGAATGATTTGGGTGCTGCAAAATAAATCCTTGGTATGAGAATAACTAGAGACAAGAAGAATCGCAAATTAACATTGTCTCAAAGTGAGTACATAGAAAAGGTGTTGAAAAGGTTTAATATGCAGAATGCAAAACCAGTTAGTATACCTTTGGCTAGCCATTTCAAATTAAGTAAGGAGGCGTGTCCCAAGACTCAGGAAGAAATGGCTCGTATATCTAAAGTTCCATATGCATCAGCAGTTGGAAGCTTAATGTATGCAATGGTCTGCACAAGGCCTGATATTTCACATGCAGTGGGAGTTGTAAGCAGGTACATGAACAATCCAGGAAAAGAACATTGGATGGTGGTGAAGTGGATTCTCAGGTATTTGAGAGGCACCAAAAATCAAGCATTATGATGTGGTGGTTCAAACATTGCTCTACAGGGATATGTTGATGCAAATATGGCAGGTGACAAAGATAACAAGAGGAGCACTACAGGATATGTATTTACTGTAGGTGGAACAGCTATCAATTGGGTTTCAAAATCCAAAGTGTTGTTGCACTCTTAACAACAGAAGCAGAGTATGTTGCTAATACAGAGGCTAGTAAAGAAATGATTTGGTTACAAAGGTTTCTGGATGAATTGGGTAAGAAGCAGGAGTTGGGCAGGTTATATAGTGACAGCCAGAGTGCCATACATCTTGCAAAGAACTCTGCATTTCATTCCAAGACTAAACATATACAGCTCAAGTACCATTTCATACGGTCAGCATTGGAATATGGATAGTTGAAGCTGAAAAGATACACACCAGCTAGAATCCTACAGATATGCTAACAAAAGTTGTAACCAGGGAGAAACTAAGAATCTTCTCTGTTTCAATTGGTCTTCAAGTATGATGAAGAAGATCAGAAATAGCCAGGTCCAAAGAGGAGTCATTGTCTAGCAAATGAAGCAGCGGTGGAGTTGCTATAATCAGTCTCCAAGTGGGAGATTGTTGGGTTTGGAGCCCGATTATCTTTTGTATTCAAAGGTCTCAGCAGGATGTATACCCTAGGAAGATTGTACACCCCTCCACGCGAGGTGGTGTGGGGGGGACTTGTCCCCCCCACGAGGGTTCGAGGGGGGGGCTGATCTCCCTTAGCTGGGGAGTCCGAGGGCCATTGATCCCCTGGCGGGGGTTTGGAGGCAGCACCCCCGAAGCTAAAAACAGATGTAAAATTGCCATGTAAAAGTCTAGTAATTTCTAGTCAATCTAGGTCGTGCATTAGGCAGATGATCTGATGGTAGAAGTTATGTTTAGTTTAGGCTTTTTGCCCTAGAAGGAAACCCCTCGCTATATATGACGGAATTGTATTACGTCTATGTAGATCTGTATTCTAAGTGAGGAAGAGAGAGGAGATTGAGAGCAAAGAGGGAGTTACAACGGATTTGCTATAGGTTGTATCTCTTCAATTTGCTAGATAATATAATAAAAGAAGGACTGGCTATTTCTCCATGGACATAGCCCAAACTGGGTGAACCATGTATATCTGTGTCTCTCTTGTGTTATGCATTTTCTATGTTTATATTTCTGCAATATTTTACATGTTCCATTGCTCTGTAATATATAATTTTCTAACATGTTCATCTTAAGAGATCTCCCTTCAAGCGATCAAGCTTCTTCTGAAGGACCTCCTCTGATACCAATTGTTGGAAATAATATTGAGGGGGGGGGTGAATCAATATTTACAATTCAATAAATTTTCATTTCACAATCAGATTTATATACGCTACTTCAGTGAAGTGAACTTGCATGTGCACGCAACTGCGATTAAGCAAACTAGCGTATACCCAAAGAACTTATGATTTAGTTAATTCATCATGTGTTGATCTTTAATCAGTGCATCAATATGGTAATAACATAATAAACCATCAGACATAAGAAACACACATTAACACCAAGATTTAAGGTGGAAATTCAATGTGAGAGAAAAACCACTTGTTGTTGTCGTCTCTGTCTTCTTTTTAATATAAAGAAAATATGTTTACAATCTTGTACTGGTGCAAACTCATACCAGTATGCAGGCACCCACCTACAGAAGGCTACAACCTTCTCTCATTCTCCAACTTCTACTGGAAGGGAGCTACAACCCCCTAGCTCTTGTACTATCTGATATGTTTACTAATACGTAGGCATCGGCCTATAGAAGGCTACAGCCTTCTCTCTTCCTCTAGGGACCACGTTTCATAAATTCTTAGACTGGATGATCCTAGTACACAACAACACAATATTTTCATCAAGTTTTCACACTGGACCCATCAGAAACTTTGAAGGTCAAACTCTATAATAATAATTGTATCAACCAATAATCAGTCAATCTGAACAATCAGATCACTAGCACTAGAACACTATGTTGAACCCAGAAAAACTGAATCATCATTCAGTACCAGTTGCAACCTTAAAAATCATACATCAGAATGCATACGCTACTTTAATGAACCCAAACTGCGTGTATACGCTACTTCCTTTAACCAAACCTACGTATACCTCCAAAACTACTGAATCATAAAAACTTTTGAATCAAATCTATACCAACCAATAATATTCTGAACATTTACTATCAAATTACAGATATCTAGACAGTCAGCAGCAAAGATCGCCCTTCTCACTTAATCAACCAATCAATCGAACTCAATCTCCTTATGCATTCAGTTCTACTTTCAGATCTAAGAATACATCATTGACAGATATCATTAAACCAGAAGCATTGATCAAATAGATAAATCATTTCTGAATAACAGGCTTTTCTTTTGCATACGCTACTTGGAAGCTTCGAACCAGCATGTATACGCACCTTCACCAAGGCGAACTAGTGTATAGATCTGTAAATACAAACTTACAACTTTGCTGCTATTCTCGACTTCATACATACCCAGATCATGACATTTAAAGAATAAACCATGTGTAAGCAATCAGATCTAGCCCAACCAAAATCAGATCATTCAATGATAAGTCATTTCAAGTCTCGTGATCTTGATCCAACATTGAATTCAAGGTGCACAAAATATTTCAGATTATATCATAATCATAGCCCCTGCAACATAAAATATACTTCAGATAGAAGTAGTCCTGAGAAACCCATTCACTTGCACACTTGACCTTTTTATCTTCTCCTCCTTATATAGTTTTGGCCTTTCTCAATACCTCGGACCAAAACAACACTTAGAACCTGTGGTATTCTTGGACGGGATCAAATGATCCTTAGTCCACTCAATATTGTGGGCTAATACCATGGTATTGACCCTTGGTATTCTTCAATCTTGTATTTCCTTGATTTTCCAACCCATATGCGCTTTTCCTCTTGTGAAAGTGCATGCATACATATACACTCTTTTTGTTCTATGAACCCGCGTGTATACGCTGCTTTGGCAAGGTGAACCTACGTATACAGCTTAAACTACCTTAAAAGATCCTTTTCCTTCAACTTCTTGATTCTGATCAGCAAACCTTTGTTTCAACTTCCTATTCTTCTATACCAATGCCCTGTTATCTTTGAATTGACCTATTACAATGTGAGTTGCCCTTTATCAAATTTGAACTGACCTGTGAGTGAGTTGCCATCAAGGACAACACTTGTATCATAATGCTGACAATCTCCCCCTTTGGACTTGATGGAAACCATATTGGTGTTGATTACTTCAAGTTGTAGAACCTGTTTGAGATATCAAGCAACACCAAAATACTCTCCCACTTTGAAATCAAGGGCAAAGGGTGAACCAAGATATTTTCCCCCTTTAAGATACACTATGTTATCCATGCTCCAACTTAGTACATGCAGAGTCTATAGAGATATGTTTTCAAAAGAATAACATGACTCTATTACTCAACCATGTGAGTATGACTTTACTATTATCAATGACTCATACATACATCAATCTCCTAACCAACTGGGGATACACCAAATTTGACTCATCCACCCAACCAAGTGGGGATATACCAATTTTTTATACATGACTGAAATATATCAATTATTACATCATTCTTCCCATGCATAGAGGGGATACAAATTGCATCATATGTCCAATAGGACTCATTCAAAAAAGGACAGAAAGAGACATATTATACCCTAGATCTTTACATGACCTATGCAAAAACGAATATCTGAAATCATAGTTGAAATCACCAACCATAATTCCAAAAATGCAGAATGTTTGTGAAGGCTAATTCTCCCCCTAAACCTATGCTACTTATGCATTGTCAACAAATCATTCATCAAGGCATCTTCATCAGTCGGATAAAAATCAATGAACAAAGCATATCAGTAAACAATATCAGACTGAGCACCCATGTCAGAGTCTAACCCACTTTTTTCTATCAGAAAAACATATACACTCCTGCAGCCACATAAACTCGTGTATATACACAACTATCATTCATGAAACCCGCGTATAGGAATCTTCCTATGAAAACTGGATTTAACAGATGGATGATACAAAAACTACTCCCAGCTTTTGTCTGAGATATTCAAATGTTTCTCTGGGAAGCATTTTGGTAAATATATTAGCAACTTGTTCTTTGGAAGGAACATACTCCAATTTAACCTTTAGTTCAAGCACTTGTTCTCGTAGAAAATGGTACTTAATGGGTATGTGCTTGGTCTTGGAGTGCACGACTGGATTTTTTGAAATACTGATGGCACTTGTATTGTCACATAGAATGGAGATGGGTGGAGAACATGTGATTTGAATGTCTTACAATGTTTGCATCATCCAGAGTAGTTTTTTGCAGCAAGATGAAGTAGCCACATATTCCGCTTCAGCTGTAGATAAGGAAATCAAACTTTGTTTCTTGCTGAACCAAGATACTAACTGTGATCCCATATAGAATGCACCTCCACTAGTGCTTTTTTGATCATTAACATTTCCTGCCCATTCTGCATTTGTATATGCATGAAGAGTAAGATCTGTATCTTTAGGATACCATAGACCAAATTCTTGAGTTCCTTGAAGATATTTGAATATTCTTTTTACAGCCTAAAGATTTGATTCCTTTGGATTTGCTTGGAACCTTCCAACAATTCCTACTACATGCATGATATCATGTCTGGTACCTATTAGATAAAGCAAACTTCCAATTATAGATATGTATGCTGGTTGATTCATTGTACGTGATTCATCGTTAGAACTGAGACTGCATCCTATTACCATTGGAGTACATACTAGTTTAGAATCTTCCATTCTATAATTCTTCAGAATCTTCTTGAGATATTTAGTTTGTGAAATAAAAATACCATCATTTGTTTGTTGTACTTGTAAACCAAGAAAATAAGTAAGTTCACCAAGTAAGGACATTTCAAATTCTTGCTACATAACTGAAGAAAAATTCTGACTCATAGATTTGTCATTGCTACCAAAGATGATATCATCAACATAAACAATAATAATTAGCAGTTTATCATTCTCAATATTTGTGTATAAGTTGTTTTTTGTAGATCCTTTTGTGAAACCTTGTTGTTGTAGATATTTGTCAAGATGATAATACCAGGCCCTTAGAGCTTGTTTCAGACCATATAGAGCCTTTTTGAGCTTGCATACAAGTTTTGCATCATTTCCTAAAATTAATCCTTCTGGTTGTTCGATATAAACTTCTTCTTCTAAATCTCCATTAAGAAAAATTGATTTTACATCCATTTGATATACTTTGAATTTTCAAAAACTTGAAAGAGAAAGAAACATTCTTATGGCTTTAAGTCTGGAAACAAGCACAAAATTTTCTTCAAAGTCTATACCTTTTGTTATCACTCAGGTTGTTCCCTGCCTCCTATAGGGAATACGGCCGAGGTAACCACTAACCAATCTTTTAGCTGCAGGTCCTAGCCTACCTACAACCAGGGAGGGCTCTCTCTTTGTAATTTAGCTTTGTTTTGGTATATTTCAGGCTAGTTATGATGCACAGGATTTTGTTTTAAGTTTGTTGGATGGTGATTTCAGGCAGAGCTGGGATGCAAGTCCAAGGCAGTCTGTTCCCTTGGGCTATGGAGTCAATGATGGAGTACAGCTGAAAGTGTCTCTTGGGGAATGGTAGAACTACAGAGCAAGATAGGCAGCTATGGAACAATTTTCAAATCTAGAGATTGATGGAATGAAGTCAGGAAATGAAAGGCAATTAAGAATCTCTCATTATGTTGGCAGGGGGAAAGTGTATGAATGTTAGTTAGGAGCAATAAAGAATTCCTAAACAGTATTCAAAGTGAAGGAATTAGTGCAAACATGAGCAGTTAAGAATTCATATTTATGACTAATTCTAAAGAAAACATAAGTAATAGCAGAGATTGAGCACAGGGTGCAATTTAAACAAATCTTGGGCTATTCCTTCTCTCTGTTATCAAGATTATGAAACATATGTGAAATTTGCAAACACAGAAAACATAAAACACAGTTTAGAATAACTTATTGTTCCATTGAATGACACAGGAATTCTGTAGCAGGTCCCAGAATATCATTTGCACATTCAGACAGCGCAGAAACCATGGACTCCGACAGCCATTTGTATTAGAGAGTCTCGGAAATTATAGCGTAGCTTAGAGAGAAAATCACCAACCCACAAAACATATGAGTTCGGTCTATATATAAGAGAGTTTGTTACAAAAATATCCTGTAGGAAAATATCTAGTCATAAATTTATCCATCTACTTTGCTGAATAGCAATAACTGATGTGGAAGCCAGCGCAAGCTGAGTGAGTAAATATGCGGTACTTGGCCGCTTTAGGTGTCCTACTTTGTTGACTTTTAGGCCGCTTCTTCGGCTGTTGGCTGTAGCTTTGGCTTGCATTCCTGATGTGTTGTCTCTTGCCACTTGTGATTGCTCTACTTTAATGAGCTGCCATCATATTTGACTTTCTTTTTCTACCACCTTGACACTTTGGCAGCTGACCCGTATATGTGGAGTTGCTGACCTGTAGCTGATTTCAAAAAAAAACAAAATTATATCACCTTGGCAGAATTTCCAACATTGACTGCCACCAATCTTCTATAGGCAATTGGTGCCTTTGTATCTTTACTAATGTCTCATCTGCTTCAGTATATCTGTAAAAATTGGGTTGTACTTCAAAGAGATGATTTATTTCATGTTCAATATAAAACAGGTTCTCTAATTTGTCATACAGAGTCTGTCCAGAGGGAGGCCCTGTTTCCTCTTAGGTACTTGAGGATGCTATAATCGGATTTGAAACATAATTATTCACCCTGGTAGCATACTGCTCACGGGTCAGCAGTCTTCTGGCGCTGCTTAATAGGCTGGGAAATCCTCTGCTCTGCAATGCTGCAAGCTTTAACTTGAAATCATCTATTTCTGCCTGCATTTCCTGGCACTTCCTTTCCAGAGTTTGCACAAAATTTCTAAGGGTCAGCACCTTTTTTGCTGTCAGAATAGTATCTGTCCTGCTGCTAATATCTAATGCTGCCAATTCCTCTTTGGTATGAGTGTTGAGGAAGTGAATCATTTTATTGGCCTGCTCAGGCATATTTCCCAATGCTACTCTAGCCCTTTGAGTCTCAAACTGAGCTAGGCCTATCAATTCTATCTGTTCATGTATGGCCTGAATCGATCGCCATTGGTCAGTGATTGACTGGCCAATTTTGGCCCACAAAATCTTCTTGATTTCAGCTAGAGTTTTATCCAAAGTGAGCTCCTTCTCTAAGGCCTTTATTTTGTTGTCCAAGGCTTTTATTTCTCTTTGTTTCTCAGCCACTGTCATCTTGGACTTGTCATAGTTTGCCTCCAGCTTGGCCAACTTTTCTTTGGCCTCTTTCACCTCTGTCACCTGAACTTCTAGCTCCTTGACTGCTTTCATCATTTCTTCCATGCTCATGCTAGATTCAGGTGCTGTCGTTGTTGCTGCTGTAGCATCTGTAGTTGTTGTAGTTGCTGGGATAATAGGAGGGATTGTTGTTGCTTGTGTGGGAGGAACAGTGACCACAGTTGGAGCTGTTTGAGGTGGCTGGGAGGTCGACTCTCCCTGCTTGCCTTGCAGTGCTCTCTCCAACTCTTCTTCCATCTGAATTATTCTTTGGTTCATTCTCATCAGGAGATCCATTGTATCTTCACCTTCTTTCTCTTGCACAAGTTCTGCAGTTTGAGGGTGCATAGTTGAAGGCAGCCTCAATTATTTTTTAAGTGCAACAATATCATCCTCTTTTTTCCTTATGAGGGCTTGAATGGCTTTGGCATCCTTCTTAGGATCATGCCCTAGATCCACAATAATTTCCTCCAATGTCTTTATTCTGTTATCTTTGGCAGAGGAAGACATTCTTTCCAAATCTAATTGAGTGTTTGTGTTTTTCAGTGATTCCTTCAGTTGATGGGCCAGCATGGCCTTGTCTGCTAGAGTGGCATAGACCATCTCACCTGTTTGCTTGTGCAGCTCTATTTGGTCCATCGGGTGTATGTCCTTGGAGAGGACCTCTAAGCTTGTCTTTATATAGTCTGCAGTTGTCTTGGGCTGTGGGATCTTTGGCTTGAAATGACTTACTATCATTTTCTCCTCTTTAAAGTCATAGGCTGCCATTAATCTTTTCTGTTTGGAGGGTGTTGCCTTGAGAAACTGATCATATAGTTGTACTCTTAATAGTTCATTCTGAGCTTTGATTTCCATGAAAGTTGCTTTGATGCCAGGTGGTTGCTTGCTTTTCTATCTTGAGGAAGACACTTCCATACCATGTTGCCTCTCTTGCTCTTGCTGGAATGAGCTAGCAGGTGTCTGCTGGCTTGTTTCCCTCTCTCTCCTCGGACTCTCTATCACTTCTTCACTAATTTCCTCCTCAACTTGAGGATCAACCCTTTGTCTTTTGGCTTCCGGTTGCTATGTTGATCCACTAGCAGGTGTAGTCTCCTCTCGGTCCCGCTTCTTACCTCTTTACTCATTAACGGGAGTCTATAAAGCTGGCACTTGTAGTGCCTTAGTTTGTTGTGGAGGGGCTTGTCCTTGACCTTGCTCCTTTGAGGTAGTAGGATGTTTTGTCACTGTTTCCTGCCCTGCATCCATTACCTCCTTGCCTTTTGTTGTACCTGTTGTTGATGTAGATCTTTCTTGGGCAGCTTGTGAAGCTGCAGCAGTAGATGGGCCTTCTCCGACTTGTTGTGGCAGTTTGAATGTTACCTGGTCAAAAGAATCCAAGTCAAGAGTTTTTTCTAAATCTTTGACATTTTGCTCCATTATTTCTTCTTGAGTGAATTCCTCAACTAGTGTACCTTGCACCCACTCATCTTGGTTGGAAAATTGTTCAATCTGTGGGATTTTACAATGTTCATAGGCTGTCAGCCTATATTTTACTTTTCTGGCACTGATAAAGCCATCTGGGTCATAAGGAACCCACCAGAAACTCCTTTTCAAATTGAGTTTCTGTCCCAATATTTGATCAGCGTCTTGCCAACCTTATTTCTTGTTCATAACAAAGGGGCCTAGTTGGTCTTTGAATTTCAGGCGAGCCTTCTTCTTGGCACTGTGAAAATGAGTTAAATATGAATTGATGAGTTGCCTGTAATACTCCAAGGCAAAGAGTCTCATTGGCACATACCATGGGAGCCTATAGGGACATAGCTCACAGCCATAGATCCTAATGACAGTGTGATTCTGGTAAAAGTACCAGTCACCTATTTTGTAGTTCTTTGAAAGCTGCAATATTTTCTGCATGTCATAGGATAGTCTAGCAGGACGAGTTCTCTTTAGAAGACAAGAGACTGGATAGACAAACAGGTCAATAAAATCAAAGTAAGAGTAGGGGGAGTTCTGGACTTCATGAAGGACCGAGGTCCAGAAAATTACAGACCTCTTTTCCTCTTTAGAGTCCAATCTTTTGATGGGGCACTGGAAGCAGTCTAGCTGATAATACATGAACAAATGATAAATGTATGATGAGTATTTGAAGACTCCCTCCCTATCCAGTTTCAGTAGTTGGTCATGTATCTTGTTGGAGATAAATTTAGCATAGTTGTACTTGACAGCAAGAGGCTGTCTTGGGCTATACGCAGACAATAGGACCAGAATGGTTTCATCATTGTGCTCACTTGTTTTGAAACCTAGAACATAGGATATCATGTCTACCAGTAGTTTCCCTACTTCATTGAAATTGACATAGAGAAAAGGAGGTGGCTATGTAGGCTGGCGATCCGCTCTCATGAATATTTTGGCAACTCTGGCTATCTCTGAGGTCGAGAGTTTGGGACCTTCATCAAGCAGGTATTTCATAGAAAGAGGCATCAGAAGCTAAGTTTGCTTGAAGTTAATCATTTGGTTGATTGAATCGGGATTTATTTGGAAAAGAATGCTCCCAGATGGAAACTTGAACACGGAGATGAATTATCTCAGGGAAAATGTTGACAGAAGGGAGGAAGTAAATGGGCAGGTTAGATTCCCATATCCCATACATATCACAGTTGTTCAAAAAACTATTTCTCAGCTAACAGAAGGTCTGCAAGTGGTTTCTGTCCCCAACCAAATCTTGAATAAGGTGGTCTCTATCAGCTAGGGGTAATGCTTCAAGTTCCTTGTGAGGTGCATTTAGAGGAGCAATGTTCAAGGCTACTGGAGTGGCCATGTTGTATGCTCTATGTCTGTAATTTGAAATTTGGATTGGTGAAATAGCTGAACAGTGAGAATTGCCTCAAAAACTTTGTGAGGAAGCTGTAGAATAAGCTTAGATATAGAACTAGCCTTCACTGTGTGTAGTTTATGATAAAAAGGCAAATTTGCAGAATTTAGAGAGGCTTTTAAATGATTTCACTGGATTGATAGGCTCTGTGGGTAAACTGCAGAGGGAATGGGATTGATTTTGGCCAAATGAGTGAAATCTTGCAAAGAATTTTGACAAAGGGAGTGAATACATGGGCAATTTACAGACTCCGCCGGCGGAGACGAGCTTAAAACATATTTAAATGGTGGAATTTGCAGAGGAGGGAAAATTTGTCGGGTTGCACTTGAACAAAGGGTTAATAAGTGAGTTAACAGGTGGAATTTCAGGAGCTCAAGTGCCTTTTTGGTTTGAATTCGCAGGTGTTCAAACAACTTTAATGGATAAACTGCAGAAAACAGGGTTTGCAGGTGAACAGATGGTAAATACCTGTTTATATGGCGCGGAGAACTGTTAGCAGGTACAACTTCGAGCTGCAGGGTCGGACTATGGAGCCGAATTCACCGGGTGATGCACTGTGCAGGTTGTTGGGCGATTTGGACGTAAAATTTCATGCAAAAGGCTCCACGGGCGCACAATAGAAAACAAACAAAATAGTCGTTTTCATGACTTTTTATCGAATTTTGGACATTTCGGTGCTTTTTGGCGCGTTTGATTGATGACGTCAGCATGACATATTTTGGCGCGCAGCGGGTACGGGACGGTGACGTGGAAGCTGATGAGGATAGTGACATGGCGGATGACACGTTGGCGGGGTGGTGAGGTGAGCGGGTGATGTGGCAACGGTAGAGGACAGCGGTGGGCCGATGCGGACATGATGTCATAGGTGACGGGGAGCTGACGTCAGGGGGCAGGTGGTGGGCAGTTTCCGGTTTTCCCCGCACCACTCTTGGCCTCGGGCGGTATTGTAGAGGGGGCCTCCGATCACGCCCGGAGATTGACGCGTGGCGGGGGTACGGCAGCAATATCACCAATTCCCCAAACGCTAATCTCCGGCAGATCAGGGCGCGCGATATGGCCGCCCACCGTTAGATTTTAAGGCCCTGGATCGGACGGCGGTCGGGACATTAAAGTTGCGGGGTTTTGGAATGACAGGGCCCGCACATATTTAAATGCTTTGTAATATATGTGGGGCATAAAACTTAGGTTTATATAGGTTTTATGTGTTCGGTGCCGGGTGTTACACTAAAATTTGTCACCATGACTATTTGCAGTTAGTATGGCTCCATCAATTGTCATACTATCCTCCTTGGCAAGCCTCATACCTCTGCTCTTCATGTCAAACTCCAAGAAAGAGAGAAAGTCATTAAAAATCTATATATCTCTGGGTACGCAGTTTCTTTTAGCCTTACCTGCGTGTACGCACCCCAAGTTCACAATACCTGCGTACTTGTACGCTCTGTCTATAAAGCAATGGGTGCGTACTCCTGTAAAGGTCAAAAGGCGCAAGTTTCACTCCCAAAAAGTTACTTGTGGTCATTTCTAGAGCATTCTAGAAGCTTGTTTGACGTGTATGAAGCGCCTCCAGATGGTTCATGTATCCCTACCAAAGAGGAACTTATCCCATCAAGAGGGGAGCTATCCCATCCAAAGAGGGGCTTATCCCATTGATGGTGGACCTGAATAACTTCCTCTAGAGCACTATAAATACAGGCATTGGGCCAGAGGGAGGAGAGGTTGAAAGCTGAACATTCCTAAGGGTAGATGCTGCTGGAATTAGGGCTCCCTTGTAAAGCTTGAGAGGAGAGATTCCCATCCTTTCCTAGCCTTATTTGAGAGTGGGTGAGCTGATCAAAGTAAAGGAAAACTCTCGTTGGACCCTAGGAGGGACTTGCACAACACCAAGGCTCAGGTTGTAATGGTTCCTTTTGTTACCTTTTAATGCAAATGAACTTATTTTTCTCAACAGATTGTTATTCATGGTTTGTTTCATATACTCCTTGGTCTGTATGATGAATATGTGTTATTTTATAAGTTTATCAGGTGCTATGTAATCTTTTGGCTTGTTAGTGAATGCAGGTTTCGAAGAGAAGGAGGAGCTCATCCGGATCGGCGAGGCTGGACTACTACAAAGCGTTGGACTAAAGGTATGTTACAATCACCTGATTACTTGTATTCTAAATGCATATTTAGAGAAAGGTAGTGTTTATTTATCTTGTTTGTCACTAGAAAGCGTTAGCTTCATCGAATTTGGGACTTTTCGGTGCTTTTTGGCGCGTTTGATTGATGACGTCAGCATGACGTATTTTGGCGCGCAGCGGGTACGGGACAGTGACGTGGAAGCTGATGAGGATAGTGACATGGCGGATGACACGTTGGCGGGGTGGTGAGGTGAGCGGGTGATGTGGCAACGGTAGAGGGCAGCGGCGGGCCGATGCGGACATGACGTCATAGGTGACGGGGAGCTGACGTCAGGGGGCAGGTGGCGGGCAGTTTCCGGTTTTCCCCGCACCGCTCTTGGCCCCGGGCGGTATTGTAGAGGGGGCCTCCGATCACGCCAGGAGATTGACGCGTGGCGGGGGTACGGCAGCAATACCGCCAATTCCCCGAACGCTAATCTCCGGCAGATCGGGGCGCGCGATATGGCCGCCCACCGTTAGATTTTAAGGCCCTGGATCGGACGGCGGTCGGGACATTAAAGTTGCGGGGTTTTGGAATGACAGGGCCCGCACATATTTAAATGCTTTGTAATATATGTGGGGCATAAAACTTAGGTTTATATAGGTTTTATGTGTTCAGTGCCGGGGTTACGGTTATTCGTTTAACCAGATATCAAACGAAAACCAAATAAAATGTATGCGCGGGGGGGTAATGTGGTAAGGTTTATGAGGAGGTTAATATAGTTATTAATCTAACCAAATGTTAGATTAATCCCAGGTAATTGGACGCGGAAGGGTTAATCATAGGTTCCAAATGAACCAATGTTTCCCGAACTTTAGGTTATATGGCTATATTGCCAAGGGGTGGGGATATTCACACCTTTTTGGGGTTTTTTTTATATAGTTTTTTGTACTATAGGGATAGGGAAATGATTAAGGGAGCTATATAATAGAATTAGAGGTTAATATGACCTTCTGAATTGAAATTGTATGGGTGAATGCTAAGTATGTGGAGTGAGAACTTAGACATAAGAAGATGAAAGGAGTATGGAGTAATGATTTTTACACAAGAAATGTGGCTTCTTTCCACTAAGTGGAGTCAAGATTCAACTCAGCATTTATCATGAAATGAAGTGAAACAGGACCCTTGGGCAGATCCCAAGCTCCTTGAGGGGATGTTAGTAAATGATTTGTGGGGAATGAAAGGGAAATTAGTCATGCTTATATTGTTCAGTAGTCCAACAACTGCCTTAGTGCTTATGTCACTGATGATATGAGTCTTTCTTGACAAGACAAAAGTGAGCACCCACCTGCTTCTGCAACCTCAAACTGCCTACCCAGCCTAATACACCTAACATTTTTTCCTCCTTTTGATTGGGTGCATTTGGACTAGCAAACCTTGATTGTCCTCTCTTCTTTTGACTGCCCTCCTATCTAAGTCTACCCTTATCTCTTCCAAGGGCCCAGATTAAGCAGTTGAGCTCCTTATTTTCTCTATCTATCTACTCATCTGCCAAGCTTAAACTGTTTGGACAGATATTCATTCTCTATTCTACAGCAGGAAATTCAAACATGGCATGGTCTAGATTGAATTGTTGGGCCATCCATCAAGTGTGATAAACAACAGTATTTGCACATTGTGAGCTTGCAAATAAGATAGCAGTGGCATTTTGACTGGCCACTTTCTTGGTCTTTTGGTTTGGGGTTCATTTTCTTTGCTTTTGTTGACCAATTTACTCTTTTTGCCCTTTGATTTTTCTTTTAAGGCATACCCTCTTCTCATTTTTTAATCTTCTTCTTTTGTTCTACAAAATATGGAACCTTTGAAGCATGCAAGGATGAACATATTTGGCACTTCCATAGTCAATCATGAAAAATGAAACCTATTGCTATAGGAACCTAACAGTGGCTCCACTTGGGGATGGCCTTTCCTTGTGAAAGGCCAAGAGCAGTAGGTCAGATGGCCTTATTCTCAGTTGGCTGTTGTAATTTCAAAACTTCCTTTTCCTGGGAATCAATGATCTGAACCTTTGTAGCATGTGTGCACTCCTTATGAGCTGATCTGTGCAAAATGACAGCTCTGTCTTTGCTGGTTTCTCTGGGGGTTTATCATCACCTTTATAGTTCCCAAGTCTTCTTCTTGATCCTTTGTTGTGATTTCACAATATACACCAAAATTGGTGTAATTCCTTGACTTTTTGTTCAAAATATGTTGTATCTTGTTCCTTATTTAATTGTTGTAAATAAAAACTGATGGAAATACAAATATTAATGTACAATATATAGTTGTGTTATGTTGATCAAAGGGAGTCAAAGTAATGCTTGAGCATCCGCCCATTGATTGGGCCTTCCTCAGTATCTATGCCATCCAAACTCTTTAAAAAGTAGGTGTTGTTACCTTGTACAACATAAATAACAAATGGTCCCTTCCATAGGAAATCAAATTTTCCATGCTTCCCTTTATCTTCCCTTCTAGAATCCCATCTGAGCACTTTGTTTCCTATGAATAAATCTTCAGCTTTTGTTCTTTTGTCAAAGATATTCTTGAGTTTATCTTGTAGTACCTGGGTTCTGTGATATACTTTTTCTCTAGTCTGCTGCAAGTGAATAGTTTGATTGATCCTTCTTTGAATATCATTAGGCTCTGCTTGTATTTCTTGCAGTAATTTGATTACAGGGATTCCCAAAGATGAAGGGAATCTTGCCTCCATTTCATAAACCAATTCATATGGACTTGTACCAATGGATCTTTTGGTGGTCAATCTGTCTGCCCATAGTGCATTTACAAGCTTCTTATGCCAATTCTTTTTGTTCTCCTCCAAGACCTTTTTAATGATGTTGATGAGGCTTTTGTTGGATGACTCAGCTAGGCCATTACCTTGAGGATAATAGGCTGTGGAGTGGCCCAAGGTAATGTGGTATTTGTGGAAAAAGTTGATCATTCTTTTGGATTTGAATGCAGCAGCATTGTCTGTAATAATTTTTTCTGGACAGCCAAATCTAGACAAGATGTTGGTTTCTAAGAATTGCATGATGGTTGAATCATTGGCTTGCCTACAAGGGATGGCTTCTATCCATTTGGTAAAATAGTCTGTGGCAGTCAAAATCCACCTGTGTTGGCCAGAGGATGAAGGGTGGATTTCACCAATGAAGTCTAAACCCCATTGTTGAAATGGTCTTTCAGTTGAAATAGGTTTGAGGGGTAAAGGTAACAGCTTTCTCTTGCCTTCAAAGATCTGGCATTTATGGCAAGAAATTATAAATTTTTTCACATCAGCAAACAATGAAGGCCAATAGAAACCAGCTCTTAGGATTTTATCAGCTATTGATTTCCAGTATAAGTGTCCTCCACAGTCCCCTGCATGAAATTCCTTGAGCACTTTGTCAGTTTCATCCAATGATAGGCAATGAAGCAAAATACCTTCATGATTTTTCCAAAACAAAACATTGTCTATAATGCAGAACTTTGATGCTTTCATTTTCAAGAATCTCTTTTTAGTCCTGGACAACCCTGGAGGAGCTTGCAGGTTTAATAATACAAAACATATGTCAGCACACCAAGGTGATTGTAAAAAGGCTTGATTAATCTGTGGAGTCGCCATCTCCTGTTTGTTGTCCAGTTCATTGATGTCAAGGTCTTGAAAGTTGGTTTCAGTCATTAATTTGGCTAGCCCTTGTCCTTTTATCAGTTTTGTAGGCTTGATTTCAATTTCATACTCCAAGATGTTGGCTATCCATTTGCCCCTCTTACCTTCAATTCCTTCTTGAGTTAAAATGTCTTTGATCACAGCATTTGGAACATAGGCTATCACATGTGAGTATAAGATATAAACTTTGAAATCCTTGATGGCCTTTACCAGGGCATAAGCTTGTTTTTCCATGATCTGATATTTTAAGGGAGCATCTCTAAGGGCTTTGCTGAAGAAAGCAATGGGCTTCTCACATCCTTGGTCATCTTTTTGTAATAGGACAGCAGCAATAATATGCTCAGATGCAAAGGAAAAGATCATGAAACCTCTATCAAACTTGGGACTTGTGAGGACTGGTGTTTTTGTCAAAGCTGTTTTAATGTCCTCAAAGGCTTTTTTAGCTTCCATGGTCCACTTGACTTTAGAATATTTCTTGAGCATGTTGTTTAATAGTCTGATTAGCTCAGCCAGATTGGGAATGAATCTCCTTAGGAAATTGATCTTTCCCAAAACGCTTGGAGTTCTTTGATGTTTCTTGGATGAGGCACTTGGAGGATAGCTTGAATTCTGTCCGGGTCAATCCTAATGCCATCTTTTGAGATTATATGACCTAGGAGCTTGCCTTCTTCTAGGCCAAACAGTGATTTCTTTGGGTTCAATGATATGCCATATTTTCTGCAAATTAGGAACACTTGCCTTAGGTGTTCTAAATGTTCTTGGTTTGATTTTGAAAAAGCAGTGAGATCATCAAGGTATATGACTAAGAAATCATGGATCTCCTTGGAAAAGGCTATGTCCATTGCTCTTTGAAAAGTAGCCCCTGCATTTTTGAGTCCAAAAGGCATTTTGACATATTTGAAGGTACCCCAAGGTGTTGTAAAGGCAGTTTTATCTTGATCATCCGGGTGCACTAAGATCTGATTGAATCCTGAGAATCCATCTAACAATGAGATCCTGGAGGCTCCCATTACCCTTTGTAGGATATGGTCCATTTTTGGTAAGGGGTAATGGTCTTTGAGAGAGACTTTATTTAAATTTCTCAAGTCAACACACAGTCTTAACTCTCCTGTTTTCTTCCTAGTAGGTACTAGATTTGAAATCCACTCTGAGAACCTGATAGGTGCAATGATTCCAGCTTTGTACATTCGTTTAACTTCCTTTTCAATCAAGGGAAGGAGGACAGGATTCACTCTTCTAAGCTTTTGTTTAAAAGGTTTTTGATTCTCTTTCAAAGGTATAGTATGTTGGATGACTGAAGTATCATAAGATTTGAGGTCCTCATAACTCCAGGCAAACACATCTTGGAATTCTTTAAACAAGTCTATGTATTTCAATTTCTGATTAGTAGGCAAGGCTTTGGAGAGTTTTACCATTTTGGGATTTTCTGTGGTTCCAATGTTGCAGTCCTCAATTTCTGCATTTAGAGGTTGCATTTTTGGCTTCCTTGAAATTTCATTTGAATCAAATATGTCTTCTAAAGGCGTTAACCCTGTGGGCAGAAAATTGTCTTTTAGTTCAATTACTTCAGCTTCTGCCTCAGCTATTTTATCAAGGTCTGTTTGCTTAAGCTCTTGCCAATTCTTGTCATCAAAAGTTGTTGGGTGCAAAATTAGATTTGTTGTTTCAGCTGATATGTTTTGTTCAATTTGGTCTATCTGTTGTTGATCATCCATGGTACTTGTATCAATGTTTATGTTGGAGAATTCTTCTTTCAAAGTCAGGAAGTTATTTATCTGTGTATCATTTTCAAAGACTAGCCAATTTTTGACATTATCTGGGACAGCAGGCCTATGTTTAATTTCAGCAGTGAAGTAGTGGTTGGGTTCAAAAGGCAGCTTGCAAGTGCTGGCAAAAGTTGCCAAGCTATGTGCATGTAAATTGTGCTTTCTAGGGATTTTGGTTAGCTGAGATTCTGAGAAAGTGTTAAGTATTTCAATGGCTGCCCCTCTGTAAGCCCTCAACCTTAGATCGTTTGTAACAAAGTTTCCCTTCATCTGTTGTATGATCAGATCTGAATCCCCTAGAATTGAAACCTTGGTTGCCCCTAGAGCTCTGATC
Organism: Pinus tabuliformis; assembly: GCA_031772625.1. Lineage (NCBI taxonomy): Eukaryota > Viridiplantae > Streptophyta > Pinopsida > Pinales > Pinaceae > Pinus > Pinus tabuliformis. Next base: position 241,122,295 of record CM062809.1, read on the forward strand.
AGTTTGAGTCCTAACAGCAGGGCTTCGTACTTAGCCATATTGTTTGTGCATCTGAAATTTAACCTATATGCATGACCTTGAGCATGGTCATTTTGCATGTTGTGGATCCAAACCCCTGCCCCTGCTCCTAATTTGTTGACCGAGCCATCAAACTCTAAGTACCATAAGATCTCTTGGTTATGACTTGTCTTAAGAGTTTTAGAAGTTTGTTCAGAGGGCAGATTTGGCTCTTGTATGTCACATGATATATCATTTCCCTTTGTTGCATCAATCATAACAACAGTTTTTTGATCTTGAGTATTAGACTGTTCATCTGTGCTTTGTGTTTGTGTTGCTTCTAGGAGTTTGACATCAGTTTTGGAACACATCCCAGCATTATATAAAATGAATGAATCCATATCGGAATGCATAGAATAGATGGGGAAGTTTTGGGGTTTTTCTTGACTACTAACCACATATTTCATTAATGTTTCCTGGTATAATCTCTTTGTGTGGCCAAAGACTGAAATAGTGGCATAGGACATGTCTAGTTGCAAAGATCCTTGGAGTTTTGCACCCCACGATCTTGACAAAAGCATACCATACTTGGGTGGAATGTCGGCTACCACCACATCCATCAAGATTGTTTTAGTCGGATTTTGGACTAAGGATACACAAAGGTCTTTGATTAGGCCTAGACACCTGACTTGGCTGGAATCAAATGAGAACAAGTCTTTGTAGGGTCTTGTGATGTCCAGGTCTAGTCTTTCCATCACAGATTTTGGCATTAGGTTATGGGAAGCTCCTGAATCAAACATAGCATTATGCAGCACTTTGTCATGAATGTTTAAGCTCACATAGAATGGAGGAACCCCTCCATCTTCTATTTTACCATTGACTTCAGGACCGAAAATTAACTCTGGTTGATCATCAAGAACATTTACTGCATCCCTATTCTCTGCTATTTGTAGTGACCTATTGATTTGTTGTCTGTACACTTCATGTTTGGCCAATTCAGAGGGGGGAATAGATATTTTCAGCTTGCCAATTTCTGTTTCTAAGTTAAAAGGTTTTTCTATTTTCATTTTTGCATTATGGGCAGCAGGCTTTTCCTTTTCAACCGGATTTTCAGTGATATTCTCTTGATTATGAGTGTTGTTTTGAGGTACATCTGATTTGAAATTATTTTCAGGAGAACAGTTTAGATTTTCTTTTGAAGAATGATGTGTACATGGTTGATTCTTTGAAGATTGTGAGTCTGATACATCTTCCACAGTGACTTCCTTTGGGTCTGGATCTGTTTTATTAGAGGGTTCTATCAGGACAGCTTTATCCTTTGTCTTCTTTGGCTGTTTGGTATCCTTGACCTTGGTAGGTTCAGGCACATCTATGGTTCTGCTTCTTAATTTGTACTGTTTATGAACCTCATAGACTGCTGCATCATAGCCTTCCCTAAAATCAAATGATTCTCCAGATTTGGTTTGGAATTGATTGAAATTGTGAGCCTCTTGGTCATCTTGGGTCAAGAATATTTGTTGCTCACTGTTTAACCCCATTAGGTTGATTTGGGTGTCCTCTGTTGGTTCACTAGATGTTGAGGCTTCGGCATAGTTCTCTTGGAATGGAGGTCTGATGTTCTGATCAGGGCCAGCCCTTCCAACATTAGGATTTTGATTTTTCTAAAGTTTGGGTTTCTTGTATTGTTACTTGGTTGACCTTCCCATGATGATTTTCTTTTGATGGTTTCCACCCTATCTCCAAGTTTGTCCATACCTTTGATGATTGCGTCAAGTTTTTGTTCAAATGCTGAAGGTTCCTCTTTGAAAGTTGTCCTTCTTTCAGCTCTTGCCCGATTTCGCTTAGCAATTAGATTTGTTTCCACACTAACAGCTATATTTTGCATGTCTGCTAAGCTTGGAGGGGCTCTTTCCCTCAGCTGATATGCCATATCAGGGTCAAATCCATTAGAAAATTTGATCAAAGCTAAATCAGGTGGAGGTCTAAGGTTTCGAGGAATAGCATTATAAACATTGTTGAACCTAGCACAATATTCTTGGACAGTTTCTTGTGGGCCTCTTTTCAGGTTGTCATATTCTGTTAAAATGTGTAAAGGGTCTTTCTTCTTTTCCCATCTGTTTAGAAAGGATTGGTAGAGGGCATCTGGATTAGCTATAGAATTTGGAGCAAGTGCTCTAAACCAAGTCCTTACATCACCCATTAGACTTTGGACAAAAATCTTCATTCTCACATCATCATCATCTATTTCATAATTCTCGAAGTAATATTGCATTTTCTTAGTGTGTTGCTGGGCTGTATAGGAGCCAGTACCATCAAAATATGTGATTTTACTTTGATAATCCTGAGGCATAGCCCCTGGATTTCCAGGCAACTGAAGAGGAGCATAACGGTTTGCCATATTTACAGGGATAAATGGGGCAACAGGAAGAAATGGGGCAGCTAGAACAGCAGGGACTGGAGTTGAAATATGTGCAGTGGATGGAGGTGTAGGGAGGGTGCTTTGAGAGGTGGATGAAGAACTAGGAGAAGCAGCAGTTGTGTGAAGACGGACTGAAGCTTTAGCAGGAGTCGGGATATAGTTCTGTTGAACTATTTCAGGGTCTGAATCAGCAGAATTTTCTTGTTCTTCTTGTTTCCTAAGAGTCTTAGGAATCAAGTTGGGATTTTCAAAAACAGCTGGAGGATCTGGGTCAGGGTTTGACCTGGTGTACCGAGTTTTATTCTTTGGAGCCAGCTTCTAAATTTGTTTTTGGCATTTTCTAAGAATGTTTTAAGATCTCAGTTTTTCACAATTTTCTATACGAGTTTCTTTGAAATATAGGAGGCTTTGGGCTTTCTTTTGAATATGTGAAAACATGGAAACTAATCAAATCTTAGGAAGAGATGTTTATAGCCTAAAACTATACTGGAGATTGACTGAAGCAGCTTTTATCTACTCCTGTTAATGCAGAGAAAAGACAGTTTCAAAGGCTAGCTGGCTAACTTTAGGCTCCATCTGTAGCTTTAGAAAATAGACAGCAGTTATAAACAAACATTCAGGTCCCCAGCGGAGTCACCAATGATGTTATCACTCAGGTTGTTCCCTACCTCCTGTAGGGAATACGGCCGAGGTAACCACTAACCAATCTTTTAGCTGCAAGTCCTAGCCTACCTGCAACCAGAGAGGGCTCTCTCTTTGTAATTTAGCTTTGTTTTGGTATATTTCAGGCTAGTTATGATGCACAGGATTTTGTTTTAAGTTTGTTGGATGGTGATTTCAAGCAGAGCTGGGATGCAAGTCCAAGGCAGTCTATTCCATTGGGCTATGGAGTCGATGATGGAGTACAGCTGAAAGTGTCTCTTGGGGAATGGTAGAACTACAGAGCAAGATAGGCAGCTATGGAACAATTTTCAAATCTAGAGATTTATGGAATGAAGTCAGGAAATGAAAGGCAATTAAGAATCTCTCATTATGCTGGCAGGGGGAAAGTGTATGAATGTTATTTAGGAGCAATCAAGAATTCCTAAACAGTATTCGAAGTGAAGGAATTAGTGCAAACATGAGTAGTTAAGAATTCATATTTATGAATAATTCTGAAGAAAACATAAGTAATAGCAGAGATTGAGCACAGGGTGCAATTTAAACAAATCCTGGGCTATTCCTTCTCTCTGTTATCAAGATTATGAAACATATGTGAAATTTGCAAACACAGAAAACATAAAACACAGTTTAGAATAACTTATTGTTCCATTGAATGACACAGGAATTCTGTAGCAGGTCCCAGAACATCATTTGCACATTCAGACAGCGCAGAAACCATGAACTCCAACAGCCATTTGTATTAGAGAGTCTTAGAAATTACAGCGTAGCTTAGAGAGAAAATCACCAACCCACAAAACATATGAGTTCGGTCTATATATAAGAGAGTTTGTTACAAAAATATCCCGCAGGAAAATATCTAGTCATAAATTTATCCATCTACTTTGTTGAATAGCAATAACTGATGTGGAAGCCAGCGCAATCCGAGTGAGTAAATATGCAGTACTTGGCTGCTTTAGGTATCCTGCTTTGTTGACTTTTAGGTTGCTTCTTCGGCTGGTGGCTGTAGCTTTGGCTTGCGTTCCTGATGTGATGTCTCTTGCCACTTGTGATTGCTCTGCTTTAATGAGCTGCCATCATATTTGACTTTCTTTTTCTACCACCTTGACACTTTGGCAGCTGACCCGTATATGTGGAGTTGCTGACCTGTAGCTGATTTCAAAAAAAAACAAAATTATATCACCTTGGCAGAATTTCCAGCATTGCCTGCCACCAATCTTCTGTAGGAAATTGATGCCTTTGTATATTTACTAATGTCTCATATGCTTCAGTATATCTGTAAAAATTGGGATGTACTTCAAAGAGGTGATTTATTTCATGTTCAATATAAAACAGGTTCTCTAATTTGACATACAAAGTCTGTCCAGAGGGAGGCCCTGTTTCCTCTGAGGTACTTGAGGATGCTGTAATCTGATTTGAAACATAATTATTCACCCTGGTAGCATACTGCTCACGGGTCAGCAGTCTTCCGGCACTGGTTAATAGGCTGGGCAATCCTCTGCTCTGTAATGCTGCAAGCTTTAACTTGAAATCATCTATTTCTGCCTGCATTTCCTGGCACTTCCTTTCCAGAGTTTGCACAAAATTTCTAAGGGTCAGCACCTTTTTTGTTGTCAGAATAGTATCTGTCCTGCTGCTAATATCTAATGCTTCCAATTCCTCTTTGGTATGAGTGTTGAGGAAGTGAATCATTTTATTAGCCTGCTCAGGCATGTTTCCCAATGCTACTCTAGCCCTTTGAGTCTCAAACTGAGCTAGGCCTATCAATTCTATCTGTTCATGTATGGCCTGAATCGATCGCCATTGGTCAGTGATTGACTGGCCAATTTTGGCCCACAAAATCTTCTTGATTTCAGCTAGAGTTTTATCCAAAGTGAGCTCCTTCTCTAAGGCCTTTATTTTGTTGTCCAAGGCTTTTATTTCTCTTTGTTTCTCAGCCACTGTCATCTTGGACTTGTCATAGTTAGCCTCCAGCTTGGCCAGCTTTTCTTTGGCCTCTTTCACCTCTGTCACCTGAACTTCTAGCTCCTTGACTGCTTTCATCATTTCTTCCATGCTCATGCTAGATTCAGGTTCTGTCGTTGTTGCTGCTGTAGCATCTGTAGTTGTTGTAGTTGCTGGGATAATAGGAGGGATTGTTGCTGCTTGTGTGGGAGGAACAGTGACCACAGTTGGAGCTGTTTGAGGTGGCTGGAAAGTCGACTGTCCCTGCTTGCCTTACAGTGCTCTCTCCAACTCTTGTTCCATCTGAATTATTCTTTGTTTCATCCTCATCAGCAGATCCATTGTATCTTCACCTTCTTTCTCTTGCACAAGTTCTGTAGTTTGAGGGGGCATAGTTGAAGGCAGCCTCAATTGTTTTTTAAGTGCAGCAATATTATCCTCATTTTTCCTTATGAGGGCTTGAATGGCTTTGGCATCCTTCTTAGGATCATGCCCTAGATCCACAATAATTTCCTCCAATGTCTTTATTATGTTATCTTTGGCAGAGGAAGACATTCTTTCCAAATCTAATTGAGTGTTTGTGTTTTTCAGTGATTCCTTCAGTTGATGGGCCAGCATGGCCTTGTCTACTAGAGTGGCATAGACCATCTCACCGGTTTGCTTGTGCAACTCTATTTGGTCCATCGGGTGTATGTCCTTGGAGAGGACCTCTAAGCTTTTCTTTATATAGTCTGCAGCTGTCTGGGGTTGTGGGATCTTTGGCTTGAGAAACTGATCATATAGCTATACTCTTAACAATTCATTCTGAGCTTTGATTTCCATGAAAGTTGCTTTGATGCCAGGCGGTTACTTGCTTTGCTATCTTGAGGAAGACACTTCCACACCATGCTGCCTCTCTTTCTCTTGCTGGAATGAGCTAGTAGGTGTCTGCTAGCTTGTTTCCCTCTCTCTCCTCGGACTCTCTATCACTTCTTCACTAATTTCCTCCTCAATTTGAGGATCAACCCTTTGTCTTTTGGCTTCCGGTTGCTGTGTTGATCCACTAGCAGGTGTAGTCTCCTCTCAGTCCTGCTTCTTACCTCTTTCCTCATTAACAGGAGTCTGTAAAGCTGACACTTGTAGTGCCTCAGTTTGCTGTGGAGGGGCTTGTCCTTGACCCTGCTCCTTTGAGGTAGTAGGTTGTTCTGTCACTGTTTCCTACCCTGCATCCATTACCTCCTTGCCTTTTGTTGTACCTGTTGCTGATGTAGATCTTTCTTGGGCAGCTTGTGAAGCTGCAGCAGTAGATGGGCCTTCTCCGACTTGTTGTGGCAGTTTGACTGTTACCTGGTCAAAAGAATCCATGTCAAGAGTTTTTTCTAAATCTTTGACATTTTTCTCCATTATTTCTTCTTGAGTGAATTCCTCAACTAGTGTACCTTGCACCCACTCATCTTGGTTGGCAAATTGTTCAATCTGTGGGATTTTACAATGTTCATAGGCTGTCATCCTATATTTTACTTTTCTGGCACTGATAAAGCAATCTGGGTCATAAGGAACCCACCAGAAACTCCTTTTCAAATTGAGTTTCTGTCCCAATATTTGATCAGCATCTTGCCAACCTTCTTTCTTGTTCATAACAAAGGGGCCTAGTTGGTCTTTTAATTTCAAGCGAGCCTTCTTCTTGGCACTGTGAAAATGAGTTAAATATGAATTGATGAGTTGCCTGTAATACTCCAAGGCAAAGAGTCTCATTGGCACATACCTTGGGAGCCTATAGGGAAAGAGCTCACAGCCATAGATCCTAATGACAGTGTGATTATCGTAAAAGTACCAGTCACCTATTTTGTAGTTCTTTGAAAGCTGCAATATTTTTTGCATGTCATAGGATAGTCCAGCAGGAGGAGTTCTCTTTAGAAGACAAGAGACTAGATAGACAAACAGGTCAATAAACTCACAGTAAGAGTAGGGGGAGTTCTGGACTTCATGAAAGACCGAGGTCCAGAAAATTACAGACCTCTTTTCCCCTTTAGAGTCCAATCTTTTGATGGGGCACTGGAAGCAGTCTGGCTGATAATACATGAACAAATGATAAATGTATGATGAGTATTTGAAGACTCCCTCCCTATCCAGTTTCAGTAGTTGGTCATGTATCTTGTTGGAGATAAATTTAGCATAGTTGTACTTGACAGCAGGAGGCTGTCCTGGGCTATATGCAGACAATAGGACCAGAATGGTTTCATCAATGTGCTCACTTGTTTTGAAACCTAGAACATAGGATATCATGTCTACCAGTAGTTTCCCTACTTCATTGAAATTGACATAGAGAAAAGGAGGTGGCTCTGTAGGCTGGCGATCCGCTCTCATGAATATTTTGGCAATTCTGGCTATCTCTGAGGTGGAGAGTTTGGGACCTTCATCAAGCAGGTATTTCATAGAAAGAGGCATCAGAAGCTAAGTTTGCTTGAAGTTAAGCATTTGGTTGATTGAATCAGGAGTTATTTGGAAAAGAATGCTCCCAGATGGAGACTTGACTGCTCTTTGATTTGGCTCATAGTTTTCAGCACAGAGATGAATTATCTTAGGGAAAATGTTGACAGAAGGGAGGAAGTAAATGGGCAGGTTAGATTCCCATATCCCATACATATCACAGTTGTTCAAAAAACTATTTCTCAGCTGACAGAAGGTCTGCAAGTGGTTTTTGTCCCCAACCAAATCTTGAATAAGGTGGTCTCTATCAGCTAGGGGTAATGCTTCAAGTTCCTTGTGAGGTGCATTTAGAGGAGCAATGTTCAATGCTGCTGGAGTGGCCATGTTGTATGCTCTATGTCTGTAATTTGAAATTTGGATTGGTGAAATAGCTGAACAGTGAGAATTGCCTCAGAAACTTTGTGAGGAAGCTGTAGAATAGGCTTAGATATAGAACTGGCCTTCACTGTGTGTAGTTTATGATAAAAAGGCAAATTTGAAGAATTTAGAGAGGCTTTTAAATGATTTCACTGGATTGATAGGCTCTGTGGGTAAACTACAAAGGGAATGGGATTGATTTTGGCCAAATGAGTGAAATCTTGCAGAGAATTTTGACAAAGGGAGTGAATACATGGGCAATTTACAGACTCCACCGGTGGAGACGAGCTTAAAATGTATTTAAATGGTGGAATTTGTAGAGGAGGGCAAATTTGTTGGGTTGCACTTGAACAAAGGGTCAATAAGTGAGTTAACAGGTGGAATTTGAGCTCAAGTGCCTTTTTGGTTTGAATTCGCAGGTGTTCAAACAACTTTAATGGATAAACTGCGGAAAACAGGGTTTGCAGGTGAACAGATGGTAAATACCTATTTATATGGCGTGGAGAACGGTTAGCAGGTACAACTTCGAGCTGCAGGGTCGGACTATGGAGCCGAATTCACCGGGTGATGCACTATGCAGGTTGTTGTGCGATTTGGACGTAAAATTTCATGCAAAAGGCTCCACGGGCGCACAATAGAAAACAAACAAAATAGTCGTTTTCATGAATTTTTATCGAATTTTGGACATTTTGGCGCTTTTTGGCACGTTTGGTTGATGACGTCAGCATGACGTATTTTGGCACGCAGCGGGTACGAGACAGTGACGTGGAAGCTGACGAGGATAGTGACGTGGCGGATGACACGTTGGCAGGGTGGTGACGTGAGCAGGTGATGTGGCAATGGTAGAGGGCAGCGGCGGGCCGACGCGGATGTGACGTCATAGGTGACGAGGAGCTGACGTCAGGGGGCAGGTGGCGGGCGGTTTCTGGTTTTCCCCGCACCGCTCTTGGCCCGGGGCGGTATTGCAGAGGGGGCCTCTGATCACACCGGGAGATTGACGCGTGGCGGGGGTATGGCAACAATACTGCCAATTCCTTGGACGCTAATCTCAGGCAGATCGGGGCGCGCGATATGGCTGCCCACCGTTAGATTTTAAGGCCCTGGATCGAACGGCAGTCAGGACATTAAAGTTGCGGGGTTTTGGAATGACGGGGCCCATGCATATTTAAACGCTTTGTAATATATGCGGGGCATAAAACTTAGGTTTATATAGGTTTTATGTGTTCGGCGCAGGGGTTACGATTATTCGTTTAACCAGATATCAAACGAAACCCAAATAAAATGTATGCACGGGGGGGGAATGTGGTAAGGTTTATGAGGGAGGTTAATATAGTTATTAATCTAACCAAATGTTAGATTAATCCCAGGAAATTGGACGCGGAAGGGTTAATCATAGGTTCCAAATGAACCAATGTTTCCCAAACTTTAGGTTATATGGCTATATTGCCAAGGGGTGGGGATATTTACACCTTTTTGGGGTTTTTTTTATATAGTTTTTTGTACTATAGGGATAGGGAAATGATTAAGGGAGCTATATAATAGAATTAGAGGTTAATATGACCTTATGAATTGAAATTGTATGGGTGAATGCTAAGTATGTGGAGTGAGAACTTAGACATAAGAAGATGAAAGGAGTATGGAGTAATGATTTTTACACAAGAAATGTGGCTTCTTTCCACTAAGTGGAGTCAAGATTCAACTCAGCATTTATCATGAAATGAAGTGAAACAGGACCCTTGGGCAGATCCCAAGCTCCTTGAGGGGATGTTAGTAAATGATTTGTGGGGAATGAAAGGGAAATTAGTCATGCTTCCATTGTTCTACAGTCCAACAACTGCCTTAGTGCTTATGTCACTGATGATATGAGTCTTTCTTGACAAGACAAAAGTGAGCACCCACCTGCTTCTGCAACCTCAAACTGCCTACCCAGCCTAATACACCTAACATTTTTTCCTCCTTTTGATTGGGTGCATTTGGACTAGCAAACCCTGATTGTCCTCTCTTCTTTTGACTGCCCTCCTATCTAAGTCTACCCTTATCTCTTCTAAGGGCCCAGATTAAGCAGTTGAGCTCCTTATTTTCTCTATCTATCTACTCATCTGCCAAGCTTAAACTATTTGGACAGATATTCATTCTCTATTCTACAGCAGGAAATTCAAACATGGCATGGTCCAGATTGAACTGTTGGGCCATCCATCAAGTGTGATAAACAACAGTAGTTGCACATTGTGAGCTTGCAAATAAGATAGCAGTGGCATTTTGACTGGCCAATTTCTTGGTCTTTTGGTTTGGGGTTCATTTTCTTTGCTTTTGTTGACCAATTTACTCTTTTTGCCCTTTAATTTTTCTTTTAAGGCATACCCTCTTCTCATTTTTTAATCTTCTTCTTTTGTTCTACAAAATATGGAACCTTTGCAGCATGCAAGGATGAACATATTTGGCACTTCCATAGTCAATCATGAAAAATGAAACCTATTGCTATAGGAACCTAACACCTTCTTGTTGAGCATAACCTTTACGAACAAGTGTTGCTTTGTTTCTAATTACCTCTCCATTTTCATTCAACTTATTCCTAAATATCCATTTTGTTCCTATAATATTTTTATCATGAAGTCTAGGAACTAATTCCCAAGTATCATTCTTTTCAATTTGGTCAAGTTATTCATCCATGGCCTTAACCCAACATTCATCTTTGCTAGCTTCATTAACATTCTATGGTTCTATGGAGGATAGTAATGCTAGATAACTGCACATTCCTGTAAGAGTTCTTCTTGTCTGTACTCCAGACCCTTTTTCTCCTAGAATTTGAAATTCTGGATGATTCTTTTGAACATACCTAGATGGAGTTTTTCCAAATGGTATCTTGGTATTCTTTCCTAATGCACATCCCTTGCAGATGCCTTCATGATCCTCCTTCAAATTCGGCATTCCATCTACTATGGAACTTAAAGTTGGAAGTATTTTGAAATGTAGATGACCAATCCTTTGATGCAAAAGTTCACATGGACTAATCTCAATGTGAACTAGGGCTTGGTTTATGAGAGATATTAATCTGTAAAACCTTCCTTCTCGAATACCAATAACTTTTACTTGATCTATGCTTGAGTATTTTCCCCACAAAACTACTTTTCCATCAACAAAGTCTACTCTATCTCCTTTTTCTTCTAAACATGAAATAGAAAGTAATTATTTTGCAAACCTAGAACAAATAGAATGTTGTTGAGGTGGGTGTTTCTTCCATATTCAATTTTTAGGGAAGTTGATCCAATGCCCTTCACATGATAGCTCTTGTTGTCTCCAAGTTCCACAGAGTAAGCAAATTTTCCTTTTGATAAGGTCTTCAATCGGTGGGAGTGGCTAGTCATGTGCCTTGATGCACCACTATCAATTACCTAGATGTCTTTTTCTTGGAATGTACCTAAGAGAGCCGAGAAGAGACCTTCATCCCTTTCTTTGAATGATACCTTCTTTTCAAAGAATAAGAAATCGCATGCTTCCTTGATACCTTTCTTGAGATGGCTTGCAATTTTTTTGATGACCTTCTTCATTGTAGAGGAGATATTCATGATGCCCTTAGAGAACCAAAGCTCCAATACCATGTTGAGAATTCAATATGGAAATGAATATGTTAATTCTCTTAACTTGATAGTTGTTTGTGATACCTTTTACTTATTAACTTTGTTCATTATTATTCCAATGTGTAATACATCAAACAACTACCAAAACAGTAAGAACAGTGACATAGTATATAGGCTGCAAGCTAAGGCCAAAACCCCTCCTCTCGAGGGGAAACCCCGTAAATCTCTTCTTTATCTTTCATATATTTCAATTGACGAATACTGGCATGACCTAGACTCAGAAAAATACCCTCCAAGATCAAGTCTACCACGACCTCCTGTTGTAATATATTCAACCTCTGAGTAGATTTGAAATTCTTCTCCCTAAAAATTGTTGCAACTGTTGTCGTTGTTATCACTCTGATATTTCTTTCAAAGTTGAAGAAGGAAGAAAATTCAATGTGATGCAGGAGAAAAACCACCCCAAGTCAAAACCGAAATTTGTGAACCTTCCAGAACGTCAGTGTGGTATGAGAACTAGATTTTCTCATGAATTTGTTAATTGTTTATTAATGAAATTACTATTTTAAGAGATTGTGAGTGATTTTAGGAATTTGTTACGAGATCCTAAGAGAAAAGAATGGATCTGAAATGATCCATTCGATGTATTGTATTCGTTATAAATTATAGTCTTCGTGCATTTGTAGGGGGGGGCAGACACCATGTAGCATTAAGAGAGAGAGAGCGATCTGGCTCATGGAAGCGTGTTGTAATTCAAGCTTGAAACATTAACGAAATATGTGTATTTTATGTACACTGGATCATGTGTTGTTTGTGTGTGTTTTTAATAAGATTAAGGTTTAAATTCGTCCGAAATCTTGTGGTTGTGATCCTCTAAATTCTTCAATGCTAGTAATATGTTAATGGCGTGGAGATGGTCTGAGATCTTGTATCAGAGAAAGCGCAGCAGGAATTAAAACAAATTCCTAGTCCCATAACCCATAGGATGTGCGTGTGGAAGAAAGTTGCAGCTTTATTTCACATTAGAGAAGAAGGAGGTATTTCCGTCATCAAAGTGGTATCAGAGCAGAAGAAGATTCTGCGGAAGGAGGTGCAAATTTAAAGAGGTATGGTCTTTATATTTTTGTGCAGGTAGCAGCAGAGGAAGGTGAGAAGATTGCAATAGCCTAAGAGCAAGGAGTGCTCAAGAGAAGTTGAGAACAACTTCCAACTGTGGTTGGGTAGAAGTTGTTGAAGCAGCTCCACAGTTGTGATTGTGGGTAGATTTGTCTTAGAGATAACAATTCCAGCAAAAGAACTGTTGGGTAGAATTGTTAGTCAGCAAGAGTTTCGAGGAGAGAACCATAGAGCTTGCCAAAAGACCATGTCTAGAGGAGAGCTTGGTGAGGTAAGTAGTAGTAGGGAGGACTTGCTATTGCAGAGGCTAATTGAAGCTCACAAGTTAAGCTATTACGAAGGCCAAAATCATATTACCAGTAGGTCATAATTTTTTTTTACCTTGGGAGTCTGATGCAGGAGCAAAACCACCCCAAGTCAAAACTGAAATTTTTGAACCTTCCAAAATGTCAGCGTGGCATGAGAACTAGATTTTCTCATGAATTTGTTAATTGTTTATTAATGAAATTACTATTTTAAGAGATTGTGAGTGATTTTAGGAATTTGTTACGAGATCCTAAGAGAAAAGAATGGATTTGAAATGATCCATTCGATGTATTGTATTCGTTATAAAATATAGTCTTCGTGCATTTGTAGGGGGGGCAGACACCATGTAACATCAAGAGCGAGAGAGCGATCTGGCTCATGGAAGCATGTTGTCATTCGAGCTTGAAACATTAATATAATCTGTGTTTTTTATCTACTCTGGATCATGCGTTGTTTGTGTGTGTTTTTAATAAGATTAAGGTTTAAATTCGTCTAAAATCTTGTGGTTGTGATCCTCCGAATTCTTCAATGCTAGTAATCTGTTAATGGCGTGGAGATGGTTTGAGATCTTGTATCAGAGAAAGCGCAGTAGAAATTAAATTTGTAGGCTCATAACCCACAGGCCATGTGTGTGGAAGAAAGTTGCAGCTTTGCTACGCATTAGAGAAGAAGGTGGTTTTTCCGTCATCACAAAGGTAACCACAAACCACTTTTGGAGATCAGGACCTAGCCTTCCTGATGCTCAGAGAGGGCTCTCTCTTTATAATTTAACTTTGTTTTAGTTAAGATGATTTTAGGCTAGTTATTGTTTGCACTTGGGTTTTGGTTTGAATTTGGGTGGTGGGATCACTTTACTTAGATGAACAAAGGTTTGCTTTTACCATTGGGCTATGGTCGAATGTCAGACAAACAAGACTAGATTTAGTTCTAAAAACAATGTCTACAGGGCAAGATATATGATTTACTGCATATCTCAAAGGCTAAATGGTGAAATGGTTTCAAATCGAATCCAGGGAGCAATTAAGGGTTCCCTAGGCCAAACTCTCGAAGGAATGAAAGAAGTCAACCAGGATGGGAGAGCAATTAAGGGTTCTCAAATCTGGGTATCAGAGGAAAACATGTAAATGACTAACTGTGCAAAACAGAGTGTACTTAAATTTCTAAGCGATATCTCCAGTTAATTCATTCAAATTTAGAACACATTTAAGATTGTGAAACACATAAGAAGGTAACAAGATCAAACAAAGAAGATACTTCACTAGAAATAGCTCATCTCATGAATCTTGTAGCAAAATGCTTTTATTACTTGCTCTAGTCTCTTGACTTGAAATTGGTACAATCACCCTTAGGTTTTAAGATCAAAATAACTCTACAAATGTAAAATAATCCACCTCTAATACTTCGAATTATGAAGTATTTATACAAGAAATTACAAAATATCTCAAACTGCATTGAGAACTAATCTAGGAAAAAGAAATATCTTCATGCAAGGTGATAGAGACAATTATTGAATTGCTTCTTGTTGTCCATGTTATTTAGGTTCTGGTGGCTTTGCTCTTTGATCTTTTTCCCTTTAAGCTGCTTGGTTGTTTGGTCTTCACGTTGGATGTTCTATTTTACTTTCACCTTTCATCTGATACTCTTTCACCTTGTTGACCTGTCAATATCATTTTACTGTGCTCTTTTACTTTTTATTGTACATTTATATTTTTACTGTGTATTTACTACGGTAAATAATTTAGTTTTTCCCATCTTTCCTCATCTGGTAATTGGATATTAAGCATCTTTCTGTATATTTCATCTGCCCCTGTATATTTGGCAAAAGTAGGCTTATTAATAAACAAGTGTTTTACCTCATGCTGGAGGAAAAACAAGTTTTCAAAAGTTTGATACAATACTTTGCCTGTTGGTAAGCCCTTCATGGATGAAGCAATTACCTATTCTCTGGCCACTTCCCTGATCTTCTTATTCTAATCCTCGTGTGTCATTAACTTATCATTTATAACTAAGGGATTAGGTAATCCATTTTCCTTCAAAAGTTCGAACTTAACCATGAACCTGTCAACAGCTAGTTGAATGTTTTGACACTTATTTTATAAGTTCAACATCAAATTCCTCTTAGTGAGGACTTTTATGACTTCCAAAATTGTACCTATCCTATCAGGTATCTCAAGTTCTTGTATCTCATACTTATTCTTGGAGTTGAGGAATTGGATGATTCTTGCAGCTTCCTCTGGCATATCTCCAAGCTCTTCCTTGACTCTTTGAATGGCTTCTGTGGCCTGCTTTATTAAATCAATTTGTTCAAAAATAGCCTGAATGGATGGCTAAATACCATTGACAAAGTCAATGATATTGGCCCACAGTTGCTCTTTAGCTTTACCTATAGGTTCACCTAGTGTCAGCTCCTTTTCCAGGCTTTTGATTCTTTCAGTCATCCTTGTAGCCTTTTTTTGTTCTTCTTTATGCATGATCTAGGCCAATTTGTAATATGTCTCCATGCTGGTGACTTTCTCCTTAAGTCTATTCATCTCAGTGGTCTGAATGGACATTTATTCCATTGCTTTGACCAGCTTGTTTGCTAATCACTGTGGAGGCTGTTGTTGTTGATCCTGTTGCTGATGTAGATGGTGTAGATGTCGATAGTGCAGTGGCCATTGGAGCAGTGGGAGCTAATGATGCTGCCAAAGTAGAAGGTATAGTTGTGGTCATTGTTGGAATGACAGTTGCAGGAGCATTATCAATACTAGCTTGTTTGAGTTGAATCAAGCTATCCAACTCTTTCTCCATCTCCTTTAATTGGTCATTCAGCTGCAGCACTAAGTCCATCATCTCTTCATGATTGCTTTGACTTCCGAGGACCTCTTTTATCTATGGGTGTTGTGAAGGAGGCAGCTTAAGCTGTTTCTTGAGGGCTATTATATCCTCATTCTTCTTCTTGATTAATTTCTTTGTAGCCTTAACATCACTTGGGTCATGGCCCAGTTCAATGATCAAGTCCTCCAAGGATTTTATCCTGGTGTCTTTAGCCTGTGAAGAGGCCTTCTCCAACGTGAATTGGGCTATCACATTATCCAATGAATCTTTTAGCTTAAAAGCATCCATGGCCCTTTCTATGAGGGTGGAGTAAATCATTTCTTCAGCCTACTTATTGAACTCTATCTGATCAATGGGATGAACATCCCTGACCAACACCTCAAAATTTGTCTTCTTGTAGTCTGCTGAGGTCTTTGGTTGTTGTAATGTGGGCTGCAAAAATGATATTTGCATTTTCAATGCTTTGATGTCAAAGCCTAACATCAGTCTGGTCTGGTTTGGCAGTGTAAGCTTGAGGTATTAGGCATATGTCTCTGCCTTCCATTTTTCATTCCTCATCTTTATCTCTTTGAATCTATCTTTGATATCCTTTTCCTTGTCAGCTGGCCTGACCAAGGAATAAATATTCATACTATGTTGTCTCTCTACCATATGTGTATTGGAGGTTGACGGCTACTATGTTTCCTCTGATGCAATTTTTTTAGTTGTTTCTTTACTTCTCTGCCCCATTGCCTCAGTGTCAGTTATTTCCTTTGAAGCAATGTTCTCCTCTTGTTCAAAGACAGGATTCAACTTGGGCCTCTTGCTTGGCTCAAACATCTCATCAGTAGTCTCCATGGCAGAGCTAGATGCCTCCTCCCTATTCCTCTTAGGATTCTTCTCTTCATTGGCTGGGGTCTAAAGGATAGGAGGAATTTTCATTGGCTTCCCTTGTTTTGGAACCTGCACGAAAGAGTTGTGATCAAATTGTCTTTCAAGATCAATGAGTGTGTTCTCTACATCCACAACAATGTTGTCCATATCAATCAAGGTGTTCTCCACCCACTCATCCTGGTTAGCAAATTGTTCAATGTCAGGTCTTGGGTGGTGGATGTATGCTCCCAACTTGACCCTGAGTCTGAGCTTGCTTATGACACCATGAGGGTCATACTGCCATATGAAGTTGTTTCTGATCTTCATCTTTTGTAGTAAGTTGTCAGCCTCTGGTCTAGCCACTCTATTATTGCAAATGAATGGGTCCAATTGGTTTTTCACTTTGAACTGGGCTTTCTTCCTATAAGCTAGGAAGTGGACCTCATCGGCGTTAATGATTTGTCTGAAATATTCTAGAGCAAAAATCCTCATAGGGAGGTATTTGGACAACTTATAGGGGGCTAATTGGTAGCCATAGATTCTGATCTCAGTGTGGTTCTGGTAGAGGTACCAGTCTCCCACCTTGTTTTTCTTTGCCAATTATAGCACTCCCTTGATCTCTGGGCTGATTCTAGGTTGAGTCTTAGAAGTCAGCATGTTCATGATAGGGTATACAAAGGAGTGTATGAAGTCTTTGTAGGTGAATGTTGTGGAAAACTTGTTGACCAAGGGTGTCCAGTAGATGAATGATCTCTCCTTTCCCTTGGTGTCCAATTTCTGGATCCTCACAGGGAAATTATCTGTCTGGTAATACAAGAACATATGAAACAACACTGAAGAGTATTTGAAAACTCTTTCAGTGGGTAGTCTAGTGAATTGTTCATGCATTCTGTCTGCAATGAACTGAGCATAATCAAACATGATAGCAAGAGGCTTGCCTGGAGTAAAAATGGACAAAAAGGCCAAGATGACCTCATCCACATGCTCATCTATGGTATGTCCAAGGATGCATGAGAGCATGGTGATTATGTGCCTGCCAGTCTCTGAAAAAATGCTGGCAGCATAGGGTGGAGTGTTTGTAGGAGTATGGCGTTCCTCAATGATGAAATTGTGGAAATTTTGCTTGATTTTGACTGGGTCTAGTGTGATGTAGAGGTCCAAAAGGTTTCCAAAGGACAAAGGGGTTAGATTGGGGCTAGATTGGATTTGAAGCATTTGGTTGATTGACTTAGGTGTAATGGTTAATAATAACTCATGGTTTGGTGCAACAATAGCCCTTTGGCTAGGGATATAATAGGCATGACAAAAATGTACAATGTCTGGGAATGGGTGAACTTCTAGGAATATATACTTGGGAAAATTGGATTCCAAAAGGTTGATGTCATCAGCATGGTTTAGGAACCTATCTTTACTCCAACAATGGAGCTTCAGAAGGTTGGTTGGAGTTGCAGTATCCTTTATTTGGAAATACCTGTCTGCTAGGGCCAAATGGTTAATGTCCAGGTGAGGGGTTGAGACTGATCTGACATCTAGAGAGATCTGAGCAACTATCTTGAGGATAAAATGTGGGAATTAGGCTTGCATAGATTGTATAAATGAAGCTTTCAATAGTTCTGTACAAATATAGAGTATTGGCAGTTTGCAGGATAGGCGTTTGGGTATTTCAAGCGGGAAATATTCTCAATTTAGGGGAAATCAATTAAATTCAATTAATTATTTCTTGAATTCACTGTATGTTTTTAAATTGAGAGGGTCATTCTGGTTTTTTGCTAAAATACCTGGAAATGGTGGTATAAGCTACAAACTGGTGTGAATTGTGGATGTAGAGGGTACTCTAGCTTCAATTGTGCATTGGATGGTTGAATTGGGCATCTGGGGTGTACTCGAAAGGTACTCAACGGTTGCATTTAGTTGTAGAAACTCAGGTTTGCACAAGAAGGCTTGGAATCTTTAGCAGAGCAATTGAGCGAGAAAGGGTGAAAATGGGCGTCTTTCGCCTTTTAACCGACAATGGTTAGAAATTAGCGGGGAATTTCGTAATGAAAAGTGATGGTTTTGGGCTTATGCGGGGAGGTGGTTTCATTGCTCATCACACTGCTTTTGGCCATCAGGTGATATTTTCCCGAGAGCACGCGAGTTAACAAGGAGATGCCACGTAGCCAAAAGGGGCTTGAGCAAAACCACGAATCTCGTGTGCTCCTGGGCGAGTAAAGGTCGGGAGATGAATGAACGCGATATGGATGCACACCGTCAGATCTGGGGGTGATAGGTCTAACGACTGTCGCGTGGTCAAGTTGCGCGGCGAGAGGAGGGGCAGAAGTTTGCGGGTCCCAGGGGAATTAATTACACTAAACTATAATTAATTAATGAATCAACGGGGTTAGGGGTATAATGAACGGGTTATATGTAGTGGGATCGGGGTTAAAATATAGCGGGGGACTTGTTAACCGCACCAGGGTGGTGGGTTAAAAGGTTTATAGTCGGGGAAAATGTGAATTGTGGAGTTAGTTTAAATAAGCGGGAGGGAGACAAAACTTAGGAAATATGGGGTTTTATGGTTTAAAAGGGTTTTGGGGGTTTTGTCAGGAAATATACAAATTGCGGAGTTAATAAAGTAATGCGGGAGGGGGGGGTTAAACTTAGGATAAAGGGGGTTTCAAGGGTTTTTAGGAAAAATAGGGAAAATAATAAGGGGAAAGTGGTTTCTTCAAAGGGGAATGGGTTTCACACTAGGGAAAGGGGTTTTTGGGTAGGGGAATGAGTTTGGAGGGTAAATTGCTAGGGAAATGTGTGAAACCAAGGGGAAAGGGTGAAAATGAAGGGAAAAGTGTATTCTAACCAGCAATGATGGGATAAATGGGAAATTAGTAAGTATGTAGTGGGGGATGAAATGAAGTGAGGGGGAAGTTAACCAAATCAGCTTATAAGCATCCTTTTACTTCCATAACTACTCCTGCAGACTAAAACACATGATTAAACATGATAGATGTTCTTATGATTCAATCAACTTTGTACTTTCTGCAACCTTTCTTCTACTTACCCTAACATTTTTTCTTCACTTTGTTGGGTGCATTTAAGCTAGCAAACCCTTTCCTTTCCTTTTTCTTTTGAAAATTAAACTATCTACATCTAACATTATATCTTAAAATGGCTCAGATTAAGCTTATGAGCACATTTTATTTCTCTACCTATCTACTGATCTGCCAAGATTAAACAGTTTGGCCAGGTATTTATTCTTTAACTATAAACAGGAAATTTAAAGCATGAAGTATTCAAGATTAAACAGTTTGACTATCATGGGTTGTGGCATGTATGACAAGTTGCACACAACCATTATTTTAGATAGTAAAGTAAAGAGTAGTGGCACTTGGACTTGCACACTTTCATGATCTGTTTTTGTTTGGGGTTCATATTTTTTCATGTTTTTGATCTTTTCTTATTCTTTTTGTCCTTTGATATTTATTTTAGGACATACCCTCTTCACATTTTTTAATTTTAATATGGAAAACATTTGCAGAAAGCAAAGGTATGTACAATATTACAAGATTTAACCATAGCCAAATCAAAATTATGAATCCTATTATTATAGGACCCTAACAGTGGCTCCACATGGGGATGGAATTTCCTGGTGAAATGTTCTCAACTCTAAAGATCAGTAGCCTTTGAATTGTAACTGTAGTTACCTTATGAACTGTCCTTTTGTGATTCTACTTTATTGATAGTCATGATAGTGAATCCTTCAAAGCTCAGGGCCTTCTCTCCAGGCTTCAACTTCAAAGGATTACCATCCAATCCAATCTACACTCTGCAATATTATGTACAATGATGCAAAGTAAAGTGAACTATTATTAGTCATTGGAAAAATAATGTTTCAACATTCTACCATTAACAGATCCTCCTGGTAGATCTGATCTATCTATCTCTCTCAAGAAAAAGGCATTGTTGCCCCTGTAACCATAAATGACATACGGCCCTTGCCACAAAAAATCAAATTTTCCATGCTTGCCTTTGTCTTATCTCCTTGAATCCCACTTAAGGACTTTATCTCCTATGTAAAAATCATCTACTTTAGTATTTTTATCAAAAACCTTCTTGATTTTGTCCTAGATTACCTATGATTTTACATATACTTCTTCTCTAATCTGCTGCAGGTGTATGGTTTGATTTTTTCTTCTCTGGATATCATTTGGTTCCACCTGTAATTCCTGGATGATATTCATTGCTGGCACTCCCAAAGATGATGGAAAACTAACATCCATCCCATATACCAGCTGATAAGGTGATGTTCCAATGGACTTCTTAGTAGTCAATCTATCTGCCCATAAGGAATTGACTAACTTCTTATTCCATGTCTTTTTGTTATCTTCCAGCAATTTCTTAATGATATTGACCAGGCTTTTATTAGATGATTTTGCAAGTCCATTACCTTGAGGGTAATAGGTTGTGGAGTGGCCAAGGGTGATGTGGTATTTGTTACAGAAGTCTATCATTTTTTTGGATTTAAAGGTAGTTGCATTATTAGTAATGAGCTTTTGGGGGCATCCAAATCTTGACAGAATATTATTTTCTAGAAATGAGATTATGACAGTGTTTGTGGCTTGTCTAGAAGGGATGGATTCTATCCATTTGGTGAAATAGTCAGTATATGTCAGAATCTTTGTGCTGAGTTGAGGAGGTTGGGTGTATTTCTCCAATGAAATCTAACCCCCATTGTTGAAATGGCATTTCAGTGTAAATTGGTTTAAGAGGCAAGGGTAAAAGTTTTCTCTTTCCCTCAAATATATAGCATTTATGACAAGAGGTCACATGTTTCTTAACATCTGCAAACAAAGTGGGCCAGTATAAACTAGCCCTCAGGATTTTGTCAGCAGTATTCTTCCAGTACAAGTGTCCTCCACAATCCCCTGCATGAAAATCTTGCATGATTTTATTAGCTTCATTTTTCAGTAAACAATTCAAAAGAATATCACTATTGTCTTTCCAAAACAATGCATTATCTATGATATAATACTTTAATGACTTCATCTTTAAAAATCTAGCTTTAGTTCTTGTTAAACCAGGAGGAGCTTGTAAATTTTGTAATACAAATATAATATCTGCATACTAGGGTGAATCAGTAAAAGTTTCATTGATCAGTGGAGTCGTCATCTCTTCTTGATCATCAAGGGCACTAATGAAGTTTATATCAAGGGCATGACAGTTCGATTCAGCCATGATTTTGGCTAAAACTTGGCCTTTGATAAGCTTAGTTGGCTTTATCTCTATGTCAAATTCCAATATTGTGGCAATCTATTTTCCTCTTTTCCCTTCAGGCCCATTTTCTGTCAAAATGTCCTTAACTATAGAATTTGGAACATGTGAGAATACTGAATGTATACTCTAAATTCTTTGATAGCCTTTACTAAAGCTAATGCTTGTTTTTCCATAATATTGTATTTGAGTGTGGCATCTCTTAAGGATTTACTAAAAAACACAATTAGTTGTTCATATCCTTGGTTGTTCTTTTCCAGCAAGACTGCTGCAATGGTGTGTTGGGAAGCAAAAGAAAAAATTATAAAATCCTTGTTAAAATCAGGACTTATCAAGACTGGAGTTTTGGTTAAGGCTTCCTTGATGGCTTCAAAGGATTGTTTGGCCTCCACTGTCCATTTAAGTGTTGAGTCCTTTCTTAGCATGTTATTTAATTCTCTAATCAGTTCTGCTAGATTTGAAATGAATCTCCTAAGAAAGTTTATCTTGCCAAGAAATGACTGTAACTCTCTAATGTTTCTAGGATGGGTAATGGTAAAAATGGCCTCTACTCTAGCAAGATCTATTCTAATCCCATCTTTAGATATGATATGTCCCAACAGTTTTCCCTCTTCCAAACCAAAAAGTGTCTTTTTTTGGATTTAAAGAAATCCCAAATTTTCTACATTTGATAAATACTCTTCTTAGGTGGTCTAGATGTTCATTGTTAGATTTAAAGAAGACTGTGATGTCATCTTGGTATACTACTAGGAATTCATGGATCTCCTTGGCAAAAGCTATATCCATAGCTCTTTGAAATGTGGCACCTGCATTCATTAATCCAAAAGGCATCTTCAAATACATGAAGGTACCCCAAGGAGTAGTAAATGTAGTTTTGGCTTGGTCCTCTGGTTGAACTAAGATCTGGTTATACCTAGAGAATCCATCTAACAGTGAAATCCTGGATGAGCCTACTACCCTCTGCAGGATATGGTCCATTTTTGGTAGAGGATAGTTATCTTTTAGTGAGACCTTGTTTAAATTTCTAAAATCTACACAAAGTCTAATTTCACTAGTCTTTTTCCTAGTAGTGACTAAGTTTGAAATCCAATCTGAGTATCTAATGGGGGCTATAATTTGGGCATCAAACATTCTTTTAACTTATTTCTCAATAGACGGCATAAGAACTGGGTTTATTCTCCTAAGTTTCTGTTTGAAAGGTTTATGATCTTCTTTTAGAGGTATTTTGTGTTGGATTATGCTGGTGTCATAAGATTTTAAGTCTTCATAACTCCAGGCAAATACATCCTGGAACTCTTTTAACAGATTGGTGTATTTAACCTTTTCCTCTGGACGTATGGCTTTTGATATTTTAATGATTTTTGGTTTATCCTCAGTTCCTATGTTACACTTTTCTATGTCAGCTCTTAAAGGTTCCATTTTGGGTTTCCTAGCTACATCATTAGAGTCAAACAAATCTTCTAAAGGGACTAATCCCTTAGGCAAAAAATTATTTTTCAGATTAAGAATTTATGAATCATCATTCATTATTTCTTCAATCTCTACATTCTCTAAACTATCTATTTCTACTCTAATAAATTTGGTTGGTTTAGCTATATCTAAAATATTTACATCTATGTTACTTTCTATATTATTGTCTATTGTACAGTCTGTATCTATCTTACAATTTTGAAACTCACCTTCATTGTTCATGATATTGTAAATCTGAGAATCCTAGGAGAAAATCTACCAATACTTCAGGTTGTCTGGAATAACAGGCCTATGTCTGACTTCTGCAGTGTACTGATGGTTGGGTTGAAATGGAAATTGACAGGTACTAGCAAAAGTGGCCAGATTGTGGGCCCGCATGTTTTGTTTTCTAGGAATGGCAGCAAAGTTTGTTTCCAGGAGGTCTTTCATCAAGTCTAGGACAGTTTCCCTATATTGACCAAGTCTAGGATTCTTTACAGAGTATTCACCATTAATCTATTTAATAATCATCTCTAAGTCTCCCATGATGGAAACTCTTTTGGCTCCAAGTTTCCTAACCAATTGTAACCCTAGAATGAGGGCTTCATATTTAGCGATGTTATTGGTACACTTGAAGTTCAATCTGAAATCATGTCCCTCATCATGATTAGTTTCCATATTATGGATCCACACTCCTGCACTAACACCTAACCTATTGACAGATCCATCAAAGTCTAGATGCCATAGGGACTCATGAAAAATGATCTCACTGTCAGTTGTTTTGTATTTCAGGTCTTTATTTGTGATTTCCTTATTGTCGTGTTCTACATTGTACAAGATAAAAGAGTCCATATCTGAATGCATGGAGTATATGGGAAAGTTTTGTGGCTTTTCATCACTACTCACCATGTATTTCATCAAGTTTCTCTATATAGTTTTCTTGGTTAGCCAAAACAGATATGGTGGCATAAGACATATCTAACTGCAAGGATCCCTGCATTTTTGCTCCCCAAGAGTGAGATAGCAGCATTCCATATGTGGGTGGGATGTCTGCAACTACTATGTCCTTGATCAAACGAAGGAATTTAACTTGGCTAGAGTCAAAAGAAAACAAATCCATATATGGTCTGGTAATGTCTAGGTTCAGTCTCTCCATGATTGCCTTTGGCATCAAATTATGGGATGCCCCTGAGTCTAACATAGAATTATGCAATATTTTGTCATGAATATTTAGGCTAATGTAGAAAGGAGGAACACCCCCTTGCTGATGAATACCATTGGCTTCAAGGCCAAACAATAATTCAGGTCGATCATCATTCAAGTTAACAACATCATCTCCCTCTCCTATGTTTAAAGTTTCAGTTATCTGTGACCTATAGGATTCATTCTTTACTAGTTCTCAAGGGAACTGATATCTTTAATTTTTCTATTTCAGTTTTGATGTTGAAAGGGAGCTGAGCTTTGTTTGTTTGATTTAGATCTTCCTTAACATGTGCAGTTTGTGTGTTCTTATCTTGTTTCTTAGTACTAGGCATTTCAGTCTGTTTGTCTACTGTTTTTCCTTGATTTCTCTTATTTTGAATGATTTCAGTAATTGTCTATATTTGAGTTTCAGTGGAGGTTATATCTACAATTATAGGGGTAGAAGTCTCCAGTGTTCCCCTAGGGAGGATTTATAACACTTTAGTAACTGGAGCTTCTTTTATTATCTTAGTCTGGGTCTGGATGGATCTTTTAATGGGAGTATCATTGATCTTTTTACTTCTTAAGATATATTGTTTGTGTACCTCATATATAGCTGACTCATATCCCTACTTAAAATCAAAGGATTCACCATATTCTAACTTCAACTGTTGCAGTATATATAACTCTTGTTCTTCTTGAGTAAGAAAAATAGTGTCTTCATCTTTGGTTTCTAGTAAGTTTATCTGGGTGTCATCCTCTCCTTCTTGGGTCTGTGAATCCTCAACATAGTTCTCTTGGGAAGGAGGCCTAATCTTTTGATCTGGTATAGCATTCTTTCCAGCATTAGGGTTCTTCCTAAAAATGGGGTTTCTTGTTGGGGGTGGTTTTGATTTTCCCATTGATTTTTCCTCTCCGTGTTTTCTAATCTATCCATTATTCTCTCTAAACTCTTAGCTAAAATATCTACCTTTCCATTTGAAGTGGAAGTTTCCTCTTTAAATACAACTTTCTTTTCATTTCTCATTCGGGCTTTCTTAACTAATAGGTTGGCCTCTACACTAACAGCATTGCTTTGCATGTGTTCCAATGTTTCAGGGTTTCTTTCCCTTAACTAGTATGACATGTCAGTGTCAAAACCATCATGGAATTTAATTAATGCTAGGTCAGGTGGAGGCTTAATATTTGATGGAATTGCATTGTAGATACTATTGAACTTAGTGAAATAGTCCTGAACTGACTCATTAGGAGCTCTTCTAATGTTTTCATATTCAAAAAGTATTTGCAATGGGTTTTTCTTTCTCTCCCATCTATCAATGAATAATCTATGAAAATTAGCTAAATCTGCAATATGGTTGGCAAGAAAGGCTTTGAACCATTTCTTGACATCCCTAATTAAATTTTGGGCAAACGACCTCATTTGGACATCTGCTTCATCTATCTCATGCAACTCAAAAAAGTCAGATATATTGTTTACATGTTGTTGGGCAATGTACTGACCAGTAGCATCAAACAAGAATATTTTGTTCTGATAATATGCGAGAATGGCATGGAGTTGTGCAGGTAAAACTAGAGGTGCATATCGGTTTACCATAGTTGTGATTCCGGTTTGACTAGGGGGTTAAAGTTATGGTGCTTGAGGAAGGACCTGAACTAGATGGAGGTAAACTAGATGATGATGAGGATGGTTGATTAATAATTGGTTTAGGTGACTGGATGGCGGATACTATTGGTGAGGTGGTAGAAAAATAAGGTGTATTTATAGTGAGTGAAGATTGTGCAGAAATTACAGAGGCAGCAACAGTTAGGGCAGCTAGTTCAACAGATTGTTGAAGGTAAGCATCATCTATATTTCCTATCAATGTAGAGGTCAAATCTTTTAACTTGTCAAAAGCGTCTGAGACAAATTTATCTAAATCTGGATGGATAACTCTTTTTTATTCAACGAGTTGAGTAAACTCCAGGTCTAACACTGTTTCATGGATGGCATTCTCAGATTTAGTTCTAAATAATGAGAGGTCAAATGACAAATCAAAAGGGATTTCCTCTAAAGTTGACAACTCCTCAGGGAGTGAGTTTGCTTTGACTAACTGGCTACTACTTGCCTGAGTTTCTGCAGTTTTGGGTTTTCTTAGAATTCTATCTAGGTCATCAACTATGGTAGCAGGGTTTGGATCTGGATTTGCCCTGGTACAGTGAGTCTTCTTAGGAGCCAGAATTCTAAATTTTTTAACTACTTTTGTGAAAAAAAAATTTCAAAAATAACTTGATAAAATTGACCTTAAGGGGCTTAAGATTAAATTTGAGGTTTCCTTAAAGTTTTATGAGACTGAGGATCGAAGTCCCCAGTATGGTCGCCAATAATGTTATCACTCTGATATTTCTTTCGAAGTTGAAGAAGGAAGAAAATTCAAAGGTAACCACAAACCACTTTTGGAGATTAGGACCTAGCCTTCCTAATGCTGAGAGAGGGCTCTCTATTTAGAATTTAACTTTTTTTTAGTTAAGATGATTTTAGGCTAGTTATTGTTTGCACTTGGGTTTTGGTTTGAATTTGGGTGGTGGGATCACTTTACTTAGATGAACAGAGGTTTTCTTTTACCATTGGGCTATGGGGTCAAATGTCAGACAAACAAGACTAGATTCAGTTCTAAAAACAATGTCTACAGGGCAAGATAGATGAGTTACTTCAAATCTCAAAGGCTAAATGGTGAAATGGTTTCAAATCGGATACAGGGAGAAATTAAGGGTTCCCTAGGCCGGACTCTGGAAGGAATGAAAGAAGTCAACCAAGATGGGAGAGCAATTAAGGGTTCTCAAATCTGGGTATCAGAGGAAAACATGTAAATGACTAACTGTGCAAAACAGAGTGTACTTAAACAAATTCTGAGTGATATCTCTAGTTAATTCATTCAAATTTAGAAGACATTTAAGATTATGAAACGCATCAGAAGGTAACAAGATCGAACAAAGAAGATACTTCACTACAAATAGCTCATCTCATGAATCCTGTAGCAAAATGCTTTTATTACATGCTCCAGTCTGTTGATTTGAAATTGGTACAATCACCCTTAGTTTTTAAGATCAAAATAACTCTACAAATGTAAAATAATCCACCTCTAATACTTCGAATTATGAAGTATTTATAAGAAAGAAATTACAAAATATCTCAAATTGCATTGAGAACTAATCTAGGAAAAAGAAATATCTTCATGCAAGAAGATAGAGACAGTTATTAAATTGCTTCTTGTTGTCCCTATTATTTAGGTTCTGTTGGCTTTGCTCTTTGATCTTTTACCCTTTAAGCTACATGGTTGTTTGATCTTCACGCTGGATTTTCTGTTTTACTTTCACCTTTCATCTGATACTCTTTCATCTAATACTCTTTCACCTTGCTGACCGGTCAATATCCTTTTACTGTGCTCTTTTACTTTCTACTGTACATTTATATTTTTACTGTGTATTTACTACAGTAAATCATTCAGTTTTTCCCATCTTTCCTCATCTGGTAATTGGATATTGAGCATCTTTCTGTATATTTCATCTGCCTCTGTATATTTGGCAAAAGTAGGCTTATTAATAAATAGGTGTTTTACCTCATGCTGGAGGTAAAACAAGTTTTCAAAAGTTTGATACAATACTTTTCCTGTTGGTAAGCCCTTCATGGATGAAGTGATTACCTATTCTCTGGCCACTTCCCTAATATTCTTATTCTAATCCTCATGTGTCATTAACTTATCATTTATAACTAAGGGATCATGTAATCCCTTTTCCTTCAAAAGTTCGAACTTAACCATGAACCTCTCAATGGCTATTTGCATGTTTTGACACTTATCTTCTAAGTTCAACATCAAATTCCTCTTAGTGAGGAATTTTCTGACTTCCAAAATTGTACCTGTCCTGTCAGGTATCTCAAGTTCTTGCAGCTCATACTTATTCTTGGAGTTGAGGAAGTGGATGATTCTTGCAGCTTCCTCTGGCATATCTCCAAGTTCTTCCTTAACTCTCTGAATGGCTTCTGTGGCCTACTTTATTAAATCAATTTGTTCAAAAATAACCTGGATGGATGGCCAAATATCATTGACAGAGTCAATGATATTGGCCCACGGTTGCTCTTTAGCTTTACCTATAGGTTCACCTAGTGTTAGTTCCTTGTCTAGGCTTTTGATTCTTTTAGTCATCCTTGTATCCTTTTGTTGTTCTTCTTTATGCATGATCTGGGCCAATTTGTAATCTATCTCTAGGTTTGTGACTTTCTCCTTAAGTTTGTTCATCTCAGTTGTCTGAATGGACATTTCTTCCATTGCTTTGACCAGCTTGTTTGCTTCATCACCTGTGGAGGTTGTTGTTGTTGATCCTATTGCTGATGTAGATGGTGTAGATGTCGGTAGTGCAGTGGCCATTGGATCAGTGGGAGCTAATGATGCTGTCAAAGTAGAAGGTACAGTTGTGGTCACTATTGGAATGACAGTTGCAGGAGCATTATCAATACTAGCTTGTTTGAGTTGAATCAAGCTATCCAACTCTTTCTACATCTCTTTTAACTGGTCATTCAACGACAGCACTAAGTCCATCATCTCTTCATGATTTATCTGACTTACTAGGACCTCTTTTTTCTATGGGTGCTGTGAAGGAGGCAACTTAAGTTGTTTCTTGAGGGTTGTTATATCCTCATTCTTCTTCTTGATTAATTTTTTTGTGGCCTTAGCATCACTTGGGTCATGGCCCAGTTCAATGATCAAGTCCTATAAGGATTTTATCCTGGTGTCTTTGGCTTATGAAGATGCCTTCTCTAGCTTGAATTGGGCTCTCACATTATCCAATGAATCTTTTAGCTTAAAATCATCCATGGCCTTTTCTATGAGGGTGGAGTAAATCATTTCTCCAGCATACTTATGGAACTCTATCTAATCAATGGGATGAACATCCCTGTTCAACACCTCAAAATTTGTCTTATTGTATTCTACTGAGGTCTTTGGTTGTTGTTCAATGGGCTGCAAAAATGATACCTGCATTTTCCCTGCTTTGATGTCAAAAGCTAACATCATTCTGGTCTGGTTTGGCGGTGTAAGCTTGAGGTATTGGGCATATGTCTTTGCCTTCAATTTTTCATTCCTCATCTTTATCTCTTTGAATCTATATTTGATATCCTTTTCCTTGTGAGCTAGCCTGACCAGGGAAGAAAGCTCCATACTATGTTGTCTCTCTACCATCTGTGTATTGGAGGTTGATGGCTGCTATGTTTCCTCTGATGAAGTTGGTTTAGTTGTTTCTTTAATTATCTGCCCCATTGCCTCAGTGTCAGTTATTTCCTCTGAGGAAATGTTCTCCTACCGTTCAAAGATGGGATTCAACTTGGGCCTCTTACTCAGCTCAAATAGCTCATCAGTAGTCTCCATGGCAGAGCTAGATTCCTCCTCCCTATTCCTCTTAGGATTCTTCTCTTCATTGGCTGGGGTCTAAAGGATAGGAGGAATGTTCATTGGCTCCCCTTGTTATGGAACCTGAAGGAAAGAGTTGTGATCAAATTTTCTTTCAATATCAATGAGTGTGTTCTCTACATCCACAACACTGTTTTCCATATCAATCAAAGTGTTCTCCACCCACTCATCCTAGTTAGAAAACTGTTTAATGCTAGGTCTTGGGTGGTGGATGTATGTCCCAACTTGACCCTGAGTCTAAGCTTGTTTATGACCCCATGAGGGTCAAACTGCCATATGAAGTTATTTCTAAACTTCATCTTTTGTAGTAAGCTATCAACCTCTGATTCAACCTCTCTATCGTTGCAAATGAATGGGCCTAATTGGTTTTTCACTTTGAACGGGGTTTTCTTCCTATAAGCTAGGAAGTGGACCTCATCAGAGTTAATGATTTGTCTAAAGTATTCAAGAGCAAATATCCTCATTGGGAGGTATTTGGGAAACTTATAGGGGGCTAATTGGTAGCCATAGATTCTAATCTCAGTGTGGTTCTGGTTGAGGTACCAATCTCCCACCTTGTTTTTCTTTGCCAATTGTAGCACTCTCTTGATCTCTGGGTTGATTCTAGGTTGAGTCTTAGAAGTCAGCATGTTCATGATAGGGTATAGAAAGGAGTGTATGAAGTCTTTGTAGGTGAATGTTGTGGAAAACTTGTGGACCAAGGGTGTCCAGTAGATGACTGATCTCTCCTTTCCCTTCGTGTCCAATTTCTAGATCCTCACAAGGAACTTATCTTTCTGGTAATACAAGAACATATGAAACAACACTGAAGAGTATTTGAAAACTCTTTTAGTGGGCAGTCTAGTGAATTGTTCATGCATTCTGTCTACAATGAACTTAGCATAATCAAACATGATAGCAGGAGGCTTGCCTGGAGTAAAAATGGACAAAAAGGCCAAGATGACCTCATCCACATGCTCATCTGTGGTATATCCAAGGATGCATGAGAGCATGGTGATTATGTGCCTACCAGTCTCTAGAAAATGGTCGCAGCATAGGGTGGAGTGTCTGTAGGAGTATGGCGTTCTTCAATGATGAAATTGTGGAAATTTTGCTTAATTTTGACTAGGTCTAGTATGATGTAGAGGTCCAATGGGTTTCCAATGGACATAGGGGTTAGATTGGGGCTAGATTGGATTTGAATCATTTGGTTGATGGACTCAGGTGTAATGGTGAATAATAACTCATGGTTTGGGGCAACAATAGCCCTTTGGCTAGGGATATAACAGACATGACAAAAATGTACAATGTTTGGGAATAGGTGAATTTTTGGGAATATATACTTGGGCAAATTGGATTCCCAAAGGTTGATGTCATCATCATGGTTTACGAACCTATCTTTACTCCAGCAGTGGAGCTTCAAAAAGTTGGCTAGAGTTGTAGTATCCTTTATTTGGAAATCCTTGTCTGCTAGGGCCAAATGGTCAATGTCCAGGTGAGGGGTTGAGACCAGTCTGACATCTAGAGAGGTCTGGGCAGCCATCTTGAGGATAAAATGTGGGAATTAGGCTTGTATAGATTGTATAAGTGAAGCTTTGAATAGGTTTGTACAAAGATAGGGTATTGGCAGTTTGCAGGATAGGGGTTTGGGTATTTCAGGGGGGAAATATTCTCAATTTAGGGGAAATCAATTAAATTCAATTAATTATTTCTTGAATTCACTGTACATTTTTAAACTGAGAGGGTCGTTCTGGTTTTTTGCTAAAATACCTGGAAATGGTGGTATAGGCTGCAAACTAGTGTGAATGGTGGATGCATAGGGTACTCTAGCTTCAATTGTGCACTGGATGGTTGAATTGGGCATTCGGGGCATACTCGGAAGGTACTTGGTGGTTGAACTGAGTTGCAAAAACTCAGGTTTGCGCAGGAAGGCTTGGAAGCTTTCACAGAGCAATTGAGCGAAAAAGGGTGAAAATGGGCATCTTTCGCCTTTTAACCGACAACAGTTAGAAATTGGTGGGGAATTTCATAATGAACAGTGATGGTTTTGGGCTTATGCAGGGAGGCGGTTTCATTGCTCATCGCACCGCTTTTGGCCATTGGGCAGTATTTTCCTGAGAGCACGCAAGTTAACGAGGAGATTCCACATAGCCAAAAGGGGCCCGAGAAAAACCACAAACCTCGCGTGCTCCTGGGTGGGTAAAGGTCGGGAGGTGAATGAACATGATATGGATGTGCACCGTCAAATCTGGTGGTGACAGATTTAACGGTTGTCGCGTGGTGAAGTTGCGCAGCGGGAGCAGGGGCGGAGATTTTCCGAGCTTGGGGAAATTAATTACACTGAACTATAATTAATTAATGAATCAATGGCATTAGGGGTATAATGAACGGGTTATATGTAGTGGGACAGGGTTAAAATACATCGGGGGACCTGTTAACCGCACCAGGGTGGTGGGTTAAAAGGTTTATAGTTGGGGAAAATGTGAACTGTGGAGTTAGTTTAAATAAGCGGGAGGGAGACAAAACTTAGGAAATATGGGGTTTTATGGTTTAAAAGGGTTTTGGGGGTTTTGTCAGGAAATATACAAATTGCAGAGTTAATAAAGTAATGGCGGGGGGGTGTTAAACTTAGGATAAAGGGGGTTTCATGGGTTTTTAGGCAAAATAGGGAAAATAACAAGGGGAAAGTGGTTTCATCAAAGGGGAATGGGTTTCACACTAGGGAAAGGGGTTTTTGGGTAGGGGAATGAGTTTGGAGGGTAAATTTCTAGGGAAATGTGTGAAACCAAGGAGCAAGGGTGAAAA
Source organism: Pinus tabuliformis (assembly GCA_031772625.1). Lineage (NCBI taxonomy): Eukaryota > Viridiplantae > Streptophyta > Pinopsida > Pinales > Pinaceae > Pinus > Pinus tabuliformis. The sequence continues at coordinate 241,154,916 of CM062809.1, forward strand.
TGAAGGGAAAACTGTATTCTAACCAGCAATGATGGGATAAAGGGGAAATTAGTAAGTATGTAGTGGGGGATGAAATGAAGTGAGGGGGAAGTTAACCAAATCAGCTTATAAGCATCCTTTTACTTTCATAACTACTCCTACACACTGAAAAACATGATTAAACATGATAGATGTTCTTATGCTTCAATCAACTTTGTACTTTCTGCAACCTTTCTTCTACTTACCCTAACATTTTTTCTTCACTTTGTTGGGTGCATTTAAGCTAGTAGACCCTTTCCTTTCCTTTTTCTTTTGAAAAGTAAACTATCTACTTCTAACCTTATATCTTCCAATGGCTCAGATTAAGCTTATGATAGCATTTTATTTCTCTTCCTATCTGTTGATCTACTAAGATTAAACAGTTTAGCCAGGTCTTTATTCTCTAACTATAAATAGGATATTTAAAGCATGAAGTATTCAAGATTAAATAGTTTGACTATCATGGGTTGTGGCATGTATGACAAGTTGCACACAACCATTATTTTAGACAGTAAAGTAAAGAGTAGTGGCACTTGGACTTGCACACTTTCATGATCTATTTTTGTTTGGGGTTCATATTTTTTCATTGTTTTGATCTTTTCTTATTCTTTTTGTCCTTTGATATTTCTTTTAGGACATACCTTCTTCACATTTTTTAATTTTAATATGGAAAACATTTGCAGAAAGCAAAGGTATGTACAATATTACAAGATTTAGTCATAGCCAATTCAAAATTATGAATCCTATTATTATAGGACCCTAACAGTTGCATCTCTCGGAAACTTCGATCTCCCTCTAATAGCCTTCCTCCTGACTTCGCTTGCCTTGACTTGAGTCCTAGGGCTAGTAAGATGCCCTAAGAGGCGTTCTCTTGCCTTCCCTTCTCTTATGCTTCCAAAATCAAACCCTAGAAGATCCAACGCAATAACGCTAACTTTGATCTTCCCAAAAGAATAGATAAGGCCTAGAAAACACTTTGACTTCTTCAAATTCTTGTTCTCGCACTTCCTTATTCGACTTCTTCTTATTTACCTTCTTCGCATAAGAGATGAGAACGTGATTGATCGAAATGGAGGACGAGTTCTTATTATATATAGGCTTCCTCAAGGGTGGACGCATCTCTTCATGTAGGCCGACTTGACAGCTCGTTAGGCCGACTTGATCTTGGAGGTATTTTAATTTTCTTTTACAATTTACAAAGTGCCCATAGGGTATTCCATATATGATAATGACTCTTCTACCTAGGACGAATCCTAGAAGCACTCAATGGGTGCTTGACCTATAAAGTAAAATAACTTGAGCATGAAACCCATGCTCCAATAATAATAATAATTTCTTTTCCATTTTATATTTACAAGAATACATTTCATACTTATGAAGACCAAACCTAGTTACACATTTTTCAATAGATAGTGGTTCTTACTTCTTCAGTTTCCAGCAAACTATTGTGAACAAGATAATTGTATAAACTTATTTATGTTAATGAAATCATATTTTCATTCATCCATATTTGTGAAGGGAATAAAATGAAATATATAATTATAACCAAAACATAGAGATACATTGAAACTTGACTTATAATAATAAATGGAAAATGTTGAAACTGTAAAAATTCACAATGAAAACAAAATAGCTCAAATGGTGGTTTATGCCTAAGAAGAGATGTGATGGCCACACACCTTTTTTAGAGTGAGTTACAATGAGACAAAAGGCTCATTTAACACTGGAAGCGATGAGGAAACCATAAACATCCAAAAACCTAACCTTACGAGATGAAACACCAAAAGGCATATGGGCCCCAATGGGGTTAGTTGGTACATCAACTTCATGGGGTCATAAATTTTTCATACAATATTTGTTTGGCACCTTCGATAGCTCATTGGAAAGGTCTAACTGAGAATCACACATTTCAAAATGACCTAGGATCTACACATGGATACATTCTAGGTCACTTCCATGTCAAAAAAACATCATTTAGGGTCTCAAAATAAACCTGGAAGTTTAGGACCAAAAAGACCATAAAAAAACTTCCAAGATGGAGAACCGTATTAGAGGAATCTTGAGGTCTAAAATTGGCCTCCTAAGAAAAATGTACAACCAAAATAAACTTTATAAGAACCAATAGGATTCAAGATGATTATGTCAATCATGGGGGATGATTCACCATTTTTGGAGTAAAAAGATAAAAATATTAAACAATAATAAAATAATAAAACTACTTTTTCAACTCGTATTTTCAACTTATCTCCCTAATGTTTTACTCAAATTTCAAGTGGGAGTACTCGTTGGATGCAAAATTTAGTTCCTTGTCCAAAGTGTACCCATGTTGCATACTTTCGATGGACCCCGCCACACGAAAAATGATAAATACATGAAATGTGATTGCAATCAAATTTTTCATGTATTTCTAATTGTTCGTGTAGCAGGGTCCATCGAAAGTATGCAACATGGGTACTCCTTAGATGAGGAATCAAAATTTTCATCCAACGAGTGTTCCCGCTTGAAATTTGAGTAAACCCATAGGGAGATATGTTGAAAAAGTAATTTTTTATTTTTTCCCTCTAAAATTTGATGATGTAATCTAACCTTATTTTATTATTTCCACTATTATTTTATAATTTCCTTAGGAGGCCCATTTTAGACCTTAAAATTCCTCTAATGAATGCTTTGAGCTAGTGGAGTAGGTGGATGTCCACCAATATCCACTTAGATCAGTCCTCCCCATTTAAGAAGCCATGGTTTCATTGCATTGAGGGCCCCCATCATATGTGGAAACTTCTGTTGAATTTGGCTCCTGATGAGCCACTTGCATTCATGAAGAAGTTGCCCAAATTTCACAACCTAGTAGAGTTGGATGTGTTTCTGATAGGTATCCTTTGTCTTGGTGTCAATGATATAGACCACTATAGCTTGTTCAATGTAGTGAGGATTGAGCATGGGTCCAATTGCTCAGTTGCCTTTAAGATGTCCAACAAAGGTGGATAATATGGTCGAAGTAGCTCCACAACAAACACTAGGTGCAAGCCAATGAATGGGGGAATGTTCAATTCAAAAGACCTTTCACCCATTTCCTTTTTTATTGTATATATAACCCATCTCAGAGTGGTTCGAGCTTCCATTTAGGGCTCGTGAGGTGCTCTTTTTGTAAGTAAAACCACACCTTATCACCAAATTGAAACTTATGTGGAACCCTGTTATGGTCATGCCACTTCTTGTACTTGAGATATTTCTATAGGATATCATTGACTTGTTGTTGGAGGTGTTTGATCCGCCAAACAAATTTGGCTTCCTTGTTTACCTTAGTTTGAACATGGGAGGACTCCGTTGATGTAAATGTAATGGGCATAGCGACATCAATTGGGGCTAATTATTAGAACCCCAAGAACACTTGAAAAGGACAATGACCAATAGATATGTGAGGGCTCTATTATAGATATGTTAAACATATGGAAGGTTTTCATCCCATGTACATAGATGCTTATATTTGTACATGTGCAAGATATGCACAATTATCCTATTGACCCCTTCTGTGTTTCCATCTGGTTGGGATGAAAGGCAGTAGATTTGGTCAACTTGGTACCCATGAGATACCATAGGCAGGACTAAAAGTTGTTGAGTAACATGTTGTCCCTATCTAAAATAATGGTCTGAGGTAGCCCGAAATGAACCCAAACACGCTTAAAGAAGAGTTCAAAAGTGGCTTCAACTATGGTACTCTTCTTGCACACTGCCAAAATGGCCATCTTAGACAACCAGTTGACCACCACAAACACACAATCATTACCATGCTTGGCGGATGGAAGACATAACATGTGATCTATGGAAATTGACTCTCGTGGCTTGTCCAGGGTAGGTGGAGTGTAAAACGACTACTTTTTGATGGTTGGTTTAGCAAAGACAAAAGTGGTGCATGATCTAATATATTATTGGAAATCTTTCCGAAGCTTTGTCCAGTAGAAATAATGTTGAAGTATTGCTACTATCTTCTCCACACCAAAGTGCCCTGCCACCCGATTGTAATGTGCCTCCTAGAAAAACTTGGCACACTCACTTGAAGGAACACAAAGGTTGCCCAAGTAGCACAACATTGCATCCTAGAGGTGTAAATCTGGAACTTGCTTGCTTACCATGAACATCTTGTATGTGGCAACCAATTCTAAGTCACTATTATAAAACTTTGGCCACACAGAGTTCTCATTCTCACAAGAGTTAATAATTATGGTTGGTGCCACAACTAGGGGCGAATTATGGTAGTCTACAACATGATTGGTGCTACCCTTCTTGTATTTGATGTTCTAATGGAATTGTTGCAAATATGTGGACCATTTTTTATGATGATGATTCTATAATTTCCCTTGTGTTTGCATAAGTTGTAGAGGCTTGTGATAAGTGTGGGTGATCATCTCCTTCCACAAAATATAATTCTTGCATTGTCAGTAGGCTTACATGATGGAGTACATCTCCTTATCATAGGTGGTGTATCTCTGGAAAATATTAGAGAGTGTTTCATTGTGATATGCCACTCTATGTCCTTGTTGAGTGAGGAATGCACCAATAACATAATTAGAAGCATCTATATCAATCTCAAATGATTATTGTAGGTCTAATAGGGTGAGGACCAGTGCAGAGCAAAGGCAGTGTTTCAAATCATTGAATGCCTTATGTTGTGACTCAGACCAAAAAAACTTTTCTTTTGCTCCTCCCTTGGTCACTTGACTTAAGGTCAAAGTGATATAAAAGAACCCTAATATGAATCTTTGGTAGAAGTTAGCAAGGCCCAAGAAGGTACAAAGCTCTATTAGTTTTCGGGGTTGGCCAATCCCAAATGACTTGGATCTTAGTCGGATCCATGTGCACATCTTACTAATCAATAATGTAGCCTAGGCATTGGACCTTGTTCAAGTGGAAGGATCAATTTTACAAGTTAAAACATAGTTGCAGAGTGTGAACAACCTGTTGAATATGCTACAAGTGTTCTTCCCAACTCTTGTTGAAGATGGCTATATCATCAAGATATATAACCACAAAATAATTGGTGAAAGGCCACAAGATATCATCCTTCGGGCTTTGAAAGTTTTTCGGGCATTTGTTAAACCAAAGGGCATGACCAACCATTTAAAATATCCTCCTTGGACTTGAAAGTAGTCTTCCATACAATAGTTGGTTCTATTGAGACATGTGGTAGTTAGACTTCAAATCAATGTTACTAAAGTACTTGGCCCCCTTGAGCTAGCCAAGGAGGCCGTCAATCTGGAGAATCAGGTATTGGTTCCTAAATGTGATTTTTTCCAAAGCCCAGTAATCAATCCAGAGTCTCCAAGTCTCATCTTTCTTCTGCACGAGTACAATTTGACTTCCATATGGTGTGGAACTCAGTGGAATGTGCCCTTTTTGGAGCAACCCTTAGATCTGACACTTCATTTCCTCATTTTCTAGAAAAGAGTGGTAATAGATTGGCCCATTAGGTAGAGGTGTGCCAAGGGTGATCTGCAAATGAATCGTCCTCTGACACTTTGCAAGTCTTGAAAATTTTGGGTCTTCAAAAGTTAACTTAGTTCATAATTTGTTTAACCATGAATAGTTAAGTTTTCAATGAACTTAAAGATGAAACAAAATCATGTGAAACATAACATGATGAAAAGGACGAAGATAACAACCATGTGATAATGGATTTCACCCGTCCTGTGATACGTCTCTGGGCCCTGCTCCAATGGATAGACCGCTTTATCAATCTCAACACCAAAAATAGTACATTACAAATCTTTGATTCGCAGAGTAAACCTCCCTCTATAGCGGCACTTGTTTCTCCTACAAATAAACATTCTCCTTCAAAGAAATTTCACTCACAAGTTGACTAAACAACAAAGAAAATGATGGTGCCAAAATAAAAAGGACTCTCTCGCTAAACATTGAAACAAGTCCTTGTACTCACTCTGAGATCAAAAAACAAAAAATTTAACTGCTTCATAATGAAGTGTTGAAATGGTATTTTCTCACAAAAAAATTGAGAATAGAATGAAAATGGTTGCTCTAATGAAGAAACAATTGTTGCAGATGCATATGGAAGGCTTGAAGACCCCTATCTAGGCTCTCTCCATGCTAAAAAAAGGTCTCCATATGGCCTCAAAAATCCAAACACAGTCTTTGTCTACAGCACAAAAGACTTAGATATGCAAATTATCCAGCATATAGTGCTTAAAACACCAAAATAATACTGCCATTATGTTCAGAACACCCAAAAACACCTGTGTAGGCTCTTCTTAGGCTCAAAGAGGCTGAAGAATGACTAAGGTAGGCCTATTTCTCCATTTCCCTATTATTTGTCCTGCAAAATGACAAGACTGGCTAACTGGGCAACGAATTTCAACTTCTATCGAACCGCTAAGCAACAAATTTTTCAGGGACTGGCATTGATTCCACTGCAAATGGTGTAAATTGTCACCTACTTAAATACGACAATAACCCTTAAGTGCAAAATTTTCAGCCCCACTCTCGGACACGTGGGTGGCCATATGGCCAAGGTTTGGACCACATGCTAGCCCCTCCATTTCGCTAGCTATCGGTTACGATGATTGTTGTGTGACCCAGGGTTCAACTTAACTCATGTTGTGGTTATGTGGACACTGATTAGAACCAGGGGTCGAGGCCTACTCCCCACCCCCTCCACTTTCACTCCTCGATTGTGGACATATGAAATGGTAATGTGACCTAGGGCCAAGGGTTAACGCCCGCCCCCGCTAGCTCGGTGCTAGTCATATGTTATACTGTATAACAAGGGGATGGGGGAGAGATAATACGTGAAATTGAATATGGGATAAAAATCTTACCTGACAACATTAAAGATATTATCAGGCAAGATTGTGCAGTTATCCTAAGTAAAGCAAAGTCCCCCAAGAGCAACATTAGCAGGCAAGAGTTCGATTCCCTCGAGACTTTGAACAATAACCAGGACATTGTTATCCTTAAAGCTGAGAAAAGTGGGGTTGTAGTTATCTTAGATAGGTAAGATTACCGAAGAAAAATGTTGGATCACTTATGAAACAACAGGAGTTATAGGAAACTTAGTATGAATCCCCTTAACAAGATCTCCAAATCGGTGACTCTAGCAATAAAATCTTGTAGCTTGGCCAGCTCTTTTAGCCATAAACTCATCGAAAGTAGCCCTCTCACTCTGAGGATCTATGGGCCTCCCAAGATTCACAAGGAGTGGGCTCCCTTGAGACCCATTGTAAACACTATAGGAGGGCTAAGTAAAATACTTAGACCAAAAGCTAAAACCCCTGAAGCCTGAGTTTCGATGTTGTCTCCATTTACACTAATATCCCTATTAAGGAGGCCATGGAGGTCATTAATCGCATTTCGGATCTGAATACTGCTAAATTGGTTGAAATTTGTCTCACCTCTACTTTCTTTAGCTTTGAAGGGGAATTTTATGAACAAACTTGTGGTGTCGCCATGGGTTCCCCCCTTCCCCTATCGTGGCTAATTTGTTCATGGAGGAATTTGAATCTATGGATTTGGCCTCGACTTAATTCAAGCGAAAGTTATGGAAGAGATTTGTGGATGACACTTGTGTCATTTGGCCCCATGGCTAGATCTCTTTTTCTTGCATCTTAACCATCAATCTAGCTCCATAAAGTTCACTATGGAATGTGAAATCAATGTGAGCCTTCCTTTCCTTGACATTCTTATTTCCAAAAAGGAGGATGGTTCTTTCTCCCACCAGGTCTTTCGAAAGAAAACTCACATGGAGCAATATCTTCATGCTAAGTCTCATCATTTCTCTGTTCAAAAGTTGGGTCTTCTCAACACTTTAACTACTCATGCATTAAGAGTTTCTGATGAAAACCACTTTAATGTTGAAAAAACCCATCTCCTTAATGTTTAAAAAAATAATGGATATAGTAGGCAATAATGTCGCAAAGCTTTCCTTAAAGTTGACAAAGGTCCTAAAAAAAGATCTCAAAGATCGAGCTTCAGGGGTGCATCTTAGGAACCACTGATGAGATAGCTAGGATCCTTAGGAAGCATAAGGTTCAGTCAACCTTTAAGCCCCTGAACACAATTCGTAGTTCCCTTAGATCGATAAAAGACCCTGTGGACCCTAAGAATATGAAAAGTGTTTAAGTAATCCCATGCTCTTGTGGGACACCCTACGTTAGTGAAACTAGCCATTCAATAAATCAAAGGATCCATGAGCATGCCACTGACATCAAACATGGGAGGACCCGCTCCTCAACATTGGCAGAGCATGCAGAGAAGAAAAAACACCACATCTGCATTGAAGAAGCCTGGGTCATTGCTAGGATTGATCATTTTCATCACCGCAAGTTTAGGGAAGTGATAGAGATTGAGAGGAGGCCAAGTAATCTGAATAGAGATGATGGGTGGAAAATTAGTAGTTGTTGGGTCCCTGCCCTTTCTTCCTAAGAAGTTTTTATTTCTCTTACTCTCCTTTGCCTTATTTTTATATTTTTATTTATTTACTTATTACTATTTATATTAATTTATTTATTAATTTATCTATTTTATTCTTATTTATTACTTTATTATATATATATATATATATATATAAACTCATTATTTATTTATTTATTTTATTTTTTAGGTTATATATCTATATATATTTATGTGTTCAAATTGTCATCTATATTTCCTTACTATTCCTTATTCATTATTTTATATTATTCCACAAAAAAACAAAATATTATTACTATACCATTATATTGTTTTTGTTTTTAGTCAAAAAAAAAAAAAAACTTGACTTTCAATTAGTTTTCAAATTTCTAAATAGATTTTATAAAGTTCATTAAAGATTTGAAAATATTAAACATTAAACTAAATATTTTGAAAATCAAAAATATATTTTGAAATTTTTTAAATTTGAATTTCTATTTTTGATTAGTTCATTTATATGAAATTACTAATTTCATGGTGTTTAAAACTGAATTGGAAAAAAAAAATATTTAAAAGACAAAAATAAAAAATAAAATAAAATAAAATCTTGTATGCAACTAAGTGTCATAACATTTAAAAGAGTACACCTATCAAATCTAAATATTTATGAAAATGAATTGACATTGTATGAAATACCAAACTAAATGTCATAACATTTAATAAAGAATATGTTTAGATAAATGTCTTTCGGATTAATCTCATCATTAGGATTGGTCCTAATGATGTGAGTACTCTGAAAGACATTTATCTACAATATGGATCAAAAAAGTCTCAACAAAGAATACATCTCTCAAATCTATTTTAATATGTCTTTTTACTAATAAAAATATTCAAGACAGTAAATATAGTCATTCATATATATTATTTTTAATTTGACAGTTTTTAAATTTTTAATTAATAATTAGATAATGAATTTAATCTAAAATAAATAACAACATTTTTTTTTTCAAGCCTCTGTGATCCATAATGAATTAAACAAAGTCTTTCGGTAGAAATCACATGAGAGAATTTTTTGGCCTACGCATTTCGGACCAACAAGTGTGGTTCATCATAAATCATGAGTTAAACATTCATTTAAATTAATTTATTTGCATAAACCATTTAGATTTCTTTTTAAATATAATTTATTTATAGTTTATTTATTTAGATAATTTTTAATTAATTTATTTTCATGTTTTTTATATGAAAACTATTGATGTTGCATTTCAAAATTTATATGCTTATAATTTTTAATACAATTTTTTTACATAATAATAATAATAACAATAATTTAATTTTAAGAGATATAAATATCATATTATATGTAAGGCTATCTTAAATTGGGGTTTATGATTACTATATATATATATGGTTTTGGAGGTTTTTAACTGAGTTGTCTTTAGTGAGACTTTTTGGAAACTTTTCCAGTGTAATTTCTCTAAAATTAGGTAGGGAATTATTGAAATCACAAGTTTGATGGGTAACCCTTGCACAATCCCTAGGGTTTTTTAGGGTGCTTAATCCATATATACAATCAAAAAACCAGTTTAAATAACACAAATCAAGATTTCACCTCAAAATTTTCCGTTAGATTATGGCACCATAAAATCCAAAAAATCGTACTAAAGACAACTCCATTTTTAGCTCTATAAACATTTAAATTAATTTAAAGTAGCAATGCTACATATTACACTTATTATTATTAATATTATTAACTAATTAATTAATAAATTTCTTAGTCTCTTATGCATTTATCAATTTTGACTAGGCTATATATATATATATATATATATATATATATATATATCATTAATTTTTGACTTTAATTTATTTTTATTTGATTTTTCCATTTGTTCTAGATTTGTTTTTGTTAAATCTTGACTTTATTCTTTTAATTTTGTCATCTCTTTATTATCTCAAATTGGTTTCTTTCTTTTTTTAGAATATAAAAATATATTAATAAATTAAATAAATAGATAAATAAATAATGCAATAGGAATAATAATAATAATAATTCTTTCTAAAAAAATTATTCCTTATTAATAAATATTCATGGTCAAAAGTAATTGTTGTAATCTAGTCGTTAGAATTAAGCTTCTATGCATCACACTCTCCTTATTTAATCTGATGCCATCATCTGATTCTCCATCTCGTCTTGAAGATGAACCCTACTAGATGGTTCGAAACACGTCGACCAAACATTCTTGATGTGATTTCTACCGAAAGTGTTTCTCAATAATAAATAGAACCGTTGACCCTTATGTTTAGGAATCAATGGTATGGTGTAATGGTAAGGTTAGAGGTTGGTTTTTTAGAGGTCTAGGGGTTGACCCCCATTGAGGCCCCTTGGACACTTTATAAAATTTTACACTAGTCCCAAGGGCCACGTGGCACCCTCGCATTAGGCCACGTAGCACCTCCTCATTGGCCACCACAAAAACAAACCAACAAATGAAACTGCACCAAATTGACCTATACGAGCCTTCCGTTTGTCAATCTTGGTTTGGTCAATTGTCATCCATACCACTTGGTCCACATATTGATGTCGGCATGATGTCACCATATGGCCTATCCATTCGGCAACCGAGTCAACCCTGCAAGTTGATTTTTTAATTGTTTTCTAAAAACTTCAGAATGTGATAACTTTCACATACAGTGTTGGATTGAGGCGATTCAATCATCGTTGGAATTAGAACGACGATATCTATGATTTGGAATTGATTTTGGGAAATTCTGAGCACTTTTAGTTTTGATCATATTTTGATCCCTAGTCATACCTCCCCACTAGGACGCTTTTGGACCACCAAAAGCCTATTTTTATTCAACAAGTAAGTAAGAATACAACTTACACACTTTCCCGATCTCAATCCATATTACTTTACTTGGATTGGTACTCTTGAGCCCCACTTGAAGATACTACACATTGCTTTTACGTGAAGTCCTTATCCTCCTGTCAAGAATTGGGTCTTCCTGCAACTCGTCTAAATATTCAGGGGAAAAATATTCATAGATGGAATATGAACATTCTCTTCATGAACATCTTTCCTTGGTGACTCATACAATCTTCACCTTGAAGTTTTTCCTTGCTAATATACAACCAAACTTGATCTTCCACTTGGAATTCATGATCAACTCGATGCTTGACATGCCTTGCTTTGTACTTGGCTTTGCTTTTCTCAAGCTTCTCTTATACCCCTTGATGCACTAGTTACATTTGTTAAATGAAATGCTTGGCTTTGTCCACATAATTGTGTCCATCTACTGCAAAATATTTACCAAAGGTAAAATACAAAGAAGACTTTGGAAAATAACCCAAACAAATTTCAAATGGAAATACTTGTGTAGATGAGTGCTTGACAGAGTTGTAGGATACTGGAAGTAATGAAAATTTTCATCCAAAAGTTTAGGATGCTTACCACAATATCCACAAAGGAGATGCATATTTTTACAATATGTAATAAATTCAATGCCCAAATTCCCATAAAATTGACCCTTCAACAAGTCAAAATAACATCAAATTCCAAAGAAAACATTGTTGCATATAAGTGATTTTATATTCACAACACCACTGTACAAAATACCCAGCTGTGGGAATATGAAACATGTGTAATACAAAAGAAATGCAATATTTAACTAGACAAATAGTCCAACCATTTCTTACCCAAACCAGGCTAGGGAGTTTTCTTTCTGCACTTTGCCTTCTTTTGGAGCTGCTTCAAGGATGGTTATCGTGTGCCTTTCACGTTCTTATGCCTTCTCTTTCTCAGGTGATTTCATGACCTATTTGTCCTTCTTTGGATGAAGATGTGGATGCAGCATCCAACATTTCTCGATCCAATGCCCACATATATTGCAATGAGTGAAAAAGTTTTTGTGAGCTTTTCTTGGCAAAAATGTCTTTGAGCTTGGAAGAGGATTTTCCTTCCTAGTCTCACTTCCAATCAACATATTCATTTTCTTGACTAATGTTTTCCTTTTTGGAACTTATCTACACAATGGTTAGGTGCATAAAAAAAAGTGCAAGGAAATACATTCCACAACATTTTATTCAAATCATCATTTTTCTTATAGCCATAGAAAGCCTTTAAATAATCAAAACATTTATACCTTTTATGATGGTCCTTTTGATTATGAGTCTAGCGAGGAGAACTTAATTGATGAGGATAATTTGACTTAATTCTTCCTTTAAAGCGCTCATCTCTCTTTCAAGATGTTTTACCATCAACATCCTCATAATGATGTGATTCTCCTTCAACTTGTAGGAGTTCTTTCTTCAGAATTTCACACTTGAAGAATTCCTTAACTTTGCAATTTTGGAGCATTCTCCAACTTCTTCTTGAACATATCCTAATCATTCATGTCGAGGTTGTGGACTCACCTCAATAGGATTAATAATTTCATGACTATGAATTCCAAGACCCTTACCATTGTACCCCATTTTGGTCAACAATTTCATACCAATACCCTTGGTATGTTTCTCAAATGATGCAAAAGAAGCATTATCATTGTTAAAATAATAAATTGAACATGACGTGTCTTTTACATCCTTTTCTACCTTTGACTCTTGGTCCTCTTGCCGAAGCGTATCCATCTCCTCCTTCTTCTCTTTTGTAGACGAAGTGGTAGATGAAGATTCAAGAAACATTCTTGTGATTTAACATATAAGCAGTGTTCTTGAATTGACAAAGGGTACAAGCATCAGTCATCCCATGGCCACAAACTTGTTGAGTCTTAAGGGAACCTTCGGTAAATGAACATTCCCTAGTTTTCTCTTCAATGACATTCTGCAAGATCAGGCACAACTTCTTCTTCTCATCCTCTGTTGCTTTGAGCAATCTTCTCAATTCCATATTCTCCACTTGGAGAGAAAAATTCATCTCCTTTGATTCTAGCAACCTTGCACATTGAAATTTTTTTCCCATGCTTGCAATCTGGCCAGACCCTTCTCTGATACCATTTGATCTAAAAATGAATTTTCCTTTGACACTTTGTAAGTTTTGAAAATTTTGGTTCTTCAAAAGTTAATTTAGTTCATAATTTTTTCAACCATGAATAGTTAAGTTGTCAGTGAACTTAAAGATGAAACAAAATCTTGTGAAACATAACATGATGAAAATGAAGAAAAGAAAAACCATGTGATAATGGAGTTCACCCCTCCTAGGCTACGTCTTTGGGCCCTGCTCCAATTGTTAGACTGCTTTATTGATCTCAACAACAAAAATAGTACATTACAAATCTTTGACTCAGAGTAAACCTCCCTCCGGAGCGACACTTGTTTCTCCTACAAAGAAACATTCTCCTTCAGAGAAATTTCACTCACAATTTGAATCAACAACAAAGAAAATGATGGTGTCAAAAGAAAAAGGACTCTCTCACTGAATGTGGCAACATGTCCTTGTACTCATTCCGAGATAAAAAAGCACAAAATTCAACTACTTCATAATGAAGTGTTGAAATGGTTTTTTCTCACAAAAAAAACTGAGAATAAACTAAAAATGGTTGTTCTGATGAAGAAACAATTGTTGTAGGTGCATTAGAAGGCTTGAAAACCCTTTGTCTAGGCTCTCTCGATGCTAAAAAAGATCTCCATATGGCCTCAAAAAGCAAAACACAATCTTTGTCTACAACACAAAAGGACTTGGCTCTGCAAATTGTCATACGTACAGTGCTCAAATCACCAAAATAATATTTCCATTGTGTTCAGAACACCCAAAAATCCTTGTGTAGGCTCTTATTGGGCTCAAAAAGGCTGAAGAACGACCAAGGTATGCCTCTTTCTCCATTTCCCTGCTATCTATCCTGCAAAATGACAAGACTAGCTAATTGGGCAACAAATTCCGCATTTTGGCAGACCGCCGAGCGACAAATTCTTCTGGGAACAACACTAATTCCACAACAAATGGTGAAAATTGTCACCTACTTAAATGCGGCAATAACCCTTAAGGGCCAAATTTTAGCCCCACTCTCAAGCACGTGGGTGGCCATGTGGCTAGGGATTGGCCACACACCAACCCCTCTGACCCTAGCCCTCCATGTCGCTATTCATCGGTTACAGTGATTTCTACATAATCGAGGTCGGGCTTAACTCCTGCTCGTTTATCTCTCTCTCCATGGTCATGTGGACACCGGTGGGGATCAGGGCCTACTCCCCGCCCCCTCTGCTTTTGCTCCTCTATCGTGGACATATGTAATGGTAACGTGACCTAGGGCTAGGGCTTAATGCTCGCCCTTGTCAGCTCGATGTTGGTCATAGGTTATACCATATAACCAGGGAATGGGACCATGTGCCCCGCCCCCACCGCTAATGCTCCCATGACTTAACAATAACTAGAACCACTAACCCTTATGGTTAAGAATCAATGGTATGGTGTAAGAGTAAAGTTGGAGGTTGGCCAGAGGTCTAAGGGTCAACCCCCGCTAAGGCCCTTTAACCCCTTTAAAATTTCTTACACCAGTCCCGAGCACCATATGGCACCCTCCCATTGAGCCACATGGCACTTCCTTATTGGCCACCACAAAAACAAACCAACCAATGAAACTACACCAAATTCACCTGTACGAGCCTACCACTTGTCAATCCTGGATTGGTCCACCATCATTCATACTGCTCAGTCAGTATGATGGTGTTAGCATGATGTCATTGTATGACCTATCCAATCAGTAGCCCAGTCAACCCTACAAGTTGACTTTTTAGTTATTTTCCAAAAACTTCAAAACATGACAACTTTCGCATACATTGTCATATTGAGGCGATTTAAGCGTCGTTGGAATCAAAACAACGAGATCTATGATTTGGCACCAGTTTTTGGTGATTTTGAGTGCTTTGAGTTTTGAGCATATTTTGATCCCTAATCAAAGGGTCAGATCAATTGAATGTTTGACCTAATAGTGTAGAGTCGCCCTAGTGGGTGATGAGAAGATTTCTTTGTATTCTTCCACAACCTTCTCCACTTGCTTTTGCCACATGGAGGGGCCATGTGCGGAGTCCATGGATGTGGCCACAATCTTCTCCTTACTTTGATAGTGAATTAAGAAGAATACAAATTTCCCATTCTAAGAGATGACCTTACCGCATTGCTTAACAAAGATCAAATAAATGGAAATATGTGGAGCCACCTTTGGTATCTTATATATTTATTTACCCGAAGTAATAATAACACTACGAGGTTTGGACACATATACAACATGACACTTCCACAAGTATGGTTGTCCTAAAAGAACATCATAAACTTCAAGGGGAGCATTATCACACAGTTCCTCATATACAACCCTTGAAGGGCTTGATGCCATAGGGTTGGCGTCACTAATGGTTGACACAAAGATCTCTCCCTTGGTCGAACCACCCGACGGTGTATGGTTATGGGTGTGGTATTGTTGGTAGGTCCAATCGCTTGATGACCTCTATTGAGATGAGATACTTTTGACTTTCACTATTGACAATGAAATGTTGAGGGGCACCCTTTACCAACATTTGTGAGTGAAAGAGGCACTCACCTTCCTCTGAATATTTGGGCTTACTTTGTTGGACCTTGGAGGTGGCAACATCAACACTAGGTTTTGCATCAATAATATGCTTCCCCTTGTATAGCTCTAATTCATAGTCGAAACCTGCATTTGATTATGAAGCTTTCGACTTAGCCATCAATGAATGCCTTACATGACATTCATTAATGTTATGATAGGGGTTCTTATGGAACTCATAACACTTTCGTGTGTCTGTATTCATCTTGCCATTACCATTATTTTTGTGTGACTTAGATGGGTTTTTGTTGGCTTGTTGGGGCCTGACCCAGGTTCAGAAGTGATTTAGCCAAACAAAACTAGAAACTACCAGTCCTTTCGGCAACAGTCCGCGGTGTGCGGGCTGAGGTCTTACCTGAGGTAGTATGGGAGGGTGCTGGATCCAGGTATCTACACCCTAGTGATGTCTTGATGAAGTCTAGGAAGTTCGTGAACCGAACCCGCACACCTGTGCTGCTCCGCGCAGCCGTCTGTGCTTCGCAGCTTGTGTGACTGCTTTCACGCAACTCTGTAAAGAGTGCGAAGAGGTGTTGTCTAGATCCTTTATCCTTGTTGTGCTATTATTATAGATCTTAACTTAATTGCGTGTACCCAATATTCTCATTAATCATTCAACATTCACAGCAAGTGCGCGCAATCATAACACTGTAAAGAGATGCATAAACACACAATATTTCAGAATCAACTTATCTTTTATTAATCCTCTATTTAGATACAAACCCAACTCTGTCCTGTGCACTCAGTTGCAGGGGTCTGCGCACACAGCTGCAGAGCCTCTTCCTACTACTACCACCCAAGACTCGGACTTACAGACTCAGAGCGAATTCATCATCTAAGAACATCATAAGACTTCAAACCAAGACTGACTTTACCCTTAAAGCCTCGCTCTATTTATACAATCCCATGGTCCGCGAACCATGGGTAGGCTGACACACTCTACATTAAATTACATTATCTTAGGGCGGACAACCCTAGACTCTCTGCTCTGCGCCCGCATTTTGTGGGGTCTTTACATTACACTTGACCAAAATCCGGGCTTCAAGCCCAAAAAACATACTATGGGGGGATCCTCTGCCCAATAGGCCCCCAACGCAATCATCGTGACTCGTCCCAAGTCACTTTGCTACGCAGTGATCGTCGTGCAGAGTCCATCCAATAGCTTTTGTGCTTCGCTTAAAAGTACATTCTTCCACTATCCTCTATACCAATTATGCACGTATCTCCAATGCGTCATTGTTAGGGGCAATTCCTTGCCTTAGTGCATATATGCCTTGCATCTATGCCAACTTTCCCTCGATATTGGCAGTGACCGTGAATGCTTCCTCAAGCCAAGGTTGGATGCGTGCTTCAAGCACTGCTTCTTTCTGACACGCGACATCCACCTGTTCCTTTACAGCATAGGCCTCCTTCATCTTGGCCAATCGCCGAGTAAGATCGACCCTCTGCGCGGTCCCCTGAACATTGTCATAGGCCTCCTGCAACTCCCGTGCTTCTATCTCTAAATGTTGTATAGTTGGGTCTTCTTGCAGTGAAGTGAGCGTGAAAAGTGACTAATCTAACAAGCTTGTGCAATCTTGTATGGTGTGATTTATTGCTTCCAACCCCGATTGAATGGCATGGTGGTGCTGCTCTCTGACATCCGGGGGTGTAGAGGGTTGCGCCTTCAGCCGCAGTTCCGCAATCTACAGGTTAAGGTCCAGCGAGATCCTCGTTGCTTCCTCCTTTTCCTCGCGGACTCCACTGGCCAATTTGTGGATCTGTACTCCTACTGGTAGGTCTATCGCAATCTATAGCTCAGGGATGCGGCGACATGCTTCCTCAATGATCTGCTCCAGCTATTGATTCTATGTTACCGCTTCATCATGTTGGAGGCGTAGTTGCTTGATGTTGATTCGTTGTTCATTGAGCATCTGTATTGCGCGTCCTTCCTGAGCACGGAGCTCTATCATTGCTCCGTCCTGCAGCTGGTATAATATCTCTCATGGAAGGGCAACCAAGTTTAGGGCAAGTCCCTTGATCCGCCCTATCGTGGCTCTGTCCTCCATGCTGTCCGCTCTTAGTGCTCCTTCCGGCAGCGCAACGGTATTAGCCATTTTGGCCCACAGCAGTTGCTCCGTTGTCGATGTTCTCGTAGCCTCATAGATGACTATTGTTCCCTGCTGTGGGGGCCACACCTGAATTTCTTGGAGTTGCGCCCTGAGTGCCCCCAACACATTCTGCTGCTCCGTCATTGCTTCCTGGAGCGCTTCCCTAGTGACCTCACGAACTGTGTCACCGATGTCGTATAGGTCACCCTCGGTCAGTGTAATAGGTTCCCCATCTAATTTGGAAGCCTTGTTATTTTTCTGGGGTCCTGTCTGTTCCGCACTGTGTGGCCGCTTCAATTGTGTCGATGATGTGTTTGGGTCTACGCCTGTCACCGTGTCACTTGTCCCCTGTCCAGTGGTCAAGTTCGGACCTCTTTCTTCCTACATCGTGGTTGCCCCCGATGTTGCTGCTGCTGCTGCTTTGTCCATGGCCTTAGTCAGCTCCACGGTGGCCTTCACTACCTCACGGGAAGCCCTTACTTCTTCAGCAAACTGCTCGTTCCGCTTCTGCTATGCTAGCAGCTTGGTGACATCCTTCGATCTTTGAATCGTCGTCTCGTCATGCACCGTCAAATCTGGTGCGTGCTATTCCGGTGGACATGTGTCAAGCACCGCGAAAACAGTGTCATCAATTGCGATGAAGGGGAGTGTGGTCCATTTCTACTCTGGATCCTTCTGCACCCAGATATACACATTATGCATGTCTACCTTAAAGTCTACAAAGCTCCGCAGACTGTCATATACCGTGGGGGATAGGCGCGGCCGTTTGTTGATCCACATTCGTACACTCGCTTCCATAAGTATCTAGAAGATATTGGTCGTGCGGATTCACGTGGCATCCTTTCTCGCCCATAGCGACACATATTTTGTTGCCTCTGGCAAGTCCTGGTCAAGGGGAGGAAACTGACTGTCCTCCAGAAATTCCCCTGCAACCAAAAGGATGGATAAGAGCAGCCACACGTAGTGGAAGGTCTTACCCTGTTCCTAGACCTCCCTGTAGTTCCTCAAGAACTCCTCGCAGAGGAACTGTGCCCAGTTGGACCATAACCCCTCTACACATTGTTTGGTGAGCACGATGACCGTCGTTGGTACCTCGTTGCCACGACATTTTCTCATCACTTTTCCTGCCAGCAACTGGGTGGCTACGCGAACACCTTTGTCTTGAATGCTAGTAATAACATAACCCCTCTGGTTTTTCTCCAACTTGTATTTCTTTTTCATGGCCTCTGCAATCGCCAAGTCTCCACTTGTGCCAGCTATTTTCGTGGGGTCCCTTCCAGTACAAGGAAGCCGAAAAAACCTATGAATAATCTTTGTCGTGATGGGAATGGGCTCCTCTAGCCACAAGTACCCATCATGCATCAGGAAAAGCAGTTGCCTGATGACAAATATCGTGATTGGTGCCCGAAGAAAGTGTAGAATCCATAGGAGGTGGAGTAGCCTGACCTCCTCCACCCTGCACAGCCATTTTTGTGGCTACAACGCTGTAACTACCCCCTCCTTGCTTTGTTTCATTATTTGGCTAGTTTCCAAATGAGGAAACTTTTCATTATCTGCGAGGTCCCAATCTTCAAACTTCATCGTGGGTACACAGCCCAAAGCCAAGCCTTCAAACAGAATTCCCTCGGGGAGGAATGGGGTTTTGAGTGTGCTTTTAATGGCATCCAAATCTTTAGGTACTTTTACTCTCCCTTTCCGCAGAGGGACATACTTGGGCAGCTTTGCTGCAGTGCGTATTGGCTGAATGTCTTCCTCCATTTCTACGTCTAGTTCAATCTCTTCTACGAATGCCTGGAGATCCTCCTCTTCATCATTGCTCTCAATATTAATCATTTTGCCCTTATCTTCCATATATAGCTTACCAAATCACGGGTTTCGCGGAGACATACAAATTGGTCCTGCTCCCTGTGGGTCCTTTCTAGGCCTCACTATTCAGGGCGATTTTGGAATTTCTGGTGCATCCCCCATCGGTGACATAGGGCTCGCCGCGGCTTCCTTGGCTATCGACATCGTTGTGCTCAGAAGGTCCTGCGTCTCTTTCGATAATGCGTCAAACACTGAACTTGCTTTCAAAGACTCTAAAGTCGTAAGGTCCATACCCAACTGATAGTGCAATAACTAAATTCTCAAGACGCCAAGGGTTGTTCGATGGATGACCATCGGTGATTTATAGGCTTGCCAGAATTCAAATTCAACCATTCCCCCCTCCTTTGGCTCATTAATGCGATATTGGTGGTAGATTGTTTCAAATCTAGTTCTAACTCCATGTCTTAATTGCCCGTCGCCCGCTCCTTTTTGCCTTAAATTGGACCTCTTTTCATGAACAGTGATACCAACGATCACCTCCCAACCTACCCGTGCAGCAACGCAGCTCCCTATGTGCAGCCACGACCCTTGTGACATATTGATCCTGCACACAACCTACTTTTCATGCAGCTCCCATATAGACTCTTTTATAGTCCTGCGCTCTCTTTCAACTGCTTGCAGCGCTGAGACTATGCTTCCTACAGATAGTCAGGTGGTCACACCCGCAGTGCGAGGCATCAAGTCACCTTTCAACCCGGTCCGCAGACCTTCCTTAGCTACCCTCGCACCAATCAGCGCCTCGCGTTCTTCCTTAAATGGTGCACTCCCCTGGTTACTTTGTCTGATAAGGTGCAGTCGCAGCCATGGTAGTAAAGCCAGAAATTCTCGGCGACAATCTTCTAATGCAGTGGTATGGCTGCCCGTATCTTGTCCTGCCCTTCCATCGACGTGACATGTTTGCGCGATTTTAGTTTCCAGTTTTCTAATTTCTGTGTCTATTAACATGCTTTTCTGCTTCAGTCGTACCCAAGCTTCTTTGAGTTCGCAAAGTTTCAAGTTCCCCAGCTGAATGACTTCCTGTAACTGCATAATTCCTTTACCCGGGTCCTCGCGTACTGTCCTAACTATGGGAGCTGTTGTATGGAGATTCTTTGTTGCCCTTATGGTTTCGTCTCTTCTCATCAGTGTTGGGGTCATTTTCGCATTCCAGTTTTTGCTTATGGCCCTATAGGCCCATCGAACCACTGGTATGCGTAGGTCCCAGTCAGTTTGTCTCACCTGGTAAACTCTGTTCATGATTCCACATAGCTTTTTGAATGCTCCAACATGGAACCTTCGTGGTGCACGTCGCTTTTCCTGTTGCCACGTCTGGTTCCGATTTTTTATCCTTAGTCTAAGTTGTGCTTGCATAGCACATGTCTGCACCCATCGACACAGGTAGGCATGCAAGCTGCTTCGTCCTGGCTGCCCAGCTCTCGTTTGACATTGGCGACTTCCAAACCGTAAGCGCATTCATATTCTACATTAGTGCCAATTTCCAATGGTCTTCTGATGTGTACTCCACCATAGTGGAGGTGTTGCATGCAGTGCCCATTCCATCGCACCGTACTATTGTTGTTCCGATACTGTGCTTTCAAATTTGTCCAGGAATTCATCCACCACCGTCACTCCATCATATGTTGGTAGTTACCTTGCCTCTGTCGTCACGCAACACAGTGATCTAATCATCATATTACAATTCAACGTTGTCACTTTGTGCAACCGGTTTTGCCAAAGTTCTACTTCTTCGTCTAAATCTAAAGTACAGGAGTTGTCGCGCTCCCATGAGACTCTCCCATCTACAGTGGGATTCACCCGATCTTGGTCTTGTGCCGTTATCTAGTAAATACAATATAGCTCATCGTCGCTGTCATCATCGCACAATGGTTCAGTGTAACGCGCTCCCTCGGTTGGGTCTAGCGGAACTACTACCCGTAGGGACTTTTTCTTGAATATCATCTTCCACTTCTTCACGTTGATGACTCCATTCATATCAGTGGCTGGGAGTCTATTCCTAGCAACGCGGGATAAGGATTGTTGTCAACAAAAATCTCTATTACTTCAAAGTCTGTCTGCATGCTCACGCCTTCGATATCAACTGTTACCCCTTACAACATCCCCATGGGAAAAATCTTCTATTGGTTCGCCATTCGTAATTGACATGACATGTTAGTGTCAAAACCATCAGGGAATTTAATTAATGCTAGGTCGAGTGGAGGCTTAATATTGGATGGAATTGCATTGTAGATACTATTGAACTTAGTGCAATAGTCCTGAACTGACTCATTAGGAGCTCTTCTAATGTTTTCATATTCAGAAAGTATTTGCAATGGGTTTTTCTTTCTCTCCCATCTATCAATGAATAATCTATGAAAATTAGCTAAATCTGCAATATGGTTGGCAAGAAAGGCTTTGAACCATTTCTTGACATCCCCAGTTAAAGTTTGGGCAAACAACCTCATTTGGACATCTGCTTCATCTATCTCATGCAACTCAAAAAAGTCAAACATCTTGTTTACATGTTGTTGGGCAGTGTATTGACCAGTAGCATCAAACAAGAATATTTTACTCTGATAATCTGCGGGAATGGCATGGAGTTGTGCACATAAAACTAGAGGTGCATATCGGTTTACCATAGTTGTGATTCTGGTTTGACTAGGGGGTGAAGTTGTGGTGCTTGAGGAAGGACCTGAACTGGATGGAGGTAAACTAGATGATGATGAGGATGGTTGATTAATAACTGGTTTAGGTGACTGGACGGTGGATACTATTGGTGAGGTGGTAGTAAAAGAAGGTGTAGTTACAGTGAGTGAAGATTGTGCAGAAATTACAGAGGTAGCAACAGTAAGGGCAACTAGTTCAATAGATTGTTGAAGGTAAGCATCATCTATATTGCCTATCAATGTAGAGGTCAAATCTTATAACTTGTCAAAAGCGTCCAAGACAAATTTATCTAAATCTAGATGGATAACCATTTTTGATTCAACGAGTTGAGTAAACTCCGGGTCTAACACTGTTTCATGGATGGCATTCTCAGATTTAGTTCTAAATAATGAGAAGTCAAATGACAAATCAAAAGGGATTTCCTCTAAAGTTGACAACTCCTCAGGGAGTGAGTTTGCTTTGACTAACTAGCTACTACTTGCCTGAGTTTCTGCAGTTTTGGGTTTTCTTAGAATTCTGTCTGGGTCATCAACTATGGTAGCAGGGTTTGGATCTGGATTTTCCCTGGTACAATGAGTCTTCTTAGGAGCCAGAATTCTAAATTTTTTAACTGTTTTTGTGAAACTTTTTTTTCAAAAAGAACTTGATAAAATTGACCTTAAGGGGCTTAAGATTAAATTTGAGGTTTCCTTAAAGTTTTATGAGACTGAGGCTCGAAGTCCCCAGTATGGTCACCAATAATGTTATCACTCTAATATTTCTTTCGAAGTTGAAGAAGGAAGAAAATTCAAAGGTAACCACAAACCACTTTTCGAGTTCAGGACCTAGCCTTCCTAATGCTCAGAGAGGGCTCTCTCTTTAGAATTTAACTTTTTTTTAGTTAAGATGATTTTAGGCTAGTTATTGTTTGCACTTGGGTTTTGGTTTGAATTTGGGTGGTGGGATCACTTTACTTAGATGAACAGAGGTTTTCTTTTACCATTGGGCTATGGGGTCAAATGTCAGACAAACAAGACTAGATTCAGTTCTAAAAACAATGTCTACAGGGAAAGATAGATGAGTTACTGCAAATCTCAAAGGCTAAATGGTGAAATGGTTTCAAATCGGATCCAGGGAGCAATTAAGGGTTCCCTAGGCCGGACTCTGGAAGGAATGAAAGAAGTCAACCGGGATGGGAGAGCAATTAAGGGTTCTCAAATCTGGGTATCAGAGGAAAACATGTAAATGACTAACTGTACAAAACAGAGTGTACTTAAACAAATTTTGAGTGATATCTCTAGTTAATTCATTCAAATTTAGAACACACTTAAGATTATGAAATGCATAAGAAGGTAACAAGATCAAACAAAGAAGATACTTCACTACAAATAGCTCATCTCATGAATCCTGTAGCAAAATGCTTTTATTACATGGTCCAGTCTGTTGATTTGAAATTGGTACAATCACCCTTAGTTTTTAAGATCAAAATAACTCTACAAATGTAAAATAATCCACCTCTAATACTTCGAATTATGAAGTGTTTATAAAAAAGAAATTACAAAATATCTCAAATTGCATTGAGAACTAATCTAGGAAAAAGAAATATCTTCATGCAAGAAGATAGAGACAGTTATTAAATTGCTTCTTGTTGTCCCTGTTATTTAGGTTCTGTTGGCTTTGCTCTTTGATCTTTTGCCCTTTAAGCTGCTTGGTTGTTTGGTCTTCACGGTGGATTTTCTGTTTTACTTTCACCTTTCATCTGATACTCTTTCATCTAATACTCTTTCACCTTGCTGACTGGTCAATACCTTTTACTGTGCTCTTTTACTTTTTACTGTACATTTATATTTTTACTGTGTATTTACTACAGTAAATCATTCATTTTTTACCATCTTTCCTCATCTGGTAATTGGATATTGAGCATATTTTTGTATATTTCATCTACCTCTGTATATTTGGCAAAAGTAGGCTTATTAATAAATAGGTGTTTTACCTCATGCTGGAGGTAAAACAAGTTTTCAAAAGTTTGATACAATACTTTGCCTGCTGGTAAGCCCTTCATGGATGAGGTGATTACCTATTCTCTAGCCACTTCCCTAATCTTCTTATTCTAATTCTTATGTGTCATTAACTTATCATTTATAACTAAGGGATTATGTAATCCCTTTTCCTTCAAAAGTTTGAACTTAACCATGAACCTCTCAATGGCTATTTGCATGTTTTGACACTTATCTTCTAAGTTCAACATCAAATTCCTCTTAGTGAGGACTTTTCTGACTTCCAAAATTGTACCTGTCCTGTCAGGTATCTCAAGTTCTTGCAGGTCATACTTATTCTTGGAGTTGAGGAAGTGGATGATTCTTGCAGCTTCCTCTGGCATAACTCCAAGCTCTTCCTTAACTCTCTGAATGGCTTCTGTGGCCTACTTTATTAAATCAATTTGTTCAAAAATAACCTAGATGGATGGCCAAATATCATTGACAGAGTCAATGATATTGGCCCACAGTTGCTCTTTAGCCTTACCTATAGGTTCACCTAGTGTTAGATCCTTGTCTAGGCTTTTGATTCTTTCAGTCATCCTTGTATCCTTTTGTTGTTCTTCTTTATGCATGTTCTGGGCCAATTTGTAATCTATCTCTAGGTTGGTGACTTTCTCCTTAAGTTTGTTCATCTCAGTTGTCTGAATGGACATTTCTTCCATTGCTTTGACCAGCTTGTTTGCTTCATCACCTGTGGAGGTTGTTGTTGTTGATCCTATTGCTGATGTAGATGGTGTAGATGTCGATAGCGCAGTGGCCATTGGACCAGTGAGAGCTAATGATGCTATCAAAGTAGAAGGTACAGTTGTGGTCACTATTGGAATGACAATTGTAGGAGCATTATCAATACTATCTTGTTTGAGTTGAATCAAGCTATCCAACTCTTTCTCTATCTCCTTTAACTGGTCATTCAATGGCAGCACTAAGTCCATCAACTCTTCATGATTCCTCTGACTTTCAAGAACCTCTTTTGTCTATGGGTTCTGTGAAGGAGGCAACTTAAGTTGTTTCTTGAGGGTTGTTATATCCTCATTCTTCTTCTTGATTAATTTCTTTGTGGCCTTAACATCACTTGGGTCATGGCCCAGTTCAATGATCGAGTCGTCTAAGGATTTTATCCTGGTGTCTTTGGCTTGTGAAGAGGCCTTCTCCATCTTGAATTGAGCTCTCACATTATCCAATGAATCTTTTAGCTTAAAATCATCCATGGCCTTTTCTATGAGGGTGGAGTAAATCATTTCTCCAGCCTGCTTATGGAACTCTATCTGATCAATGGGATGAACATCCCTGGCCAACACCTCAAAATTTGTCTTCTTGTAGTCTATTGAGGTCTTTGGTTGTTGTACAGTGGGCTACAAAAATGATACCTTCATTTTCCCTGCTTTGATGCCAAAAGCTAACATTAGTCTGGTCTGGTTTGGCGGTGTAAGCTTGAGGTATTGGGCATATGTCTTTGCCTTCAATTTTTCATTCCTCATCTTTATCTCTTTGAATCAATATTTGATATCCTTTTCCTTGTCAGCTAGCTTGACCAGGGAAGAAATATCCATACTATGTTGTCTCTCTACCATCTGCGTATTGGAGGTTGATGGCTGCTATGTTTCCTCTAATGAAGTTGTTTTAGTTGTTTCTTTAATTCTCTGCCCCATTGCGTCAGTGTCAGTTATTTCCTCTAAAGCAATGTTCTCCTCCCATTCAAAGATGGGATTCAACTTGGGCCTCTTACTCGGCTCAAAAAGCTCATCAGTAGTCTCCATGGCAGAGCTAGATGCCTCCTCCATGTTCCTCTTAGGATTCTTCTCTTCATTGGCTGGGGTCTAAAGGATAGGAGGAATGTTCATTGTCTCCCCTTGTTATGGAACCTACAAGAAACAGTTGTGATCAAATTGTCTTTCAATATCAATGAGTGTGTTCTCTACATCCATAACACTGTTGTCCATATCAATCAAAGTGTTCTCCACCCACTCATCCTGGTTAGAAAACTGTTCAATGTTAGGTCTTGGGTGGTGGATGTATGCTCCCAACTTGACCCTGAGTCTGAGCTTGTTTATGACCCCATGAGGGTCATACTACCATATGAAGTTGTTTCTGAACTTCATCTTTTGTAGTAAACTGTCAGCCTCTAGTCCAACCTCTCTATTGTTGCAAATGAATGGGCCTAATTGGTTTTTCACTTTGAACGGGGTTTTCTTCCTATAAGCTAGGAAGTGGACCTCATCAAAGTTAATGATTTGTCTAAAGCGTTCAAGAGCAAATATCCTCATAGGGAGGTATTTGGGAAACTTATAGGGTGATAATTGGTAGCCATAGATTCTGATCTCAGTGTGGTTCTGGTAGAGGTACCAGTCTCCCACCTTGTTGTTCTTTGCCAATTGTAGCACTCTCTTGATCTCTGGGTTGATTCTAGGTTGAGTCTTAGAAGTCGGCATGTTCATGATAGGGTATACAAAGGAGTGTATGAAGAATTTGTAGGTGAATGTTGTGGAAAACTTGTGGATCAAGGGTGTCCAGCAGATGACTGATCTCTCCTTTCCCTTCATGTCCAATTTCTGGATCCTCACAAGGAACTTATCTATCTGGTAATACAAGAACATATGAAACAACACCGAAGAGTATTTGAAAACTCTTTTAGTGGGCAGTCTAGTGAATTGTTCATGCATTCTGTCTACAATGAACTGAGCATAATCAAACATGATAGCAGGAGGCTTGCCTAGAGTAAAAATGGACAAAAAGGCCAAGATGACCTCAACCACATGCTCATCTATG
Organism: Pinus tabuliformis; assembly: GCA_031772625.1. Taxonomy (NCBI): domain Eukaryota; kingdom Viridiplantae; phylum Streptophyta; class Pinopsida; order Pinales; family Pinaceae; genus Pinus; species Pinus tabuliformis. The sequence continues at coordinate 241,182,271 of CM062809.1, forward strand.
GTATATCCAAGGATGCATGAGAGCATGGTGATTATGTGCCTGCCAGTCTCTAAAAAATGGTCGCAGCATAGGGTGGAGTGTCTGTAGGAGTATGGCGTTCTTCAATGATGAAATTGTGGAAATTTTGCTTAATTTTGACTAGGTCTAGTTTGATGTAGAGGTCCAATAGTTTCCAATGGACATAGGGGTTAGATTGGGGCTAGATTGGATTTGAAGGATTTGGTTGATTGACTCAGGTGTAATGGTGAATAATAACTCATGGTTTGGGGCAACAATAGCCCTTTGGCTAGGGATATAACAGGCATGACAAAAATGTACAATGTTTGGGAATGGGTGAACTTTTGGGAATATATACTTGGGAAAATTGGATTCCTAAAGGTTGATGTCATCATCATGGTTTAGGAACCTATATTTACTCTAGTAGTGGAGCTTCAGAAAGTTGGCTGGAGTTGCAGTATCCTTTATTTGGAAATACCTGTCTGCTAGGGCCAAATGGTCAATGTCCACGTGAGGGGTTGAGACCAGTATGACATCTAGAGAGGTCTGGGCAACCATCGTGAGGATAAATGTGGGAATTAGGCTTGTATAGATTGTATAAATGAAGCTTTGAATAGGTTTGTACAAAGATAGGGTATTGGCAGTTTGCAGGATAGGGGTTTGGGTATTTCAGGGGGGAAATATTCTCAATTTAGGGGAAATCAATTAAATTCAATTAATTATTTATTGAATTCAATGTACATTTTTAAACTGAGAGGGTCGTTCTAGTTTTTAGCTAAAATACCTGGAAATGTTGGTATAGGCTGCAAACTGGTGTGAATGGTGGATGCATAGGGTACTCTCGCTTCAATTGTGCACTGGATGGCTGAATTGGGCATTTGGGGCGTACTCGGAAGGTACTTGGTGATTGAATTGAGTTGCAGAAACTCAAGTTTGCGCAGGAAGGCTTGGAAGCTTTGACAGAGCAATTGAGCGAAAAAGGGTGAAAATGGGCGTCTTTCGCCTTTTAACCGACAACTTTTAGAAATTGGTGGGGAATTTTGTAATGAACAGTGATGGTTTTGGGCTTATGAGGGGAGGTGGTTTCATTGCTCATCGCACGGCTTTTGGCCATTGGGCGGTATTTTCCTGAGAGCACGCGAGTTAACGATGAGATGCCACGTAGCCAAAAGGGGCCTGAGAAAAACCACGAACCTCGCATGCTCCTGGGTGGGTAAAGTTCGGGAGGTGAATGAACACAATATGGATGTGCACCGTCAAATCTGATGGTGACAGATCTAACGGTTGTCGCGTGGTGAAGTTGCGCAGTGGGAGCAGGGGCGGAGATTTGCTGGGCCCGGGGGAATTAATTACACTGAACTACAATTAATTAATGAATCAACGGCGTTAGGGGTATAATGAACGGGTTATATGTAGTGGGACAGGGTTAAAATACATTGGGGGACTTGTTAACTGCACCAGGGTGGTGGGTTAAAAGGTTTATAGTCGGGAAAATGTGAACTGTGGAGTTAGTTTAAATAAGAGGGAGGGAGACGAAACTTAGGAAATATGGGGTTTTATGGTTTAAAATGGTTTTGGGGGTTTTCTCAGGAAATATACAAATTGCGGAGTTAATAAAGTAATGGCGGGGGGTGTTAAACTTAGGATAAAGGGGGTTTCGCAAGTTTTTAGGCAAAATAGCGAAAATAATAAGGGGAAAGTGGTTTCTTCAAAGGGGAATGGGTTTCACACTAGGGAAAGGGGTTTTTGGGTAGGGGAATGAGTTTGAAGGGTAAATTGCTAGGGAAATGTGTGAAACCAAGGGGCAAGGGTGAAAATGAAGCAAAAAGTGTATTCGGGGAAATTAGTAAGTATGTAGTGGGGGATGAAATGAAGTGAGAGGGAAGTTAACCAAATCAACTTATAAGCATCCTTTTACTTTCATAACTGCTCCTGCACACTAAAACACATGATTAAACATGATAGATGTTCTTATGCTTCAATCAAATTTGTACTTTCTGCAACCTTTCTTCTGCTTACCCTAACATTTTTTCTTCACTTTGTTGGGTGCATTTAAGCTAGCAGACCCTTTCCTTTCCTTTTTCTTTTGAAAAGTAAACTATCTACTTCTAACCTTATATCTTCCAATGGCTTAGATTAAGCTTATGATCACATTTTATTTCTCTTCCTATCTATTGATCTACTAAGATTAAACAGTTTAGCCAGGTCTTTATTCTCTAACTATAAATAGGAAATTTAAAGCATGAAGTAGTCAAGATTAAACAGTTTGACTATCATGGGTTGTGGCATGTATGACAAGCTGCACACAACCATTATTTTAGACAGTAAAGTAAAGAGTAGTGGCACTTGGACTTGCACACTTTCATGATCTATTTTTGTTTGGGGTTCATATTTTTTCATTTTTTTGATCTTTTCTTATTCTTTTTGTCCTTTGATATTTCTTTTAGGACATACCCTCTTCACATTTTTTAATTTTAATATGGAAAACATTTGCATAAAGCAAAGGTATGTACAATATTACAAGATTTAATCATAGCCAATTCAAAATTATGAATCCTATTATTATAGGACCCTAACAGTTACTTCTCTAGGAAACTTCGATCTCCCTCTAATAGCCTTCCTCTTGACTTCGCTTGCCTTGACTTGAGTCCTAGGGCTAGTAAGATGCCCTAAGAGACCTTCTATTGTCTTCGCTTCTCTTCTGCTTCCAAAATCAAGCCCTAGAAGATCTAATGCAATAACGCTAACTTTGATCTTCCCAGAAGAGTAGATAAGGTCTAGAAAACACTTCGACTTCTTCAAATTCATGTTCTCGCACTTCCTTCTTCGACTTCTTCTTATTTACCTTCTTCGCATAAGAGATGAGAGAGTGATTGATCCAAATGGAGGACGAGTTCTTCTTATATATAGGCTTCCTCAAGGGTGGACGTGTCTCTTCATGTAGGCCGACTTGACAGCTCCTTAGGCCGACTTGATCTTGGAGGTATTTTAATTTTCTTTTACAATTTACAAAGTTCCCATAGGGTATTCCATATATGATAATGACTCTTCTACCTAGGACGAATCCTAGAAGCACTCAATGGGTGCTTGACCTATAAAGTAAAATAACTTGAGCATGAAACCCATGCTCCAATAATAATAATAATTTCTTTTCCATTTTATATTTACAAGAATACATTTCATACTTATGAAGACCGAACCTAGTTACACATTTTTCAATAGAGAGTGGTTCTTACTTCTTCAGTTTCCAGCAAACTATTGTGAACAAGATAATTGTATAAACTTATTTATGTTAATGAAATCATATTTTCATTCATCCATATTTGTGAAGGGAATAAAATGAAATATAGAATTATAACCAAAACATAGAGATACATTGAAACTTGACTTATAATAATAAATGGAAAATGTTGAAACTGTAAAAATTCACAATGAAAACAAAATAGCTCAAATGGTGGCTTATGCCTAAGAAGAGATGTGATGGCCACACACCTTTGTTAGAGTGAGTTACAATGAGACAAAAGGCTCATTTAACATTGGAAGTGATGAGGAAACCGTAAACATAAAAAAACCTAACCTTACGAGATGAAACATCAAAAGGCATATGGGCCCCACTGGGGTTAGTTGGTACATCAACTTCATGGGGTCATAAATTTTTCATACAGTATTTGTTTGGCACCTTTGATAGCTCATTGGAAAGGTCTAACTGAGAATCACACATTTCAAAATGACCTAGGATCTACACATGGATACATTCTAGGTCACTTCCATGTCAAAAAAAAACATCATTTAGGGTCTCAAAATAAACCTGGAAGTTTAGGACCAAAAAGACCATTAAAAAACTTCCAAGACGGAGAACCATATTAGAGAAATATTGAGGTCTAAAATTGGCCTCCTAAGAAAAATGCACCACCAAAATAAACTTTATAAGAACCAATTTGATTCAAGATGATTATGTCAATCATGGGGGATGATTCACCATTTTTGGAGTAAAAAGGTAAAAAGATTAAACAATAATAAAATAATAAAACTACTTTTTCAACTCGTATTTTCAACTTATCTCCCTAATGTTTTACTCAAATTTCAAGCGGGAGTACTCGTTGGATGCAAAATTTAGTTCCTCGTCCAAAGTGTACCCATGTTGCATACTTTTGATGGACCTTGCTACACTAAAAATGATAAATACATGAAACGTGATTGCAATAACATTTTTCATGTATTTCTAGTTGTTCGTGTAGCAGGGTCCATCGAAATTATGCAACATGGGTACTCCTTAGATGAGGAATCAAATTTTTCATCCAACGAGTGTTCCCGCTTGAAATTTGAGTAAAACCATAGGGAGATATGTTGAAAAAGTATTTTTTTCTTTTTTCCCTCTAAAATTTGATGATGTAATCTAACCTTATTTTATTATTTCCACTATTATTTTATAATTTCCTTAGGAGGCCCATTTTGGACCTCAAAATTCCTCTAATGAATGCTTTGAGCTAGTGGAGTAGGTGGATGTCCACCAATATCCACTTAGATCAATCCTCCCCATCTAAGAAGCCATGGTTTCATTACATTGAGGGCCCCCATCATATGTGGAAACTTCTGTTGAATTTGGCTCTTGATGAGCCACTTGCGTTCGTGAAGAAGTTGCCCAACTTTCACAACCTAGTAGAGTTGGATGTGTTTTTGATAGGTATCCTTTGTAGTGAGGATTGAGCATGGGGTCCAATTGCTCAGTTGCCTTTAAGATGTCCAACAAAGGTGGATAATATGGTCGAAGTAGCTCCACAACAAACACTAGGTGCAAGCCAATGAATTGGGGAATGTTCAATTCAAAAGACTTTTCACCCATTTCCTTTTTGATTGTATATATAACCCATATCAGAGTGGTTTGAGCTTCCTATTAGGGCTCGTGAGGTTTTGTAAGTAAAACCACACCTTATCACCAAATTGAAACTTATGTGGAACCCTGTTATGGTCATGCCACTTCTTGTACTTGAGATATTTCTATAGGATATCATTGACTTGTTGTTGGAGGTGTTTGATCCGCCCAACAAATTTTGCTTCCTTGTTTACCTTATTCTGAACATGGGAGGACTCAGTTGATGTAAATGTAATGAGCATAGCGACATCAATTGGGGCTAATTATTAGAACCCCAAGAACACTTGAAAAGGAAAATGACCAATAGATATGTGAGGGCTCTATTATAGATATGTTAAACATATGGAAGGTTTTCATCCCATGTACACAGATGCTTAGATTTGTACATGTGCAAGATATGCACAATTATCCTATTGACCCCTTCTGTTTTTCCATCTGAATGGGATGAAAGGCAGTTGATTTGGTCAGCTTGGTACCCATGAGATACCATAGGCAGGACTAAAAGTTGTTGAGGAACATGTTTTCCCTATCTAAAATAATGGTCTGAGGTAGCCCGAAATGAACCCAAACACGCTTAAAGAAGAGTTCAAAAGTGGCTTCAAAAATGATACTCTTCTTGCACACTGCCAAAATGGCCATCTTAGACAACCAGTTGACCACCACAAACACACAATCATTACCATGCTTGGCGAATGGAAGACATAACATGTGATCTATGGAAATTGACTCTCGTGGCTTGTCCAAGGTAGGTGGAGTGTAAAACTCCTACTTTTTTATGGTTGGTTTAGCAAAGACAAAAGTGGTGCATGATCTAATATACTATTGGACATCTTTCTAAAGCTTTGTCCAGTAGAAATAATGTTGAAGTATTGCTACTATCTTCTCCACACCAAAGTGCCCTGCCACCCGATTGTAATGTGCCTCCTAGATAAACTTGGCACACTTACTTGAAGGAACACAAAGGTTGCCCAAGTAGCACAACATTGCATCCTAGAGGTGTAAATCTGGAACTTGCTTGCTTACCATGAACATCTTGTATGTGGCAACCAATTCTAAGTCACTATTATAAAACTTTGGCCACACAAAGTTCTCATTCTCACAAGAGTTAATAATTATGGTTGTTGCCACAACTAGGGGCGAATTATGGTAGTCTACAACATGATTGGTGCTACCCTTCTTGTATTTGATGTTCTAATGGAATTGTTGCAAATATGTGGACCATTTTTTATGATGATGATTCTATAATTTCCCTTGTGTTTGCATAAGTTGTAGAGGCTTGTGATAAGTGTGGGTGATCATCTCCTTCCATAGAATATAATTCTTGCATTGTCATTAGGCTTACATGATGGAGTACATCTCCTTATCATAGGTGGTGTATATCTGGAAAATATTAGAGAGTGT